>CM057452.1:715587500-716787500 GCA_016271365.2 Neoceratodus forsteri
CCCAGTGTGAGTAGTGGCACCCTGCCACCATCTTTATTCACTGTTTAGTGCCCATTGTGGAGCCTGTCATTGACTGAATGGCCCTCCCTGGCTCCCAAATGATCCCAAACCTGGCTCTGCTACTGATTGAGTACCAGCTGGTTCTCTTTGAACCAGTCTTCCAGTTGCAGGAAGTCATTCTCCAGATTGACACTAATGGTGGAGACGTCCGTGCCATGTCGGTATAAGTTGGCATCGTCAGCATAAAGCTGGATAGATCCACCCCCACAATTTTGGAGCAGATCATTTATAAAGATGGAGAAGAGTAGTGGCCCAAGAATAGATCCTTGGGGGACCCCGTCTGTGATTGGAGATAGTGAGGAGAGGGCCCCAGCCCATTTGCACACTGGAAATGGTTGGATAGATAGTTTGAGATCCAGGAGAGGGAGTTGAATCCAGACCTAATGACTGTAGCTTTGAGACTAAGAGGATGTGATTAATGAGGTCAAAGGTCTTAGGTCAGTGAAGCCAGCTCCAGTGGCTTTTCCAAGATCCATGGCATGACAAATGTCAGAGGTGATCTTCAGTAGAGCCAATATGGTGCTGTGTGATTTCCTGAACCCATGTTGATGTTTAGTTAGGGCATTTGTCTGTTCAAGGAAGGAGTACAGGTGATTATATAGGATTCTTTCTTGGATTTTCACTATAGGGCACAAGATAAAAATAGGTCTGTAGTTTTCGACAAGGTTAGTCGGGCCTGATTTGTGAACAGGGATGACGGTGGCCATTTTCCATTTGTCTGTATAGTATGAGTAGTGAATGACCTATTAATTAACTTGGCATTTGGGTGGGCCAATGTTGGGGCACTGAGTCTAAGGAATCTGGGAGGCGGGGTGTCAAAGCCAGGGAGCTATCCGGATTGAGAACCGTAAGGAGCTTAGGGACTTCCTGATGAGAGGTTAGTTTTAGGTGGGGGGGTGTTGGGATTCAAGCAGAAAGGGATTTTGTCATGGGGCTGGCATTCAGGAGACCTACTTTGTAGACATCTAGGTCTGTAAAGAAAGAGTTTATTCCTTCAGCAATCTCAGGAGGCAAGGAAAGTTCTGTGCCCTTCAGGTTCATGGTCTGGGGGGTTGTCCGTTTCATGGCCCTTTAGGAGGGTGTTAATTTGCTTCCAGAAGCATTTAGGGTTGCCAAGGTTACTAGATTGTAGGGACTGGAGATAGAGACACTTGGATTTGGTTACCTTGGCTTTACAAATGTTACACAATTGCCAATAGGAATTCCAGTCAGTAAGGAGTCCAGACTTTTATAAGAACTCTATGCCTTATCTCTGGTGTGCATTAGGAGCCGGAGCACCTGGGAAAGCCATGGGGAGTGTATTCCTTTAGCCCTTCTCAGCTTTGGGGGGGCATGGAGATCAAGAACAGAGGTGAAAATGTTGATAAAGTAGTCAAGGGCCAGATTGACATCAGTAAGGGTGATGAGAGGGGATCAATCAAAGGATGCAAAACTAAGTATAAATTCAGAGGTGTTGAAATAAGTTAGGTCTCTGGATTTGATCATTCTCGGAGGTGGAGGGGGAAGTCATTTTTCCAGATACAGAAAGTTGGGGAGTGATCGCTTAGTACATCGGGGAGGATGCCTGCAGCCCTGATGAGGGACCTGTTGTGTTAACACCCAGTTGAGGAGCGTGTGGTTCCCAGATTTCATATTTAGTCTGGTTGGTTGGTTGATAAAAATTGTTCTAATTTAGCATCCGATGTAGCCGATAGATAGAGAGCATTTTTAAGGCCATGCCAATCAAGATTAAAGTTACCACAGATTATAGTGTCAGTTTGATGGAGGGAGTCAAGACAGGTGAAGAGTTCAACGTAGGAGGTTGGTGCAAGTTTGGGGGGGTAGGTAGATACGCCCAATGTTCAACCTTATAGTTTGCCCTAGGATTGTGACTAATAAATGATCGATATTAGGGTCAGTTGTGCCAGAGTTCATTGACAGCCAATCCAGTCCTGGTGTAAATCAGTACACCCCCTCATTTCTTCTTGGGTCTGTCACTGAGGTAGGAATAGTAGCCTGGGAGAGTGACTTCATGTGAGTGTATAGAGGGTTTGAGCCACAATTCTGTTAAGCAGAGAATGTCCGGCTTGTATTGCTGAGTCCAGCCTTCAAGTTCAGCCACTTTCCTTCTAACGCTTTGAATGTTCATGTGGGCAATCTTGAATCCTTTGGTCTCCATCCATGAAGGACATGGAGAATGGGGGTGGTGCAGGACCTTCTTTCCAGGTCCAGGGTTTAATTCAGTGTCACCAAAGAGCAAGAGAAGGCATAGCTGGGATCGGATAACAGGTGGATGTAAAACTGAGACTTATACTACCTCCAAGACCTTATAACACACACGGTTGTTTTTGCATGCAGGGCAGTTGCTGGAGATCCAAGGCAAAGAGTGGGTGAGCTAGGAATGTGGTGCACAGAGTGACACTGATTTCACCGTATCTGACCCCCTCTCTGTTACCTCTGAATAAAGCGCTTTGTTCACCTCCTATGCCGCCTCCCTTCTCTCCTCCATCCCCTCCCCTGTCTTCTCCCCCCCCACCTGCCCCACTCACTTCCCCTGTTCTCCTTCTCTCCTATTAAAGTCCTCCTAGTGCTAAACCCTCTTAAGGGCTTAAGTCCTGATGGGCTTGACCAAACTCCTTCCTCTATCTTCCCCAGTCATAGCTTTACCAATCACTTCCCTTTCAACCTTCCTTTCCCTGGCCTCTATCCAAGAGTTTGGAAACATGCCACTGTTGTCCCCTTCTCCAAAGGTGGTGACCCCTTCTGTCCTGAACATTACCACCCTATCTTCATACTTCCTACCCTTGCTAAGATGCAGGAACACCTAGTACTTTCTCAGCTTTCCTCCTTTCTTGGTTTGATCTCCTTTTTCACCCCTATCCAGTCTGTTTTCAGTAAGTCTCATTCCACCTCCTCCCTCCTCAGCCATTCTGTCAGGTATGGATCAGGGCCTTATCACCTCCGTCGTCTTTGTTGACTTTGCCAAAGCTTTCAGTACTGTAGCCCAACCTCTCCAACTCAATGAACTTAAAACAGCGGGACTTTCCATCTCTATCAACTGGTTCTGCTTCCTACCTTAAGGGTAGGACTCAGTCAGTTAGAATCAATGATGCCGTATCCCCTCCTCTCCCCATCAGTACTGGTGTCACCCATGGCTCTGTCCTTAGCTCCATACTCTTTCCTACCTTCCTGAATGACCTCCCTGCTACCTGTGCCTCTCTGTCCATATGTATGTATGCAGACAATACAGTTCTTTTTCCCTGGTTCTACCCCTTCTGTTTTGATGGCCAAACTCAGTTGGATTTGAACAATGTCCAACACTGTTTCCATTCAAATCAACTGTCCCTCAACAACCAATAAAATGGTCTCCAGGACCATTGGCTCAAGGCAGAAGCTCTCCAGGCTTGCTGTCCTCCCATCCTTCCACACCCTTGATGGATCCCTGATTGATGTCCCCTCCTTTAAGTACCTTGGGGTCTGGCTTGACTGGCACCTCGACATTTCAGGTCATGTGGATGCCATCCACAAAACACTGCACCCTAAACTGGGAGCCCTGTAGAAGAACTGTGGTTGCATGCTTCTGCTGGCTCATAGAGCCATTATCCAGAAAATGATTCTACCAATTTTTGATTATGGAGACATTGTTTACAGTGCTGCTTCTAAGTCAACCTTGACCAGACTGGATTCCCTCTTCCACTCTTTCTGTCATTTCGCTTTGGACTGCCTGCCCCCACACTCACCATTGCTCCCTTTATATATCTCTTTCTCTCAAAGCTACAGAAATTTAGAATTCACCTAAGGAGCCAGAAGAACTGTGGGTCACCCTGGAAACAGGAAATGGGACAGCAATAAGAACTGGGGTTGTCTGCAGGCCCCCAGACCAGGGGAGGACATAGACTCATTACTGATAGAAGATATACAAAACATGACAGCTAAAGGGGAGGTTCTGATAATGGGAGACTTCAACATGCGGGATACAGATTGGTCAGTACCAGCAGGAACATCTGCCAGATCTAGACACATGGTGGATTCCCTGCAGGGGGAGGGCCTCAAACAACTGGTACAACAACCCACAAGAGACAGGGCTGTCCTAGATCTAATACTGACTAACAGGGAAGGGATCACAGGTCTATCTCCAGGTAAAAGGTTACCTGGGGGCCAGTGACCATCACTTGGTATGGTTCAATTTGGCCACTGGAACTAAATCATCCCATTCCAAGGTAAAAATATGGGACTTCAGAGGAGCTGACTTTGATAAGATGACCAACAGAGTTAAGCTAGCCCTGGCAAAAAGAAACACAGGTGAGAGGGTACAGGCAAAGTGGGCAAGCATTAAGGACTAATACTTGAAGCAACATCCCATTGTGTTAGACAGAAAGAAAGTGCAAAAGAAGAAGGAAACCACTTAGTTCTCAAATACAGTAGCAGAAAAGGTCAGACCCTGAAGGCTGGCCTTCAGAAATATAAGGGAACACAGTGGGATGAAGATAGGGAGGCATTCCAAACTGCCCTAGGGGAAGCAGGGAAGGCAGTAAGGCAGGCAAAGTCCCAAACTGAGGAAACACTAGCACAAACAGTAAAAGAAGGTGACAAGACTTTCTATAGATACATTAGTGAAAGGAGACAGTCCAGAGGGGGTATTGCTAAGCTCAGTGGAGAAAAGGGGGCATGTGAGGAGGAGGACCCTGTAAAAGCATCTATCCTAAATAGATACTTTTGCTCAGTATTTACTGAAGAGAAGGTAGGGCAGGGCCCACAGCTCAGCACCATGGACACAGGGGGGAGAGAGGTGAGCACTACTCCTCTCACAAAAGAAAGGGTCCTACAAGAACTCACTAAGCTCAGGGTGGACAAAGCAATGGGACCTGATGGCATACATCGCAGGGTAGTAAAGGAGCTAAGGGTGGAACTAGCAGAGCCATTAGCTGAACTGTTTAGTAAGTCTCTGAGCACAGGAGAGGTCCCATAAGACTGGAGAAGGGCTCATGTGATCCTGCTCCGTAAGAGTGGTAGCAGGGAGGGGAGGAACTACAGACCAGTCAGTCTTACCTCAGTAGTGGGCAAGATTATGGAGGCACCCTTAAGGAAAGAATAGTGCAACACCTGGAATCCATAGGGCACAAGATCCAAGACAGCATGGGTTTACAAAGGAAGGTCCTGTCAAACTAATCTCATAGATTTCTTTGACTGAGTAACCAGAGTGGTGGACCAAGGGGGAGCAGTTGATGTTGCCTACCTTGACTTCAGCAAAGCTTTCGACACTGTTCCACATAGAAGATTGATAAATAAGCTGGCTAGACTCTGGGTGGGTCAGAAGTTGATCAACTGGGCGGCAGACTGGTTCACGGGCAGAAAACAGAGAGTGGTGGTAAATGGTATACAGTCAGAAGAGATGCAAGTCACAAGTGGGTACCTCAGGGATCAGTACTGGGGCCAGTCCTCTTCAATATCTTCATCAGTGACATTGCAGATGGACTAGAGGGTAAGGTTTGTCTGTTTGCAGATGACACCAAGATATGCAACAGAGTAGATGATCCAGAAGGGGTGGGCAGAATGAGAAGAGATCTGGATAAACTAGCAAAATGGTCAGAAGAGTGGCAACTGGGATTTAATGCAAAGAAGTGCAAGATCATGCACATAGGGAAGAGAAACCCTGAAGCCACCTATAGGCTGGGAGGGGAGTTGCTGGCAGTCTCAAAGGAAGAAAGAGACTTGGGCATCATCATCACCGATGACCTGAAATCATCCAAGCAGACCTCTAAAGCAGTAGGTAAGGCTAGGGGGATGTTAGGGTGTATAAGTAGGGGTATCACAAGTCATAAGAGGGAGGTAGTAATCTCTCTTTACAAGACACTGGTTAGGCCTGATCTGGAGTACTGCGTGCAGTACTGGAGGCCACACCTTCACAAGGACATTAACCAGTCCAGAGAAGGGCAACCAAAATGGTGCGGGGGACTGCATCAGAAGACATATGAGGACAGATTAACGGAGCTCAATATGTATACCCTATAGCAAAGGAGGGAGAGAGGTGATATGATCGAAACATTCAAACACCTTAAGGGCATTAACAAGGTGAAAGAGTCTAACATGTTTCAATATAAGAAAAATAGCAGGACAAGAGGACACAGCATGAGATTAGAGGGATGCCGATTAAGGGGTAATGTGAGGAAGTTCTTTTTCACAGAAAGGGTGGTGGATGCATGGAACAGCCTACCTCAGGAAGTGGTGGCTATGAATACAGTGCAGGGCTTCAAACAGGGATGGGATAGGCATAAGGGAGCAATACAGATGAGTATGAATAGATAGGCCACTGACAGAGCAAAGGCCGATGGCACATTTATAAGGTAGAAAAAGGAATGGGCAGACTGGATGGGCCTTGCGGTCCTTATCTGCCATCAACTTCTATGTTTCTGTCTTTCCCTCCCTCAAAGTCAGGTGCCTCGCTCATTGTTCCTCCTTTGTAGCCAGATACTGGCTAGGCTGTCTCCTTTCTTATCTCACCCTCCCCCACCCTCTCTTCTTATCTCTGGCTGCCGTTCCCTGGCACTCACTTTTAGGTCATCTTCAGCTGGACAGGTTGCCTTCTCCTACCGTTTCCCCAAACTTTGGAACTCACTTCCACTTTGTATCTGCCTCTTCCCTATGCTCTCTTTCCTCGCTTCTCATCAAATTTTCTTCTCACTCCTGTAACTACACCTGATCCCACCTCTGTACCACTCATATGCTCTTCCTATACTTCCTTTTCCCTATACCCCCCCTTAGCTTCCCCTTGCTAACATTTAGTGTACTCTGCACCTAAATTTGAACCTATTGCTACACCTCTGATGTATATTCTGCTACTATTCCCATGCCAGTTATATGTCATATTTATATAACCTGCCTTTTTACCTTGTTAATGATGTTTCTCCACTTGTACGTACTTTGTCTGAAAGTACTGTTATCTTGTATGTAAACTGTGTTCATCTTTCTGCTACTCATGTCCCTCCTTTACCCCGTCCCCTAGGATGCATCTGGAAATGAGCCTTGTCAGCTCAGTATTTCTTTCCTAGTGAAATATTTAAAAATAAAAATAAAATAAATGTACGCTTACTGAACCTTTTTTTTTTTGTCCCCCCCAGTGTTCTGCATTTACTACGTCACCCGTGGAATCTGGCAGGAGAATCAACAGGAGCTGATCGTGTTCGCCCTCTCAGTCCTGCTGCTGATGATCCGCTCCATCGTCAATTTCAGTGTGCTTTCCCGTGATGAACAGAAAGGCATCCTTCTGGTTAGTAACAACATTCACGTAGTAACCAGCTATCCCCTCACCCAGTTCAACTCCCTTCTATCCTGCTTATAGTTTTGGCCTTTTAACAGGGCACATAAGTTTCCTCTTGTGGTTGCCTTCCTGATGCTGGCCCTGATCCAGTAGTGTTAGTCTCAGCTTAACTGTGTAAGCTGTTCCTAGTCACTTACCTTCAAGCATGTTGGGATAAATCAGGTAGGCAGGTGGCCAACAGCCACTAAATAAACTTGGCTTGGCTACCAGATTTTAAAAGTTACCATCCAACTGGCTATCAGTCCTTAAAAATGATGGCCAGTAAAATTACTGATCTGGCTACTAGATTTTCAAAGATAGTGGCCAGACTGACCACCATCTCACAAACTGATTGTCCACCCTGCCTTCAAGGGGCATGTATACTGCAGAGAACAGTTTTCCTTCACCTGACGCGTTCAGTGACTAGAAAACTTGCAACACTGGCAGGTAGGAAGGTAGGTCTTCATTTTATATTATGCAATGGACAGGAAAAATCTTGAAAGCTGATTTGTCAGCAGCATTCCATGCCCATACTTATATTCCATCATAAAATAATAGCTTAAAACAAGACAACTGGGCAGATGCTGTTCACCTGCAGTAATATCCCTACACCCTCTCAAAGCCCTTCTTCGCACAAACACCTCACTTTATTTTTTGGTTATGTGTGACCAGTTTCCTTAGCAACAGAATTGGAAAAAAAGCAAAAACTGACTGCTGTGAATGCCTCAGTAGGCATAATAATACATTATAATACCTTTTAAACCACTTTAATTATTTTGGGACGACTTCTGTCTGAGAAACTCCAGGCATTGGAAGCATTTCTCCATTGCTCCCACTGATATGCATGTTTGGGATCTCAGCTGAGTTTTTACAGACATGATTTTAATGCCTTTGGGGTACCCGTTTTCGGCTGATACATACATCTACGAGTTTAGAATCAAACAGACTTTTGGAGTACAGTGTTAATATATATCAGCTTCAGACAAACAAAAACAGCTACGCATGAGTTTAGGATTTGGGTCAATGGCATTACAGAGATGCCTTTGTGATATAGAGATGCTTCCGGTGCCTGACGTTTCATGGACAGAACTCCTCCTGAAGTAATTAATTAAAATGGCTTAAACGGTGTTAAAATGTATGATTATACCTATTAGGGCAATCACAGCAGTTATTATTTTTTTATTTTACTTTGCTGCTAAAAGGAAACTGGTACTGATGTTACACTAAACTGACTACTTCTAATGTGTTACTTATCACCAGTGTCACTACAGTTACTTGATTAATGAGTCCAGCATTCGGCTATTTTATGTACTAATGTACTTCCACAGTTTAAACACAGTAAAAAAATTGTTAGACCTGCATTTGTGTCTTTTTTTGCTTTACTGTGGGGGTCCAGTGCATAATCGCAGTAATACACTTCAGGGCATGCTTTATCAAAGGATATTGACACTTCTTGGGTGTGTGGTGTGTAAGGCACTCTGCTTCACCTTGTGCCTCACAGTGCACCCAAGGTGTGCCAGTATCCTATGATAAAGCACACCCTGTTGTGTATTCTTGCTGAATTATAAATTGGGCAATAGAAACCAAGACCTGTGATTGGTCAGATGTGATCACATGACCATGTGTTATTCCAGCACAGCAGCAAAGGTCAAAAATACTTAACTTTCTGAACCTTGTTACTCAGTTTTTAAAATAAAATACAAATCAGAGGAACCGATTTATAATCTCAGTGAGGCACTCCATGGTGTGCTTAATTGTGGGATTATAGCACTACTCAGGTATGTGAGGCACTTGGCTTTACCTCATAGCTCACTTCCTGAGGCGAGTCATTACCCTACAGTGATGCATGCCCTGTAGTGTTTTATTGCTTAATTATTAAATGGATAGAAAAAATGCTCAAAGCTGATGGGTAGAGAGCATGTTGCATCCATGGTGTTATCCCAGCATAACCTGTTTAAGCAATAAGGCTTGACAGAGCACGGGAGATCTTATTTCAAGGAAGGCTCTTGCAGCAGGCCTCACTGGTAGAATTAAGCCATCAGGTGCCAGGACCACACAGAAAGCTTCTAGCTAGCAGTCTACCATGGGGGACCGCCCACCGCTGACATCGGTCAGCTGACATCAGCCTAGCCTATAAAGGTGGGCAGTCCCCACATCTGCCTCAGTTCTTTTCCTGCCTTCGACCCATGCATGTCAGACCTTACCTGATGCCACAGTTACAGTTGCCCGCCACTTCCCACGCTTGCTGTGCTTTTTATTTTTTGTGTTTTAGTATAAAACATCAAATTTTCTGTGTTCTCATCCACAAGTTTGTCTTCTCCACCAGTCTCATCTTCTGACTGCTCCTGAAAGTGTGCCTGCAGTAAACATCCCTGAAAAGGACTGCCACTCTGCGTGTCTCATTTGCTTAGGCCCCAGTCACAACACCGAAGCCTCAGTTTTGCCAAAAGTTCAATCAGGCCACTCATAGGCGTCATTTAAAAACTTGAGAGCCACCTTGTAAAGCAGAAGTTGGCCATGATGGAGAAGAAGCTGCAGGCCAGGAGCTCTTTGGCCTTGCTGGCACAGTCCTCTGGAGCCTCTTCATTTGCTCACAAGGAGAAGTCCGGGAAGCATAAGCACCAGAACCAGGCCCAGTCAGCTTCCCAGTTGCGGTCACCCCACAAACCGTCAGCCACAAAGGGGTCATCCCCCTGCGGGGTCGGCTCCTCCAGCCCCCACTTCCTGCTGACTGACCTGATTGCTATCTCGAGGGATGACTTCTTGGTGCAGGGAACTTCATCTACTGCTCCCCAGCCCCTGACGATCAGGCCCATACTTTCCACAGGCTCTCAGACAGGTGGCTTGGCTGGTGCTGGTTCTTTGGGTGTCGGTTCCATAAGCATCGCCTCCCCGGCCACAGCGCTGCCTTCGTCGGTTCACCAGCATCACCTCTGCCTTTGACTCAGGGGGTCTCCACCCCCTCAGGTGCCAGCTTCTCCAGCTGGACTGGCACTGACCGATCCTTCCCCTGGGTGCTCCAGGCCACCACCTGCTTGGGATGTTTCCTGGAAGACTCACAAGTCCTCCAGCTCCCCTGTTGACCTACTCCATTACTGTGTCTTGAGAACACCTGTACCAAAGCCACTAGGCATGCCAAGGTGGAATACTTTGCTTCCGCCTTCCAGAACAATATTAACCACCCCTCCAAGTTCTGGAAGGTTATCCATGCTCTCCCACCCCCTCCAGTCCAGCTTCCTACCCCGATACTCAAGGATTGTGATGTCACCGTGTCTGACCCCATCCCCCCATTACCTCTGAATTCAGTGCCTTCTTCCCCTGGCTACCCCAGGCCACCACCTGCTGGGCCTCTGCCAATGCTGCCACAGCCCTAGCCAATGGCCAAACCCTGTAGTCGCCCCTGATGCAGCCTACGCAGCAGCCGATGCCTGTTGGGCTGACGCCAGATCCTCAGTTGACACCAGGCAGCCCTGCACCTGGGTGCCCTACACTGGCTCCTATGCTGTCGTACCCTTCCCCAGTGCCCTCATCCATTCCTACCACTGTACAATGTAGTGCCCCTGATGGATTTTAATGCCCTCTTTTTGGTGTGGTGGTCCTTCATTCAGAAGCAGACCCCCAACCCTCAAGGGCCACCTCCAGCCTCTCAGATTCATCCTCCACAGGACTCCCACACCCAGAAGCCAGACCGGGCTGGGCCGAGTGAACTCCGCATGTCGGGGTCCTCAGGGGCTGGACCTGATGTCGGCTTAGGCTGTCAAAGGGACGAGTGCTGGCCTCCAGCCTCAGTCCCAGATAGTGATTCTACTGAGGATGAATCAGACTCTAAGGGGTATTCCTCCTCACCTGTGGAGTCTTCAGATGGGGATGACCATGCCAAGGAGGTACCAAAGTCCCCCCCCCGCGGTTCAACCGTCATGGATGTCATGCACCACATCCAGTCCATTAAGGGCTGGGAGACAAAGGAGCAGGATGCAGAGAGGTGCTGTTTGGCCATCTATCTCCAGCAACGGGATGCCCTCCCCATGGTGGTGCCCCCTTTGATTGACTCCTATTAGGATGTCACTAGGACAGCCTGGAATCATCCTTCTACCACCCCTTCTCTGACCCGGCTGGCAAGCCCTTTTTAAGGAGTCGCCTAAGACAGATTCACTGGTGATTAGTGCAGCACATGGATCATACTAAGCAGCCCAAGAATCTTAGTACTCTTGCCCTGGACCAGGAGTCCAGGCAGCTGGATCACCTGGGCAAATGTGTTTTTTTTTGCCAGTACTACCCTGGCTGTCTGGGCCCTGAATTATCTGGCCCACATCGTCCAGTATCAAAATATTCTTTGGGAACAAGCCAGGGACCTGGTGCAGGCCTTGCCAGAGGACCCCGCTATGACACAGCTCACTCAACTTATGAAATTGGGCTTGGACAATGGCAATCATGTCCTCTGGGCAGCTTATGATGTGGTGGATGCCTCCAGGCTTGGGCAACTGCTGGGGTCTGTCTCTGGCGCCATTCGTGGCTCCAGGTATCTGTTGCATCGGATGTGCAAGCCAGCATTTGGACACCTTCAGTGTTGGGTCCTTTTGGAGATGGCTTGAGTCATCATTTCTATGCTGCAGGAGTCGGGCAGGCGCTGAAGTCTGTCCATTCGCTCTGTCACACTCAGTCTAAAGCAGGTCAACATCAGTTCTTTTGCAGATCCTCCCACAGGCAGTCTCAGAACCAGTCTGCAAGGGTCAGCACAAGCATAAGTCCACAGTGGCCTTTGCTTCTGCCACCACCAGAGCCCCCAAGGCACCCACGGCCCCCCAGCCTGCACCCTCCCCTACCTCCTGACTCCTTAGCCAACCCCCTGCTCTAGTTGAGGATCCATAGGAGGCAGTTGGGGTTGCTTCTCCCTCCACCTAGAGAGGTGGAAAAGAGTGACTGTGGACAACTGGGTGCTTCAGATCATAGAACATGGTCACACTCTGGAGTTTCTAGAGTGACCTCCAAAAAATCCCCCAATCCACTCCATATATCCTCCACTCATCTGTCTTAGGTTTGGGAGGAAATTCAGGTTCTTCTTCACAAACGAGCCGTAGAGCCCATCCCTGAGGCTCATTGGGGAAGGGGGTTTTACTCCCACTTCTTCCACGTCCCCAAAAAGACCAGGGTTCTATGGCCCAGCCCGGACTGGAGCCATCTAAATCTGTACATCAAGTGCAAGTACTTCCAGATGGTCACCCTCCAGTGCCTGTTACCCCTTTTGCACCAGGGGGACTGGCTCTGCTCTCTGGACATGCAGAATGCTTATCTGCACATCCAAATCTTCCTTGCCCATTGTTGCTTCCTCCTCCACTTCCACTTTCAGGGAGCCCATTTCCAATTCTGGGCCCTCCCTTTTGGCCTTTCCTTGGGCTCCCCCATGGATATTTACCAAATGCCTGGCAGTAGTGGTAGCTGCATTGCGGAGACATGGCTTCGTTGTGTTCCCCTACCTGGATGACTGGCTGCTAGCAGCCCCCTCCAGGGACTGCTGAGTTCAGACTCTGGAATACACCTTTCATCTTTTCCAGGCCTTGAGGATCACTGTAAATCTGCCGAAGTCCTGCCTCTCTCTCTCTCTCCTTGCCAGCACCTTCAATACATAGGGGGCAGTCCTGGACACCAGCCAGGGCAAGGCTTTTTGCCCAAGGACATGGGAGAGCGACTGATGGAGCAGGCATGTCTGGTTTCCTCCAGCCGGTAGTCCTCGCCAGGGTTTTCCTGCACCTCCTGGGCTACATGGCAGAGGCAGTTGCCACCATTTCCTTAATACACCTGCATATGCAGGTTCCTCAGTGGACCTTGAGGGTCCAGTGGAACCAACGCATGAATAACCTGGACCAATTGGTCTAGTCTCTGACCTGGTCTGGAGGGTGCTGTCGTGGTGGCGATCGGCCAACCTCCTTTAGGCGGGGATCTCACGTCTCAGCTCGACCCTCCCATCAGATTCTCATGACAGATGCATCCGGCCTGGGATGGGGTGCACAACTGGCCAATCACCAGACCCATACAACATATTCAGAAGAGACAGGGCAGGTAGGAAGGGAGGAGGAGGAGGAGGAGGAGGAGGAGTGGCACTTTATGTGAAAAATGACATAAAGGCCACAGAGATCCAGGAGGAACAGAATGGGAGTGATGCTGTGGGATAAGCTGGAAAGGAAAATGGGGCCAGCCATCCGCACAGGTGTGGTCTATAGACCACCAGCCCAGGAGGAAGAAACAGATAGGGAGCTGATGCTAGCCATCCAAGGGATGGCAGACAAGGGTGAGGTAGTGCTGGTTGGAGACCTCAATATTCCAGATATGGACTGGAGCATCCCAGCAGCAGCATCAACTAGGAGCAGATTTATCCTGGTCTCCCTTCAAGGTGCCTTCCTCAAGCAACTGGTCATGGAACCAACTCGGCAGAAGGCAATACTGGACCTTGTGCTCACAAACAGGGACAGTATGATGAGGTAACAGAAGGAGAGCACCTAGGGAACAGTGACCACCAGTCATTGTGGTTTGAAATCACAGAAGGAGCAGAACCAAACCACACAAAAAACATGTATCCTGGATTTTAGGAGGCAGACTTTGGGAAAATGGGGAGATGCTTGAAAGAGGCAGTAAGGGGAATGGTGCAGGAATCAGGGGTTGAGGAACAGTGGGCAGTATTTAAAACAGGGATTACAAGAGCAGCAAAATTGTGCATTAAGCAGGTTAGCAAGGGGAAAAGGAAGAGGAGGCCATTATGGTTTTCCCAGGAGGTAGCAGAGAAAGTGAAAGCCAAAAATATTGCATTCAGACAATACAAAAAGACACAGGCAGAAGGGGACAGGGAGAAGTACCAGGAGAAGCAAAGGGAGGCAGGAGGTCAGTAAGGAAGCCAAAGCTCAGACAGAAGAGCACATTGCAAAATCAGTGGGTAGAGGGACAAAACCTTTACAGGTACATAAGTGAAAAAGAAAGGCATAGGGAGGATAGTGAGACTGAAGGGAGGATGAGAGGCCCACGTGGAGGATAACAGTAAAGCTAACATATTGAACAGGTATTTCTGCTCAGTTTTTACCGAGAAGAGGAGGGTACTGGGTCTGAAGGGAGTACAAGGGTGGAATGGTGCAGAAATGGACAAGTCCTTTACGAAAGGGTCCTGAAGGAACTGAAAGTAATACAGGTTGATAAAGCAATGGGACCAGATGGGGTGCACCCAGGTCCCATAAGAACTAAAAGAGTGGTTGCTGAATCTCTGGCAATCCTGTTTAGCGATCACTGGAAACTGGGGAGGTACCCAAAGACTGGAGGACAACAGATGTAGTCCTTACATAAAAGTGGGAACAAAAGAGGCGGGGACTACAGACCAGTCAGCCTCACCTCAGTAGTGAGGAAGATCATGGAAGCACTACTGAAGGAGTGTTTGATGGAACATCTGGTTGTCAATGGACTACAGGACCCAAGGCAGCATGGTTTCACCAGGGGGAGGTCATGTCAGACCAACCTCGTTGAATTTTTCGACTGGGTGACTAGGAAGGTGGATCAGGGGAAGGCAGTGAACATGGCCTATCTGGACTTCAGTAAGGCCTTTGACACTGTGCCACATAGAAGACTATTACACAAACTGGGGAATATGGGTGTGGGTAGGACAGTAGTGTGGTATGTTGGTAACTGGCTGGGCGGCAGGACACCGAGAGTGGTGGTAAATGGCTGTCACTCCACAGAGGGAAGAGTGACCAGTGGGGTACCACAGGGATCAGTGCTGGGACTGGTACTATTCAACATCTTCATCAGTGACATTGCGCAGGACCTAGAAGGCAGAATTTCCCTGTTCGCTGATGACACAAAGCTCTGTTACAGAGTAGACACACCAGAGGGTGCAGACAGGATGAGAAGGGACCTGCAGAAACTTGAAGAATTGTCAGGGGTTTGGCAGCTGAAATTCAATGCAAAGAAGTGCAAGATACTGCATAGGGGCACAAAAACTCTGGCACAATATATCAGTTGGGGGTGAGGATATAGCATGTACCAAGCAGGAAAGGGATCTTGGGGTTATCATCTCTGATGACCTCAAGGTAGAAACAGTGCAACAAGGCAGCAGGTAAAGCAAATAGGATGCTGGGATGCATAGGCAGGGGCAACACCAGCAGGAAGAGGAGGTCATAATTCCACTATACAAGACACTAGTGAAGCCCCACCTGGAGTACATTGTACAGTTCTGGAGACCTTACCTACGTAAGGACATAGACACGGTAGAGAAGGTTCAGAGGAGGGCAACAACGATAGTTCATGGGTTGCATCACAAGTCCTATGAGGACAGGTTGAAGGACTTGAATATGTACTCCCTGGAGGAGAGGAGAGAGAGAGAGGATATGATAGAGACATACAAGTATCTTACAGGGAGGAATATGGTGCCGGAATACACTATTTTTAAGCGAAAAGATGTTCCAGGACTAGAGGGCTTGGGATGAAGTTGGAGGTAGGACTTTTCAGAGGAAACATGAGGAAGAATTTCTTCACAGAACGGGTGGTGAATAAGTGGGACACCCTGCCAGAGGAAGTGGTGGGGGCTGAAACAATCACAGGATTTAATAATGCATGGGATAGACATAAAGGAATTCTGGAGGTCAGGGGTAAGGGGCAACAGACTTCTAGGAAAACATAAAGTGAACTTACAAGCTCAAATGGGCAGACTGGGTGGGCCGTAGGCCCTTATCTGCCGACACTGTCTATGTCTCTATGTACCTGGACAGATGTAGAGCAGGGTCTCCATATTAGTGTCCTAGAGATGCGTGTGGTCCTTTATGCTCTGCAGGCCTTTCAGACTCACCTTCTCCCTGGTCTGCTGCTGGTGCAGACAGACAACCTGTGCATGGTGTATTACATTAACAAGTGGGGGGAACTCATTCTTATCCCCGTGTCAGGAGATGATGAGAGTTTGTTATTGGGCCATCGAGCATGGTCTGGTGCTCTCAGCCATATATGTTCCCAGCGTTTAAACCATCTTGGCCAACAGTCTCAGCTGCTCCAGGTCACAGGCTCAAGAATGGGAGCTTCTAACCTCGGTGGTCGAAGATCTCTTTGACAGGTGGGGTTATCCAGAGTTGGACCTCTTTGCATCCCCACTCAGCACAAAACTGCCACTTTTTTGCTTGTTTGGTCTCGGGCCTGGAGTTTTCTGGTGAGACGTATTGTCCCTCTCCAGGACGGGGAGGTTTCTGTATATGTTTCGTCCCTTCCCATTCCTACAGAGGGTTCCGCTCAAGCTCCAATTGGAAGGGGCAGAGATGATCCTCATAGCCCCTTTATGGCCATGCCAGATTTGGTTCACCCTTGCTGCAACAGCTGGTGGTAGAATTTCCAGTGCTCTTGCCTCTGTGCACTGGATTGCTCTCCCAGGACTGGGGCACCCTGGTCCATCCAGATCTAAAGTCCCTCCATCTTCATTTGGGGCTCCTGAAGACCTAGCCATTGCCCGCTTTGGAGTGCCCTCTAGAGTTGCAGATGTTCTGGTGGCTGCCAGGAAACCCTCCACCAGGGCCACTTATGCTATGAAATGAAAGCGTTCCTCCATTTGGGCCACTGCTCACCATATGGTTCTTTTCACCTGCCCAGTGAATCAGGTGTTGGAGTACCTTCTTTCCCTTTCAGATTCAGGATTGGGGTACTCCTCACTCAAGGTGCACTTTTCTGCCATCTCTGTACCATGCCAGTCGAGGCAAAGCTGTGGTCCAGCTTGAGTGTCTTGCACATTCCTGTGGGGCATTTTGCATCCGCCACTATAGCCACCTGGCACAGACCTGATATGACCCCAGCCATGCCCCGCAGGGCAGACAAGTTATATCATGCCCCCCAGGGCCTACCTTCCTATGCTGCTCAACCTGACACCAATTCAGTGGCCATCAAGGCAGCTCATGACAGGTCTAAGGTGCCTAAGCACCTCAGTTCCCTCCCCCCGACAGGAAATCTCAGAGGATTGATCTTTGGGGTAAGAGGGTTTATGCCTCCCCACCTTGGGGCTGAGGATTGCTAACTACCTCTCATATGGTCAAATACCAGAATACCATCTGGAAAAAGGGCAAGACAGCTGCCCAAGGCCTCCATGACTGTTCCCTGAAACAGAGGGTCTTAAATTTTATTTTTATTTATTTAAAAAATGTTTCACCAGGAGGGCACACTGAGTCAAGGCTTGTTTCCAGGTGTGACCTGGGGAAGGGGGGAAAAAATAACAGCAGTAAATATACATACAGGTAAAACATATCAACAGTGCAGCAATCAGGGAAGGGGGTTAGGGTGCTTGCAAGCATCTCCTCTGGACCTTGTACGATATCTCATATACTGGTGCCAGGGCTGCAGCCTCAAGCATTTGCCTTCATAGGCACTCCTGGCTGAGGGTCTCAGGCTTTACAGCAATGTCCAGCAGAAGGTGCTTAACGCCCCTTTCAGCAGCTCCAAGCTGTTTGGGCCAGATTATCAAAACATCATCAGTGACTTACAGGCATCTGGCAAGGCTGTTAAATCTGTCCACTCGCTCTATCATACACAGCATAGGAGCAGACAGCGCTCTCCTTTTCTCAAGGTGTCCCACAAATCCGGAGCAACCCCCCCCCCTTCCATTCTCAGGACAAGTGAAAGGCCCCTCCACATTGCTGACACCTCCTCCTCTGGTGCTACACCAAAGCACCCCAGGATGCCAGATCAGCCCCAGTGGCTGGATCCACCTCCACTTAACTCCTTGCTAGACTCCCCCCCTTCCAGTCCCCAACCAATAGCTGTTGGTTGGAGGTAGGTTCTCCCTCCATCTTACTCATTGGAGAACCATTATTTTAGATGCCTGGATTTTCAGATCATAGAGAGGGGTCACACTCTGGAACTTATAGAGATGCCCCAGAGACTCCTCCAGTTCCCACCTCCTATTCTCTAGCCCATTTGTTAGTCCTACAGGAGGAAGTATAGTCCCTCTTATGCAAAAAGGCCATCAAATCAGTGCACAGGTGCTAGAGGAACAAGGGATTTTATTTCAGGTCCTTCCTGGTCTCAAAACAAACCGGAGACCTGAAGCCCATTCTAGATCTCAGGGACCTCAATCTGTATGTCCAGTACAAAAAAATCTGCATGGTCACCCTGCCAGGCCTGATGCCCCTACTCAAGCAGGGCACCCGGCTATGCTCCCTGGACATGCAGAATGCTTACCTGCATGTCTCAGTGTTTCCACTGCACAGGAGATTCCTTCAATTTATTTTTCAGGGTGAGCACTACCAATTCAAAGTATTGCTGTCTGGCTTATCATCTGAGCCTTGGGTCTTTACAAAGTACTTAGAAGCAGTAACTGCAGCTCTCAGAAGGGAGGAAGTGTATGTTTTCCCCTATCTGAACGACTGGCTTCTAAAGGCCCTGCCCAGAAAGAAACTCCTTCGGACTCTGGAAAGAACCTTTCAGCTGTTTCTCTACCTGTGTATCACTGTCAACCTGCCCAAGTCTGTCCTGATCCCATCCCAGAGGCTGCAATATATAGGGGTGGTTCTGGACTCTGTGCAGAGCAAGGTCTTTCTGCCTCAAAACAAGGCAGAGTGCCTTATTGCCCAGGCTCAGGAGGGAAAGGGAAAGGGAATATTGTTTAACCAGGAGCAGTACACTAAGCCGAAGCTTGTTTCAAGGTGCGACCTGGGAGCACAAGGAAGTTAAGCGACTTGCTCAGGATCACACAGTATGCACCTAGGCGGCTGAGGGATTCAAACCCAGGTCTCCAGATCTGCAGCTCAGAGCCTTAACCCACTATGCTATACTGCCTCCTACTGTCACCCAGAGCCGTTATATCCCTGCAAGGATGTACCTGAGGCTATTGGGTCTGATGGCTGTGGCCATTCCATGGTCCCTATGTGAACGAAAACCAAACAGACGTGATGATTAGAAACACAGTGGGTGGTGTGCTGAGACAAAAGGGTAGCCAACCCCAAGTAAACAACAAGTCCAAAAAAGCTCAGCACTCTTTTACCTGTACTGGGATGAATCCAGGTCCAAACACAATAATATGCAAATAAATATTTATTACGTTCTGGAGAACGAAAGGACCAACAGGCAACATACAAAACAAAGCACTAACTTGCCCCAGCAGTTCGACTCACAAATGAGTCTTCATCAGGGGGTAAAGGTTACATCATGGATAACACCCTTATATAGTTAGATAACTAAAGCAATTATTCAATTAATCTTTATAAAAATTCAACAGTCACTTTGTCTGTGCACAGTGTAATACCTATATTAGGTCACTAGATGGTGCTATTGTAATGCAGCACATACATCTTAGAATTGAAACACCAATATGTATATTAATTCCAAAAGACACAGACAAAAATAATGACAGATAATGAATAAAACAATGAATGAGATGAAAATGAGATGATTAGACCAAACCTCCAGCAAATCCTGGTTAAAGGCAAAAGAGACTGCAAGGCAACCATATTACAGGACCTCCTAGTAAATAAGGACTAGGTAGCTAGAGGGCAGCTAGATGAAATGAAAATTAGCCTATAAAAAAGAAAAATACATTATTTCACAAATGCAACATATAATCTTTGATCTCTATTTTAAACATATATAAAGAGCACACATTCATCCTAATGTCATATCAGAATCCTAATTTATATTGCTCAAATTATTTTAAAAAAGGTTTCAAATCCCACTTGTCATTAAATCCCCGTGGTTTCACACTACGTAAAGTGTGGATCCAAAAACTCTCATGTTGTAATAATAGATTAGGTCTGTCATCTCCATTTTTCATTTGTGACACATGTTCCAATCCTATGAATTTCAGACCACCTGGTTTAGACTTATATAGATCTGAAAAATGCGTACCTACAGGAGTATCTTATTTATTATTCGCAATCGAGAGAATATGCTGCTGTATTCTTTGTTTGAGGTCTAACAGTCTTATCCACATAAATTAAATTACAAGTACACCATAATACATAAACAACATAGGGTTTATTACATGTAATAAGTTCCTGATTTCAGCTTTGATGTTCATATGTATAGGATGTATAAATTCCTTAGTTGGTACACCATATTTACAAATATTGCAGTTACTACATCTGTAGTAGCCACTGGAACGACATGGCAACCATGTGCTAGTAGTTTTCATCAAAACAGGAGTCCTACTGTGAACCAGTTTGTCCCTGAGGTTTTCACTTCTGTTAAAAGTGACCCTGGGTTTAGGACCCACAGATGTACCTACTATGTTGTCTCCCAGTAAGATAGGCCAATTTTTATGTATTACATTACCTATCTGACCTGCAACATGGTTGAAATCTGTGACAAATGTACATGGTATTTTTTCTGTTTGTGTTGCATTTGTTCTGTTTGTTTCTTTGAGAAGATCATCTCTGCTCATTCTTTGTACTTTTTCTCTTGTTTGTTCTAGAAACTTTTTATCATAACCCCTTACTTCAAATCTCTTCAGGAGTTCATCAGTTTGTACAATAAAGTCATTATCTGAACTACAACTTCTCCTCAATCTCAATATTTGTCCAACTGGGATGGCATTTTTTAGGCTACGAGGATGTGCACTACTAGCCAATAGTAGTGAGTTTGTGGCAGTACTTTTTCTAAAGCACCCTGGTCTCTATCTTATTTCTGCTGACATAAAGGCAAAGATCTAAAAAGGAAATACTCCATGGATCAGTAACATATGTAAATTTTAAATTATATGTGTTGTTATTGAGCCATCCCAAAAATTCAGAAATGGCATCAGTTGGTCCTTCCCAAATACATAAGACATCGTCAATAAAGCGATGCCAATGTACAGTGTTTTTAACAAATGGATTAGTGTTAGAAAAAACAACATCTTTTTCCCAAAATCCCAAAAACAAATTGGCATAGCTGGGTGCCATTGATGCACCCATAGCAGTGCCACAATTCTGCAAATAAAATTCACCTCTAAACTCAAAATAATTATGTGTCAACAAAAACTCAGTTGCTTCTACAATGAATTCACGTGGAATATTTTCAGTTTTAGATAATTCTTCCATCCAATATCTTACTGCCTCCAAGCCCATCTGATGTTGAATTGAAGTATATAGAGATTCAACATCAATGCCTAGCCACTGATATCCTGGTTTCCACTCTATGTTTTTTATAATATTTAGTACATCTTTACTATCCTTGATATATGAAGGAAGCTTAATAACTTGAAACTGCAAAAAGAAGTCGATAAATGTACCCAAATTTTGAGTAAGAGAGTCACATCCTGATACTATAGGCCTGCCTGGTGGTTTAAGTATATCTTTGTGGATTTTGGGTAGAATATAGAAGCTTGGAATAGTGGGATTGTTTTGCCAAATGAAATTGTATTCTTTTTCCTAAATTAAACCACTGTCTACAGTATGTTTGAGCCATTGAAATAATTATCTTTTAAAGGTCTGAGTCGGATCAGAGGGTAATTTGCAGTAGTGATTTACGTCATTTAGCAAAGTATAAACTATATCACTATAATGTTCAATGTCCATCACTACAATATCACCCCCTTTGTCCACTGGCTTAATAACTATATCCTGATTTTTAAAGAGACTTTCCAAGGCCATTTTCTCATTCCGCGTGAGATTATAATATCTAGGATTAGTCTTACTATTCAGAATTTCTTCTACCTGTTTATTTACCACTCTTTCAAATACCTGTATGTTAGGGCTGAATACGTTTGGACAAAAGGTAGAAGCACCTGTGAATTTGCTTTTTCTCAGAGCTGAAATATATCCACTAACATTAAACATAGCATTACCTGCAAGCTGAGACTGAGGAATTAACTGTTCAGTCTCCATTTGTTCAGCTAAAATCAATCTTTCAAGCATTTCCAAATTAAATTCAGCATCCACATCAGTATTTATTTCATGATCTAGGTCCATACTGGATCCAGTCTTTATGGTTTGTGCAGATTCATCTTCTATCGTTGAAATGAGCAGATCTGAATCTTCAGCGTTTCTTGAATCTTCTATTAGTGTCCCTCCCATAATTGCAGGTGTTTGTTTTTGATGAAAAAAAAGCTTTTAATCTAATTTTTCTGAAATTTTTGTAAATCCACAAATATTTTAAATTCATTCACCAGTGGAGTAGGCACAAAATTTAGTCCTTTATGAAGGAGTAGAGTTTCCGTAGGAGTAAGGATGTGTTTAGACAAGTTTATAACTTGTAACTGATCTCCTTGTTCTGTGTTCTCAATGCTCTTTCTATCCTTGTAGACTCTCCGACCTCCTCTTCTCCCTCGTCTGGTCTTTCTTTTCCTTTTTGTTGTTTTGTTAAAGCCCGATCTAAAAAAGGCCTAGTTTCAGCTGTATCAATTTTAAACTTCTCACAATTACCAGCTGCTCGTTTTTTATTACTATTTTTGTCTAAACACATCCTTACTCCTACAGAAACTCTACTCCTTCATAAAGGACTGAATTTTGTGCCTACTTCACTGGTGAATGAATTTAAAATATTTGTGGATTGCCAAACATTTGTCAGAAAAATTAGATTAAAAGCTTATTTTCATCAAAAACAAACACCTGCAATTATGGGAGGGACACTAATAGAAGATTCAAGAAACACTGAAGATTTAGATCTGCTCATTTCAGCAATAGAAGATGAATCTGCACAAACCATAAAGACTGGATCCAGTATGGACCTAGATCATGAAATAAATACTGATGTGGATGCTGAATTTAATTTGGAAATGCTTGAAAGATTGATTTTAGCTGAACAAGTAGAGACTGAACAGTTAATTCCTCACTCTCAGTTTGCAGGTAATGCTCTGTTTAATGTTAGTGGATATATTTCAGCTCTGAGGAAAAGCAAATTCACAGGTGCTTCTACCTTTTGTCCAAACGTATTCAGCCCTAACATACAGGTATTTGAAAAAGTGGTAAATAAACAGGTAGAAGAAATTCTGAATAGTAAGACTAATCCTAGATATTATAATCTCACGCGGAATGAGAAAATGGCCTTGGAAAGTCTCTAAAAAATCAGGATATAGTTAGTAAGCTTGAAGGGACAAAGGGGTAATATTGTGTGATGGACATTGAACATTATAGTGATATAGTTTATACTTTGCTAAATGACGAAATCACTACTGCAAATTCACCTCTGATCTGACTCAGACCTTTAAAAGAGAATTATTTCAATTGCTCAAACATACTGTAGACAGTGGTTTAATTTCGGAAAAGAATACAATTTCATTTGGCAAAACAATCCCACTATTCCAAGCTTCTATATTCTACCCAAAATCCACAAAGGTATACTTAAACCACCAGGCAGGCCTATAGTATCAGGATGTGACTTTACACAAAATTTGGATACATTTATCGCACTTCTTTTTACAGTTTCAAGTTAGCTTCCTATATATCAAGGATAGTAAAGATGTACTAAATATTATAAAAAACATAGAGTGGAAACCAGGATATCAGTGGCTAGGTATTGCTGTTGAATCTCATACTTCATTCAAATATCAGATGGGCTTGAGTGCAGTAAGATATTGGATGGAAGAATTATCTAAAATTGAAAATATTCCACATGAATTCATTGTAGAACAACTGAGTTTTGTTGACACATAATTATTTTGAGTGTAGAGGTGAATTTTATTTGCAGAATTGTAGCACTGCTATGGTGCATCAATGGCACCTAAGCTATGCCAATTTGTTCTGGGATTTTGGGAAAGGTGTTGTTTTTCTAACACTAATCCATTTGTTAAAAATATTGTACATTGGCACGCTTTATTGACAATGTCTTACGTATCTGGGAAGGACCAACTGATGCCATTTCTGAGACTTTTGGGATGGCTCAATAACACATATAATTTAAAATTTTACATATGTTACTGATCCATGGAGTATTTCTTTTAGATCTTTTGCCTTTATGTCAACAGAAATAAGATAGAGACCAGGTGCTTTAGAAAAGTACTGCCACAAACTCACTACTATTGATTAGTAGTGCCCATCCTCGAGCCTTAAAAATGCCATCCCAGTTGGACAAATATTGAGATTGAGGAGAAGCTGTAGCTCAGATAATGACTTTATTGTACAAACTGATGAACTCCTGAAGAGATTTGAAGTAAGGGGTCATGATAAAAAGTTTCTAGAACAAACAAGAGAAAAAGTACAAAGAATGAGCAGAGATGATCTTCTCAAAGAAACAAACAGAACAAATACAACACAAACAGAAAAAATACCATGTACATTTGTCACAGATTTCAACCATGTTGCAGGTCAGATAGGTAATGTATTACATAAAAATTGGCCTATCTTACTGGGAGACAACATAGTAGGTACATCTGTGGGTCCTAAACCCAGGGTCACTTTTAACAGAAGTGAAAACCTCAGGGACAAACTGGTTTACAGTAGGACTGTTTTGACGAAAACTACTAGCACATGGTTGCCATGTCGTTCCAGTGGCTACTACAGATGTAGTAATTGCAATATTTATAAATATGGTATACCAACTAAGGAATTTATACATCCTATACATATGAACATCAAAGCTGAAATCAGGGAACTTATTACATGTAATACCCCTATGTTGTTTATGTATTATGGTGTACTTGTAATATAATTTATGTGGATAAGACTGTTAGACCTCTAAAACAAAGAATACAGGAGCATATTACGCTGAAGAATAATAAACAAGACACTCCTGTAGTTACATTTTCAGATCTACATAAGTCTAAACCAGATGGTCTGAAATTCATAGGACTGGAACATGTGTCACAAATGGAAAATGGAGGTGACAGACCTAATCTATTATTACAACGTGAGAGTTTTTGGATCCACACTTTATATAGTGTGAAACCACAGGGACTTAATGACAAGTGGGATTTGAAACCTTTTTTAAAATAATTTGAGCAATATAAATTAGGATTCTGATATGACATTAGGATGAATTTGTGCTTTTTATATATGTTTATAAAAGAGATCAAAGATTATATGTTGCATTTGCGAAATAATGTCTTTTTCTTTTTTATAGGCTAATTTTCATCTCATCTGGCTGCCCTCCAGCTACCTAGTCCTTATTTACTAGGAGGTCCTGTATTATGGTTGCCTTACAGTCTCTTTTGCCTTTAACCAGGATTTGCTGGAGGTTTGGTCTAATCATCTCATTTTCATCTCATTCATTGTTTTATTCATTATCTGTCATTATTTTTGTCTGTGTCTTTTGGAATTAATATACATATTGGTGTTTCAATTCTAAGATGTATGTGCTGCATTACAATAGCACCATCTAGTGACCTAATATAGGTATTACACTGTGCACAGACTTAAAGTGACTGTTGACTTTTTATAAAGATTAATTGAATAATTGCTTTAGTTATCTAACTATATAAGGGTGTTATCCATGATGTAACCTTTACCCCCTGATGAAGACTCATATGTGAGTCAAAGCGCTGGGGCAAGTTAGCACTTTGTTTTGTATGTTGCCTGTTGGTCCTTTCATTCTCCAGAACGTAATAAATATTTATTTGCATATTATTGTGTTTGGACCTGGATTCATCCCAGTACAGGTAAAAGAGTGCTGAGCTTTTTTGGATTTGTCCCTATGGCCAGGCTCCACATGCGAGTACTCCAGTGGACACTAAGAGTGCAACAGGACCAATGCATGAACAAATTAGACTGGTTAATGCTGGTCTCCTTTCCAGTCCGCAAGGTGCTCCAGTGGTGGATGGACCCACAGAACCTCTCAAAAGGGTCCCATTCTAGATTTCCTCCCCAGCAGATCCTCACCACAGATGCCTCCAGTTGGGCTGGGGGGTGCATCTGGATCCTTTTCAGACTCTGGGGTCTTGATCCCAGATAGAAGCCTCCTGCATGTAAACATCCTGGAGATGCGGGCAGTCCTGTACACCATGCAGGCATTACAGAACCATCTCTTCCTGGGTCAGTTGTTGATCCAGTTGTAAAATCTCAATGTTGTCTATTACACCAGTGAGCAAGGGGGACGACTTGTACCCTCTGTCCTGGGAGGCCATGAGTATGGTACTGGGTGTTAGACCACAGTCTGATCCTCATGGCAGTCTATGTACCCAGCATGCTGAACACTCTAGCTGACAGACTCAGCAGGATGCAGTCCAGCATGCCCGAGTGGTATCTTCTTTCATCCATCACAGAAGATATGTTCACCAGATGGGGTCATCCAGAGTGGGACTGTTTTATGCCCCTCCTCAATGCAAAGCTGCCCAGTTGTCCCTCTCCTGGAGCGGAAGTTCCTTTTATGCCTTCCTCCATTTCCTGATTCAGAGGTTGCTAATCAAATTGCAGATGGAGGGGCCAGTGTGATCCTGATCGCACCATTCTGCTCATGGAAGATATGGTTTCCATTACTGCAGCAGTTAGCAGAGGAGCCTCCAGTCCCTCTGCCCCTCTGCAGTGATCTGCTGATGAAGGATTAAGGGACCCTGGTCCATCCCAATCTCTAGTTCCTTTTGTCTGCATGCCTGGTTCCTGAGGACATAGCCATTGTCCAGTTCAGGGTGTCCCAGAGGGTAGCGCCTGAGGGTATCGGGCATCCTCGTGGAAGCTTGGAAGCCTTTCACTAGGGCCACATATGCCATGAAGTGGAAGAGGTTTGCCATCTGGACTGTCAAGCAATATCTGGACCCTTTTACTTGTCCAGTGAGCCAGATTCTGGATCACCTGATATCTGTGTCATGATACAGTATCTCTGTCGGACTCGGGTCTCCAGTAACTTCTCCAGTGCACCTTTGGTGTCTCTCTGCCTTTCATGAGCCTGTCGGTGGTCACACCATGGATTAGTTGGATGTGTCCCTTACTTTTCTCAGGGGCATCCTGTACTTGAAATCCCCAATCTGTTCTCCTGTCCTGGCTTAGGATTTTAATTTTGTTTTGGAGAAGTTGACCCTGTCTCCTTTTGAGCCAGCCGTGACTTTGAGCTATGCTTTCTCTCTTGGAAAGTGTTATTTTTTGTAGCTATTACCTCTGCTCGAAGGATTTCCGAGCTTCAGGCTCTCTGGTGTGAGGAGCCTTATTTGGTTTTTCACAGAGACAGGATTTCTTCGCACACAAATCATAGCTTTCTTCCCAAGGTGGTGTCTGAATTTACCCTGAATCAATCTGTCCACCTACCTGTTTACTTCCCAGAGTGTGCAAATCCAGGGGAAGCACTGCTCCCTACATTGGACATGCACAGAATTTTTAAGTATTACATGCTCCAAACTAAGGAATGCAGGAAATCAAATGAGTTTTTTGTTTCTTTTGCCCCTAGTAAAGAGGGTGTTCAGGTTTCTAAACAATGTCTGTGTAAATGGTTGGCACACTGTATTATGTTCTGCTACAACAAGCATGGCAAAGAGTTGCCAGGGTGGTGAAAGCCCATTCCATTAAGGGGCATGGCTACTTTGTAGCCTGTTTCAAAGGAGTTTCAGCTGCTGACATTTACACTGCTGCCACCCATGCATCATCCATACTTTCACCAAACACTACAGTCTGACATTGCTTCTACAGTCTGTGTAGGTTTTGGGCTGCCTGTAGGGCCTCTTGTCTTAAGCCATGGCTGATCATCTTCCCAGACTGTTCTGTTGCATCTGTAACTGCTTTGGACTCATTCCATACGTGTGACCTGATGACTGAGAAACCTCCGATGAAGATAGGACAGTTACATAATAACTTACTGTAACAGTAGGTCTTCGAGGGGATCTCAGTTATCAGGTCTGCCTTCCTTCCCACCATCCCCCTTTTTATGTGTCTCTTTCTCAGAACTGGCTAACTGGTGTAGCCAGCCTTTTATTTAGGGCTGGGCATCTCTCTCTCTCTTCTTGGTCCCCATGGCATGGGTTTGCTCCCTTAGTCTCCAGGGAAAGGACTGAAAAGGGAGTGGAACTGCTCACACCTTTATAGGATTGGTGACATCAGCAGATAATGTTGTCAGGGCAGTCCCAGTGGTACTGCTGAAAATCTTCCCTGTTGATCCTGCTTCACTGATGGTGAAGTTCCATATGTGTGACCTGATGACTGAGATCCCTCAAGGATCTACTGTTACAGTAAGTTCTTACATAACTGTTCTTTCAATATAGTAGAGGCCTTCTCCCATGAAGTTAGTTACATGTTTTATTCATAAAATTTATGGACAGGGTTTTCTTGATTGAGCCAGGATTAATTAACAGTGAGGTCCCACAGCAAGAGATAAACCCAGTTGCACATTAAAGTCAATTACAACAAATTCCAAAGCAATAAATTTACATAATAAAAACAAAATTTACAACACGTTAATAACAAAATTTTCTAACCTAATTAATAATGACAATACAACCTATGTGCAATAACGAAAGCATGTTATAGTTTTGTGCAGCACACTCTTGTTCTTGCTATTGTACTATATAACCATGCTTTTATTTCATTCCACCTGTCCTTTCCTGTTATGGATCGCAAAGTGTGTGGGATACTATTCCAAGCCAGGGAACCCATGTAAAATACTGTGCTCCTTCCAACATCTAGATTACATTTAGGAATTACCAAATCCAGTCAAGTTGCTGATCAGAAAAAGCTTTGTTTTGTTTTGTTGAAAGTGGCTGATAGCGAGGCATTGCTATCCTTCTCCCCCAGAGTACACCCTTTATAGTGAAAGATAAATTTATTGATAAAGAGGGTCAATTTGTTAAACTGGTGAGTCATCTATATAAGGAATTGGTAACTTTGGTTAGTGTTTACCTGCCCTCAGCACTGGATAAAGCAGTGGTAAAACACTTTTTTTGATTAATTATTGGATATTTCCCAGGGCATGTTAATCATGGGTGAGGATCTGATTTTGGTGATGAATCCGGCCTTTGATGCTTCTGCTCTGAGAGCCTACTGATCTTCAGTGGCTCAAAAATACTTTAAATCTGTAGTTAACCATTTAGGATATCTGGATGTCTGGTGACAACATTTTCCTTCAAGTCACGTGTGCACCCACTACTCCCCCAGACACTAGTCAGTGGCCAGATTGGATTTTTTCTGTTATGGCAGAACACCTGGAACAGTTGCAGGATATTATTGTGGGTCCTAGACGCCTTACGAATCATACCCCTGTTTATTTGAAAGTGACCCTGGGGAATCAAAGTCCACCACATGGAGGTTAAATTTGTCCTTGCTCAAAGACCAAGAATTACTAGCCCTAATCGATGAGAAAGTGCCTACAGTCCCACCAAAGATGGCTCACTCTGATGGTCATGGATGAATGGAAGATACAACCAGGAAGGATGGCTGCCAGAAGATTGCAACCTGAGGAGTGGCCAGCAGGCTCTACATGGTTTTATGCTTGATTGTGCTTTTAATCAAATTTTTTTCCCTGCCTTTTAGTGTCATCCTGGTGCAGTCAGTACCTATGAAGGAGAGGAGTGACCTGTATCTAAGAGCGTTTAAACCCAAGAGTAGTGAGGGATTTGTGTGGAAGGAGGGAAGGAATGAAGAACAAAGAAGACTAGTACTAGAAGTTGGAGACTAGGGAAAAAAGATGAAGGGGAGCTGGAACCGCAGTTGTAGCCACAGACACAAATACAGTTTTTTCTGTAAATAAAGTCCTGAGATCCAAAGCCTGACATTGATGTATAGGTTTGGGAAACCTGGGACTCTTGAGTCTGATTAGAACCAGGAGGAGAACTGTAGCAAGAGGATTTAAGACGTGAACTTTATAGGATTTGGGTTGAACAATCAAGTAAGAAGCTGGCATTGCTAGCAGATCCTTGAAACGTGGTATACGTGATGCTTCAGAGAGAGTAGCAGCCTCTTTACAGCTCTCTGTTTACATTACCTTAAATAATAAAAATCTTTTGCTTAAAATCCTTACTTTGTTGCTGCCTAAAGACAATCAGAAACAAAAGGAACTCCTTATTCTTGACTCTAACTACAAACTAGGATGGATCAAGAAATGAAAGCTCCCTTGCCACAACACACTCCACCGCCAACGCCAGACAGAACACCAAGCTCCAAGCATACAAAACAAAATACTTCAGAATCTCCGCAACAGTGTAGTCCTTCAGGTACCTTAACAAAAGTCAAATTTCTTTCTGAAATGGCTTCCTTGAAAGAAACAATGGCATCTATATTACTAGAAATTAAAAACCTGTATGTTAAAATGGACAAACCTACTGGAAAGATTGGTAACGCTGAAGTCGGGATCCCTTCGCTAGAAGACTGGCATACTAGAGTTGAGCCAGAACTGCCTGTACCATGGCAAAAAATAAAAAAAGACTAGAATCCAAAATCAAAGATCTCGAAGGCAGAAACCGACAAAACAACAATATTTGGTATTCCTGAAAAATCCGAAAGTAACAGCCTGACTCATTTTGCTCAAGTTATTTAAAAAACCTAACCAGCCCTTCCCCTAATGGCCAGTCCTACATTGTTTAAATGGCCCACCACTCCTTAAAGCCAATGCCATCTTCAGAAACTAACCTAAGACCATTTATAATTAAACTGCTGAATTATTTAGATTGTCGGCATGTCTTGGCAGAAACTAAACCAATTAAAAATTTAACTTGTGATGGTCATCATATCAGTTACCCAGGACTTACCACATGATGTTCGGCTCCAGTGGCAAGCTTTTGCACCTGTGGTTAACAAGTTGAATAGCAGTGGATATTAAATTCAAAATTCTATACCCTGCCAGAGTGAATATCCAACACAATTCCTCCAACATTACTTGGTATAACATGATTTCCAGTGCCGAATTTGTTAGATATTCTGTACAAGACTTAGTTCTTAATGGTAGTCTCTGATGCTTTTCACTCAAGGCTTCAATAGATCCTGGCTAAATATTACAGCATGGATTAAATGCAGGCTCATTTATGTTGCAATAATTATTGGAAGAGCAAACTTAATATAACTGTTTGTGTGTTTTTCGTTTTGGGGTTTATGGCTGGAGCTTCCTTGAGATCGAATTAGCTTTTGTGTGGCATGCCGATATGATCAGAGGTAATTTTTGAAATAGAGTTTCGATAGGTTCTTTTTCAGATTTGGACCCTTCCTTTGGTTTGCCTGATGTTTGGGCCTTTGAGGGATTTAGATGAATGTCCAAGACTTTGATTCATCTTGTCTTATGACCTTTCTGGATAGTGAGTTTGGTTGCTCATGCAGAGAGTCTACTGCTATCATTTCAGGCAAGCTTGTCAATGGGGGACAAGAATGATGTCCTGAAGATATAATTATCAGTTGGTGTCACCGGTTCTAGAGGGAAGTGTTCTTCTTTTGTTTGCCTAGGTCGGCTAAGACTTTTTTGAATGGTCCTTCAATCTGAAATGTTCTCGTTCCGACTGATACTAACTTACAGCTTGATCATGAGCGAAAATATGATCATGAAAGTTGCTTGTATGATTACTAAAGTAACTTTTGTGGTGATAGATAGCTATATTTTACATTAGTTGATGCTAGAATTTATTTGGAACTTCAAGGTTTTATGCTAGCAACTATACCAGTGAAGGCAATGTTTTTATGCCTTCATATATACTAAGGTGATATTATTAATCTCACTGCCACTCACTAGTTTTTATTTATTTTATTTATGTAATGGGAGAATATAAAAATCGAGTCTGCTTCCTTTTTATGACCCTGAACAAATTTACAGCACACCTACTATATATCTGTAAACCTAAATCTGATTATTTAATGTTATTTCTAATGGATCTTTGTTTATTGATGGTATAGCAATCAGACCTAATATTTTGTTTTATAGGGTGCTGATGATATGCTATGCGTGGCATGTGGACAGCTGGTTCTGATTACACTATGATATTTTTTCTGCAATATAAAATATGTAGGGGATTGTTTGTCAAGAGAAGCTACTGTCTTGCTGAATTGACACATCAACCCCTCCCCCCCCGTATAAGTTCAAAGGGCAGGACGTAGGTTAAACTACAGATATCTGGAATGCAATTAGCTTGTCAGTTTGCTTTGAAACCAGGAAATAAAATATCCATGTATGACGTCCTCAGGGAAATCCTTTGATTTGCACTAGGTGTCATGAAGGAAGGGGCATATGCATGTGTATGGGGTATTGTCAGAGGAAGCCAGTAATTATATCAAAGAGACTTTGATATCTGTGTGAAACAGATCATAGATTGGTTTTGAAAGTCCAATATGCATGTGTTTGGGGTATCGTCAGAGAAAGCCATTAATTACATCAAAGAGGCTTTGATGTCTGTGTGAAGCAGATCACAGACTGGTTTGGGGAAGTCACATGAAGAGAGGAGATTCACTGATGTCACCTATTGTTTAAAATATCTTATTAGGACATCCTGTGTTATAAAATATAAATTAATACACCAAGGCAGAGTTAGGTGACCTCAGAGAGATGGCCGGCTCAAGACTGCTTTTAAGTATACTGAGCAGACCTTAGAGACACACATAGTGATTCATTTCTGACTGAGAAAGAGGAACATCAAAGCACTGAAAGATTAAAAAAGTATGGATACCTTAGATAAGACCAGTCTGAGTGTATGGGTTGTAGGAATTTGCACTTTTAAACTTGTTTTGTTTTTAAGATTGTAGGTATTGGGATATCTTGTTCTGTATTTACTGTTTTCCTAATTTTTACCTATTTTAAAGTAAAGATATATATTTTAAAAACAGAAACTGCCTGGTGTGCCTTGAAACTTCTTTTTTTATAAGTAAAGCTTAGATGGTTACAGTTGACACTGTGCATGAGCTTATTGTGGTACCAAACTGGAAACAGGAAAGAGTTCTCTAGGTCTTACATAGAGTTCTAAGGGTTCATTTTGTAATACCTGGTTAGGTGCTTATAGGCAAAGATATCTGGCCCCCCGAAGACAGAATTATCTGAGCCTGACAATTGGGTACGCTAACAAGAGGTTATCAGTTTGAATCCATCCAGAACTTGGGATAAAGGTGACTCAAACCCACAAAAACAGACAAGAGGGTTACCTTGTTCAGTTAACTGTTCACAAGACTACACTCGGAGGTTGGCACTTTGGGAGTAGAGGGCTGACCTGCTGAGTGGGTTTGTGACACTATGTATTAAAGTTATCCTTTGGGTTATAAGCTGATGATTTAAACTTATTATACTGGTCAGTGGTAACAGTTGTAACCATTTTTTTTATTTTAATATACATTACAGGCTATACTATTCTGCCTGTTGGAATTTCAAGAGGGTCCTATTAGGCCACTTAAAGGTTCTACAACTCAAGAAATATATCTGTATCTTTACAATCTATTTCTTATTTGGACTGCATTGGCTTACAGTATAAAAAAGGTTCAAATCATTTAGACCTGTTTCACTAATGGTTCAGTTATAATGTTAAATCTATGCAGCCTCCTTATTTAGGTAAAGAGTATATTATATACACATTCATTTATTTTATTTTGTGTTAATAAAGTGTCAGTGGCTCAGTAGGTAGCACACTCGCCTATGAGGCTGGGAGATCAGAGGGCTGTGGGTTCAGTTCCCACATCTGGCACTTGGTTTAATATCCCAATACTGACACTTTAGTGCAGCGTGAGGGGGGTACTGCACTTCTGAGGTGCCGTCTTTCGGATGAGACATTAAACCGAGGTCCCATGTACCTGGATTGGTGGTAGTTCAGGTGGATGCTAAAGATCCCATGACATGTATTGAAAAAGAGTAGGGGAATTTCCCCAGTGTCCTGGCCAAATTTCTCCCATTCACTAAAAATACCACCAACAGCTTAATCTGGTTTAATTTCAGTTGCTTACCATCTGTATCCCCCCAGTCGCCCCTGAAAAAGGGACTTCTAGGCTCAGTGGGCTTACTGGGTCAACAGAATTCAATAAATAAATAAAGTAACGCCCTGGGTCTCATATTTAAGGTCTGTAAGCAACAGTTTATCCTTTACAAGTATAACTGCTTCACATATTAAATTCTTTAAAACTTTATTAAGGCTTGTTACATAAGGATGAGGAAAGTGTTTAGTGATATATTATTTTACAGACCTAAACAGATATTATAGTCTTCTCTTACCAAAACCTTAGTTGATTAATTAGCTTAACGGTTTAATTTTAACTATGCCTGTAGGGGATTCTAGGCATTTCAAGAATCTCTATGGCTTTTGACATAGAGAGCTGTTAGCTGTTGAGCTGAGAGTTACAGCTTTGTTTAGATAGGAGTTGGATATTTAGCACCTGTAGGTAGTTTAGTTAGATTTAAATATTAGTTTTGTACCTATTATGGGATTGTTTGGGAGGGGTATAAGACTCTTTCTGAGACCTAAAGTAGTAAAAGAAATTTACATCTCTACCAATATCTTTTTAGCAAAAATAACTATAGCTCTATTATATAATTGTATTACTTGGAATGTTAAAGGAACTTGGGATAAAACTAAAAGAAGGCAATTATTAAAACGCATCAGAATCTTATATGGTCAATTAATTTGTTAATTTGTCATCTTTTGCAAAAAGAAATTTCCTTGCTATCCAAAATGGGCTTCACTCAAATATTTGGTTCTGGTGACTACTCTATTAAAAAGGGGGTTGCAGTATTGATCAGTAACGTAGTGCCCTTTACTAAAGACTTTATTATACAAGATCGAGAAGGAAGGTTTGTATTAATTGGTGGGAAACTTAACAGTTACAAAATGTTGATAGGGAGTATTTATGGTTCAGATTTATTTTCACATACATTTTTAGCTAACTTAACAAAAATCCTACTACCGTACTCGGAATATCATTATATATTAGGAAGGGATTGGAATATTGTATTGGATAAAAAGCTAGATAGTACCTCCAACTTCAAATCCCAGAATACAGTAGATTTTAAAGCCTTAACTGAATTTATAAAAATATTTAACTTTAACGATCCATGAAGAACCCTTAATCCATTATCTAAGGAATATTCCTTCTTTTTACCATCTCATAAAGTTTTTTCCAGACTAGATTACTTTTTAGCTAGTGCCAGTCTAATAGCTGAAGTAACAGAAGCTCATCACCCCAAGGGTCCTCTCAGATCACTCCCCAGTTAAACTAGTGACCAATCTTCGAAATTCTAACCAACATAAACCTAAATTATAGAGACTTAGTGACCAATTATTGAAAGACAGTTTCATTTTTGACTATGTAAAAAAGAAAACGGATTCTTCTGGAAAACTGATTACGACTCAGTAAATAAATTAGACATTGTTTGGGCATCCATTAAGTGTTACATAAGAGGCGTTTTTATTAGATAACCCTCAAAACATAAAAACCAGTGTCAAACTAAGCTCAAGGAAACCCTAGAAGCTAGAGAAGTTGGAAGCAAAAGGTATTTCTACCATGTATGACTCAGACATCCTTAAATTACAAGAGCTGAGAAATGTATATGCTGAATTATCTAGGGAAGAAGTAGAATTTGACTTGCTAAAAACAAGAGCAACTTATTTAGACCAAAGAGAGAAGCTTTCTAAGCTTGTAGCCCATAGACTCAAAAGCCTTGAAATAAACAGACATGTTGTTTCTATTAAATCAAACGAGGATGGTGCAGTGAAAACTCTTAATGCAGATATAATGTCCGAATTTGAACATTACTTTTCAAATTTTTATAACCCAAAATCTGCACCATTTAACCAGAAGGAATGTAGATCCTATCTAGAGCAATTCAAAGCTCCCACCTTACCCAGCTATGTAGCTGTTACCTTAACTGCACCTATTACTGTACTAGCAAAGAAATACTTGATGTCATAAATTCTTTAAACATGGACTTTTAGTTACATTTTGACAGAAGGAATTTCAGATTATTCCCTTTTAGAGGCAATAGTAGTCCTAATCCCAAAACCAGGTAAACCTAATCTATATTGGGTCAAACTACAGACCAATTTCATTGATTTCTAATTATATGAAAATCTCAGCTAAAATGTTAGCGTTAAGAATTAAAGCTTTCTAGGAGACATTGATTTCAAGTAACCAGGTGGGGTTATGGCAGGAGATCTGCCTCAGATCATGTCAGGAAATTGTACCATATTTTCTCTGTGTCTGAGAGGCCAATACCCTAGCGGTTTGGGTCTCTTGAGATGCAGAGAAAGCGCTTGATAGGGTGAATATTTTTTCTTTTTGAAACCTTAGCAAAATTTGGTTTCCTAAAATTTTTACATTGGTTAAACATTTTATACTGCATCCTAATGCAAAACTTTATATTAATGTTTTTTTCTCTTCATCTGTTACCCTCAATTCTAGTACAAAGCAAGGATGCCCTCTCTGTCAGATTCTTTTTAACTTTTATATAGAACCCTTGCTCTATTTTCTTAACCATAATCAAAAATAATGGGTATTAAAGTAGGGTCACAAGTACTTACACTTTCGGGTTTCGCTGGTGATAGTCTACTACATGTCAAAAACCCAGATATTTCACTTCCCGCCATTATCTCTACTATAGAACTATTTAGTCATTTTTCAAACTAAAGAATCAGTACATCAGAAATGACTGTCTTACCTCTAAATAATGGCACTACAAAGGAACAAATTAGTAAATATGTTTCTTCTTGGTCTGGAATGTATAAAATATTTAGGAATATTTTGTTGTGTGATCTAAAAGCGTTTCATAGATCTTAACTTTACAGGTTTATTAATAACTATTAAATTAGATCTAGAACAATGGGGTAAATTACCCTTTCCTTCTAGGTAGAATTAATATTATTAAAATTAATATTTTCCCCAGAATAGTTTATCCATTAAGCACCTTAAACTGTTGTTTGCCTGTTTCTTGGTTTTAATAAACTCAATCTATAGTTACCAATTTCATCTGGCTCAGCAATCCACCTGGGATAGCCTACCATAAAATGTCCCTTTCTAAAAACCAAGGAGGCTTTAAACTACCAAATTTCTTTCTTTACTACATGACCAGCCACTTAAGTAAGCATTCTAAATGGTTTCTTTCAAATATTAATCCAAATGTGAATGTATATTAGCCCATCTGGCTAACTATTGAAAGAGAAATGTTACGAAAGAATAACATTTCTTTTAATGCTATATTCTACCTGACCTTTAAATCACTTCCTAGTAAATTGAAAAAATCTGTTATTGACACTACATTTAGAACTTTAAATCAGTTGAGTAGTTTCCTTCAAATATCCTTGCTGAAGGATATTGGTCAGCCACTCTTAAATAATCCTAATTTCCACTCAAAAATTAGCCATTAGAGCTGGCCTGTGTAGTGCAGAGGGCTGAGGCGCTGTGCCACTCGCGCTATAGTGACCCAGGTTCGGAATGATCACGGGCCGACGGGTGCTGGCTCGGGGCTGAATGGGATTGAGCTTTGAATCTCCTCCAAAGGGGTGGATGCTTGCCCATCTGTAGTCCCGCCTCCCACTGGATGGAGGTCCGTAGGCACGTAGGCGTATATGGGCGGTGATATAAGTTAGGGAGGAAGGCCACTGGATCCTGGTGTGTATGTTCGCCTCATGGACGACACATATGTGTATGCAGGGCCCCAGGGGGTAGGGAGGAAAAATAAATTAAAAACAATGGATATGGAAAAAATAAATAAATGAGCCATTAGATATTACATGGTTTCCAGCTTAAAATTGTTTGGTGAAGGACGCTTACTCAATGACATTCTGTTATCTTTCAAGATATGGATTCATGATTTTCGATACGTAAGGTCACTACCAAAAATTATTCATTTTAGAACTTGCTCTCACAGCTCACTTTGGGACACCTCCATGGTTAGAAGATTACAGTCAATTAACAGAAGAAATTATGAAAATTGCTAACAAATCTCATATTACAGGTTTTTCTAAACTGTATCAATATTTTTTGTCTAGAATCTCTACCTCAATAACTTCTATTTCTAAATACTGGATTAATAAACAGCTTTATGCTAATCCGGATTGGTCCCCGATATGGAGAGACCTCCATAAATACATTCTTAATGACAGATTAAAATTGATACAAATCAAAATACTTTATAATGCTTATTATTCACCATTAAAACTATTTAAATTTGGCTTATCATCTATGAAGAATTGTTTTTAGATGTGGGTCTGGAGTGAGTTCTCTTTCCATATCTTTTGGGATTGCCCTTTAGTGGTTACTTTCTGGTCTGACCTTAAAAAGGATTGGAAGTAAACTGGGTCTGATTCCATTCTTTACAATTCAGCAAGTGAGTTATAATCTAAAACTATCCAGTGGCATGTTACTGGATAAAACATTTGTCATGATATAAAATCTTTTCTTAAAAACTTAAAGGTTTAAAATTGGTGGAAATTAAAAGTGAACTAAGAGAGAATTACTTTGGTATTGTACTAGTATTTAATCATTTAATTATTTTGAACTAAGCTGGGGTCAGTGGTCATGGATATTTTAATGCTGCTGCTGTGTTTCATGCTGGAACTTGACTCTGTTAGTACTGTGGTGGAAATTTATAATTAATTTATTGTAACGGTGAAGAACGTCAGACTCTGGATACCCTGAATTATATTCTAGACTGTGAATGAGAGAGAACGTCATCAGACAGAATACTAAGGATAATTTATGGTGCAGCTGATGAAGCTGATCACTTGATCAGTTGATTTTACTACAGCAAGCATAAGAAGATGAGAAGGCGGCCAGCCATGGCTGACTTTTCATTCCAAGTTTACTTCTAATAGAGTTTGGCACTGCTGGGTGGAGTAGGGTGGTGCTGTGCCAGGGTGAGGGGGCATAAATTACATTTTTGTAAGTGCAAGCGCTGTACATTAAGTAAGATGGCAGCTGGTCATGAAGGCGGGCAGGTTGAGCCAGTCACACATCAGGGATTTATATTATATAAAATAACAAAATGTGGGTCGGGGGCATTTTTCTTTGATAGAGGTTGAGGGGTTGGGGTTCGATTATATTGTATTTTACTTGGTTTTGGGCTGGAGGAAGAGGGAGGGGCTGTTTCTTTTTCTTTATTCTGTGGCTGAATGCCTGAATAATATTTGTCTGATGAATACCAAATATTTGGCTAACAGATATTCTCAAAAAGGTATTCGCACAGCTCTAGAGCCACCCCCACCCCACACACACAGCCCCATATCAGTATTAAATATTGATTATAAACTTTTCACAGGACTTGAACCAGGAAGCTGCTGTATTGCCTGACTTGTTGACTAAATACGCAGCAGGGTTTGTTCATAAATAGCAGACTCATGCAAATGTTTGCACCCTTATTTTGATAGATTATGCCATGCAGTGCTCCATTCCCATGGCGGTGGTGAGTTTGGATGCCAAACATGTGATTGATAGGGTGTCCCGGGCATTTTTGTGGGACACCCTGTCAAACATGGACTTCCCTGAGGAACTTATACAAATATTACAAATTATATACTGATCCCCAAGTGTATATTGGAGCTGATGGAGCCTGCTGTACCCCCATTTAATTGTCGAGGAACAAGGCGGTGTTTCCTCCCCACTGTTACTCACCCTTTATATTGAACCATTAGCAGCAGCTATCCAGTAAGCAGATGAGGTGGAGGGATGGGGGGGGGTGTTTAATTTAAAACAGCATTATTTGCAGATTGTGTGATTTTTAATCTCTTCTCCAGAGACTTCGACGCCACAAACATGGAGCATTATTGAGGAGTTTGGGGCCATTTCAGGCCTCAGAATAAATATGCATAAAACAATGTCCATGGCTTTTGCTTTTATCCCCTGTCCAGAATTATAGTCTAGAGTCCCAGTCAGGTGGAACAGGGGGCTGTTAATAAGTGTTACAATCCCCAAAATTCCATTCCATTTGGAATTACTGAATTATGAGCCCATAAGTCAGTAAATTAGGGAAAATCTTCAGCAGTAGAGGCAGATCCCAATTCCCTTTTTGTCTAAAATAGTTTGATAAAACATTTTACTCTGACTACCTTTCCTTTCACAGACCTTATGGTACCCGAGAAGTGTTATTTTCAACATTGTAATACTATTAGAAATGATTCGGGGTGATCTCAGATAAAATACTCTGTACATCAACTCCCAAAGGCATGAGGTGGACTTAATATACCCCATATATATTACTATGCCCTCACTGCCCAAATGCATGTAGTATGCAGCTGGATGAATCCTTATTATGAAGCACATTGAAGATAATAGAATTTGTATTGATTTACCTCAATAACACTGAAACATATTTGTTTTCAAACCCGTTAGCAGAAATGTTATTAGCCAGTTTCGCTATGTATACAGCTGTACCCTTACAGTATAGGACAATCTGTTGTCAGCAGTATCTTCCCAAAGAAGACTTGAAATGGCTTAGGACAGTAGCATATGGTGCAATGTTTTCTCCTAATACTATAGATGCAGGTCTTAAACACTGGAGGTTGAAGGTTTTAAAATATATGTACTGCTTTTTCACTACTCAAGGGATATGCCCCTTTCAGGAGTTACAGTAGGAATCCTCTCTCCTAAGAACTGTGCATTTTGGATACCAGCAACTTTTGCATCCTGTTTTGTAAGAAAAGGGACAGCTTTCTAACGCCTCCCTGAAACCCTTTGTGCAGTACTTTATATACCATATTCTGGTGTTCTCAGTGGGGGATAAATTGGTCCCATGTGATAGGCTCATTGTACGGTGGGTTTGTAGAATTGACCCCAGAACATAGAGTTAAAATTTTGGAAAAGTGGAATGCTGAATTGCAAACTTCTCATGAGTTAGACCCATGGGCCCAGATATTCAAAAGGGTTGCGAATAGCGCACATGTTGCGCCATGCGAACCCACCACTATCGCGCCGCGTGTTATTCAAAGGAAAAGTGCGGCACAAACTCCGGTGCACCGAGCACATCAGTAATGTATGCAGCGCGAGGTAGGGGCGTGCCATGCACACGCTGCACAGCCCGATATTCAGCCCAGGATGTGCAGGCCATGCGCTGCACAACCCCTGCCTGCGCCAAGCACAAAGTTGGTCCAAAAAAAAGGAAGAACTGATGGCCACCCACAGGTGAACTGCCGCGTGCAGGGTGCAACACGGCCCGGCTGCCACCACTGTGGTGGCTCGCTCTCTGGCTGCACCTGGCGGTGCCCTCCTGCCCAATCGCGGGCATTTGTAAAAAAAAAAAAAAGAAATCATTCCAATATCCCTTGTGGTCCAGTGGACCGCTGTCTGCCCGATTGTGGGCATTTGTAATAAAAAAAGAAGAAATCATTCCAATATCCCTGGTGGTCCAGTGGACCGCTGTCTGCCCGATCGTGGGCATTTGTAATAAAAGAAGAAGAAATCATTCCGATATCCCTGGTTGTCCAGTGGACCGCTGTCTGCCCGATCGCGGGCATTTGTAATAAAAAAAAAGAAGAAATCATTCCAATATCCCTGGTTGTCCAGTGGACCGCTGTCTGCCCGATCGTGGGCATTTGTTAAAAAAAAAAAAAAAATCATTCCAGTATCCCTGGTGGTCCAGTGGACCTGCAAGCCCGATCGCGGGCTAAGTGAAAATAAAACCCATCAATATCCCTGGTGGTCCAGTGGACCCCTCACCCACCCGCCCACTGAATCCACCACCTGCTCCTCCCCCACGGTCAGCGGCGGGCGGCAGCACCCGCAGCCTGCCACCCAGCTGCCGCCCGACTGACGCACTGGCCGGTATTGCACGCCCATTGATCCACAGCGTGAGCCAATGGGCATGCAGCCTATATTGTACTGCACATTCTAGATATGTGAAAGGATCCCATTCACATTTCTGGAATGTGCGTCTGTTATGGCTACATACCCATTGCTCACGCTGTGGACCAATGTGGCAAGCCCTCCAACGGTGTCAGTCAGCGAGCGGCGGGGGAGGCAGGCGTGTTGATGCTGCCACCACCGCTGACCGTGGGGAGGAGGGGCGGGATTCAGTGGGCGGTGGGGTGAGGGGTCCACTGGACCACCAGGGATATTGGTTGGTTTTATTTCTTTACTTAGCCCGCTTTCGGGCTTGCAGGTCCACTGGACCACCTGGGATATTGATGGGTTTTATTTCTTTACTTAGCTCGTGATCGGAATTGCAGGTCCACTGGACCACCAGGGATATTGATGGGTTTTATTTCTTTACTTAGCCCACGATCGGGCTTGCAGGTCCACTGTTGATGAGTTTTATTTCTTTACTTAGCCCGCAATCGGGCTTGCAGGTCCACTGGACCACCAGGGATATTGGGGACTTTATTTATTTACTTAGCCCGCGATCGGGCGGGCAGCTCCACTGGACCACCAGGGATATTGGGGGATTATTTATTTACTTAGCCTGTGATCGGGTGGGCAGCGGTCCACTAGACCACCAGGGATTTCTGATTTTCCTATTTTGTACTGCAGCCCGCGATCAGGCTGTGGAGCACATTGCCGGCTGCAGGGGGCGTTGGTCCCTGACGGCTGCTGCCTGGCAGGGCGCCAGGTGCACGTTGCCAGGGATCACCGCACCTGCATGCAAATGGGGCCATAATGACATGCAAATGGCCCCATTTGCTCCTTGCATACATTATGGCCCCATTTGCATGCACACTTTTGAATATCGTGGTTGCTGTGCATAGTGTGATGGAACTTGCGCTAGCGCATCCCCCTGCTTCACTCTGGCCACTTGCACTGGCGCAGTGCCACTGTGCCATGCACACTGTGGATGGCCAGGGTGCGATATTCAATGATGCTGTGCCATGGCGCAGCTCTATTGAATATCGCCCAGTCCACACCCCTGCACAGCCAAGTTGCGCTTGCGCCCAAGCTTGAGCCACAGCCTGGCGCAGTTTGAATATCTGGGCCATGGTCAAAATATTTAGCACCTTGCTACAGAGTTACAGCCTCAGCTCAGTGGTGTGACTTTGATTGGAAATGCAGGGTGGCTGTTTTCATATTTCTCGATACAGACTACATACATAGACCCTCAAAGGGTGCTTGTTGGAGAGGGTGAAGGAGAGTTAGGCAAACCATAGTCATGCATTCTGGTTATGTTCCCGACTGACTACATTCTGGAGTAAAAATGTGCTGAAGTTTTAATTCACTGGCGATGTTGCTGCAAAGTGGCGAAATTCACATCCACGGGTTTCGTGGAGTTTTCCTACCCTAAGCAACTTCAACTCTACCTGAAATCTCAATGTTTTTCATGCAAACAATGGAATTCCACCGTTTGCGGGTGAAATTCCATGCTTTGGGATTGAGCTGCACTTTGCGAAGTGCGCTAAATTCATGGATTAATTCACAGAGCGAATTTAGCCAACTTCTTCCATTTCAATTCTGGAGCCATGTTAACAGGGATTTAAATACTTTTTTTTTTTTTTTTAATAGCAGGACTTGCTGATTTGGGACTGCTCTCCTCCAGGAGGGTGGGGAGGGATCTCTGCGCTCATGCTGGCTCCTAGCGGTGGCTGGGAGCTGGTACATTTGACATGGTCACATAGGGCGGTTGGAGCAGGTAGACGCCTGACGTGTGGTGCATGGAAGCGTGTGCCAAACCGTCACTGACTTTCTGCATGCCTGCACCAACAATGGTGCACAAACAAAGAAAATACCTTGGCCCCAACCTCTCAAGCAAGTGACAAGGCCCGCGGGCGCTGCACCGAGCACTCCTCATAGCTCCTTTGGTCCCGATCTCCTCGGATGGCCTTCCGCACTATACGAGCGCGAGCATGGCCAGGAGGTTGAGGGAATAGGAGGTACAGCTTAGGTCAGTGGTTGATGCAGGCCACTGGGGTTGTACCAGATGCAGGAGGGGAACCATAGGACTACCCCCCTTGCCAAGGAAAGTATGGCATAAGAAAAATGTCTAATAAAAAAAAAAAAAGCGGAACTTGCCGATTCCATCTTTAGCATTTATTTTTTTTATTTTCATCTTTATCCTCCTCCTTCCTACCTCCGGTGCCCCCTCCTTCCGTCCGCTCATGTCCCCCGGTACCTACCTTAGGGATCTGCCCCTAGAGTGCCCATTCTCCTCTCCTCGCACAGTGGGGTCTGTCCTGTAGGTGGTCCGGTGGACTTAGGGCGGCCTTCATCTAGGGCCGGAGGATTTTCCGTTTTCCCCTCACGTCCCCACTCCCCAGGACGCTTTGCTTGGGACGACGTCTCCGAGTGGTAGCGTGCTCACGCACGCAGACCCCTGGCGCGCCGCGACGCCCCTCCCCGCCCGACAAGCGAAAGCCGCCCATCCTTCCCTCTGCCGGTGCTTCCACCGGGCTATGGAAGGAATGTAGAGCGCAATGGTTTTGGTAACCCGCCTCCTGAGGAGGGAGAGCATCCGTTGGGACGCTCGATCCTCCCTCTCCCCGCTGACCCCCGGCCACCCGAGTCCGTCCCCGAACCCGGGTCGCCGGCGCAGCGCGAGGTGTGGCGTCCAGCGCCTCAACCCTCAGCGCCACCTGGCCGGCCATCTTTAGCATTTTTGACTATCCCAGGGGCCGGAGTGCAGAAATCTACCTTGAAATTATTAACATTAATATTGGAAGCCAAAAAAGTAACCTCCCATTTCTGACTGATCGATACAATTCCGACAAGGGGGCTTGGCATAAAATGTTTGACACCATATACAGAATGGAGTTTATTTACCTATACACTGAATAGATGCCAGGAAAAAGGGAAGGAATTCTGGGGATGTTGAGTCCTTTTTCAGTCTGAGGCCAGCTCAGCCCAGACTTTATTCCGTGATTCAGTACTGTACTGCTGTATGCAGTTATTGCAGTCTCCCTACATTATTTGTATTATTTGAATTGCTTTGTATTTCAGTTTATTATACAGATATCTGTAAGCTCTCTGTAAAATTTAAGAGCAGTTGAATGATTACATCTCTGTTCTCTGTAAAAACAAAATTCTCTTAATAAAGATTGATAACAAAAAAAAAGAGAGAAAATCCATGGAATAGGCCTCTCCAGTGGCCCAGCAGCAGTATGCTGCGCGGACGTGCGGATGACCCGGGTTCAGGAAAGAACTTGGTGCACCATGTCAGGTTCAGTCCTGACCAAGACAGCTAGCACTTGGTATGGTATGGTAAAATTTTATTTATACAGTGATACAGCCATTAGGGTTCCGAAAATCCCTGTTCACAAGGCTTACCTGTTTACATTGTGCAAAATTATTACAACTATACATTTATAGCAGTACAAGTTACAGAAAAGTACAAAAACAATACATCAGAGTTTTACAAACTCATCAATAACAGGCATGTTAACATTTTTAAATTTACATTAATTTCACCTATTACAACAACAACGAAAACTAAGTTCGTGATTCAGGCCATTTTTAAAAACATGATCAGTAGTTGTTAGTTCATGTAAAAAAGGAGGAAGACAATTCCAACTTTTAGCTACTTGATATTGAAGAGTCATTTCACTAAATCAGTTTTTTAACTTTGGTATTATTAAATCTCTAGCACCAGTTTTTCTTAAATTTAAACCATGTTTTGGTTTTTGTAATTTGTTTTTTAAGTTATCTAAAGATTGATTTTTAAATATATTACGAACCTGATTTAGCCAGATTCCCCTAGCCCGTAAGTCTAATGGAATCCAACCCAAATCCATATACATAGTGCAATGATGAATTTTAAAATCACACCTTAACACAAATCTTGCAAGCGTATTATAAAGTGTATCCAAGTTATTTAAATGTTTTCTTGCTGTATGTCTGTAAATATGACTTCCATAGTCAATAACTGGCATTATTAATTGATTTAATCATAATCAGTCTTGTTTCTCTTGTCATACAATTTGATATTCGTCTCATAGCTCCAATCTTAACATGTGTTTTCTTTGTTAAATTTGTTATATGATATTGGAAAGTAAGATATTGCTCTATATGTACCCCTAAATATTTATATGTTTCAGTTTGTTCTAAAAACTTACCCTCTTGTGTCTTTATATTTAATTTTGAAATTCCCTTTAAGTCCAATGCAAATGACATAACCTGTGTCTTTTTACTATTAACTAATAAACCCAGAGATGAAAAGTGACCTTGCATGATGCTAAAGTCACTCTATAAGTTTAGTTCTACTTCACTTGTAGTTTTTCCCTCTGCTACTAAAACCGTATCATCTGCATATAGACGAATTTTTGAATGTCCAGTTTTCTTTGGTAAGTCATTTAAATAGACTATGAATAGGAGGGGACCCAGGGTAGATCCCTGGGGAACCCCTCTTGTTACACAGTCCATTTTTGACTGGTGTCCATTTAGGACAACAAATTGTGATCTTTTATCAAGGTATGATATAAACCAATTGCAGGTTTCTTCTTCCACCCCTATTTTCATTAATGAGTTTATCAAAATACTATGGTTTACTAAATCAAATGCTTTAGATAGGTCCACGTATACCGCACCCACGGACTTCGCTTCCCCAAGAGGGGTTGCTATGAGATCCAGTTGCACTTGGCACTGCATCTCAGCCGAGGAGGGCTGTTAGTGGCTCTGCCACCACAGTGACCCCTGTGACTGGGCCAGGGAGCTTGCTTCTACCATCGTGGGACTCTGTGCGAGGCTGCGCCAACATAGGTATTGCCCACACCCAGAGAGAGAAGGTGAGAAAAGCAAGGGAAAAAAACCTAGCTGCTCTTTATATGATGGCAGGGGTTCCTTGGCCTGAACAGGATATACTGCTGTAGGACAGACAGCCGGATGGAAAATAACATGACATTTTTTGCAAGGGTAGTGGAATTTTTTATTGAAAGATATCAGGACAAGTACAACAAAACATCACACATGCGACGACTAAACAAACAGTAAAAGAACAATAATTGAATACACTATGTTAAAAAAAAAAAAATGGGATATCATAGAAAAATAAAACCTGAGAAAAGGAAGACTGAAACAGTAACAGGAAAAAAAAAAGCAAATGCATAAAAAAAAAAAATAAAGTACTTGCTCACCCCACTATCTATAGCCAGAAAACTCCCTTCCATAATTCTAGGAATCGTAACCCAGGTAAAGATTTATATTCTTTGTCCCTTACAGCACTAAATTCACTATGAAACTTTTCACATAAGCCTATCAAGTTTATTTCTCTGCTGCAAAACATACTGTCGGTGAACCTGCCATATAGCCCATTCTATGACGGCCAGTAAACCATACTATGTACTCTTATGATATGTTATGGTAGCACAGGGAGCTGACCATACAATAATGATGCATATATCATGGAAGATATCGAGGGTGCTCCTCATTTACTATTCAGAAAGGCCTCAAAATTTCTAACATATCAACAATCAAAGAATAAATGGGGCAAGCCCTGCATATTCTGGGCATGGACAGAGTCTCTCTGTGGTACTTTTCTGTTTTAAATTGCTTTAATTTGTAATTTTCTATGGATACATAACCACACAACATGCCACATTTTGTGAGGAATCTGTCTAAAAGCTGTTTAGTTATTGTTTGTGGTGGAACTGGTAATTATGGGGTGTATACTGGCTTCAAAAATGGACATTACTCTGAATATTATAATATAATAGCGTCCTGGTGCCTGTGAAAATGTGCTGCTGGGAAACTTTCCCAGTGTCCTGACAGTTTCCCATCCCAATAAAACTCATTCAGGTAATTACATATGAACATACGAAAATGCCAGCAGAAGCAGGCCTTACAGTCTATCGAGTCTGCTCAAATATGCAGCTAGCCCCTCAACTTGCAGCTACTCCACCCTGCCCCTCTTCATCTTAACCCCCCACCCTGTCCCAACCATTCTTAAAGCTACCCACCATTCTACAGGATACCACCTCCTCGGGCAGGGTATTCCACCTGTCCACCACCCTTTCAGTGAAAAAGTGTCTCCTGATTTCCCGCTTGAATCTTCCCCCTTCCAGTCTCAGCTGATGCCCTCTTGTATCCCTCCCTCTTCTAAGCTGGAACATCCCTTTTGTATTAGTCTTATTTATCCCCTTAAGGTACTTAAAGATTTCAGTCATATCCCCCCGTCCCTTCTCTCCTCCAGTGAGTACATGTTCAGCTCACCCAATCTGTTCTCGTAAGACCTTCCCTCCAATCCCTGTATCATCTTTGTTGCCCTATGTTGCATCCCCTCCAACAATTTGATGTCCTTCTTCAGGAATGGTCACCAGTACTGCACACAGTACTCCAGGTGAGGCCTGACCAGAGACCTGTACAATGGAAGGATCACATCCCTATTTCTGGAGAAGAATCCCCATGCTACACATCCTAGCATCCTGTTGGCTTTTGCTACCACCTTCCTGCACTGAGCTGAGTTGTTCATGCTGCCTGTAATAAGCACCCCCAGATCCTTTTCCTCCTTGTTGCTTTCTAGCTCCATCCCTACCAGATGATAACTCCTCCCCTGGTTTCTGGCACCAAAATGCAGTACATGGCTGTGTGCGTGTGTGTGTGTGTCTCTATGCAGACTCCTTGCTTGTTAAGCCCCTTGGGATGCCATATGTATGAAAATTGCTATATAAATGCAGATTGTGTCCTTAACCTTCCCCCGTCCCTTCCCTCCCCAAGCACTGCATGAGGGCCACATTGGCCTTGGCAGTTATTAATGATTCCTGTGGATGGTGACCAGTTCCACGGCTCAGCACAGAAGACATTTCCATCTGTAGCACTCCATGACCGCAGCTGCCCAGTGGCAGGTTTCCAGGACTCTCTTCTGAACCCGGGTCATAATCCCCAGGATCCAGCACACAGGACAAGGAAGGTCCAGTGCAACAGGTGACCACTGTTGTGTGGGCCAGGCCTCTGGCTTCTCCCCCCCCACCATACTTTACCCAGTTTTTCCATCCCATCCATGTTACTGATGTAGGCCGTTCCATCTGCACCGTGCTTAAGAGGGAGGGCAGGACATTGTGTGGTTACCCACTATATCTAGTGCTGCTCTGCAGTTCCTCGGAAGGAGATGGTGCTACAGCAGGAGTGGCACAGCCCTCCTCCTCCTCCTCAAGAGTTCAAGCATATTTTTTCCCCAAACTGCCCCAGACTCATTCAGCCTGACGTAGGGAGTCTGGCTCATATCACAAACTCAGATCTCCCTCTTAGACATGCTTGCATGCTGCCATGAGGCAGTGGAGTTGGACTAGGCCAGGGTCATATAGTTTTAAATTGTTCTATTCTTTTTTGTTAATTTATTGTTAGTGCTTTCTCACGCCTCTCTGTCTGACTCTGTCCTCTTTCCCAGGATTGGGCTCAAACCACCCCCTCGTCTTTGGTGGTTACCCTCTCCAGCTTCCAACCCCATGGGCTTACCCCATGTGGCGGGCCTGGACTAACCAGGCTCACACTTCCCACTTCCTTCTGAGTGCAGAGGCAGAAGAACCCTAGGTGTGGAGAGAGTAGCCAGTGGCAGGGTTCGTGCCAGAGTGCAGCCAAGATCATCCCAAAGGAGTCTGTATTTCGCAGTTCTGGTGTCCCCACCCCGGGACATCAGTGGTCTAGGGGCTACATGCTCATGCATGCTTTGTGTGCCTGAGAGGAGTCTCCCAGTGGAGCTCTGCAGTTTCCTTCCCAGGAGAAGATTATCTGTACAGATACTCCTTCACCCTATATACCAGCCTCTGTTCCTGTTGACCTAAGCAAGGAGTGCAAACCCAGGTCACTAGCATGCCAAGTGGGTGCCCCACTGCTCGGCCTGCACAGAGCCAATGAAAAGATTCATATTCAATTCATGTTACTTGATAGAAATGCCTTCTCTATTTTCTAAGCTTTTCTGTACAGGGTTTTCTACATATAGAGTAAGAGCAGCCTAGAAAACCACAATTACAGAACATGAGACATGAAAATTAGGCTTAGACACAACCATGTCTGGGGCAAATTTGCCAAAATAAGATATGTAAACCAGCATTTGCCTAGCAACTAGAAATGCAGAACAGGAAGACTTCTTTTATGTATTATATGCATGTAGTACTACAGGCATGTAGACGACTATATAGTGATGTTGCATGCAATTGTATGTACAGTGTATGTCTGAAAAGCTATTAAAATTATCATTTTTAAATGTCATCTTAAAGGGGATGGGAAGTACTGGTGTTCCCAGTTCATGGTTGCTTACACCCTGCTCACTTTCTGCACATCTCTCTCTTTTGCTTTCTGTCTCCCTTGTTTTTTAAAACCACCTCTGTATGTTGCCTTCTCTTGTGCCCTTTTGGCCTTTTCCTAAAAACACAAGGTAGTAGTTTAGGTTGCCCTTATACTTCACGCTTCCTGTCTTGATATTCTGGGTCATCCTTTACAAGAGGCAGTCCAAATCATCGAAATGAATAGAAAAGGATGAACTCCACTGAAAGTAGTCTTTGGATCAAGAAGCGCTGCCTTATTTTATTCTTGTAACACACTTGGTAATAGGGACGACAATTTCGTGGCTGTCACCACTTCCTCAGGCCCAATACAGTGTTGAAACTAGATAAAACAGATAAAAAACATTTTTTACTACTCTCAATTCTATAGGCTCCATATTAGAACAGTTAAAGTGATAGTCCCTCCACCACTGCCCCCTGAGGGAATATTTAGGACTTTAGTTGTCTTTTCATTGTGATATAAATCCTCAACCACTGTTACTTAAAATAATTCCATGACCACAAATTACAGCTCATAAACCATACCAAGTGAGTTTCCCATATTTTCATCTAGATAGTTTTTAATCATTTTCTACTTGTATTTTTTTACAAAAATATGTCCATACTCAATAAAGTACTAACTTGATTCTGTCTTGTTTGGTAAAATCTGCATATAAAGAATATAATAATCATTTATGGTGATCTATGCCCTTTTCTCTGTCCTTGTAGACAAAGAAAAAATAAAACTCTTGAGATTTCTCTTACTTTGCATATTTTCTATTCACTCATATTATTTTAAGATGCCAAACTGTTCAATGCTGTTGCATCTTCTATAAATAAAAAGTAATATATTGAGCATATGATAATGTTATGTATACAGCTTAGTCCCTTTCCGCAGCTAAACACGTGTAGTGGCTTTCAGTCCTCTCTTAATCTATTTAGGAGCGCCAATATTTCGAACTCTGTATATATATTTTTTCTTCCATAGTGACCATTAATGCACAGAATAACTTTCTTCATCTAACACTTCATCTTAGCATTCATTTGTAACTGTACTTCAATCACAGTTTGTATTTCGGTCATTTATAACAACACCCCATTATCTATTTGTCTTATGCAGTATTAATATGCAATTCAAATCAAATTACCTTCTGTCATTTCATTCCACTTTGTATTTGTTGTTATAACACTACAATGGTTTCCAAAGCAGTGTCTTTTATTCCTCAGACTAACTCTTTTACGTGCTGAAGCATTTTATAAGCCTGCTAACTGATGAAACATTTGTAAGTTGCCATTGGCAACTATAGCTCGCTTCTTTAATCTGGCTCTCTTCCTACTTATTTCTGACCTTTCAGACTTTTAAATAGGTGCTGCACCTAGCTGAGAACAGAAAAACTCTCGCTTACCTTTCATGAAATTGCCAGGATCAAGTTGGTCCTCTCTTAAATAGCAGTACTGTTTGAAAATGTTTGAGTAATTTGAAACTCACCCCGATATGATGCAGAGCTCAACGTCCATGGCATCTCCATGGATAATGGAGAAGCGAACTGTCGATATGTGCAGTTTAAATATCGAAATGGTGGGTGGGGAGGACAACACATCACTGGTGACGTAATGACTCTGCCCGTTCCAGGGATCAGCCCTCTTGATCTCTCTCTCAAGAACAGAGAGAAGCTGCAAGTGAGGATACAGCGGTGGTGTGATGGAAAGTGGGCTGTGTTGGTCCTGCTTGAACAGCCAGAAGGTGTTCACCCCCACCTTCGCTTAATGCCTTACAGTTATTTTTTATATTATAAAGGTTTTTCAAATTGTTATGAAATACATATTTACGAATTAATAAATTCCCCTGTTAGGGATCCATAGTGAGTACAGCTTAGCAAAAGTGAATAGGTCATATAAATACTTTTAGGAAAGTGCTCATTCGGGGCAGGGGCCTGAAAGAGGGATGCAAACATGCTTTTCCCCTTGTGGAGCTCGAAAGACCAAATAGTGAAATACAAACTATGAAGCGGCCACATATTATTTCTCAATCTCTATCAGGCATTCTGTCAGTTGAATACTATAAATAATTTCATATTCTCCTGATCATAGGTTCCAAAGCTCATCAGGTATGTCACAGAAAGAGAAACTTTGGACACAGTTCCATTAAAGTCTCATTTTTGAATGTATACATTTGTTTCAAATCTTCTTATGTTCCAGCCAGCCTTTTCATGATTCATATCTAATAATTCCTCTATTATTTTTTCTGTTTTCTTATGTGGGAGCCATTGTTTGTAGTCATGTTCATGTTGATCTCAGTTCTGAAGTCCAGTGTCAAAAATATGTCCAACATCAAAGGTTTGCTCCCATTGGTTACCAATACAGGTTCTACTCACAATTTTCATTTAAGCCCACTCGTGGATTCAGGCAGTCCATTTTGTATATCCAGAACACTTCTCTTTTTAGTACCAGATCATCCCATCTGATATTCAGTCCCTGTGGTTCATGGACCCTCTCTAAACTCCAGAATCAGAGGGATGTGGCAAAGTGGCCAATTTTTTTAAATGTCTTGCTACTGTAGAGTTTTGATCTCTGGTCCTGATGTCACTTTTACACTCACTTATTCTACTCCTTAATTCTGTATTGGTTTTACCTTCTTACAGTTTATCACAGGGACACTGCAGTATGTAAATTACATGGTCTGACTTGCACGTGATGTGTTGTTTGATGTCGTATATTTTATTTGTAATGGGATGTTCAAAAAAAGGTTTTTTTAATAGTATTATTGCATTGGAAGCAATGACCACATGGGAAACTTCCGTTTTTCAGTGGTCCCAGTAACACATGCTTGCCCATTGGTTCTTGAACTTTGTGTGTTGTGTGGACCAATTTGTCTTTTAAGGTGGTATTTTTCTTTGTAATTTATTAGGGGCAATTCCCTGAATCTTCTGTTCTGAGGGTTCTCTGTCTGAAGAACGTGCCAGTTTCTTGTCAGTATTCTCTGTATGTCACTACTCAGGTTGCTATATGCTGTAGAGAACACTATTCTATTATCTACACTATCCCTCCTGTCACTATGTAGAAGTGTTTCTCATGGTGTTTCCAAAACTTCATCTACTGTTTCCCATACTTTTTCCCTTTTATATCCTCTGTTAACAAATCTCTCTGTCAGATTTTCAGCTTCTTTACGAATTCCTGTGTGTCACTGTTATTCCTTCTGGCTCTAATTATCTGTGACCTAGGTATACTATCCTTCAGTTTTGGATTGTGAAAACTCTGATAATGAAGGATAGTGTTCCTATCCTTTTCCTTCATGTATAGTTTAGTTTCTAGTATATCCTCTTTTTTATAGATCCATAGATCCAAAAAGAAATCTGTTGCAGGCTCGCCCATGGAGAACTGTATATTGGGGTTTCTGCTGTTGATGTAATCCCCAAATCTATTAAGTGTCCTCTTGTACATTCTCATGCTAGGAGTATATCATCTATAGCATTTCCATTCTTTGGTATTACCAAAAATGGATTTATTTCTGGATTTACTACGTATATTGATTCAAAGCGCCACGTGTAAAGATTAGCATATGATGGGACCATGGTACTCCCCATCGGAGTGCCCTTAACCTGTATGAAACAGTTCTCAAATGGAAAATAATTTTTACCCAATACTAGTTCTGCCAATCCCAACAGAAATTGTGGGGTAGAAACTGATCCTCTTATTTTCTTAAAGCCTTCTCCAGAGCTACTAATCTCTCCTCATGTGAAATGCTGTTGTACAAATCCTTAATGTCTAATGACACCAACCACACATTTTTCAAAGGTAGTTTCTGGTGTTTGTTTGTTTTTTATACTTAGTTTATTATCATTAGCAACGTTACATTTGCCAGCATTAGTTACATCATACAATTAATATCTTTTGGGGTATTAGCCCCTTATACAAACATGGTCACAAAGATGCTACATTACTTTTTATTCCTAGTAACCAACATTAATACATTTTAACAGTAACAGTAACTGTCTGGGATGTGTTCCTTCTTTCCCTTACTTAAGACCTGAATTTTGTTATCCGGGTGTCCTGTATTTAAAGTCAAAGGGAAGGGTTTTCTCACACAGGGAGGACAAATCCAGTATCTCCTTTAGGTAAGCTCAGGCATTCACTTGCTATCCATTATCAAGGAGTATCCACCTAGTCCATTTCTGTTGGTATATTTGCAGTTTTTGATTAAGATTAATTGTTAACCTTTCCATCATATGTATGGATTCAACCATTTCCTCCACTCCCCTATCCCTGGGGCTCTCTTGTAACAAATTTCTTGTAATAACTTTTTAAGCGGAGGCCACCAAAATCCTCCACAGATACTTAGCATTTTGTCATTGAGTTCCCCTGGAATTAGTCCCACTATTAAATGTTCTGTCCTCAACTGCGCCTGGAGTAAGAATATCTGCTCTAGGTGACCTGTCACTTCCCCCAAAATGTGGTGATAATTGGGCAGAACCAAAAGAGATGTGCCTGTGAGGCATGTTATTCTCCACAGGCCCTCCAACACCCCGCCGGGGCACCCCTCCCCCTTAAAATGCGCCACCTGTGTTGGCACCAAGAAGTATCTGGTCCTCAACTTCCAACAAAAATCTCTCCACACCAAAGAGCTGGACGTTGACCACATGCTTTTCCACATCAGGGACCATTGTTTATCCGTGATGGGGATCCTTAGATCTTGTTCCCATCTGTTCTTTATATACTGAGATGAGTTTGCCATATCTGCCACATATCTATTATATAGCAGCGAGATGACATGATCGCCCCCTGTGGACCCCATATATTTGGAACAGCCTGCTCTCCCTCAGTGCAGGCTCCTCCAACATTGTTTTATTAATTTGTATATTCAAATACTCTTAATTGATAATACCTGATTCTGTCAGTCTGCTGCAGGCCATATTTTTCCTGTATTGCTTCAAAAGAGAGTAAAGTATTTCCTGTCATTATTTGATAAGGTGCATATAGACCCCTTCTGGCTTGTTTCTGGTACCATCTATCAACCGTTGCTGGTACAAATTGGCGGTCATAAGCCCACCATCTAAATCTCCAGAAATGTCTATGCGTGGCGCCCCTACTTATTCCCTTCCTCCAGCCTTTGTGCCAGAGAAGCCCTCTATTTCATCTGGGTCCAGGGGCCCAAATAACATCGCCCGCAATGGAGGGTTACTCTGTTTCCAGAGATCCATTCTCTTCCAGTGGGTATCATATCCTGGGTTGCCCCAGAGTAGTGCGACCCTCATCTGGGCTGCCACCCAGTAGCCCTGCAAACAAGGGAACGCAAGGCCTCCCTCCGCTTTTGGAAGATATAAAAGCGATTTTCTTAGTCTGGGTTTTTTACCCTTCCATAAATAGGAAAAAAACATAGAGTACCTTGCCAGGTTTCCAAGTCCGCCGGAGTTAACAGACATGGAACACACTGGCATAAGTAGAGGAGACGTGGCAATGCGTTCATCTTAAGGGCTTGTGCTCTGGCACAAAGTGAGATGGGCAATAGTGACCAGCTTTGAAAATCGCTTTAAGTTGTGCTATTATCGGTGGGTAATTCAGCTCCTTCAGTTGTGCATTGTTCTTTCCCAACTTCACCCTAAATATTTTATCTCTGTCTGATCCCACAACATAGGGTATTTCTTTTAGCTCACTGGTTGGGGTATAGTTAAAGCACAATATTTCCGTTTATTGCTGTTTAATTTATATCCGGATAGCTTGGAAAAGTTATCTAGCTGATTTAAATATTGCAGGCAAAGACTTCTCGGGTTCGCCAAGTATAAAAGAACATCGCTAGCTTACAAAGCCAACTTATGGGTTTGTTCCCCCATGTTGATCCCTTTTATCTCTGGGTTCTGACTAATGCTCTGAGCAAGAGGCTCAATAAAAGGGCAAACAATAATGGAGAGAGGGCACTCTGTCGCGTTTCCCTTCCCAAGGCAAAGGTCTCTGATATATGGCCATTCACCCTAACCTGTGTGCTTGGGGATTCGGAGAGCTTAAATATGGCTGTTATCAATTGTTTCGGGAACGGACCTCTTTCCAAAAAGGTCAAGATACTCTGTCAAACGCCTTTTCGATGTCTAAGCTCACGATCAACGATGGTAGTTTTTGCATAGTGATCTGATCAATTATATGGGTTGTCCTACGTAAATTATCTTGTGCTTGTCTACCCGGTATGAAGCCAGATTGGTCAATGTGTAACATAGAAGGGAGATACTCCTGAATACGTCTCGCCATAAGAGATGTCAGTATTTTATAGTCAGTGTTCAATAAAGAAATCGGTCTGTACGAGGGACATTTAACAAGGTCCTTTCCCGGCTTGGGTATCACCGAAATCACTGCCTGGGCCCAAGAAGGAGGAGACAAAGCCTCTCCCCTCAAGACCTCCTCATATACCTGCATCAGCAATGTCTGTATCTGGTCCCCAAAACATTTATAAAACTCCGAGGGGAGTCCATCAGAGCCTGGGCATTTGCCTACCTTAAGCCGTTTTATCTCTTCCTTTATTTCCTCTGATCTCACTGGACCCACTAATCATTCCCCTTGTTCTTTAGTTAAGCCTGGCAGTTTAATTGTCTCCAGGAATCTCTTTATGTTATCTTCTCCTGCCTTTGTATCCTCTGTATATAATTTGGTATAGTATGTCTTGAAGGCATCTGCTATCTCATGGACCCCCTGCACCACTTTACCTATCCCTGGATGCCACACCTCTGTTATTGTTGCTTTTGCCCGTCTTGCCCTCAACCTACTAGCTAAGAAACGCATCGAGTGGGGCCGTCCCTCATAATATTGCTGTCTCAAGAAGAGCAGCCTCTGCTCCACTTGATAGTCCAGAATACCGATCAGTTCTCTCTTATACTCCAGTAACTGTCTCCTGCGCCCCTTATCATATTTTTGTTTTTGTTGCCTCTCTAAGTCTGCTATCAACTCAGTTAGGGTAAGCTTTCTGGCTTCTCGTTCCTTCTTTTTCCGGGAGACCAATTGAATAAACTACCTCGAACACCGCTTTGGCAGCGCCCCAGCGGATTGCCCAAGTAAGTGTCCTGCCCTGTATTTTCTGTGAGGTACGCTCTATAAGTTTCCATTGTTTGGTCCCTAATTTCATTATCTTTCAGGAATGAGGTGTTTAACAGCCATATTCCAGCGTATCTCCCTAGATCTATTTTATATATATAGGCTTATGGTCAGATAGAAGAAGGTCCCCTATCCAAGTTTCAGAGATTCTTTGCACCTCATTCTTCGTGATCAGAATACAGTCCAGCCTTGAGTGTGTGTTATGGGCTGCAGAGAAGAAGGTATAGTCTCTCTGTCAGTTGTGTTGGTATCTCCATGTGTCTAGTAATCCCATTTCCCCATCAGTTTCTGGACCTTTCTAGCTATTTTGTGCGATTTCCCTCTCACTTTTGAGGAGGAGTCCAGGTCCGGGTTCAAGGGCAGGTTAAGATCCGCCCCCCTCCCCACAAATTAGGGTTCCCTCCCCCCACTCTAATAGAGTGACCAGAAAAGAACGATATTCAGGTAGTGCTGAGCCAGGGGGAAAATACACCAATGCTAGCGTCACCATATTACCCCTGAATTTGCCTTTTAACATCGTGTAGCGTCTCCTTATCTGTCCTGCCTCTTGTTTTTCAAACAGGAGTTGGTCGGCACCAACACTGCCGCGCTCTCTGTTCACCATTTTTATAAGAAGACACCCCATCTCTCCAAAACCCAATTTTAGTAGCTTGTTATGCTCCTTCATCGACAAATGGTCTCCTGGAGAATACAAAATCTGCCAAGGCTTTCCTTATCTGGCTCAGTATCTTAGTTCTTTTCACAGGGTTTGTGAGACCGTTAACGTTATAGAGAGCAAATAATCGTGCCCTTACCCGCCATCAAAAGGTCTATACCTGGACCTATACTCTCAGGGCCCCCGGACTCCTCCTGAACTCCTCCTGCTCAGGCTCCTTCTTTGTACCATTTAGCCCTCTTTTACATGGAACACATCCCAGAAGAAGTTAATGTATCAACCATTTCCTTAAAACAGTAAAACAACTTTTGACCAACTAGGCCCTTTAAGCGATGTATATCACTGTCCCCCAAGGAAGGAGGCCCATTTTTGGGGCTCTGTTCTTACCTCCACCTTATTCAGGTGAAGGCAAGCACAGAGGGTATCCAATGCCTCCTCAGTGGAGACCCTCTAGGAGCTCTTGTTCGTAACTTCAAGCTCCTTGCTTTTCTCTATGACCAATTTCCTTATTGGTCAGGAAAGCCTACTTCAGGAGCACTGTGTGCCCAAGCAGCAAAAGAAAAGAAACTAAAATTATATGCTAGTCTAATCGACTTTCATGTGCACCCTTAGCTCCTGACCTGTCCCTTGTAACTTATCTTTTAGCGGGCTAGGAGAATCTACATCCTCCGTTTACCAGAGAAGAGGAAAATCCTTTTCCCAACAAGGGGGAGTCTCCCCTCCGAACGCAATCCAGTATCGCCACCCCGCTCCAAAATTGCTGCATCTTCTGCAAGTTCCCATAGGATCCATGCTGCTCTATTAACCCATTCTATGTCCCCATTCTCTCCCCTTCCCCCCTACCTCCTATCCTTCTGTCCTTATTTTCCCCTTATTAGTTCATCCCTTTATCCAGGGCTCTCTGTAGGAGTATCCATCGACCTTTCTAAGGTACTAGCTCCTGTTTTGCATGATCCCTTTCTTATGCGCGTCTGAAGCTACTCCCATCCACCCATTTCAGCCAGTATTTGTAGGAGCCCCTACTTATTCCCACCCCTAATCTTATTAGGCACTTTCTTAAGATACAACTGTTAAGTGACTTCTTCATCTTATTCCCCCTCCCTCAGTCCTTCCCCACTCCGTCCTGCCCCAATCCCACCAGTCCCATCTCCCTCCCCAATAGAGGGCCGAAAAACAAAGAGAGAGAGTGATTCTCTACGTTTAATCATATTCCCCTGCCCTCAGTCCTCAGCATCCACTTTTTTTAATTTATTTATAGTTCCTCAGCGGCTGGGGTGTTACCTGGTCTCCCCAGTTCAGCCAGTCCTCTTGACCTTACTCTTCCCACACCCCAGGCTCTTACCCTTCCTCAGTCCTATACAGCGATCCACCGCGGCTGGTACGCAACCACCACCGTGGGATCCGGGGGATCTCGATCAGGGGAGCATCCAAGGCTGAAGCCGAGCAGCACTGCGAGGCCAGGCCATCAAGCAGCACGCCGAGGAATTTTTTCCCTCTTTCCTTGCCCCCACGCATGCAGCTGTGCAGTGACGCCAACACGGAGCTGCCGAGATGTGTCAGCTGCGCAAGGCCCCACCAGGCTTCCCAGCAGCAATGCCTCCAGCTTCCACCAGAGGTCACCGCTGCACTGGGATGCCCATGGATCCCACCCAGGGAGAGGAGAGCTGTCCTCCGGACACTCGATCCGACTCCCTCCCTGCCGACCCTCAGCTCCCAGGCCCGTTCCCGAACCCGGGTCGCTGGCATGATGCGAGGTGTGGCGTCCAGCGCCTCAACCCTCAGCGCCACCGGGCCGGCTAGCATCCACTTTTTAAATTGTTCATAGTCCCTTCTAGTTCAAATCCCGCTCCTCTGAGATGACCTATACTTTTATTGCATTGGAGCCTCAGTGGGAGTTATGAGAAGATGGAACCCTCCTCTCCTCCCATGAAAACTCAAACAATTGCTTAACGCCTCAGTCTTATTCTTCAGGAGCAGTCCCAAGCTATTAAGTTATTTTAATTTCCTTTGACCGCTTTAGGCTCATTTTACCCCTTCAAGTCTATACAAGGCCATTCTCTATTAGTACTTAGCGTCGATCCCGTTATGTCTCTTATCCATTTGCCATATGATCATTGTTCGTCGAAGCGGTCCTCTCTCTCTCTCTCTCTCTCTCTCTCTCATGGGATCTTCCTGCTCCTTCTCTCCTTGCTCTATTTCTCTGCCAGGGGGTCTTCTTTTGGAAAGGACCTTGTCCCACACCCTGGATATGTCCCTGTTTGAACCGCCACTCACTCTTTTTGGTCCCCTTTGTAACCAGGCTCTCTCCCTCAGCTGCTGTTGGACCCGATGCCCTTGTTCTTCTGGTAATTGCAGCCCATGGCTCTCAAATACTCCTTAGCCTCTTCCAATTCCTGGAACCTCTGTTGGCCCTTATCTGTGTGTACCTTCAGCCTGGCTGGGTATTCCACGAAAGCCTTGATACCTTTTTGTTGCAGCAATTTGACCACATATAGGGCCTTCCTCCTCCTGGCCAGCACTTGTGGGGAACAATCGTGGTCAAAAAATAGCCGAACATCCCCAAAATATATTGTTTTTTTGACCAGGCTAGCGCAAGCACCTCTTCTTTGATCCTGTAGTCCAGGAACGCAAGCACTATCGATCTGGGTTTAGCCTTCGGGTCGCAGGGCCGTGGCACTAGTGATCTATGCGCTCTGATGATGTCTAGGCGTTATTCTGAGGGAAGGCTTAGTATTTCTCGTAAAAGGAATCGATAAAGTCTATCATGTTCCCTGATTCCGTACCGTCTGGTAATCCATGGATCCAAATATTATTGCGCCGGTTCCGAGTCTCAAGTTCCTCAAGCTTCTGTACTAACAGCCAGGTACACTGATGCAGCTCCAGCAGAGCTGAGTTATGAACATCTGTGGTCTGTGTATATTCTGTCATTACCGTCTCCCCTTCATGTGTTTTCTGGTATAGTTTTGCTATGTCTTGACACTGATCCGATGCTTTAGCTTCTAGTCTTGGCAGGGTGTCATTTATTTGTTGCAGAGTCTGACACAGCTGCTGAGAGGTTATGGTGCATTCTGCTTCCTGCATCGTATTTGCGGCCTGTTCCAAATCCTGCATCGGGGATTCCTGCATTGCATAGGCCTCCGCTTGGGTGCTTTGTTCTTGCTCTGCTCCCTTTTGTTTGGCACCACCATTCATTTGGATTTCCTTCAATCTATGTTTAGGCCCCATTAGGTAATCCTTTATTGTTCATTTGGAATGCAGGATTGACGTTTTTTGTGCAGATTAACGTGGATTGTTAAAGGTCAGTCGTTTAGCGCTTTGCTTAGGCAGCCATTAGTTCAGTGCTCGAACCGGAAGTCCCGGTTTCTGCTGGTTGATAGCTGAAATAATTGCGATGACGTGGCTGGTGTCCTTGATATAGGTCTGCATTTTGCATACCTCTGGTCAGATATGGTAATCAACATACTTAGACAAGGGTTCCAGAACAGAGTCCACTCCCAAGACTGTACGAACATACGAAATTTGCCAGCAGATAAAGGCCTAAAGGTCTATCAAGTCTGCTCAAATGTGCAGCTAGCACCCCTTATTCTGCAGCTGCCCTTCCCTTCCACCCTCCCCTCCATTGACCCTCCCCTTGTCCTGTCCCATCCCCTTTTGAAGCAGTCCACTGTTCTACTGGATACCACTTGCAGGTAACACATTCCACCCAGCTACCACCCTCTCTGTAAAAAAAAAAGTGCCTCATCTCCCTCCTGAAGCTTCCTCCTCCAGTCTCAATCATGGCCCTGTGTCCCTCCCTCCTTACTTTGAACAGCCCTGCTGTACCTGTCTTATTTATTCCTTTCATGTACTTAAAGTTTTCAGTCATGTCCTCCCGTCCCTCCTCTCCTCCAACAAGTACATGTTCAACTCCCCTCAGCCTCCCCTCATATGATAAGTCCCCCAGCCCCTTGATCATCTTTGTCGCCCAGCGCTGCACCCCGTCCAGTAACTTAATGTCCCTGTTTAGATACGGGTGCCAGTACTGTACGCAGTACTCCAGGTGCGGTCTAATTAATTACCTATACAGTGGCAGAATCACCTCCTCCCTCCTCGAGGATATACCCCTTGCAATGCAACCCAGCATTTTGTTGGCCTTTGCAGCTGCCTTCCTATATTGTGCCGAGTTGTTCATTGACCCTGTAATAAGCACAACCAGATCCTTCTCCTCCTCTGTCTGGGTTAGCTGCACTCCCCCAGCTAGTAACTCCTCTTTGGGTTCTTCACCCAAAATGCAGCACCTTGCACTTTTGGCATTAAACTCAGTTGCCAGGTGTCTGACCAGGTTTCAAGCTTGGCCAGATCAACCTGCAACCCCTGCCATCCCCCTAGTTCATCCACCACTGCTCCCATCTCGGTATCATCAGCAAACAGACTGATCTTGCTCTTGATGTCCAATGATATGTCTGCAATGACTATCCCAAACAACACTGGTCTCAACACAGCCCTGTGGAACACCGCTTGTCACTACCCTTGGGTGTGAGAGCTCCCCACCCACCACCACCCTCTGTTGCTTTCCCTGAAGCCAGTTCCCTACCCATCTTACCAGCGTTGCATCCGCCACTGTGCCTCTAACTTACTTCCTAGCCTCACATGTGGCACCAAGTCGAATGCCTTACTGAAGTCCAGATACAGGACATCTACTGCATGGCCCCTGTCCAGTTGCCTAGTCACCCAGTCATAGAACTCCACCAGGTTGGTTTGGCAGGGTCTGCCAATTGAAACCATGCTGTTTGCTGTCCTGTAGTCCTTTGGCCTCTAGGAGGTCCACCAACCTCTCATTCAGGATAGTCTCCATCAGCTTATCCACGATGGATGGAGGCTCACTGGCTGTAGTTCCCGGTTCATCCTTGAGGCCACTGTTGTGGAGGGCACTACATGAGCCATCCTCCAATCCTGAGGTACACACACTCTGAGTGTAGTGAGGCATTAAATAGGTATGCTAAAAGTCCCACAAGGACCTCTGCCAGCTTCTTCAGTACCCTGGGGTGGATGCCATCTGGGCCTGGTGCCTTGCCCACCCTCAGTACCTTCAAACCCTCCTGAACTCTGCCCTCCATGATTTCCCCATCTGTCATCCCCTCCTCCCCTGTTTCAACCGTTCCTTCCCCCTTGGGTATCACCCCCTTCTCCTTAGTAAATACTGAGCAGAAGTACTCATTTAGTGCTTCTGCCTTATCGCACCCTGCTTCCACCCAACCCCACTCCTTCCTAATCCTTACTATGTGGTCCTTGCAGCTCCTTTTCTCCCTGATGTACCTAAAGAAGACCTTCTCCCCCTTCTTAGTGCCTTGTGCCAGCCAGAGCTCTGTAGATGCCTTGGCTCCCCTTACTGCCCGTGTCACCTCCTTCGATTCTGTCAGATACTCCTCCCTGTCCTCCCCCTCTCTGTTTTTTTGTACCTCCTAAAGGCAGCTCTCTTCCTCGTTACCTTTTCCATGACTTCCTTACTCAACCATCTCGGTTTCTTAGCCCTAGCCTTCTTGCTCTGGGCCTTGCGGCAGGTTTTGGTTGCCTCTACTATCCCTAGCTTTATGAGCTCCCACCTCTGGTTAGTGCCCATACTAGGTTGAATTCTGGCCAGGTACACTTTTGCCACTTCCCCATCCTCCCAATGTAGGCCCTCCTGAAGTCCATCACTCTTGTGCCAGATTCACTCCTTCCTTGCCCATATCCAATGTGAGCTATACTGAGTGGTGGTCACCCTCGACAGCAGTTCTTCCACACCGTAAGTTCAGTCACAAACTCTCCATTTGCCAGCATAAGGTCATGGGTATTCCTAACCTGGTTGGCTCACTGACCATTTGCAGCAGGAAGCTGTCCTGAAGGCATCCAGCAGTACCTGCTTCCTTCTGTTCCTGGTTGTTGGGTACTCCAGTCCACTCCTGGCATGTTGACGTCCCCACAATCACCACACTATCCTTCTACAGGGTCCTTCTGGTCTGTCCCGCTAGTTACCTGTCTGACTTCTCTGTCTGAGAGGGCGGCCTGTACACCACTCCCATTCTGAGAATCCTATTCTTAGAATCCAGGATTTGCATCCAAAGTGACTACATATACACTCCTCCCTTCCTCCTTACATACTTCAGTCCTTCCTTCACTATCGTACACCCCCCTCCTTCCCAATTAACCTGTCCCTACGAAATAACCTGTACCCTGGTCCAGACAGGTCCCAGTCATTGTATTGGGTGGCCTATGTTTCTGTGATGGCTGCAATGTCCACCTCTCCCTCTGCTATGAGCACCTGTAACTGTAGTTTTCCTGCCAAGGCTCCTAACATTAAGGGTAACTGCCTTCCACCCCCCATCCTGCCCTCCTTTACTAAGTACTTGCCATTTGTCCTTTGTCACTGTTATGGGGGGTAAGCTCATATGGTTTCCCAACCTGTGGTCTCTGCATGTCTCTTTCCCACTTGCCGCCCCCCACTCCAAGTTTAAATTCCCAACTTCCTTTATGTACTCCTCCATCCTCTGTTTCAACACTTAATTTCCCTCCTCACTCAAGTGTAGTCTGTCCTTGGCATAGAGACTACTGTCCTCCCAGGTCCCTCCCCACCCCCCAACAGCCCATACCCTTTAGCATGACACCAGGTTCTTAGCCATCCATTAAATTGCTCTATTTTCAGCTTTCTTGTTGTACTTGCCTTGGGCACTGGAAGTATCTCTGAAAAAGTTACTGATCTTCCTGTCCCCTCACATAATTGTCCTAGTTCCTCAAACCTCCTCGGGACTATATCTGCTGTCTTGTCAGCCAGGTCGTTCATCCCAAGATGTATAATTAAATGAGGCTTGTCCCTTCCCCTTCTAGTATATTTCAGAACAGATTGTCCCACCCTTTCCGCTGTCATTCCTGGCATGGCCTCCACCCAAATGTGACTGTGCCTCTCCCCCTTACTACCTCACCTGACTCCTATTAGTATTGAGTCCCCCAGCACTAAGATTCCACTCCTCTTACTCCCTGCTTACTTCCATTATCTCCATCTCTCATTCCCAGCTCCTCTTCTTCCTCCTGCACATTATTTCCCCCTTTTACCCCGTTGCTATTCTCCCAGCAGAATTTCCCCCGCTCTGGTTAGGTCCAGGCATTTATCAATTACTCCTCCAATTGCATCACCTCCATCCTCCTCCTGCCCCTCTAGCAGTGCAAAACTATCTTCTGAAGACCCTTCACAAATGCCCACTTCCTCTCTCTTCACAGTAACCTGTTCCCTCCTTTCCACTCCATGACTGTTGCCACTTCTCCTCCTCCTCCCCTCACAAGTCCCTGTGTCCTCCTTCCATTTATCTTTTGTCTCCTGACCTGGTTTCCCCACAATCATTCTTTCTGGCCTGCGCCCCTTTGTCTCTGCTTCCCTTCTTCTGGCCCTCTCCTCACCACTGTTGGCTCAGATTGTCCTCCCTCATCTCCCCTCCTCCCTCCCTCCAGTATTGTTCTAAACCCGCCTCCAGTCTGCCTTGCCTGTCTTAGTTCCTCCTGCAGACCCTCGATCTCCTTTCTAAGTTTCTCTGTGTGGTTGCACACTAAACATTCCCCCACCCTCCAGGCAATTTTTAGAAACATTGGTGCACGTCAGTTGTTGCAGCCTAACACCCTACCCATTGCTGTCGTCTGCTACCAGCAACCCCAAGACCCTTCCAGCTGAAGGATACCAAACACTCCTCCAAGTCTCCCACTATCAGTGCAAAACATTCTTCTCCTTTTCTTAATTTCCCTTACCCCCTTTGTTGTACACGTCTAGATAAATTGAGCAACTGCGTTTTACATCCTTATCCTTCTTGTCCACACCCAAAAAGAGACTTTAAGTAACTATTGCACAACCTTCTTCAAACTCCTACTCCTTCTTTCCACAATGCAAATAGCAAAACAAAGAAGTAACAGTGAAAGCTCCTTATTTTGCAGTTACTTCCCTTCCGCTGAGATAGCAGTCAACTCTTCACTCGCTGCTGTCCCTTTCCTGGATGTCTGCTTCTGCAATGACAGGTGCATGTCCTTTGCCCTTTTGGGGAAGTGATATCAGAACCCCTGTTATAAAGGAAATCACAGACCTGGGGTAGGTGGGACCAGCCCATGCCTTCCAGAATCAGTCAGGTAGCTGAGGCCCCTGGTCAGACCATTAGCACCCTTCCCCTACTATGCACTAAGTTTTGCAGCTAGTGAAGCCAACAAAAAGCAATCCCAATTCCACTCAAAGCTCAAAAAATAGGTTTGCTTCCAAAAGAAACGGGTCTCCAATTCAAACAGCCTCACCAACAACACATCAAAATAGGCTTGAAATTAGAAGATATAGGTCTCCAAGTCAAAGAAACAGCCCCAATAAAATCACACCAAATAGGTTTTAAATCAGAAGAAACAGGCCTCCACAAACACAGCCTGCTACACAGTGAAACATCAAACAAATGAGCCCACTTATAGCCACCAATATAGGTTTCAAAATTCCAACAGTCCCAGGGGAGGAAAGCCGAACAAGGACGTTAGTAATCAACTTTAGGGGTGCAGACTTAGGGAGATGGGGAGGATCCTGAAAGATCGCCTGGACAGGATAAGGCCAGATATGGATCCTGACAGCAGGTGGGAGATCATTAGGAGGGAATACAGGAGGTTACCAGATCCTGCAACGGAAAGGTGTAAATTTGTGAGCCAGAAAACCCTGCTGGTGGATCAGGAGGTACAGGAGGTGGTGATGGAAAAGAAGGTGGCCTATAGAAACATAGAATTTGACGTCAGATAAGGACCGCTTTGCCACCCAGTCTGCCCATTTCCTACCTACTGGATAAGCTGCAGATCCTAGTTAACCAGCAGCCTCATTTCTTCCTACCCCACCCCCTAGAATTGCCTTATGACTGTCCCATGCATGCTTGAATTCCACCACTGATTTTGACTCCACAACCTCTCCGAAGGCCGCTCCATGCATCCACAACCCTCTGTGTGAAAAATACTTCCTTAAATTACCTCTGAGCCGCCTCCCCATCTTCAAATTGTGCCTCTTGTTCTTGCACACTCTTTTGAAAGATGCTACCTCTCAAGTGCTCGAGGAGTGAAAGGGATCAGGAGGAATGTGAGCTGACAGCCAAGAGAGTCACCAGGGTGGTGAGAGCAGCTAAGGCAAAAAAGAGCAGTCCTTGGCCAGTGAGATCTGGAGTGGGGACAAGGGGTTCTTTAGAGACATAGGGGAAAAAAGGAAAGTAAGGGGAAGATCAGCAAGATAAGGGTAGGGGATGGTTGGGTACAGGAGGCAGGGGAACAGGCAGAAGTCCTAAATGTGTACTTTGCCTCAGTGTTTCACTGGGGATGGAGGAACTGTGTCTTGTGAGGAGCGGGGCAAACTGGAGGAAAGTGTGGGACCGGTAGAGACCAGGGGCCCTGATGGGTCTGGGAATGGGAGTGGCCACCACAAACAGGTGGGGCTAGGAGTGCAGGATGAAAAGGGGAAGACGGGAGTCTGAAACTCCGGTAGAGAGAGTAAAGGAATCCTCAGGTCCCTTCGGACGAGAAAGCACCTTGGCTAGATAAGATACATCCCAGGGTGCTGAGGGAACTGGCGGATGTCCTGGCAGTCCCTCTAGCGGAGCTTTTCAACATCTCTCTGAGGACTGGGTGGGTGCCCCAAGACTGGAGGGTGGCCCAGGTTGTGCTGATCCACAAGGGGGGATCAAGAGAGGAGGCAGGAAATTACCGGCCCGTTAGCCTGACATCGGTGGTCGGCAAGGTGATGAAGGGTATTGTCAAGGAAAGGCTGGGGGGTTACTAGAGCAAACTGGGTACCTGGACAATAGGCAGCATGGCTTTGTCACAGGAAGATCCTGCCAGACAAACCTTGTTGAGTTCTATGACTGGGTGACGAGGAACCTGGACCAGGGTAGGCCAGTGGACATCATCTTTTTGGACTTTAGCAAGGCATTTGATTCAGTACCCCACAGTGGCCTGCTGGCTAAACTGAAGGAAATGGGGGTGGGGGGAGACAGTTGTTAAGATGGATAGGAAATTGGCTCTGAGCACACCTCAGAAGGTGGTGGTTGGAGGTTAGCCTCATCCCCAGGTGGGTTACTAGTGGGGTTCCCCAGGGGTCAGTGCTGGGGCCACTTCTGTTCAATGCCTACGCCTTGGACATCAGGAGGGGGATCAGGAGTGAGATGAGTCTCTTTGCAGACGACTCAAAGCTGGGTGCAGTGGTGGATGAGGAGGAGGAGGGCAGGGTGGCCTTTCAGAGACCTGGAAGCTCTTGAAAGGTGGTCGGAAAATGGAAACTAAAATTCAATGGGAAGTGCAAGGTTCTGCACCTAGGAGTCAGAAATTCAGGCCAGGGGTACACCCTTGGAGGAGACATGATTCAAGTCACGGAGGGTGAGAGGGACCTGGGAGTAATGGTAGATGTCAGAATGAACAACTCGGAGACCTGTAGGAGGGCAGCGGCAAGGGCAAATAGGATGCTGGGATGCATCGCCAGGGGGATTACCTCTAGAAAGGCAGAAGTGATCCTTCCATTGTACAACTGCTTGGTTAAGTCACACCTCGAGTATTGTGTGCAGTTTTGGAGACCACATTTAAACAGGGACATTACACTCCTAGAGAGGGTCCAGAGGAGGGCAACCAACATGATCTGATATCTGGGGGAGAGGACCTATGAGGAGAGGCTCAGGGAGCTTGACATGTACACCCTGGAGGAGAGGAGGGACAGAGAGGACATGATAGAGGTCTTTAAGTACATGAAAGGGATCAATAAAGGAGGCCCAGTCAGGGTGCTCCAAAGGAAGGAAGGTGGAGCAACGAGAGGTCACGGGTGTAAGCTGGAAGGGGGCAGGCTCAGAGGGGAGAGGAGGAGATGTTATTTCACTGAAAGGGTGGTGGAGCCATGGAATGCACTGCCCAGGGAGCTGGTAGAGGTGGAGACTGTGGGCAGGTTTAAATGGGGATGGGACAGGTACAGGGGGAGAGTAAATCTGACCAGGCCCAGTACAGGTGGAACATCTGAGACTGGGGACAGTATAATCCAAGGGGGACACCAAAATCGACTCTCAGTGCAGGTGCTGAAAATCGAGCAGACTCGAGAGACCGTTAGGCCTGTTCTGCTGGCATTTTAGTATGTTAGTATGTAAACAGTACCTGCTAGCCCTTTACAAGTAGTAAGAAAGAAAAGAAATAACCTTCTACCAAGTAAAATCCACAAGAAACAATGTAAAGCAGCAAGAAGAAGCTACTGTACTGGAACTGATCTGATCCTTCCCCTGCCTGGTTACTTCCCTGGTGGCTTCTCAGCATTTTTGTGTACTTTCGGTAGAACATAAAAGAGAGTTTTTTTTTTTTTTTTATTAATCATCATGATGTTGTTCTCTTCAGCACACCAACCCTGGTTAACTCCTAACTCCATAAAATCCCTAATGTCATCCATAATCTCTATGGTAGGGTCCCTTCCACCCTGAGGTATCAGTTTGTGTCCCCAATTGTCACAAACATTTGGCCTGGTAATCCTTTACACTTCGCTTTATCAACACTGTATTGGGTTTGAAGTGGGCGACAGCCACAAAACTGTCGCCCCTGTGTTATAAAGTGTGTTACAGAATAAAATAAAGCAGCATGTATTGTTTAGAATGCTTTATTCTCAGTGTAGTTCATCCTTCTAGATGTTCCTACTAGTGACATCATCATCATAGAATCAATAATTGTCTCCTGATGTCGATAACCGCTACTTGCATGGGCTGCTACACTGATGAAAATGGAGCAGCTCCTCAGTGCAGTTGTGTAGCTAGGGAAATTATATTTGTAAGCCAGAACCCTCTTTGCTGCCCCCCCTCCCCAATTGTTGACATACCTAATTTGTTACCCAGACCCCTTGTACACTCCACATTACTAAGCTTTATGCATTAAGCATGATGTTTAATCTAAACAGAGCACAGCAATAATTATATAACATCAGAAAAGGTGGCTATCAGACAGTATGCCCCCCTTAGGTGTCAGCATGGCTCAGTTGGTAGTACATCCGCCTCTGGACCAGAAGGTTGTGGGTTCTCGTCCCACACCGGGATTGGACTTGCACCTAAAAATCGCTGGCATCAGAGTCAGTATTGGGGGGGGTGCTGTACTGCTGGGGTGTGCTGTCCTTCGGATGAGACATTAAACCAAGGTCCCTTCTACCCATCCTGGGGTTGTCCAGGTGGAAGTAAAAGAACCCAGGGCACTCTTCACAGAGAGTAGGGGACATTCCCAGTGTCCTGGCCAACATTCCCCTTCCCGTAAACCGGTTCATGCAATTATCCACGCTGTGTGTGGGTGATGATGTGCGAAATGGCCGCCACTACACATTCAGTCACTTCACTACCAGTCTAGCATTGCTTGTGTAGCACTTTGGGATACACTGTGTATGAAAAGCTCTATATAAATGGTGATTATTATTATTCTTATGGCCACACCAACACAACGAAATACACACCTGTCGGCAACATCGACACTTTGCTGACAGGTCGCCGTGTTGGTGTGCCCGAGACAGGGGCATGCTGTCTCCCGATCCTGCACCCCCACCTTGAATCAACTCTGACTGGAGTTGAGAATCTAAAAGATGGGGGTGTGTGTGTAGAACCTCCCGCATGGGGGGTTTTGGGGGGCAAAGTCCCCCAATAAAAAAATACAGGATCAGGAGACACACAAGAATCATGTAGACTGCAACTTGATTTCAACATGATTCCTGTCCGTGAAACGCCGATTGACATAAAGAATGTCGAACCAGCATGGTAGAGCCATACCAGACAATAGGAGTAACCAAATCATTGGTCAGTGCCCAGAATGCCACCCCCTCTTCAATAAACCTGCAAACTGTGGTTAACTAAGCATATGCCTTCCTACACCCATGCCTCTGTGTGCTCAGTTTTCATTGAGGTGGTGGCATCAGGAGCTGTTAACTGACTGCAACCCATGATGTTGGAGACTTTATAATGGCACAGTGGGCAGGGTCTACATATGGGGCTGATTTTAAAGAACAGGGAAGGAAGCGGGGGTGGGGAGACCACATAGAGAAGGTAGGGTAAGCAAATAGATTATGGGGATGCTGTATGCATCCCTTTATCACAGGAATATTTAGGTAAAATGCTAATCTTTGCATCATCATGAAGATCTCCGATGTTAAACCCAAAGTGTATGTTTTATACAAGGAATGTTTAAAGAAGGAAAGGAAGTTCTTTTGATGGAATCAGTTGTCAGATGTGGCCTAATTAGTACTGTTGACTCTTACCTCTGATTCTTTCCTCAGGTGCGTCTCATTTGTATCCTGGCTTTTGGGATTTTTCATTTAACATGTGTCACAGTAATTCTCATCAAGAGGCAAAACATGATGGCGCTTCAGAGTGGGCGGGCCCTGAAAGTCTCCAGAAGCAGTACTATATGCTGAACCTCTGCTTCTATGCTAACTTTTGACCTACAGGCGCAGGTAGTGTTTTATTTTTTAATATTAAACTAGATATATAGTTCTAATGATGTGGACAGGTTTGCTTCTTGAAATATGAGTAGGCTGGGGTGGTACTGTCATGCCCCCAAGCAGATCTTTATTTTAACAGTTAAAACAATAGCAAGTCCCATGACACAGTAGACATGCATAATGTGTTGATACCTGGGTTACAAGGTTCATGTTTAATCCCTGGAATCCTGCACTGGGGACTGCTGGGTACTGGACGTAACAGAGGTGTCTCACTTGGTTAACTATCCTGGATGCAGTATGGTGACCCTGATTGTTGAGGAGGGTCCGGGGGAAGGGAAGAATGAGAGACAAAAAAAAAGATGAGAAAAAGTATTTCCCATCATAAGGATGCATGAACAGTGTATCTTCTGGCAAATATTTGCTAGGTATTCAAATTTGGGGGTACCAGATTTTCAGATCTTCTTCAAGGACATCTCTTTCATCAGGCCACTATAATCCACCAAGTACTAGGACCACACAGAAACTTTTGCAAGCAGCCCACTAGGGGCTGCCCAGTTCTTTTCCCACTGTCAACCATACTTGTCTGAGCATGTGCGGAAACGACACTGCCACAGTACAATCACTGATTTTCTTTCTTCTCACCATAGTTAGCAACCATTTATTTATTAAAACTTAATTTTTATTTCTCTGTAGCAAAACACTACCACAGTACAAACACCAAAAATATATCAAGTAGGACGATACAGATATGGATAGCCAAGGCTAACAACAGTTGATTCCTATTGTTCTCTTTACATTCTAGGAGTATTGAGCAAAAAGGAAAGAAATATCAGAGAGCAAGAAAACCTCCAGGAAGAACATTACAGCTATTTTTGCTCTCTGGAGAAATTACTCACTTGAAATTGTTCACTTCAAGCCTAGAGACAACAAGAAACAAATTAAATAAAATCAAAATTCATTTTTAAAGTGCTTTTCAATAAACCAAAGCGCGTATACAATTTTTATTTTATTTATTTTTTATTTATTTATTTATTAAATTCTCGGATTACAAATACCTTTGAGCAGAAACTGCTCGTTTACAAAGGTTCCACGTCAAAGGATGAGGGTCAACATACATACAGAGGTAGTAAAAGAATGCACAATAAACAACCAAAACAACTAAAAGAAAAATAAAGATACTCAGTTATAACATACTTTGAGATAATATTCATATAACGAGCAACTTGAGTAGTCAGCTGGCTGCTGAACAATAAAGATAGAGGCACCATAGGCAGTTAGTATTGCAGGCGTCGACCGGGAGAGGAAGTTGGCAGGCTAATGGGCCACTGTCCGATGGTGATGGAAAATGTCTTGTACCAGTGGAGATGCGAAGCAGGAAAGGAGTCACAAGGAAGGCCTGGTGCCAGAGGGAATGAGACTGGGAAACTTTAAATCCAAAAATAAAAATCAAGGCAGCAGTAACAATACTAAACAGTTTCCCCAAATGCCATTTCAAATAAATATGTTTTTAGTGAGGATTTGAAAGCCTCGGTGGAAAGGCACTCTCTAATCCAGCGAGGTAGAGAGTTCCACAGGGTCGGGGCTACAAAAGGAAAAGCCCTAGCGCCCGATGTCTGTAAATGGATCTTGGGAACCTCTAGCAATCCCTCGTTGGCGGAGCAGAGAGGGCGGATGGGGCAGTATGGCCGAAGGAGGTCTTGCGAGTAACCCAGTCCCTGTCTGTGTAGGGTCTTATAAGTCAGCAACGCAGCCTTGAAAGTGATCCTCCATCACACCGGCAGCCAGTGCAATTCGAGCAGCACAGGTGAGACATGGCTAGATCTTGACAACCCTGTCAACAACCTGGCTGCAGAATTCCTGCACCAGCTGCAGGCGACGGAGATCCACCCCCGTAACCTAGGTAACCTTATGTATCACAGCAACTAACACATCAACATGAAAAACTTTTTATATGATCAATGTATATAGTATTACACACAAATCAATATACATTCCCTGTGACACAATTGATTACTTAATCATTCACCTATTAAGAATCTAAGATTAATTCAAAGCGACAAAATAGCAGAGGAAAAAGGAAAACTATACTGAGCAAACAAACAAAATGTATCTGTTGGGATTGTCTTGGCTGATTCTGCATTTGAGGGTAGCTATTAGCTTCATATTTCCACATCTACTTAGCTGAGGTATAGTGTATATGCTGAACAGCATGAATACCAATAATGGCATTTAGCCAAGCTTTAAAATGAGGAGATTCAGAGTCTTTCCATTTAAGAGAATTGATATGCCTGAGCCAAGCAGACATTAACTAAATATTGTTGATAGGAAAAGCCGACTGAAAGGTGGGTCGATTCTTAATAGCATCAAAGTGGATTTTTAACTATTGGAATTTGAATAGCCTCTGAAATAAAGGCAAGTATCGACCACCATTGATCCAGTTTCGGGCAGTCAAGGAGCATATGTTCTAAAGAGGCAAGATTGTGTTGACTCCTGGGACATGATAATGGAATGTCCAGGTTAATACCATGTGGAAAGACTGGGGTGTGATATATTCGGTGCATGATATTAAACAGTATCTATTGCATCCATATGGATCTTAAACCAGGGCGGATTAACATGTATGCAAATAACGCCATGGCGTAGGGGCCCCGTGGTTCAGGAGGGCCCTGCCATTTGTCAGCCACTGTAGCAGCTGATTTGTAATTTTTATTTTTCTGATTTTCTAATCCTTCTCCCAACCTGCTTGCTGTGTGACCCAGGGCCAAATTGCCCCGGTTAAAAACTCCAGTGGTTTCCCAATAGCATGGCCAGAGTGAGTTTTCTGGCTCCAGTTCCACCTCTGCAGACCACACACCACCTATGAATGTGAGAGGTCCTCCAGAGTACAGAGGTGGCTAAGTCGGTCCTCCAGAGTACAGAGGTGTGGCTAAGTCCTGTGGAGCAGGAATCACTGTGGCAAACTGGCAGTGCGTGCGTGCGTGCCTTATGTCAAGCAGGGCCATGCAGTGAGGAGTTGACGGACTCGCTGATAAGAGGACATCAGGACAAGGAGGATGAGAAAGTAGAGAGACAGAACTGTGTGAATGACATCGCTCATCATCACTGAGCATCGGTGGAGGTGTCCGCGAGATGTCCATCTCTCTCTTTCGACTCGATCGAAAAAAGAAGCAAAAAAAATAAGCAAGCTGCGACTACGAGAGAGAGACTAGAGCAGGCTGCTGACTGCAGAGTCGGATAGCTGGATCAGTTTTGTTTAAGCGGTAAGCCCTAGGCTTCACCTGTTGCACTTTGTTGCTGCAGTGTTTAGTGTTGAGGAAGGAGGAGGATTCTTCCTACTGTGCAGCCAGCAGCTGGGTCCAGTGGTCCATGACCCATCCCGGCTGATCCCCAAATCATTGTGCCAACACCACGGCACCGCCTGTGATGTGATAGTGATCTTGAGGGCCCTCTCGTCCATCATCAGGACTAGGAGTCCAAGGGCAAGGGCAACATCGATCTCCTCTCAGCCAGGCCAGGGCAACCAAGGAGCAAAGCATAGGAGGAGTTGAGGCATGTTGTTTTCTTAAGAACTAAAGTACAGTGATAGCATTGGTCACTGGTGCACAGGCCAGCACAGAGAAAATAAATAAAAAATAAATAAAAAGTAGAAAGTACAACAATGGGGGCACAAAACTGTGTTCAAATTAATTGTCAGAAAGGCAAGGCATGTCTGAGTCAGTGGCTGGCTGGATAACCTAGCAGGGCAGGGTCGAGAAAGCGAATAACATGATCTGTATGCTGAAAAAGGTAAAGCCTACTACCACAACAAGCTTATTCCCCTGGTAAAATCTTTCTTCCTTTCTCCCTTCCTTCCTATTTTTTCCCATCTATCTTTCTCTTTCCTCTCTTTTCTTTTTTTTTTTCTTAGTTATTTCAAAAGTTTTACAAGGAGGCAAGGTGAGGTGCTAATAGCTCATTTCCAGATGTGTTTGGGGGATAGTTCCAGAGAAGAAGAAATAGTATTAAGAGCATTACAAAAGTAGAAGTCATATACCGCAATATGAAATATCAAAGGAGAGTAATTATACTAACTGTATGGCAAATCAATGCAACAGGCTGGCTCAGGCAGTAGATACAAATTCTGAGGTTTTGTTAGAAAAATAAAGTCAAAGGGATGCAGGGAATCAGCTCATCCATAGTGAGCATCCTAGAATGGCCACCGTCAATAACCTTCTGACAAGCAAACAAACACTAGGGTGTCAAAAACAGAAACAACGTGGTGTGATCCATCAACAACACGTGTCTGCCCCCTGCCTCCATCATCACCGCATCAGGACATAGTAATGGAGATCAGGCAGGGAGCACTACACATGCAGGTATGGCCGGGGAATGAGCGGAGCAAAATGCCAGGGCAGTACAAGTGTGTATGTGTGTGTGGGGAGTCAAAGTTGGGGTCATGAACAGACAGTTGCAGGTGGAAGTAGCAAAGTAATGAGAAAAGGAAGCCTTAAAGGGAAACACCAGAAAACCTAGAGAGTGCAGCAGCTGTTGCAGAAATGCCCAATTAGGGCTTATAGCAATAAAAGTTTTTTTTTTTTTTATTACGTGCTACATTTCTGTCTTTTTACTTTTAAAGAACTGCGCCATCTGTAGTGTGTGCCGAGCTGTCCGTAGCCATCTCATGCACCCAAGGTTGCTTCTGGGGTGTGGGTTATACTTTGCCATTAGTTGGTAGTCCTATTAGCATAACTCCACGTGCCAGAGCCCACCTGTGGTGCACAACATGGCTGTGAGCAACTCTGCAGACATTACGGATTTACATGGTTCTTTAAAAGAAACAGGAATGTTGTAGGTACTAAAATTCCAATTATTGATACAAGCTCTAAGAGGCAGTATAGCACAGTGGATTAAGGCTCAGAACTGCAAACCTAGAGACCTGGGTTTGAATCCCACAGCCCCCACTTGTATACTGTGTGACCCTAAGACAAGTCACTTAACTTCCTTGTGCTCCCAGGTCGCATCTGGAAACAAGCTTCAGCTTAGTGTGCCTTTCCTGGTTAAACCATTCTCCTTTCCTCAATCATGTTGGGTGTTTCTGCAGCAGCTGTTCCACTTTAAGGAAGAAAGCAGAACAGGCAGAGCAGATGGAACGGGGAAGGGAGGGAGGACCAGAGTCTAGAAAAGTGATATGAGAAAGCCAATTGATCAACAGTAGATTTCCTAGAAGAAATAGAGAGGGAATGGGGAAATGTTACTGTGGAGAGGGGGAGAGAACAGTAAAGATGTAAGGCAAGAGGAAAGGGAAATTTGGATATAAAGAAGGCTCAATGGGAAAGGCGCCGGGCATTAAGACAGGGGAGTGAAAGGGGAAAGGGAGCAGTGGTAGATAGAAAGAGGACAGTCTAATGCAAAATAACAAATATAGGGGAAATAGGGGGTCTAGTCTGATAATTGAGGATTTGGGAGCATCACTATAGACTATATCACCATAGCTTGAGTACCCTGGTTGTTGCAGCCTTGCCGGCACGGTGCCGAGGAAGAGTGGGATATTGGCATTTAGGGGCCCCCCAGGCCACAAAATATAACTTGGAGTAGGGCCCCCACATCCATTAATCTGGGCCTGCTTAAACCCCACTTTTTATATTTATTGCTTCCTTCCACATTTGAGCCGTAATCATGACACTAAGTTTATTTTCCCACTCTGCATTTCTAAATTAGTCCTCTATACATCTCTCATCCCCCTTGCTAAATACCCAGGAGGAGGAGCAACCCTAATAAGAGGAAGAGAAAAAGGGGAAGGAGGAAAAGAGGGGGGGACCTGGTTTTATGCTTGAGTAAAGTTGTAATTGATTGAGACAGAGGTTATCTACTCCAGCTGTTATAATTTAGTTTTGCAATGTTTCAATCAGTTATATCAATTATATCTTTTACTCAAGCATAAATCCAGGGTCCACAAAGAAAATAGATTATCTCAGCCTTTCAATTTTGATTCCAAAACAGTTCTGCTTTTTGGATCTGAAAATATCCAAGGTTTTCTGTGAAGAAAAAGTCTGAGTCTGGCTGGATACAGGAAAGAAAAGCGAATATCATGCTGAGTTAAAATATGGGTGGAAATATCAGGATAGGCAGAAAATTTATGTTATTCAGACTGTAACCCCTTGTGTATTCTTGCAAAGCATAGAATCAGCTCCCTGTCTGTATAGCTATGCAGTTTAATGTACACAGGTCAAGAATTGAGGGCTATTAGAACCATTAGTCTTGGGGCCCCAGTGGGCCCTGTCCAAGTTTATGCGCTCCTCTGGGAATTTCCTGTTGAGGCCCTTGGTATCCAATTTTTCAAAAAAAGGCAATGGGTCTCCTTGACCTTCTAAGTCCTCAGGAACTCCAATTAACTTAACATTTGAGCATCTAGACTGGTCTTCTGGAGGCAGTATAGCGCAGTGGGTTAAGGCTCTGAGCTGCAGATCTGGAGACTTGGGTTTGAATCCCATAGCCGGTGCATACTGTGTGATCCTGAACAAGTCACTTAACTTCCATGTGCTCCCAGGTTGCATCTAGAAACAAGCTTTGGCTTAGTGTGCTACTCCTGGTTAAACAATGTTCCCTTTGCCTTGTAGGTCTGCTGTTTTGGTTTTCAGCTCAGTAAGTTCTTTATCTAAACATTGTTGTTTTTCCAAAACTGGGGTAATTTTGTCCTCTAAGGTGCTAATGCCCTATAACTTGCGAATGCCCTAGGGGGTCTCTAACTACTGCAAAGACTCCTTTGATTTGAAAATGCTTAACTTGGTGCTTGACACTGTGCTCTTCCCACTGACTGATCTCCTTAACCTCTCTCTATGTCTAGGGCAATTCCCTGCTGACTGGAAGATGGCTATGATCACACCGATACTAAAGAGTGGGGACCCCACCTCACCCAACAATTACCGACCCATCTCTAGTCTACCACCCCTATCAAAAGCCTTGGAGAAAATCATTGCCACCCAACTCACCGACTACCTACTTGTGCACAGAATACTTTGTAGTGAACAACGTGGCTTTAGGACAGGGCATAGCACAACTACCACCCTCACAGTGTTCTCTAATTCGCTACACAATGCCCTGGATAAGAAACACCTAGCAGGAGCTGTATTTATAGACCTGTCAAAAGCGTTCAATACCGTCTCACACACCCTGCTCCTAAATACCCTCCGCAACACTGGGCTATCCCCTGGACCCATCTCGTGGTTCTCAGGTTACCTCTCAGATAGGTCCCAATATGTTAAGATAAACAGTGCTCTCTCATCTCCTCTTGCCAGTCCGCTCTGGGGTCCCCAGGCTCTATTCCTGGTCCATTACTTTTCAGCATCTTTCTGAACACCCTACCAAAATCCTGCCCAAATAATCTTCTACTCTACGCAGATGACGCGGTACTGTTTGCCTCCCTCTCAGATCCCACAGTCCTACAGTCATCCCTGCAACTTGCCTTCAACCACATTGAAAATGGTTTACGGACCACAGACTGGTGGTCAGCGTAAAAAGACTAAGTCAGTGCTCTTTGCCCATTATCAGAGCAAGGACTTTGCTGCCCAACTAAAATCCTCTCCAAGCCTCCTCCTCTCTTGAACAGGTACATACCTATAAATACCTGGGCCTTACATTTGATCCCAGCCTCTCACTTCATCCACATATCAATAATGTCTCCTCAGCCATAAATATTTGCACTGGATTACTGTATTGGCACAGAACCTGCCTTCCGCCAGAGGCCCTTAACCTAGCTGTTACCTCTTCAGTTCTCTCTCTAGTAGATTATGGGTAACTATATACTCGGCCACCAACCACACTGCTCTAAATAAAATCCACCTAGCCATCAACAAAACATGTAGACTCCTCGCCTGGGTGGACAGGCGTACCCAGAGCTGCACCCTGTATGCCCTAACAAATATCCTCACTCTGGACGAAAGAGTTCGATATCAAACAAATCTCCTCATCCAAAAAATTCATCTAGGCCTCACCCACCCTGGAGTTTCTGCCTCCCGTGCACCGCTCACACCTCAGTACACAGCCGCCGGCAAACAGACAGATATGGACTCTTCCTAAGGTTACAACCTCCACTTGCCCAAAGGTCCTTTTCCCCAGGGCACCACGATGGTACAGTAATCTTCCACTGGCCATTACCTCTATCGCAATACTAGGCCTATTCAAAATAGCCCTCAAAAATCACATACTGTCTGCATGCCGCTGCCAGTGCACTGGCTAAGTTAGGCTGCTGCATAGCTTCCATCAGTACCTGGCTACCAGACCATGGCTAGGTCTGCCAGGTCCTGCCTCATTTTAGTGAAGCTGAAATTCAGAAATCAGCAGGTGCATTAAGCCATCAATATCACCTATAACACCTGGTTAAGTATGGGCTAAATTGCTGTGTATCCTCATGCTGTTAATTCTTCATTCAGAATTGATGTGTAAATGACAGTGTCAGTATCCCGACTGCTTGAACTCATTAGCCAGGCCTGACTAGCTACCAATTGTATAGACATTACACTCCTCCTCTTTATGTATCTGCTTTATGTATTATTAATTACATGGAATAAGCATGTGTATTGTTGTATACTATCTACTTGTGAACTGTTCTGTTTTCTGACGTGGAGCCTTTGTAAATGAGTCCTTGACTCAAAGGTTGTAAATCCAATTTTCAATAAATAAATAAAATTTGTGATTCTGTCTCAGTAATGCGGAGTGAGAGTGCACCCATGTGATTCTGTATGGAAGATACAACTGAGGACAGGTCTGCAAGTGCAGAGATTATGACAGCAAACCCTGATTTAATTTCATTTTTAATCTCCTGCTGTATTTTAGATAAGTCTGCAGTTTCTACAGATTCAGCCTTCGAAATGCCATTGTTTTGGGTTTCTCCCTCTCAGCACTACAGGAGGTTAGCTCTATACTTTGAACATCCAGAGAACATGCAATCCCATTGTGAAATTCAGAGACAACATTGTTAGTCAATGCTTCTGGAACAAAGGCCGGGGCAGATTGTTTCATTGCAGAACACAATCTGGTGCTTCCCCCTGCATTAGATATAGCTTTTATAGAGCTGTTACACAGCGCAGGTGGTTCAACAATAAACATGTTACCTTCTGCTGGCAGTTCGCTCCTTGTCCAATCATCCAAGGGTTTTGTACATTTGGCTTCAGAGCTGTCTTCATCTGCAGTGATGTAGCGAATTCCTCTTAGTCTGGAGCCAAATTACAGCAATGCTAGAGAAGAGCTGAGAAGATTGTAATGACTCATGGGTGAAGGCTTGAATGATTAGCCCCCATGAGATTACTTTCTTTGTTTGTGTTCTCTTGTGGTTAAAGCCGAGGTTGTGGCCATTTCAGGATGCTCATGTATGGGCTGCGGTGTTTGTGGAAGAGGAGAGGGGTTTGTCTGAGAAGATAGTTTTGGGCCCAAGAAAGGTATTAATATTTTGCTGTTGCAGTTGAGTTCTACAGTTATCGACAGGTGAGGGGTCCAATGGATTGCTGTTAATGGAGTTGGTGGCTCCTCGAAGTTGGCATTTTTTTTTTTTTGACATGATGATCAAAAGGTGGGCCGGCGTTCTGGCTTCAGTGCTTGTTGCTTGCTGCATAATCCATTACCCTGCCGTTTCCACCAAAGTCACGACTTTTTAATACTATAAACTTTAAAGTGCGCAACATTATCAGCAAAACATAAGATAGGGGGCTAAACGGCTAAGTCTTCAATCAGGCCAGATCGGAGACACTACCACTGCTTCAACGTACTCAGCTGTCATGTTAGGACTCAGCCGTCATGTTAGGACATGTGCATTGCTCGCCATAAAAACCTTGATAACCAGGATTTGTTCCCATATTCAAACAAACTGAATCAATAAAGACAGGAATAAACCTTGTTAAAGAAAGAAAGAAAGAAAGAACTAACTTAGAGTAGAAGGAAGAAATTGTGCACATAAGAAAGAAAGAACTAACTTAGAGTTAAAGGAAAAAATTGTGCAGTGTGTCTTTAAATTAGATACCTTGTGTCACAAACCCACTCAGCAGGTCAAGCCCTCTACTCCAAAGTGCCAGCCTCCGAGCGCAGTCTTGTGAACAGTTTAACAGAACAAGGTAACCCTCTTGTCTGTTTTTCTGGATTCAAATCAACCTTTGGTCTCAAGTCTTGGAGGGATTCAAACCGTGAACCTCTAGTTAGTGTACCCAATGCACAGGCTCAGATAATTCTCTCTTTGGGGGGCCAGATATCTTTGCCTACGGGCACCTAACTAGGTGTAGAAAAGTGAACCCTTAAACTTTAATAAAGACCTCAGATTATTCTTACCTTTTTCCAGTTTGGTATCACCATTCAAGCTTAGGCACTGTGTCTGTAACCATATATACTCCACTTACAAAAGGAAAGAAATTCAAAGACAGACCAAGTAGGCTCTAAAATTAGAGTTTTTTACTAAAGTAGATAAAATATGTAACATATAAAATACAGAACTATTATATCACAAGACATACAAATCTTTTAAAAGAACAAGGTGTAAACAGTACAATTCCTACTACAGTACTTAGATTTGTCTCTCTCTCTCTCTCTCTCTAAATACCTGCTTAAGGTGCTCAAGGATGTTTCTGGTCAGAGTCTAGATAAAAGTATCTCTGTGAAGTAAAAAGAATATTCCTTAAAGCAAAATGTGTTTGCAGCCTCTTCATGTGAGGTCACCTAGCTCCTCCTCTGTCAGAATATATAAAAAATATATATCTGTACAAAAACAACATGTCTTTTCAAAGTATTGAATTCTATAATCCTCAGCGCAACTCATCTTCTCTTTCAAATGACATTTCTTTGATCTATTGATCAGCTTCCCCTCTCACACAGACATCAGTATTTATGATTTTGCACCAGTTTGCTAAACCTGGTTTCCTCCTCTAATTATGATTTACCTCTTAACAACTACAGCTATAATTAACTTAGATAAAACAGGAGATCCTTGATCAAGGCCTGTTCTACTCTGTAATTAGCTGCAGGCCTTCCAGGTAACACCTTGTATCTAAAACCTGTGTGTGTGTGTGAGATCTCACATGCTGTTTCAGTATTTCTCATGGAAGACGGTCCATAACCCATTTTTATATTACAAAAAATGATACAGTGATCAGAACCAGCTGTCCAAGCGTCACATTCCTCCCCACCTAGACTGAATTTGGGGGCTCTATCCCCAGCATGGGATGAGGTTCCCAAATCTGTTCATTCCTCATAGACCCTAGACAGCCCATCGGAGTTCTGATTTTGGCTCCAGCCCTATGTAGAATTGTCATATCATACCTTGCAAAGCAAGACTCCATCTTAGCAATCTACCATTGTTCTTTCCCATCCATGCCCTCTAAACCAGGGATTGTGGTAAGTCTGCACCACAAAATGCTGCCCATACAAGTATGGCTTCAACTTCCTTAGGGCCCACACTATGGCAAGACATTCTTTTTCCACCGTGGAGTATGTTGGCTCCCTGGGAAGTAACTTCCTACTCAGGTACACTACTGGGTGATTTGTCCCTTGGCTGGATGTCTTACTCAGTACTGCCCCAATACCCACGTCTGAGGCATCAGTCTGAACTATACAGGTTTTGCTATAGTCAGGACTTGTAAAAATAGGAGCACTGCACAGTGCCTCCTTTAATCTGGTAAAGGCTTTCTCACCGGCTGGGTCCCAGGTAATTTTGTTCGGCATCTTTTTCTTTGTCAGGTCAGATAGGGGAGCAGTCAGGGCACTGTAATAGGGTACACATTTTTGTAGTACCCTGCTGTCCCTAGAAAACTCCTGATCTGCTTCTGCGCTTCTGGTCTGGGCCATGCCTGGATTGCTTCTATTTTTATTTGGTTAGGGCAGAGCTGTCCCCGGCCTACCACATGCCCGAGGTATGTCACTTCCCCCATGGCCACCTGGCACTTTCCGGCTTTGACAGTGAGCCCGTCCCTCTGTATCCTGCCCAGCACTTCCCTAAGGTGGGATAGGTGTTCCTTCCAGCTGGTACTAAAGATGGCAGTGTCATCGAGGTACGCCACGGCATACTCCTCAGCATAATTTAACACCTAGTTCACCAACCTTTGGAAAGTGGCCAGAGCGTTCTTCATTCTGAAAAGCATTACTTTAAACTCAAATAAGCCTATCTGAGTGATGAAGGCCAACCTTTCCCTAGCTCTGTCTGTCAATTCTACCTGCCAATACCCTTTTGTCAGGTCAGTGGTCGTAAGGTAGGTCCCCCCCCAGCTTGTCTAGGAGTTCGTCCGTCTGGGGCATTGGGTGGGCGTCTGACTTTGTGACTGCATTCAGTTCATGATAGTCCACACAGAAATGAGTAGAGCCATCTGGCTTAGGCACAAGGACTACGAGTGAGGCCCAGGGGCTGTGGGATATCTGGATTACCCCTAAATCTAGCATCTCCTCCACTTCCCTCCTAATGTCCTTTTGGACAGCCTCTGACACCCGATATACTCTCCGCCGTATGGGCGTCTGTGTCCATGTCTCCACATCATGTGTCGCTAAGGGGCTTAGTCCTGGCTTGACGCTAAACAATGGGGCAAAGTTTGCTAAAACCTCCCTTACTTTCTGAATTTGGTCCAGGGCCAGCTGGGGAGACAATTTTACGGCCTCCACAGAGGATTTCCGCTTACTTTCTTCCAGCAATTCCAGAAGGGGGTCTTCTTCGTCCGTCCCCTCCCCATGACTACACACTGCAAACACCATGTCAGCCCTATTTGCATATGGCTTCATCATGTTGACATGGTACATCCTTTCTGTCTTTGTCTTCTGTCGGGTAGCTCCACAGTGTATTTCACGTCACTTACCTTCCTAACCACTTTGTACGGTCCTGCCCACTCGGCACGGCTTGTCATTCTGGACTGGAATAGGACCATGACTTCCTGACCCACCATGTACAGGTGAGCTCTGGCTCTGTGGTCATACCACATTTTTTGTTTTAGTTGGGCAGCTGCCAGGTTGCTCTGGGCTGTCCCCATAAGCTCCTTCAGCCTTTCCTTAAACCTAAGGACGTAATCCACAATGGGAGTTCCCTGGGTGGCGTGCTTGCCTTCCCAGTCCTCCAGGATCAAGTCTAGGGGCCCATGTCCCTGGCATCCATATAAGAGTTCGAAGGGGGAAAATCCTGTCGACTCTTGGGGCACCTCCCTGTATGGAAACAACAGGTGGGGAAGGTATTTCTCCCAGTCCCTCCCACACTGTTCAGCAAACGCCCGGAGCATTGACTTTAGGGTACCATTGAATCTTTCAACAAGTCCATTGGCTTGTGGGTGATACGGTGTCATGCATCTCTGCACCACCCCACACTTCTCTCATAAACATTTCATCAGGTCCGACATGAAGGAACCCCCTCGATCGGTGCTTACCTCCTGCAGAAACTCAACATGGGAGAAAATCCCAAGTAAGGCATCTGCCACTTTGTCTGTCCTCAAGTGAGGATAGGGCGACTGCCTCTGGGTACCGAGTGGCATAATCCACCGCAGTAAGTATGAATCTCTTCCCTGATGAGCTGGGGGTATTTAAAGGCCCCCCAATATCCATTCCCACCCTCTGGAATGGCTCCTCCACTATGGGCAATGGAATCAGGGCAGCTTGGGTTTTCTTGCCCACCTTTCCTATTTCTTGGCACCGGTGACAAGACCTGCAGTACTCCTTCACCTGCTGGGTGAAGTTAGGCCAGTAGAAATTCTGGGCCAGCCGCTGCATCGTGCACACAATTCCGAGATGACCAGACAAGGGAATATTATGTGCAATCTTGAGCAACTGCTCACGATACCCCTGGGGAATGACAAGCTGCCTGCCTAGCCTACCTCCCTCTGTCTGCACTGCCTGAGTATACATAAGTTAATTTTCCCAATAAACCTTATGTCTGCCGTCACCTCCCTGTGCACCATCTGAGTCTGCCCAAGCCCTCAGCTTCTCTAAACTAGGTTCACTTCTCTGAGCAGCTGCAAACCCCTCACACATTCCCAAGGCATGGGACAGGTCCCCTTCAGTTGCTAAACTAGGGTCCCTAGCACTAGCGTCAGGGCACTCAGGATCACTGTCAATCCCAACCCTCTGACAATGGGTCACCCCTTCCTCTTAGAGTAACCCTCTGTAGCTGTGTGGTTACTTGCTACTGGGGAAATTTCTACCCCTCTTCATCAATCTCCTTATCAGTAGACACAGGCTGGGGAACCAGCCTCTCAGTGGTTTCCACAATGGCTTCTTTGGGGTTCAGGGAACTACAGTTTTCCCTTGCCGCTTGGCTACAGGTAACTACACATACCATCCTCTGTTTTAGATTGTTGCCCAGGATCACATCCACTGCTAATGTTTTGGCTACAGCCACCTGTTGCACAGTTCCCCCTATATCACCCCAGTCTAAGAGAATATTAGCGAGGGGCAATGTTTTCTCCCGTCCCACAAAGTCCTGTACAGTAACATATTTATTGGGTATAAGCTGACCAGACTGTACCAGATCCCCCTTTACCAAGGTCAGGGATGTCCCTGTGTCCCTTAACCCCTTCATCTGTACACCATTCACCATGATTGGGTGCATGAGTTCCCTCATGTTCACAGGCATGCTTCCAGGGACACACAAACAACCTACTTCTTTTCTAGCACCCAGTTGTGTATTATTGCTCACATTTTTGGGACACTGTCTGGCAATATGCCCAGTTTCTTTACACAACCAACATTAATTTTTTCTTTTAGAGAAATCTTTTCTGTGAAACCTGGGGCTAACTGGTTTCGGTGGAGGCAGTGAGGGTTTTAGCTGCCCTGAAGGCACGCATTGCCTTTCTGCACCGCCACACCCACCCCATTCGCTCTCTCAGAGCAGGTCTGCACTTGGCATAGTGGTCCGAGAGTTTAGCAGCCTCTAGCACTCTTTGGGATCTCGGTCCTCTAGCCAGGTCTTTAGCTCTGCTGGACAAGCCCAATAAAACTGTTCTAATAAAATCATATTTTCAGTTTTATCAACAGAGTTTGCCTCAGTTCCTTCCCACCAACGTTTTAAAAACTGACGTTGTTTCATGGCTAGCTCCTCGTAGCTCATATTGGGGCTTCTCCTGAGCTTACAGAATTTAGCTCTGTATGATTCTGCAGTTAATTCAAACTTTTTTAACAGTGCAGCTTTTAGTTTGCTGTAATCATTACTGTCCTCATTGTCCATTTGACTCAATGCTCCTGAGCTTTCCAGTAATGGGATAGCTGGACACTCCAGGACTCTAGAAATTTTAGCCTGAATACAAACTTTTCAAAAGAATTTAAAAGGCATCCATATCCTCCCCTCTTTAAATTGCTATTAATTTGGAATTCTATTTGTAACCCAGTCCTGCAGTCCCAGTTAAACCCAAGCCACTTATCTGCTCTGGTGCCAGCGGTTGGAGTCGTAGCTTTGCCAGTTCGTGTTGCCTCTGGTGCTCCTGTTCCTCATGGTCTGTGTCTTGGCATTCTCGCCTCTTCTTCTCAGCAGCTCGCTGGTGCTCACGCTCCTCACAGTCTGCATCTCGGTGTTCTCGCTCCCTCTTCTCCTTTGCAGCTCGCTGGCGCTCACACTCCTCACGGTCTGTGTCTCTCTGTTCTCGCTCTGCCTCTTGGCATTCTCGCTCTGCCTCTCGTTGTTCCTGCTCTCTCTTCTTCTGGAACTCCAGCTCCATCCTGCGCAACTCAGTTTGCAGCCTGAGTACCTCTGGATTCAGGATACTGGTGACCTTCCCCTGCTGCTGTGGCCCTTCACTGACAGTGGCCCTGTTACCCTCCTCATCGGATCTGGACACTGCACTGGCCACTAGCCCTGCCACACTTGAGATTTGGTCCTTTCCAGTCACGGTCCATAACTCACTGCTCTGGGTATCTCTACCATCAGGCATCTATGAGGTTCTGCTTTTGGCTGTCACCTCGAACAGGGCTTCTCTGTCACCACACAACTGCTTTAAGTAATCTACAGTATGCCTGCTGTAGTCAGAAGCCATCTTATTCCTCACTACTGCTACTCTGACTTGCACTTCAGAAAAAAAATAAAACTGGTAGGAACTTGAATGGGTAGGAACTTGACTGTATGCCAAGTGATATAGTCTGTTTCCTTTTTAAAATAAATCACTGCCTTTTTCTTTCTTTGCAAGTGAGCTTACGGTCTCAAGCTGACACGCTGAACAATAAAAGCTGGTGATACCAAAATTATCCCACCCCTGCCACCAATCTGTCACAAACCCACTCAGCAGATCAAGCCCTCTATTCCCAAAGTGCCAACCTCCGAGCGCAGTCTTGTGCACAGTTTAACAGAACAAGGTAACCCTCTTGTCTGTTTTTGTGGGTTTGAATCAGCCTTTCGTCTCAAGTCTTGGAGGGATTCAAACTGTGAACCTCTTGTTAGCATACACAGTGCACAGGCTTAGATAATTCTGTCTTCGGGGGGCCAGTTAACTTTGCCTACGGGCACCTAACCAGGTGTAGAAAAATGAACCCTTAAACTTTAATAAAGACCTAATATTATTCTTACCTTTTTCCAGTTTGGTATCACCATTCAAGCTTAGGCACAGTGTCTGCTGTAACCATATATACTCCACTTACAAAAGGAAAGAAATTCAAAGACAGACCAAGTAGGCCCTAAAATTAGAGTTTTTACTAAAGTAGATACAAATATGTAACATTTAAAATACAGAACAATTATATCACAAGACATACAAAGCTTTTAAAAGAACAAGGTTTAAACAGTACAATTCCTACTACAGTATTTAGATTTTCTCTCTGTAAATACCTGCTTAAAGTGCTCAAGGATGTTTCTTGGTCAGAGTCTAGATAAAAGTGTCTTTGTGAAGTAAAACAGAATATTCCTTAAAGCAAACTGTATTTGACAGCCCCTTTGTGTGAGGTCACCTAGCTCCTCCTCTGTTAGAATATATAAAAAATATTTATCTATACAAAAACAGGATGTCTTTTCAAAGTATTAAATTCTGTAATCCTCAGCACAACTCATCTTCTCTTTCAAATGACATTTCTTTGATCTGTTGATCAGCTTTCCCTCTCACACAGACATCAGCATTTATGATTTCGCACCAGTTTGCTAAACCTGGTTTCCTCCTCTAATGTCATAAACTTTTATGATTCCCTCTTAACAACTACACCTATAATTAACTTAGATAAAACAGATAATCCTTGATCAAGGCCTGTTCTACTCTGTAATTAGCTTCAGGCCTTCCAGGTAACGCCTTGTATCTAAAACCTGTGTATGTGTAATCTACATGCTGTTTCAGTATTTCTCATGGAGGCAGTCCATAACCCATTTTTATATTACAAAAATGATACAGCGATCAGAACCAGCTGTCCAATCATCACACCTTGTATAAGACCAATATAGCAGCCAGTAGTCAGCTGGGATTCAGTTCCTCAAAAAACTATCAAGCCATAGGAGCCAGTGGCTTTGCCAAGTGTTTGATCCAACTGGCCTACCAAGGGCCAAGCGAGGGGGGGGGGTCCACAACATCTAGGAAAATGGATGTTGAAAGAGGCATTGGTCTTGAACAAAGATAATATTTGATTCAACCATCTTCCAGGGCTCTGGAATGCCATGGGCACCAAAGATCAAAATAATTCTCTAGTTTAAGGCACAGAGAAGCAGTAAGCCTCTCAATCTCTCTAATCTTCTTCCTCCAAAGGGGAAGGGGGGGCTCCAGGGAAAGCCATTTTACAGCGATACATTTCAAAGCTCAAAGCAGCCAACCGAAGGATATGGAATAGTTTATGTTGTCACCCTTCACCTCCCCCCCAAGCCCAGAACCAGAGTTTGAAATGTAAAAGAATATGGGACCCTTAAAAGGATTGGATTTGAGTATGTACTTGTTGCCAAAAGGAATTGGAACTGGGCAGCTCAAAGAATATGCCAGTGTGAACCAGTTAGTCCACAAAACCTCCAGCATCTATCAGAGTGGGTGGAACCAAACTGTTTTGTGTGGGTTGGAGTTGGGAAGAACCACACTGAAATCTTCCAGTTGAACTCCCGCCGTGATGGGGAAGAGGTAACCTCCCAGTCCCTCTACAGTCTACAGTGCCAGCTGGACTCAGAAATGGGGGTGCCAGCCTGTGCCACCCAGTCCTGGTGCACCTTCTCCGCCGGGGGGGGTAGCGTTGGACAGCAAATTATACAGCTGTGATATGGGTCTCATTTTGGCCACCAGTTGTACCCACCAGTAAAACATATCCTTCAGCTTTGTCCAAGGTCTAATAAGCTGAGTCAGATTCGACCCTTGTAGAATGAAATGCCTAATTTGCAGAAATCTGAAGTGGTCTTCTTTCCGAAGCCCATGCCTCTGTTGCAGTTGCTGAAAGTTCATACATGTGTCTCCTTGGAGTAATTGAGAAAATCGAACGAGCCACTTTGTTTCCCAGAATAAATATCCTATCCTAAATGTCTCCAGTAGGGAGTGAAAAGTCCACATGGAAACGAATCAAGGATAGAAGACTGAGACTGTTTGGGGTAGCTGTAAGGCATCTCAATTGATCCAGGACTCAGAGAGTGTGCCTTGTCCATGGATTGGTAACCTGGTGATAGATTGCTGGGGAAAGTTTACCGGTCGGCAGGGTCCAGAGGGGGCACCAAGTAAGCTGCTCCATCTCTATGTCATACCATCTGGCCTCCACCCTCTTCCTCAATCAAGAATAAACCCAGGGACCCTGAGCCATCGGGTAATAGTGTTTTAAGTCAGGGAGCCCCAATCCACCATGGTCCCTAGACAGGTTAGCAGAGTGTCGAAAGTCTGGGCCACTTTCCTGCCAAATAAACTGATGAAGGGTAGTGTGCAAGTCTTTCCAGTATGTCTGTGATTTGGAAATGAGGGTTTGAAAAGAAATAAAAACAAGGAAAGATGTTCGTTTAATTACCTAGATCCTGCTATACAGGGATAGGGGAGAACATGCCAGCATGCAATATCTTGCTTAAGAATCTGCAGCAGTTTCAAATAATTGTTAGAAAATAACTTCATTAAGTCCACCAGCAACCACTTTCATAAGTGATTCGTAACAGTGTGTATGTCTACTAAGGAGCCGTCAAAACTGTTCCATTATTGCAAATGCAGTGAAAAGATATACTCCGGAGTTTCACACAACGTCTGCATGTGTTGTCTCGGCTCAGACCATAACATTCAGGCATGCCCGAACTGCAGAGGGTTCAACACAGCAACCTGGCAACATCAAAAGGATACTTTGGAAAAACACCTCCTAAAGCAGCAGGTAGCCCAAATGGAGAAGGAACCCCAGCAAAAGAGCTATACCATCTTGACAGCTCATTCCTTGGGATCCAAGTCTTCTAAATCCAGGGAGAAGTCATCTGGGTCACATAAACATAAACACCAGGAGAGCGAGCGAGAAAAGGACAAAACCTCCTCAGTCTGTTTGTAGGTTGCCTCTCCATACAGGTCTGACCACATTAGTGCCATCAACTGCTCTGCTGGCAAGACCATCTTGACCATCGACATTACTGCCAAGTCAGGGCTGGCTGTAGGTGCCACCAGGCCTAGCACAGCTGGTACATCAAGTCATCGATGCTAGGGGCACTTGCCTCAAGTCGACCTCTATTGCGTTCCTGTCGACTACATGGGCAGCAACGTACAAGCTGACCACTCTCGTCCTTACGGACATCATCAAATGCCTTCTACCTCCCTCCTCCTCCTCCTGTACTAGGAGCTCTGTTGATAGAGTCTTTAAACCAAACCCATGCTCTGATGTATGCTAGGGCTGTGCCTTAGCTTCACCCCGGTTGAGCACCAATGGCCTTGCCAGTGCAATCTCTCTGTCTTGTCGATCAGACCAACCACGACCTAGAGTACAATCCTGACCTTATAATGCAGGATGAGGAGGAGGAGGCTGAAGATTATGTAGAAAGTCCTTATGAAAGGACTAGTTCTACTTTGTCCACAAGCAGTGTGGACTCGGTAGTTTACACCACTAGTCCCCCATTCCCCCCTTCCCCAGTGACCCATCTTTTATAACCATGTTGGGGCAGTTAAATGGTGCCATGGGATTCGATCCGGAGGAACAGGATACAACCAAGAAGAACCAGAGTGACTTCTTGGAATTGCTTGATACCCCTCCCATAGTAATTCCACTTCTACTCCCTGCCCTGGAGGATGCCACCTTTGTTCCTGGTATAGGCCCAGTGTAATTCCTGCTGCACCCAGAAAGACAAACATAGAAACATAGAAACATAGAATTTGACAGCAGATAAGGACCGCTTGGCCCACCCAGTCTGCCCATTTCCCTACCTACTGGATAAGCTGCAGATCCTAGTTAACCAGCAGCCTACTTCTTCCTACCCCACCCCCAGAATTGCCTTATGACTATCCCATGCATGCTTGAATTCCACCACTGATTTTGACTCCACAACCTCCTCCGGAAGGCCATTCCATGCATCCACAACCCTCTCTGTGAAAAAATACTTCCTTAAATTACCTCTGAGCCGCCCCCCTCTATCTTCAAATTGTGCCCTCTTGTTCTTGCACACCTCTTTTTTTGAAAGATGCTACCCTCTTGGACTTTGTACTTGGCTCCCTCAGGAAAACCTTTTTTTTTGCAATCCAGCCTGAGGTGGACTCTGTATTCATAAATGCTGCCCATGATAGAGCCAAGATACCAAAACACCTTAGCTGTCTTCTTCCTGATAAGGAATCAAGGAGATTAGATATACTGGGTGAAGTAACCTATGCCTCAGCCTCTCTGGTCCTTAGAATTGCAAATTACTAGGCCCATATGGTCAAATACCAGAATACACTCTGGAGAAAAGCTAGAGCAGCTGCTCAAGCTCTCACAGAAGGTGCACCGAAAGAAGAGCTTCATAAAGCTCTAACAGCTGGGGCTGGTGTAGGAAAACACCTACTATATATGGTCTATGATATTTTATTTATTTATTTGTTAGCTTGTGGTAACCGGGTAAGTGCACTAGGCAACAGTCCTGCCTATTTTCAGGCATGACCTGGGAGAATACAACAAGAGTAATAAAAGCAAGACAACATCACAGTATCAACAAATCAAATACAGTCACAACAGTATGGGAGAACACATATGATATAAATACTAAACAGTAGACAATAAGTTAAACAAAATCAAGATACAACAAGAATAGGCAATGCCTTGACGTCCCCAAAACAGAAAAAATGGGGAGGAGACACACAGTTAATTACATTTACAGATTCCAAGTGCATAGAGGTGTGAGAACAGTGACCGCTTAAAGGAATGGTGGGAGGGGGAGTGTTGAACCAGGAGTAGAAGCGTGTTCCAGAAGTTAGGGGCAAAATAAGCAAAGGCCTGTTCCCCCATTTTTGTAGCACACGGCAGGACTGATAGCTTGGGGACAGATGAGGACCTGAGCGAGTGGACACATGAGATAGGGGTAAGCAAGTCCCTCAGGGAGGACGGGCTGGGGGGTCTAGTGCGCGAATCAATAAAGGCACCTAGGGAGTAAGGCGGAGGTCTTTGGGAGATAGCCAGTGTAGACCAGAGTAGAGCAGGCAGTGATGCATCAGTCGAGGGGATGATAAGGCAAACTCATATACAGTTGTGGTGAAGTGTGCCATTTATGAGCACACTGGTATTAACATTGAAGAGAACAGGAGGGCATAAAGAAGTTGCGTGGAGTAACACGCCTTTAGCTACTGCTAACCTAGCAGAGGGGGTGAGTGAGTGCCGCACACGGTAGGCAGCGCCTATTCTGGTATTAACGGCCCGGCACACCTCATTGATATGCAAGGAAAAATCAAGGGCAGGGTCAAACATGACCACAAGGTATTTGATAGTCACTGCATTAGTAACAGGTGTCCCCTCCTGACTGAGGACAAGGAGTTTAGAGGATTCTGAGTGCACTTTTTTAGATGACCCGAACAGCATGGCCTGCGTTTTACTTATGTTAAGGATTTGTTGGATGGCAGAGAGCCAGGATTGGAGAGATTGAAAATCCCGTGTGAGATTATGGTTAATATCAGCAACAGTTTGGGCAGATTGGTAGAGCACTATGTCATCTGCTTACATGAGGTGGTTGCTGTGAAGGGATGTACACTGAATGTCGTTTAGGAAGAGGAAAGAGAAGAGGACCAAGAATCAACCCTGAGGAACACCCCGGTAATTGGGATGGGGAAGGAAATAGTTTTGCAGTAGGAAACAGTCTGGGAGTGGTTTTCTAGCTATCTACTAAACCAAGATAGGGTGGATTCAGAAGCACCGATGTCACTTAGTTTAGACAGTAGGAGCTGGTGGTGAACCATATCGAAAGCTTTGGACAGGTCATTGAACACTGCACCAGTGAGCAGGCCCTTATCCATGTTGCTTTTGATAGCACTCGTTAGGAGGGTCAGTGCTGTGGTAGCACTATGTCCCACCTAAATCCATGTTGGGAGGGGGACTGAAGATTATGATGACTGAGGTGATCAGAGACCTGTCGATGGACGAGTTTCTCCAGAAGTTTACTAAGAGTGGGGAGTAGAGAGATGGGTCAGTAATTTGTCAGAAGTTTAGCATCACCCTTCTTGTAGACAGGGATAGTTCTAGCTGATTTCCAGATCTGGGGGACGGTGGCAGTGCTAATTGAGAGGTTGAAAAGCTTGTTATGGGCCAGGCAAGCTGGTCGCAAACAGCCTGATAATCCATGGGTGCAATCCATCAGGGCCAGGGCTGCCGCTAGCAGGAACTGATTTGAGTAGGTCCAGAACTTGCTGATAGGTGACCTGAGCCAGCTCCAGAGAAGGTAGTGTAGGGGTATCTGATGCTTTAGCCAGAGCAGCTGCCTCAGGAGGTACTCCTGGCTCAAGGTGGAAGTCTTTGTGAATGGCATACAGCAGTCCGTTCTCATATGCCCCCTTTAGAGGATAAAAGTTGTTTGGTGCAAATGTTCAGGATATCCTCACTAATTTGCAGGCCTCAAGCAGAACCCTGAAATTCTTACTATCCCTCTGTCTTACCTGTTCAAGGAGTAGACAGGGTGCCTTTTCATCTCGCTAGTACTAGACACCGTGCCACTACCAGACAACAAAATAAGGGTAAAGGAGCAGGAGACCTGCCTACCCCAGGAGCCACTCCATGTGCCACAAAAAGCCCTAGAGGTGGTGGTGTGGCAGGAGCTACCGCAGTTGACTTTGCCTGATTCCTTTTACACTCCCCAGCCACCGCTGCCTTCATGAGTGGTTGTTGGGGTCATCTCTCCCTTCACCTAGACCAATGGAAGGAGGTGACCTTGAATGCTTGGGTTCTGGAAATAGTAACACAAGGCCAATGCTCTGGAACTTCTAGAACTACCTCCAGACCACCCACCAGTGCAGACACACTATCCTTTAGATCACATTCCTCTGCTTCTGGAGGAAGTCCACATCTCTGGATGGTGCACAGCTAGAAACTGTGCACTTTTAAATACCTAGGGTCTGGCTGGGCCCCAAAGCTAGACTTCTCCCTACACTTTGACTACATCCTCTCCAACTCAGCCCAGACTAGGAGCCTTGCACTGAATCAAGGATTGTCTCTCCCTAATCCACAAGGAAGAAGAATCAGCATTTGTATAGCACTTTTCATACACTGTGTATCCCAAAGCCCTTTACAAGCAATGCTAGACTGGTAGTGAAGTGACTGAATGTGTAGTGGTGGCCATATCACACCTCAACACCCACACACAACCTGGACAATTGCAGGAACAGGTTTTATGGGAAGGGGAATGTCAGCCAGGACACCGGCAATGTCCTCTACTCTTTGCGAAGAATGCCCTGGATTCTTTTACTTCCACCTGGACTGTCAGCGAGACAGTACCAGGATGGGTAGAAGGGACCTCAGTTTAACATCTCATCCAAAGGAAGGCACACCTTAGCAGTACAGCACACCCCTAATACTGCATTCGGTGCCAGCATTTTAGGTACAAGTCCAATCCCGGTGTGGGACAAGAACCACAACCTTCTGGTCCAGAGGCGGATGTGCTACCACCTGAGCCACACTGACACCTAGCTAGGAGCTAGTATCCAAACTAATCCTCCCAACGATAGACTATGCCGACGTTGTCTATAGCTTGGCTCCCCAATCATCTCTTGCTCTGTTAGATCCTATGTTCAACACTTGCCTTCAGTTCACTTCAAACTTCCCTTACCGAACCCATCATTACCCCCTATACTCTGCCCTTGCCCTCCCCTCCCTTGCTGACCGTTGCCTCACCCACTGTGCCACCTTCGTCAAGTACTGGTTCTCAGCCCTCCCCTCCATCTCTCCTCCCTCCTTTTCCCTTCATGTATGTCAGGCTACTTCCTCAGAACCTGTGACTCCCACACTTTCAATCTCGCATACCCTGACTCGCAAGCAGATAAGGCTGCTTTCTCCTTTAGGCTCCTGATCTCTGAAATCATCTCCTGACTCTATCCACCTAACACCCACTCTTACCATGCTAAAACAACAACTAAAGCTCCTCCGCTTGCCCCTGCAACTGTTCCCTCCTGGTCTGCATTGATCACACTCACCCTACTCCTCCCTTCCTTTCCCCCGGCACTCTGTCTTGCTCCCTGCATCTTTCTGAAGGTCCTCTACTCAAATTCCCTGTTTTCCTATTTTCTCAACTTTTCTGCTGTCTTGCACCAGTCTTGACTCTGTTGCAGATATACTCCTAGCTTGTATACACGCTTATAGTGCCAATGTAAAATTGTCTCTTATTTCATAATTGCAAAATGTTATACGACAGGAAACACTGTTAACAAACTCCTACATGTACTATGCACTTGAAAATGCTATCTCAACTATGCAGCTTAAATGGATGTTTGCCAATAGTGTATATTGTTTTACTGTACCTATGAGTACCTTAATTGGTTGTACTACTTGACCATTGTAAATCCCTCTACCCCTCCCAAGGTCACACCTAGAAACAAGCCTCTGCTCAGTGTGCCTTTCCCGCTTACCAAATTTCAAATAAATAAAATAGGTTTCAGTTGGGACCACCGAGGGGGACCCCTGCTGAAGAGGAGATCTGATGGATTAGGTCCGAGCTCCAGAGTATCATGGAATTCGAGGGTGCAGAATGCCCTTCTGTATTTCAAACAATTTCACTATGAGGGTGACCCTAGAGGAGTAAGAGCCTTAGCTAAGAAACTGCGAGGCTTTCGGCAAGCAGCATGTATTACCAAGCTTAAAAACTCACTGACTGGAGAGCTGGCATGGACTATGCGAGAAGTGATGGCTAATTTCTGGCAGTTTTATAGGGATTTATATTCTGACACAGTGCGTCTCTTGGACACTTTGATCAATAATTTTTTGACACCCCTTTCCATCCCTAAATTGTCACATCAACAACAACAAGAATTTCTCCTGACCCCAATTACAGAGGAAGAGATTAAAGGAGCTTTGTCCCAAGCAAAAACCTTGAACTGTCCCAGTCCGAACAGATTTCCTATATAGAGTGGTACAAGACCTACTTGCCCCATCTCCTTCCTCTTTTTTTTTTTTTTTTACAATTCTTTTTCTCGCCCCTGTCCACCGGGGCATCTCTCGGAATCCCTCTCAAGGCCTACGGCTCCTGAGCACCCGCCTGAACCGCAACTCTCCAACAACTGTATCAGAATCAGGACTCTCGTGCCCCACTACGAGAGTCCCCAGAGGGTAGAGTTGGGGGAAGCACCAGCCTTGGGTGTGTGGGCTTTGGCCTCGGAGTTCACTGTCGCCTCACCCAGTGGCAGAGTTTCTTTTCCCCCCTTGCTTGTTACACCCTTGATCCCTTTCCCCTCAAGAGCTCAGTTGTGCAGTGGCATCCAGGGCGCCTGCCACACCTCTTGTTCCCCAGGCATGCGCAGTGCTTCCAGTCACCACCAGGGGCTATTGCAATGCCAGGCAAAGCCTGGATCCCAGCCCAGAGTGAGGAGAGCTGTCCTCCGGACGCTCAAGCCTCTCTCTCTCCCCTGCCGACCCTCAGGCCCAGACTCGTTCCTGAACCCAGGTTGCCTGAATGGAGCGAGGTGTGGCATACATGCCCTCAACCCTCAGCACCACCGGGCTGGCTCTCCTTCCCCTTTTAAGAGGGGAATTTTTGGATGTGCAGGAAGGTACTCCTCCACCAGCCTCTTGGGCCGATACAGTGCTGTCTACTATATTAAAGTCCGGCAAAGACCCACAAGTACCAACATCATACAGGCCCATCTCCATTTTAAATTGTGATTATAAGCTTTATATGTCTGTATGGGTTCGCAGACCAGTCAGGGTTTTTAAAATTGAGGCAAACCTCAGATAATACCCGTAGAACTATTCATCTCTTGGACTACATAACTTGAATTCCATCACAGCCACCCTTGTTAGCCTTGATGCCAATAAGATATTTGATAGAGTGGTCTGGTGCTTTCTGTGGTGGGTATTGGCCTCTTTTGGCTTTCCAGAAGAGGTCATAGCCTGGCTTGGTAATATCTATGCCACCCCTTTTGCATACCTCTGAGTAAATGGCAGTATTTCAGCTCCATTTGTTTTAGAGCAGGGCACACGTTGTGGGGCACACAAGGGCTGTCCCCTTTCTCCCTTCCTATTTGCTGTTTATATCAAGCCGTTGGCTATAGCCATCAGGAGGTCTCAGGAAGTGAGGGGTATTGCCGTGGAGGCTGAAATATGTAAAGTAGCATTTTATGCAGACAACGTCCTGCTCACCTTTTTGAACCCTGAGAGATCTCTTCCAGAGGTGTGGCAGCTATTACGAGATTTTGCTGTAGTTTCGGTCTGTGTTATTAATATGACTAAGATGGGGGTATTGGCATTGAATTTTATCTCTACTTCTGAGTTGAGAACCCTCTTTCTCCTTAGATAGAAAAGTACTAAAATTAAGCATTTGAGTATTCATCTACTGCTATCTCCCCAAAATTTATGCTTGATCAACTATGGACCTCTTACATGGACAATAGACAAAGATCTTCATAGAGGGTCACAATTACGATTATCCTTCTACTCTAGAATAGAAACAATTCAGATGAATATTTTGTCCAGATTATTGTATTTCTTTCAAACTATTCCTGTGTTACCACCACTTAATTACTTTACTTCTTGGAACAAATCCCTCGCTAGATTCGTATGGGCAGGTCGCCGCCTATTTATTGATGCTGCTCCTCTTTCACCCCTAAAGGGGGTATTGAACCTTCCTAATTTATTACACTACACCTATGCAGCGATAATGAGTCAGATACTGTACTGGTTAAACCCGATGTACAGAACTCCCTGGAAGTGCATAGAATGCATGCTCGGTGACCTCCATGATGCCCTGCAGATGGTATTCGCCCCAGTGACATCTTTCCCTCGATTGTCTGATTATTACTTGGGGGCTCAACAGATTCTGAACACCTGGTACAAGATTCGGGCCATACTGTCCTTAGCTTCACTATTATACTACTTATAATTGCTAATGGCCAAAGTTGAATTTCTACGGGCACAAATTCATCTTACTTTTCAGAGATGGCATTTGAGTGGCATGTCTTTTATCTTTCAGTTTTTGAACTGCAGGGGGGTGGTACCATTTACTCAGTTCCAAGAGGGACACAATCTCACTAACAGGGAATATTTCTAGTACTTGCAGGTACAAACTTTTTTGCTACACAAGGGTCCACAGAGGAGTCGTCTCCCAGAGCCCTTGCCACTCATGTTAAATACGTTTATGTCCTCCCTGAGAGGTACAATCTGTCAACATATGATTGGCCTCTTGTATAGAGGGTTTAGAGAATATGTAATGGATTCAACACAGGGAATTTTAGAAGCCTGGAATAGGATGTTATCTGTAATAAATATACATACCTTTCAATGGGGATATCCTTAGACCCGTACTGCTAGAATTTATTTGGAGGGTTCACAGTCACTACTTTAATACACTGACCAAGGTAGCAGGATTCCTCCTTGGTCCAGTTGGGCATTGTTGGAGTCTTTGTGGAGATACTTTAGCTAACCATGTTCATGTATTTCGGACATTCCCTAAATTGAGAACTTTTTGGCATGAGATTGCTGATGCACTTAATGAGCTGGTGGGAGAGGCCACTGTTCTTGCTCCAGAGCTGGTACTTTTAACTGTTCCCCCTGAGGTCCTCGCATACACCAGGGCTCACTTCTTCCTACTTACATTTTGACTGCCAAAAAGTGATCACTCTCTGGTGACGAAGATGAGGCCTCCTTCCATTTTGGGTTGGCAGAATTTTATAAGAGAGTTCTATTCTCTGGAGCGATTGTCGGCTTGATGTCATGGTAAAATATCTCAATTTAAAATCAGATGGAGAGCATGGGTCTTTTATATCTCAGAGAGGGATGCCTCTTTTGTCCCATGAAGTCTCGTGGCACTGGGCATTGTGTGATCTACAACTGGAGGAGTCTGACCCTAATTTTAGTCAGCATTGGAAAGTATGGTTCTTGGGTCCTGTCTGCACCTTGGTTGTAATAGCCTTTCCTTTGGGAAGGCTACTAGCAATTTGCTGTCTTAACCAATGTGAAGAACATATTATAATTTTAGACATTGCTGCAACTAAGAAATTTTATTTTCTGGATGAGATTATTTTATTGTCCATGTACCCTTTGTATGTTATTTTTATTTGTTTTAATAACAATAAAGTTAAAAATAAATAAATGACCTTGACAGATCTGATTACCCTTACTGCAGCAACTGGCAATGGAGCCATCAGTACCCCTGCCCTTATGCTAGGGACTTCTGTCACAAGAGCAGGGAATCTTGGTCCATCTGGACCTCAAATCGTTTCACCTCCATGCATGGCTCCTGAAAAGATAGTCAATGCTAGATTTGGGGTTTCTCAAAAGTGACTGATGTATTGGTGGCTAATAAAAAGCTTCAGTCAGGGCCACTTGTTCCATGACGTGAAGTGGTTTGCTTTATGGGCCACTTTTCATCACTAGACCCTTTATCTGTCCAATAAAACATGTTCTAGAGTATCTATATCGGCTGTCCTTCTCAGATGCAGGCCTGCAGTATTCGTTTGTTAAAGTGCAGTTGGCTGCTATTTCAGCTCTCCATGTGCCTATTGAGTCGTATAGTTGCACAGCTGGCAGTGGCCTGTACATTTTTGCAAGGCATTCTGCACTTAAAGCCTCCAAGCCTCCTGTCTCTAATCCATTCCCAGCTTGGGACCTGAATTTTGTGTTGGAAAAGCTTACTTTGGCTCATTTTGAGCCAGCTGCAACTTGTGGTCTATGCTTTCCCTCTTGGAAAGCGTTGTTTCTGGTTGCCATTACTTCTGCTTAAAGGATTTCAGAGCTACAGGTTCTAATGTGCGTGCTCCTTATTTGATTTTCCACAAAGACAGGGTGTCTTTGTGTACTAATCCTAAATTTCTACCAAAGGTGGTGTCAGAGTTTAATTTAAATCAAACCATAGAAGCATTGCTCCATACTTTAGATGAACATAGAATACTCAGTGTGACAGGGACCTCCTCCCACTCTTGAGGATTGACCTTTCCTTAAATCATCGCAACAGTTCTTCTATTTCTTAGCCTAATCTATTTTTTACAATTCCTAGTCCATAAGGTTGGCCACCTATGGGTACCCCCTTCCCTTTCTCGACTATGCTATAGTGTCCTCTTTAATTTTCCTTTTCAGGTCCTCATATAGGGAGGTTATTGTGGTGACCTCCGAACTTATGCAAAACAGATTGTGTTTATTGTTGTTGGATTTAGTATGCAATGGCACTATGTCATAAAATACTTTAATGTATATACCTTATGTGTATAAAACCTGTAAATGTTGAAAATACCATGGCACTAGGTGTTTTTGATAAAAGTAAAAAGTATTAAGTAACTCTATATTATACAAATTCATTTTGTTGTGGTATTTCAAATGCATGTAAATTGCTGTAAGTTGAATAAGTCTGAAATGGCATGGTGATTTGCATATATCCCATGATGCTTTGTGTCATGGAAGTATGTGTGATGTTGTGTTTCTTTGAAACTTGACTTATTGTCAATGCCCTGGAATAATCCATGTTTCAGTGCTTTTGCATTGAGGTTCTTTGTCTTTAGCTTTTTTTTTTTTTTAATTTGAGTCTCCACCACCCAAGCAAACAAGGCCCGCCCACATAGGGGTGGAGGCTGAATCTCAAATGCTAAGTTAGAGCAGAGATCAGTGTTAATAGGTGCTGGCTAAGTGCAGAGAAAAGACATATGTTGTCTGTAGCTGCAAACTGGTGTACTAAAGAAAGATATGCCATTCCTTAAGGTTATCTGCCATATTTTGAATAAACATCACACAAAGATTGTGTGTTGAACTTGAAGTTCGGTGTCTGGTCCATCTGTTATCCCACAACCCCTCTATACCCAGGTACTATAAACACTGCACAAAGGACTACAGGAAGTCCTTACAACATTTTGTCATTCACCCCTGGGAAAGAGGGCACTCCAGTTTCCAAACAGTGCTTGTCCAAACTGTATTACTTTTTGTTATAGAAGTACGATAAGGAATTCCTAGGGTTGTTAGTGGTCATTCCACTAGAGGCATGGCCACATCTGTTGCATATTTCAAAAATGTATCTGGTGCCAAAATCTGTGCAGGTGCAACCTGGAATACAGTCCACACCTTCACTAAACAGTACAGTCTGGACATTGCCTCTCAAAAAAGTGCTGGCTTTGGCCTAGCTGTGCTACATGGCCTACTTTCTTAGGCCTCTAGGTTCCTGCCACCCAGATTGTTTATGGTCAGTACTGTTTGGTATTCATTCCATAGGTGTGGCCTGATGAAAGAGATGTCCTCAAGAAAGATAGCACAGTTACTGTATATTTTATTCCTTATTATCTTAAGCAATCTTGATTTATTTTGACTGTCATGTTTTATTTTGACTGTCGTCGATTCTGCTGCTAGTTATATATTCAGAAATACAGATGTGCACAATTAATGCAATATAACGACATCAAAGACACAGTTTCACTTTAAACAGTGTTTTTATTTTACAATGACATCAGCACTAAGACATCCATTTGGTGCAGTAAGTTAGTTTTATGTTTTCAGTTTAAGTTAATGTACACTAGTTGGGTGCGGTGGTGCTGAGGTTGAGGTGCCAGATGCCACACCTGGGTGCCACGTAGCCAGTGACCCAGGGTCGGGAAGGTCCCGGGCTGCTGGGGTCAGCAGGGAGCGAGAGGATAGAGCATCCAAAGGTCAGCTCTCCTTTCTGTGTGGAGGGATCCAGGGCTTTCCCAGCATAGCAGCGGCCCCAGTGGAAGCTGAGGCACTGCATAAGCCTTGGGCTTAAGTAGAGTGCATAGAGCTGTGACGAATGTCGGAGATGTCATTGCATGTCCGAGCTCTGGGAGGGAGTGGGGGGCAACAACCATGCAAGGGAAAAAATCTACCGGGCCGGGTGAGGCGACAGCGACCCCAGGAACCAAGGCTCCACTGCGCCATCACCAGCCACAACCCCAACTCTACCCCTGGTATCTTCGGCCTCTCCAAGGGGCCCCAGGAGAGACGGAGGTCTTGACACTGATGCTGCTGTCTGGGTGAGTAGTTTAGGTGGGCGGTTAGGGGCTACAGGTTTAGTGAGAACAGCCTGAGAGATGCCCCAGAAGGTAGGCAGATAAACAGAATTGGGGAAAAAAATGTACATTATTTGTTTAAAAAAAAATAAGGCACTTGTAGAAAATTAGTTTGCTGCTGTGCACGTTTTCAGTGTATCCAGCATTAAGCCTTCAAGATTTGGGCTGCAACATATACATTAGACAGCATTACCCTAAGTATTAAACCTGCATTTTGATCACAGTGAGAACTCTATCCCAACATGAATAAGCACAGCAGCTTTTCCAATGAACAAACCATGATAACTAGAAGAGAGATGCACTCTACTGATTCAGTTTCAAAATTCCTATTTTGTTTGCTTATGAAATAGTAAGACTTTAATATTGGTATCAGTGAAGTTCTACATCTGTTGGGTCATAGATCAAGACACAGGCGGCTGATCAGTAACTGAATGCACCAATACATTGCTTACATATAGGAGTCCTGCTATAACTGAGAAGCACTGGGGGTTTTTTAGCCTCAGCATGCAATATTACTTGGAGGATTTGTTTACTATTACAAGAAATGCCATGGATGGGACCTCGTGATGCAGAGAATCACAAGGTTTGTCCTGACTTGGCAATATCTTATTAGCATCTGTTAGCATGGTAGCCTGGGTAGAAACTGGCTGCACAACAGGACACAGAAGGTAATAGTGAATGGAACACATTCTGAAGAAAGGGGTTCTAGTGAGTACCTCAGGGCTCAGTACTGGGTCCAGTCCTTTAACGTCTTTATAGGTGACATTGCAGAGGGTCTGGAAGGAAAGGTATGCCTCTTTATGGATGACACAAAGATCTGTAACAGAGTTGATACACAAGGGGGTAGAAAGGATGAGAAGGGACTTGGCAAGGTTGGAGGAATGGTCAGACATATGGCAACTTAGATTCAATGCAAAGAAGTGCAAAGTAATGCACCTGGGAAATAAAAATCCAGGAGAAGAGTACACAATAGCAGGGAGGTACTAACAGCAACAATAATGGAAAGGGATCTGGGTGTAGTCATATCAGATGACCTAAAGGTGGGTATGCAATGTGAGAAGTCAGTAGGGAAAGCCAGGGGGACACTGGGATGCATAGGGAGGGGCATCACAAGTAGAAAAAGAGAAGTGGTTATCCCTCTATACAGACAGGTGGTGAGACCCCATCTGGAGTACTGCATGCAGTTTTGGAGACCTCATCTACGCAAGGACATAGACAGGATGGACGCAGTCCAGAGGAGGGCAACTAAAATGGTGCAGGGTCTACATCAGAAACCATATGAAGAGAGAGACTGAGAGAGCTTAATATGTATACCCTTGATGAAAGGAGGGACAGGGGGGACATGATAGAAACTTTTAAGTACCTCAAGGGAATCAACAAAGTCCAGGAGGGTAGCATCTTTCAGAAAAGAGATGGTAAGAACAAGGGGCACAATTTAAAGTTAGAGGGGGACGGCTCAGGGTACAATGAGGAAATTCTTTTCACGGAGAGAGTGGTGGACTCATGGAACCGCCTTCCTGGAGAGGTTGTGGGTCTAAAACAGTGGAGGAATTCAAACATGCATGGGACAGACATAAGGCAATTATAGTGGGGGTTGCAGGAAATAGGCTGCTGGTTAACTAGAATCTGCAGCTTATCCAGTAGGTAGGGAAATGGGCAGACTGGGTGGGCCATGGTCCTTATCTGCCGTCAAAGTCTATAGCATCAACTTGTATATAATCGAAACACTTAACAGGAAATGCAGTGTCGGCTCAAATGGGAGTTAACTTACAAATTCAGTTGCTTTATCTAAATCTCCATCAATGACATGTATTAATAAGATCCAGATGAAGGAATACACATCTCCTGGTTTTGATATGCCACTACACACACACACACACACACACACACACACACACACACACACAGGCTTACTTGATGCCTACAGCTTCACATAGACCCCCCACAGAGACACACAGTTAATAATGAACTCTGCTGTCAATTGAAAAAGATTTTGCCATGGTATCTCTTTACACTATACAATGGATTTCTGTTCTATTTTTTCTTCTTATGTGTATATGGTAAGGACAGAGAGCGAGAGAGAGACCTACAGAGGGAAAAGCATAACCATTTTGATTTATTAAATCTTGATTTTTAATACTGGCTTGTGATTGATCAAAACAGTCTCATTACTGTATTCAGTAGGAAATATTGATTAGCATTTCCTTAGCAAACGCAAACACACACACACACACGTCACAAGCCAGCTAATGTATGTTAGTTTTTTTTTAAACCACTGGCACTTGATCTCGGACAGACCAACCTAGCAGACACTGGACACAGGACACAGTCTCAACAAGCCAAAAGAACTAACCAGTGAAGAACAGTCAGAAAGTGGAATCTTTCAGTGAAAATAAATACCTGACTTGACTCAGAGTAAACAACTTCATTGAACTTGAAAGTGCTGGTGGTTAAATGGAAATTTAGGCAGGACAGAATGGTAAACCAAAGCAAGTCCAATACAGGAAATAGTACAGTCCCAAACTCAAAAATGAAATTATGAATTAAATAGAGAAGTGCACCCGCAGTGATGCCTGACTGTTGCCACTTACCACGCTGCAGTCTACAGGCCCAGCAGTGCTACTTTTCTCTGTACTTGAGTCTGTACAACTGAATCTTTCACCCCCAAGTTGAGTACAAAACTCCTGTTGTTTCATACTGGACCTGCTGTCTGCTCTACTAATTTAGTGCTCGGCTTCTGCTGGTAAATACAATGCCCATCTACTACAAGTTAAGGGACATGAACGAGTTACGATGAGAGGACGTCGGAGGGGTATCAGCAGGCATTCCTCCCTACTTAATTAAAAATCCACTAAATATTTTTCGGATTAGGGACCAGAATTACCCCCCTCTCCCCAAATTAAACAAAAACAGACAGGGAGTAACTAAGAGCAGCTTAAAATCAGCTCTCTTCCTCAGAAGTGGCTAGGGGCCTGAAGAGATTTATGGAAAAACATTTTTCAGTGTCCGGCTTCTGGCAGCGTTGTCTGAGTTTCAATATTAGCACCTCCTCTCCTGGAAACAATACCATACCTCATGTAGAGGCACTGCTATTGAGTTAAATGAGACAAAACGTTTAAATATATGGAGAGACTTACTTCTATTTTGTATTATTTTTCTCAGCTGACCTCCATGCTGAGAATTTCCTGTCACAGCCTGTACACCATAGAAATCGACGGTAATGATGCACACTCTCTCTCTGCTCCCTGTAAAAACGTGACTCGCCTCTCAATTTTTATTGGTCTAAAGATGAAACTTTTCTATTGGTTCTCTCTCCCAGTATTACTGTGGTGATGAGGGTATTCACCCAAGTCACCATAGTAACACTAACTAAATACAAGAACCAATGGAAGAAGAATTTGGTATCAAGTACCCATTTCATGTTAGTTATGGCAGCACGGTTTTTCACTGCCAGTAGGTAATACAAACTCACACTGTTTAAAATCCCTGCACTATTATTGAAAAAACTTGAAAAAGTGAGGGTGGCGAAATAACTATATGGCCTCTCCCAAAATGTAAGAGGGAGGGCCATGGCCTGACTGGCCCCCCCGTTTTAGCCGCCACTGACTCCTATTACTTTTCCTACCCTGATGTCGTAATACTCTGCTTGTGACATCACAGTAATTTCTATGGTAACAGACTGTGAAGTCGGAACAGAGCAGTATAATTTCAAGTAGGAATGAACTATAGAGGCAGATGAACTCTTAAGGGATAATGATCTTTTTTGTGAGACTTTCTTTAGTAATAGATAATGCAGAGAAGAAATATATAGAAGATATACGAAATACAAGCTGAATTGTGTCTAAATATTATATTTCCCAAAGTTTTCTCAAAGGCGTAAGCTGCCCTTTAAATTTTTTTCCACCTCCCTGATGAGCCTGTGACAGCCCACTGGGCTGCTGTGCAGATCACCCAGATTCAAGAGTGTTGGTTAGAGAGGGTCAAAGGTGTGCTCCAGCTAGAGATGGACAAGCTAGGAATTTTTCACCTAGGGGTCTGGCTTGACTTTATGAGCCAAAACACGAGCCGAGCCCTGGCAACTGCAGGCTGCTCTGTGCATAGGAATTGAATGTTTCAGACACTACAGTAACTGCTCGGGCTGACCAAAATGCTTACTTTGGTCACAAGTGACTCGGCTTGACCTTGGCTTTCGAGTGCTTATAGAGGTCAAGCTTGGCACTAGGCTCGAGCCTGCTCTGGCTTGCCCACCTCTAACTCCAGTGTTACCACAACCTGCGGCTGGGCCAGGGAGCTTGTTCCTGCTGCAGGAATGTGCTGTGCATGTTCAAGGTCACCCAGAAGACTGCCATTACGTCAGGGGAGGTGGGAGGGACTTAAAAGGGAAAATAAAAAAATATCCATCTATATGACAGTCTGGGCCTTGGGATTACCCTGGACCTAGTGCCTACTGCTCTGTGGGGCATCCTTCTTCCAGAGCACCTACCAGGGAGTGCAAAGCTGTGAGGGTAACAGATGGGTTGCGGGGACCTCTGTAATAGCTTTTAGCTAATCATTAAACCATAACTGACTGACTTGGGGAGACGGTGGATGCAGGCCTGAACAGAGTCTGTCACTGGACAAAGAGTATGGCCAGGAGAAGAAACTCCATGGAAGCAATAAAAAAGACTTTCTGGGGGGGCACCAGAGAGCCAGCATTGAGGCAAGAAGCACCTTCCATTGCTCTCCTCATCTACCTCCACAATAAGCAAAAATAATTGAAATTAAAGACATTTTCGACAGTTTTGTAAGGACTCTTTGGGTTCCTAAGCCCTCTAGCTATCAATCGATACCAAATTTAACTGTGGGGCGCAATAAAAACGTACCTCCCAAACCTCTGGATCACAACGGCCTGCTGTGTCACATACTACTGAGAACAGAGATGCAGATCAGTTGGATCCCGCTACCATCGCCTGGCACCAAAGAACCTCCATGGCAGACAATTTTGACCTCAGTCCGCTCAATGGATGCAAAATAGAGAAGACACGCACTTGAAACACACAATGCCGCCATCACTGCACTGTCATCCGCGTGGCGGAGGCCGACAAACGCTCCCTGTCAGTGCAAGCCACCATGGCCTACCTTACAAAAGAAACCAACAACTGAGAGGCAAGTTGAGGCAATAGAGAACACCCTTCATGTAGGAAATGTGCGATAGAGGACCTCACTGAGGGTATCAAGGGATGAACATTCTTGTATATATTAAACAGTGGCTTGTTGAATCTCTAAGTATTCTGGAGGATTTCAGTTGGTCGAGCTAAGGCAGGCCTTTCAAATTATGCACAGAATAAGGCCTACGGATCCAGGTACTCCACGCACTGTGGTCTTAAAAACATCGGGCCTAGAAATTCGGATATATTGATCAGTGCTGCAAGAGCGGCTTATCCTCTGTCGGCACAAGGTATGGATGTGAAGCTGTTCCCTACTTATCATTCCAGACTCGAGCTCGACACAAGTAATTTGATTCAGAGCGCCAAAACTTCGCCATTTGGGGATTATACATTCTTTTCTTCTACCAGCTCGGTTGAGGGTGACTTACAGGGGAAAACTTGGCAGTTCAGCTTATCCGAGACGCGGACGGTGAGCAGAGAAACCAAATAGGAATTTAAAGCACATCCACCACGACAGTTAGACTCGGAGAAGTCGGACTCTGAAGGAGACTAAAGAGGGACTCTAAAGTTGTCCATAGAAAAGTATTATTTCTGATTAAAAAATACACCTGATTATATGCTTCTACAATTGATAAGGGAGGCAGGTGCTTCTAGAGGGAGAGGGGGAGTGCTATGTAGAAGATAAGTATCACTAAAATGTTTCTACTATATTTGTACCCAGTTTCCCCATTTATTCTCCGGAGGCTACTGCTTTTGTTTACATTTTGAATGACTTTATTCAGGTGACTAACAGAATGGCTTCTTGTTAGAACTGATTCAAGTGCCTTGCTAAAAGTTAATTGCTAAATTGCAAGCATATTACTATTGGTAATGTGGAGGGGAGGAGAGCAGGGTCTAAGGTTTCTATTATTCCCATTTAATATTAGGTATCTTAGCACTACTGGCTAGTGTGTATTTCTCCCTAGTTTGTTCTCCCTACGGTTTTCGACCTACGCCGTGATGCGGCTGGCATTACCTTTGGACTTCTTGTGGTATATTGATAATCTTTGTGCTAATACCCAACTCCTACTGTGTAAGATTGTAAGAGTTTACAGTGTTAATCCAACTGTATCTTCTATCATTTGCCTATTCTCTTGCAAGAGAGTACTAACTGTAATGTTTCATCTTTAAAACAATAAACAGAAAGTATAAAAAAATAAAACAAAAGACTTTATCCCTCCCCCAAGGTGGCCAGGGCTAGTCCCATAGCAACCCAACCCCTTCCATGGTCATCTTGGGAGAAAAAACAGCACAGCTTTGTCATCATGCCAGTCCTCCTCCCACCCAACACTAGATATACTATCATCGAGCCCCAGGAGCTCCTTAGTGTTGGAGTGTAAAGGCTCATTTTCCAAACCTGCACATCAGACTTCTGTACTGATGCCCTCCTCTAATACAGACTGCCTGGATATGCTGCTGAAATGTTTCTCTGGTGCCGACTGAGTAGGCTGATGTCCTGATGGGATACATTGCGACACCTGCCACTGGGTGACTTGTTACAATAATTGGGTCATGTGAGGATAGAAAGGGAATTAAAGGGGGTTGCTTCCTTAAGACATCACCCCTTAGTCCAGTGCTGCGTTCCCTGCAGAACTTCTATCTTCCTTATCACCACCTCATGTCTGCTGCCTCTCTGACTTGCACATTCCCTCTGGTCATTGCACAAATTGTGTAACTTTAAGCACATTTGAAGTTTGTTGTTCCAACTGCGCAAATCCATCTGAAAACCTTGAGTCTCATCCTAAAAATGTATGTGTACCATGAAGTAAAAATTGAACCAACTTTAAGTAAAAATGGTCTTCATCCACTGAATTTCTGTGAGTCTAAAGTCCTTGCCACTTGATCCAGTTGTGTCCCCTGTTTATTGTCTTCAGTATCTACAATGATCTGCTGTAGCATGTAGGTTCTCACAGTGTCGGTAACAAAATGACCTTTGTCGCTTGCCTACTACTGTCTTTCTGGGACCCCATGAAAATTAAATGCTACATTTTGGGGGTGGGGGTGGGTGTACAGTTTTTTAAAGAGCCACCGATGCCACCAGAAGAACCTTGAAAACATTATATTTGGACACAAAGCAACTTATGTTTCGCAATAATTCTGTAGTTCTTGTTTCCATCATTTATTGCTGAGGCTATGTGCCTGAAAACAGGATAGTTGTTCCTTGAGGGTTTAACAGCTCCTATTGCTTCTTCCCAACTGTATGTCATAATACTCTGCTTGTTACATCACGGTTACTCTCATGGCAACAGACTGTGATGTCACAGTAGAGCATTATGATTTCAAGTAGGTAATAAGCTATAGAGACAGATGAACTCTAAGTGATAAAGATCTTGTTTGGGGTGGGGGTGGTATTTGTTAAATAATAAGTAATGAAGAGGAGAAATCCGTACAAGATATATGAAATACAAGGTGAATTGTGTCTAAATAATGTTTTCCAAAGTTTTCCCAAAGACGTCAGCTGCTCACTAAAGGGGAACAGTTAAGTACAAAGAAAGGTGACAGTATGGTTGCCAAGGGAAATCTATACCAAATAAGCTATTGGCCAAACCTGCAACTCTTTTTAGGCCCAGAAATATAACACATCTAGTTCTCCCTTCCTTTACAGTTGCAGGCATCCATTTTCTACATCACTAGCACATGATATGACATCAGGGGATATGTAAAATACAGTGCTGACCTTTTCCTAATGAAGAGTCCCTGATCCCCACAACTCTCACTGTCATTGTTCTGATAACTTGTGCTGATTACATTTTCAGGCACTAGCACTCCTGCGAACTTGCAGATTTTTTCACCATTTTGAGAAATGTTTCATAGTGCCAGTGCTCCCAGTTTCCAAAATATTTGTTGTTCAGTTGCCTTGCATAAGGTTTTATAAGATCCCCATTTAATAAACAGCTTTGGACCTGTGAGATTTGCAAAGTTTATTCTGCTAGTGCGACACTTAAATCATTTTGTGCCAGTGCCATTTTACATATTTGTTTGCAGTGATGCAGTTTGTATAATTTGTTATGCTGGCATCATTTTGTGTAATGTGAGATAATGGGGTCTAGTGGTTAGATCACTGGCCTGAGAACCGGGAGATAATGGGTTCAAACCTCGTCAATGCCAAATAGCCACTGTGTGACCCTGAGCAAGTCGGGTAACTTCTCACTGTTCCAGTCAGTCCAGCTGTAGAGACGGGGAGATGCAGGATCCCACAGGAAAGTAGGTTATATCTCAACTGGGCAAGATGGATTAAGCAATATTGCTACCTTCGTTGTACACAAGTGTTCTCCTTTAAGTAATTAAAAAAAATAAAATGCAGTCAGTAAAATGTCAAAGGACTTTTGGTGACTTCACAGACTACTGTAGTGACCTAATTACAGAGCTACTTCCCAACTTGGACTAAATATTTAACTTCAGCATATCTACATTTCATTAGTCAGTCTAAAAATGGGTCACTGAATTGAGATAGCTGGCAGAGTAAAAGGTACTGTTCATAATTTCTTATCTGTGAGCCCCGCTCCCCAAAAAACTGTTCACAGTCTCAGTCCCAGTCACCTCATTCTGGCTCACATGAGGCTTTGCTGGAGGATGATGACTTTGGCCTACATGAAGTCAGTATTACACAACTACTTCAAGAGCTCTGTAGCTTCACCTGCATGCTGGACAAGATGGACTCTGCCGCTGTGGGCCTCCACCATGGCTTCTGTTCTTTAGAATGGAAGACCTAGTAAATTGTATCAACTCCCACAGACACCTTCAAGCGTGTGAGCAGGCGTTACAGAGCCCTACTCTTCCTTTCACATCACAGAAAAGAGATGGCAGATGAGCCGAGAGATATGGAGGGTAGGTGGCAGTTGTCTAACATGCCCATCTTTGAGATACCAGAGCGGCAGATAAGGTGATTATTCCCCCCATGCCTTAACTGAACACTGATGGTATTTATGCTTTTTGAAGTTTGCTGGATTAAATGAAGTGCTCTGCGAATGACAAGGCTTATAGTTATAGTTCATATGTACCTGAGCCTGCCATAAGGTAAATTCCTTGGTGAGATCATACTGTCAGTTACTCCTACAAATATTTTGAAGCCTTTGAGTTGATTGCTAAATTTGTTCACAGGGTGCTACACACCCCCTTCCCTTTCTGGCATGTGTATTTTTATGTTATTTTAATAGGGTGCGTGCCATTACCCTTAGTACTATCTCAGGCTGGGCACAGCAATGGAATCTTTTCCAGGCTTATGCATTTAAACTTATTTAATTCTGAAAGATATGAATAGACAACTTTACTCGACAATTGACTATGTATGCCTTCGATTATTGGCTGCTAGTTGTAAATTTAGCCAGCTTGAAGGCACACAGGTGAGACCTTTAGACTTAATTAAGATTATGTATATGGTACTTTCTTGCTTTTTTTTTTTTGTTTTTTTTGTTAGTATCTTTTAAATGGGCACTTACCGCAGTTGCTACCACAGAGATCCCCTGATGTTAAGGCTACATCATAGCAGGACTTGGCATTTGTGTGTTCTATCAATTTATGCTCTTTTATCCCACATAGGTAGCTTAAAGGGGCACTGTCGGCTTTGATTGTCCCTTTTCACGTATCAAAGATTGAGTCTATTATGCCCTTATACATTACAAACTTGGCTAAATGTGTCAGTTATGCTTCTTTTCAATAGATTCATTTGTTGGTTGCACTGACAGAAACTCACCCACCTCCCGGAAGCATACACTGCACAAGTCCACACATCTGCCACAAGCACAGTCCCGAATTGCAGTTTTGGAACGTACATGTGGAAAATGAAGGAAATTTGAGCATTGTGATTTCTGAATAGTTGTTGTTGTGTAACGACAAAACCAAGCACCAAGAGTCCAACAATTTAGTTGTTTAAAACAGGTCCAAAATCCTCCACATGCACAAGAGCAGCAGTGTGATGCAGTGGGTTAAGGCTAGCTGCAGATCTGGAGACCTGGGTTTGAATCCCACAGCTGCCTAGGTGCATACTGTGTGATCCTGAGCAAGTCACTTACCTTGTGCTCCCAGGCCACATCTGGAAACAAGCTTCAGCTTAGTGTGCTACTCCTGGTTAAACAATGTTCCCTTTCCCTAATATGCTCCTTCTAACTGTCAAACCTCCTAAATGCTGCTGTATCAGTAACAACCCCTCCATGTCCTTAAATCACCTCAGGCTACAGGCAACACATCTCATCTGGCTGCTACTGCTCCTTTCATGGAACGTACACCCACACCCTGGTCCTGTCGGCAGGGGCATTAACCACCACATGAAATATGGCTCCCTGACTATTGCATCCATCAACATCTGCAGCTTGCTTGCTAAATTCGATCTGCTGCAAGCCTGGACTGCCCAGAACAAGCCGTATGTCCTATCTGTGGTTGGGACCTGGCTCACCCCTAAAACTGCTAATACCAAAATCCAGCTCAGTGGATATACATCATTCAGACAGGATTTTACCAGAAAAGAAGAGGGGGATGTGCCATCTATATTAAGGACCATTAACAAGGTCATGTCCTTCCTCCCATTAACTCAGGAAATAACGTACAAATCCTACCACTTAAGATTATACTCTGGACTCATGACAAAGGTATAACTGTCATCTCCATCTATATTCCTCCCAAAAATCAGGCTGAAGGATTCAGAATCCTCCAGGAGCTCTCATCAGACTGTCACCAGCAGTCAGAAATGCTAGTACTGGGCGATTTCAATATAAACTGGAAGTCCAGCAGTACTGCTGCTTATAGAGACACCATTGCAGCTATAGGCTACGAACAGCTTGTAGCCTCTTCCACACGTACCAGCTACCGCACTGGGTCCAGCACCTTACTGGACTGGGTACTAACGAACTACCCAAACTGCATCTCCAGTACACAAGTCCTCCCCAATAATAATAAACGATCATTCCCTCATCTTCTGCTTGGTCCAGCAAGCCACCCAAACTCCCCGCAGGCTGTCACCTCACGTTATTGGGAGGGCAACTGGGCTCACTAAAAGACCATCTCAGATGGCTGGCCTGGTGGTGCTGAGGGTTCAGGCACTGGACTTTACCTTTTGCCTTACACTGGCAACCCATGTTCGGGAACAAGCATGGGCCGGGGTCGGCAGGGAGGAGAAGGATTGAGTCCATCGGACTGCTCTCCTTCTCTGGGTGGAGGGTTCATGACAGTCGGCGCTTGCTCACCCCCTGGTGGAGGCTAGGGGACAGGGCGCTGCACTGTACCTTGGGGAGGAGTTTGGGGCAGATACCTGGAGGGAACACATGTGCACATCATTGCATGCCCCAAACTCCAGGGAAGAAAACAGAGAAACTGAGGAGTGTGCACTGTGCAGGCGGCTTGATGGCCATCCTCAAGCACTGACTTTGGGGGGGGCACCAGATCTGGATCCATTAGGGAGGGTGAGTTGTGGGCTCCCCGGCACCCTGCTGCGGGGGGGGGGCGGGGTAAGCCACAGGGGACATGGCGTGACTTCAAGTAGAGTGCGGATACTCGGATGGTGGCTGGAATCCGAGGGTGGATGCCAAGAATACTGGAGCAGCCCAGGCACAACAGGAGGTAAACAGGATAAACAGAAAGACCATTTCAGACAGCTAAACTGGTCAGCCATTTTTAATTTTTGTTTTTTAACTCTATTTATCTCCTGGTGGTCCGGGACATCTCTCCAGCTGTCACACTCGGCGTTCCCCCTAACTGCCCACCTGAACCACTCACCTGACCAAAGATCAGTATCCGGATCCCTCCTCCATTGCCCCCTTAATGAAGGCCGAGGATCCCCAGGGTAAGGTCAGGATGTGTGGCTGGCATTGGGCGTGTGGGAGTTGGCCCCTGGAGACAGCCATCGCCTCACCCAGCCACCAGGGTTTTTTCAGGCATTGTTTTCCTCTCCGGAGGTGGTGTCCAGTGATGCCTGCGCCAGCTGCCGGCTGAGTTCACTGCACTCTGCTCCCTATGTTTCCTGGCTGGTGCACCTGTAGTCTCTTTATCTCCATCAGGGGATGCTAGGGCATCAAGCATCCCCGAACTCCACCCCAGGATAGGAGAGCTGTCCTCCGGATGCTCGATCCTATCCCTCCCTGCCAACTCAGCGACCAGAGTCCGTCCCTGAACCCAGGTTGCAGGTTTGGCGTGAGATGTGCATCCAGCACCTCAACCCTCAGCGCCACTGGGCCGGCTTGGTCGGCCATTTACTCAGCAGATGTTGATGCTGCTCTGGATCTGTTCATTGAGATGTACGACGAGCCTGTGATATCTTCGCCTCAGTCAAAGGAAATGTCAACGGTTGCATAATCCTGGATTACTCTATCCCTCATTGCCCAACTCCAAGCTCAGGTAATCTCTGGCATAAGGCAAAAAGTACAGGATCCTCAAGTGATACCCCAAAACTATAAAATGGCTCAAAACTAGTGCACTGAGGCCATTCGCCAAGTGAAAATGCAATACTTCAGGGCCAAGCTTGACAACTCTTGGGGTGACTGCCACGAAATTCTAGGCAAATATCAAAGCCCTCACAAGGATCTCTAATAAATCACCACCTACTCTAATTAACATAAATGGTGAACTATCCCTGGACCCAAAGGTTATTGCAGATATGTTTAACAAGGCCTTCTCTGATCTTAGTGGGGCCCTCCCCAGAATGTCTTAGCCCAAACAGCCCTGTTCAGCATACTTCACCAGACCCCATTGCCTCCAGCATCACCTCACCTTTCTACCTTCATGTCATCTCTAAAGCTGAAGCAAAAAAAATACCTGCTAAAAGCAATTGGTAAAAACCAGGCACAGTGGAGATGGCCTTGACCTGAGGCTTATATCCTTCACCATAGACGAAATAGTGGCACCCCTCACAAAAATAATTAATCTCTCCTTAACAACTGGCCAATTTCCTAAACTTTGGAAATCTGCAGTGGTCACCCCAGTCTTCAAAAATGGTGACAAGACACTCCACTCTAATTACCGGCCAATCTCCATACTTCCCCCAATCTCCAAGGCATTATAAAGAATACGATCAGATAGTCGATCACCTAGATAAATACTACCTCCAATGTAGAGCGCAGCACAGATTTAGGAAACGGCACAGTACCACAACCACATGGTGGAATTCACGGGGTTCATCCATGACTCCCTGGATCGAAGGCACTTAGTGGGGGCTACCTTTATTGACCTCACTAAGGCCTTCGATACAGTGAACCACAAACTCCTGCTTGCTCAATTAGGCACTGCTGCTGTATCCAAGACATCAGTGAGTTGGTTCAGAAGTTACCTTTCTGATCAGGTCCAACAAGTGAAAACAGGCAACATTGTTTCCACTACTAAATGTGACTACAGGGGAACCACAGGGTTCCATCCTTGGACCACTCTTTTCAGTCTCTTCTCAATCGCCTCCACAAGTTTGCCAAGACCGCATTCTCTCTATATGGATGATGCCGTAATTTCTCCAGCCATCTGGACATTAGAGCTCTTGAAAAGCATCCAAAATAACTTCACACTAGTTGAGGACTGGTTCATAAGCTCGTGATTACTGCTCAATTCTAAGAAAATGAAAACGATTTTGTTTGCCTCTAAACACAACAGATTCAAAGCATCCAGACTTGTCTTCTGCAACAAACAAGGTGATATCCTAGACATAGTTAATAACTTCAAGTACCTAGGGTCACACTGGACTGCACCCTTTCGTTACTCCTCCACATCAACCAGAGTCGCTAAATCAGCGAGCAGAGTTAGGGCAACTGTACAGGCACAGGCACTGCCTTACAGAAGATGCTCTAAGACTTGCCTTAACAAGCTCAGTTTTCAATGTGGTTGGCTATGTACAGTGTGGCCTCAACTACGGCCCTGAAGGGAATAGCCATTACTCTCAATAAAGCCTGTAGGCTATTCCTGGGTGTTCCTCGCCTTACCCATTCATGCAACCTATACTCCTGTATGGGTTGGCTTGACCTGGCTAACAGAATTGGTTATCAGCTCAATCTCCTGGCTAAAAAGGCTACCCTTGGCATGACCCCACCTGGGGTCCAGAACATGATTACGCCTTCTGTACTGTCTCATCTGACTCAATGAATACTCATTAACTACTTCAAGGTGCCATTCTGCCTCACCTCCTTAGGCAAGAGGTCTTCTGTATACCGAGCCCCTCACTTGCTAAACTCCCTTCCAAGCAGGGTAATTGCAGAATCCAGAATCGGGCCTTTCAGGTTGATGTTCTGCACCCACCTTACTAGCCGCATGAGGTGCACCTGCCCTTTATAACTCCAGTTTCCAATTTTCCATCAAGGGCCTGCCCGGTCATCCCCCTGCACTTCTTACTTACCTGTGTGCCCCCTGCACTTTTCTCTGTCCAGTCAGATGCCGTTACCTACCCTAGATGCCTACCTACTACTCTATCCTCCCCTTGTCTCTCTTACCCACCCTTGCCTTGTCTACCATCATCTCCCGCTCCTCCTTAATCCCCCTGTCCTCCATTATTCCCCTCTACTCCTTATCCCCTCTCCTCCATACCCCTATCCCTAGCTCTACTCCCTTGCACCTGCTCCATCCCCCTACTCTGGTCCTAAACTTTTCTCTCCCTACTGCCTCCCCCAACTACCTTACCTTGACAGTGGACCTCGGTCCTGCCTGGTCCCCACTCCCCCCACCCCATTACCTGCTACCTTCCGCTGGAGGTCCCTCACCTCCTGCATAGCATAACAGTCTTCCTTGATTTTCTATACCACCATTTACATCCTAAAGCCATGTTTGAATCTTTATCACGCTTGAACCAACTATGTAACTTGTTGTGTAACTATGATGGTAACCTGTATGTACCAAGTGTTTGCCTGAATCTCATATTCATGTTTATACCACCAATGAAACGTGTTCTATAACCCTTGTATATAACCTGTATGTACCCATTGATTGCATACTGTTTGATGTGGAACCTTTGCAAATGAGCTCCCTGTTCAAAGGTCTGTAATCCAAGCCTTGAATAAATAAATAAAATAAATATGCATAGCTAGCAAAATTAACTAAGTTTATAATGTATAAGGGCATAGAAGACTCAATCTTTGATACGTGTGTGCCAAGGGAGGGGTCGTCGGAAGGTCCACGAGGGTTGTGAGGGCTCAGGAAGTGCCTGCCTCCCAGAAATTGCCTCTCAGAACTCCCCCCACCCCCCCATGAGTGCAGAAGCTGCAGGGGTCATCTGGAAGGTCCACGAGGGTCATGAGGGCTCAGGAAGTGCCTGCCCTCCCAGAAATCACCTCGCAGAATGCCCCCCACCCCCAGGAGTGCAGAAGCTGGGTTGTCGGAAGGTCCACGAGGGTCGTGAGGGCTCAGGAAGTGCCTGCCTCCCAGAAATCACCTTGCAGAACCCCCACCCCACCCCCAGGAGTGCAGAAGCTGCAGGGTCGTCCGGAAGATCCACAAGGGTCGTGAGGGCTCAGGAAGTGCCTGCCCTCCCAGAAATCGCCTTGCAGAATTCCTCCCCACCCCAGAGTGCAGAAGCTGCAGAGTCATCGCAAGGTCCATGAGGGTTGTGAGGGCTCAGGAAGTGCCTGCCCTCCCAGAAATCGCCGCAGAACTCCCCCACCCCGAGGAGTGCAGAAGATACGGACAATCATTACAGGAGCAGCGCCAGCCTCTTGTACACGGCGTGTGTTTTGGCGCAAAGCATTTTTGAATCTGTACTTTTGACTAAGGACCTTGCTTCAAATGAAATGTTGCCTTTTAAGAGTCGGCGCAGCACTGCAGATAGTTTTTCTATGCTGATTTCTTGTTACAAAGCCCTCAGTTTTCCTGTAATCGATCTAGTACCTTAAAAATTCTTGACAAAGCCAACAGTTTGTCTGCAATTGTATAGTGTTTAATAAGTCACTATAGTCTGCACCTCTCCGTGAGAACTGTTTGAATCTGCTAGCTGTCGCTGCTATAGTTAAAGTTAATTGTACTATTTTCAGCTTACTTAGCCTCTCACAGGAACAGATTATTCAGTAACGACGCGTAACATTAGACGGCTCCAGTGTATACTGCATAGCTCTGTATTCTCTTTTGTCCTTACCTGTAGGTTAGCCCCGACTCTCCAATCACGCTTTAAATTCTCTCTCCTTCAGCTGCAGGGGTCGTCGGAAGGCCCACAAGGGTCGTGAGGGCTAGGAAGTGCCTGCCTCCCCACCCCCAGGAGTGCAGAAGAGTCCCGGACATTGCACTCACAGGAGCAGCGCCAGCCTCTTGTACATGACATGTGTTTACCCCACCGCCCCCACCACCACCCTTTGTCAGCTCTCTCCTTTATACGCGGTGTCATGTGTGACTGCAGAACCAATCAGCCCACTCTCTCATTAGCAGCTTATCTGCTATCACCACTAGATGCTGCAACCACTTGTTTGCTGGGACATTATAAGGCAAGATGCTACTGTTTTTCCTCCCACTATTCCTCCTGTCTTTTCCCCCAGCCTCTCTCCCCCCAGCAACCCACCCACAATGGCACCCCAACCACCCCCCCATTACACCCCTCACTATCCCCCGCCCCCAACCACTTTCCCACAACACCTCACACACAGACCAGCGCAAAATTGGGAGCACAGAGCTACCATTCTTCCTCCCTCCATTTTCCCAGGGCCATCTGTCCTATGTAACTCAGCAACTTCTGCCACTGCACCCACCCTTAACGCACCCCCCTTCCTTCGCACAGCCAGACTTGCCTGGCACAAAACCAAAATCATTCTCACACTGCTTCTTCTGCTGGCAGGTGACATCGAAGCAAACCAGGGACCCACCCCTCCCAGTCCCCACACTCAAATGAGCCTCCCCAAGGGCCTCCGACTACTGCACTTCAACATCTGCTGCTTCCTGAATAAATTACCAGAACTGCAACTTACTGCCCTATCTCTGCACCCAGACATCCTCATACTATCGAGACCTGGCTAAAGCCACACCACATGGACTCTGCTATAGCCATCCCTGGCTATGCACTGATTAGGCAAGACCATCAAGGCAAGAACAGGGGGGGAGGTATTGCCATGTTTATCTCCTCCAGGCTACAGTTCACCCTGGTCCAAATCCCCACACTGTCACCCCAAGTAGAGTCCTTATTAATCAAACTTGCACTGCATTTCTCCGCCCCTGTCTAAGCTGCGGGCTCCTACTGCACCCCTAGTACCCCCCTGCCCAGTATCCTAGAACACCTGGCCTCGCTAAAGTCTGCTGCCACAGCTGGTGAGCTCCATATCCTTGGCAATTTCAGTTTCAACTGGCTAGCAAAAGACTGCCAAACTACACACCAAAATAAATGCACTAAACCTCTCCCAGCTAATCTCCCAATCCACCCAGCTAAACCCTAAAACACCCAACCACTCCCTCCTGGACTGGGCCCTCACTTCCCACCCTCACATAATCATTAGTGCTGGTCTCCTCCCTGACTCCCTAAGTGACCATCACATGATATACATGGTCCGGAAAGTGCACTGACCCGCAAACCCCACCCCCAGGATGATTCTCTCGAAATCTTACAAATCCCTATTTCTACCTGCGCTCCTCTATGACCTGGCTCATATTGACTGGTCCTTCACACCAAAAGCACTCTCAATTGACTACGCTTATGAAACATTTAAGACAGGTTTCTCGCAGTTTGGGATAATCATGCCCCGCTAAGAAGCACACGAGTAAGGGGCTCCCACCTTCCTTGGGTCTCAGCCGATCTCATTAGCAGCTGCCACACCAGAGATCAGGTTTGGAATAAACATAAACTAGCATGCTCCCAAGAATCCCTACAAATACACCGTACCCTCCGCAACTCCTGCACCAAACTGATACGTCGGGCAAAAAAGAGCTACTTCACGTCAGCTTTAAACTCAAACCTCAACCACCCCACCAATTTTTGGAAAACTCTCAAATCCTCCTCCCCCATCCAACCTCCAACCCTGACCCTATCCGTCCCTAGGTTCGACCATCACTGACCTTGGCGGAGTAGCTTCTGCCTTCAGTACTTTCTTCACTAGCTGTGCAGCATCTCTCCTATCCAATCACCCGCCTACCTCATCCACACCGCGTACCCCACTAAAATCTCTGAACTCCACACGCGCCCCAAGTTTCTCTTTCCATCCAGTAACCCTAGCCGAAGTGCTGCAAGTACTGACTTCACTCAACCCCAACAAAGGTAAATGTCCATCAGGCCTGGATGCCAAATTGCTTCACTTATCTGCTCCTGCCGTTGCTGCTCCATTAGCTGATCTTCTCAGCCTCTCCTTCTCCATGGCCAAAATCCCAGCTGCTTGGAGCAGCACAACCGTTATCCCCCTCCCGGCAAGACCCCCTCTAGGCAGGTAATTACCGCCCCATCTCCCCTTCTTCCATCTCTGGCTAAAATTCAGGAACACTTCGCACCTGCCCAACTTTCCCAATTCCTAGACACAACCTCTTACTTCACCCCATATCAGTCTGGTTTCCGGAAGTCTTACTCTACCATCACCTCCCTATTAAGAATCACCGATGACATCCTTTCTGGAATGGACAAAGGGTATATCACCTCGGCCATTTTCATTGACCTGGCCAAGGCTTTCGATACCATCTCCCACCCTAAGCTACTAGCAAAACTAAACGGTGCTGGCCTCTCATGCTATGCCATGCCATTAGCTGGTTTCATGCCTACCTGGTAGGCAGATATCAGTCTGTGAAATTTGGCCCTCACATATCTCCCTCCCCCCCACCAGTCACTATGAGGGTCCCCCAAGGCACAGTCCTGGGCCCTCTGCTTTTTTCAATATTCCTAAATGACCTCCCGCAGGCCTACACACTATCATCCATCCAAATGTACGTGGACAACACCGTACTGTATGCCTCCGGCCCTTTCACTGGAGAGATGTCCAGTGTGCTTCAGCGGGATTTCAGTGCCATACAGAATTGGTTCCTGTCCAACCAGCTATCCCTAAATATGAAAAAAAAAGTCACACTCACCTTCGGGTCGCGTTCGCGACTCTCCCGCCTAGCTTTACACCCCTCATTCCTTACCTTAAATGGGGCCCCCCTTGAGTCCTGCACCTCATTCAGATACCTGGTAGTCTGGCTTGACCAATACTTGGATTTCTCCACCCATATCGAATCATTACACAATAAGTTGCACCCGAAACTTGCTGCTCTATATCGCAATAAGGATTGCACGCCCAAACAGGTCCGGAGGGAAATTGTTCAAAAAATTATTCTTCCTATACTGGACTACGGCGACGTGGACTGTGGCGCTGCACCCTTATCTAACCTGGCCAGCCTGGACACACTTTTCCACTCCTTCTGTCGCTTCGTCCTGAATTGCCCACTAATGACCCACCACTGTGATCTGTACAGGAACCTAGCCCTGCCTTCACTCACGACCCGCAGACAGATCCACTGCTCCAGAGTCATCACCAAATTCTGGTCACAGACCCTTCCCCCTTATCTCGATTCCGCCATATCGACTCAGCCTTTCCCTGCCTACTCACTCAGAAGCACTGACTCCAGGCTTCTCCAAGTCCCTTTCATGCATACCTCCAAGGGCCAATCAGCTTTCAAATATCACATGCCCAAACTATGGAATGACTTGCCTGCTGACATCAGGTGCTCCACGAACCCTGGACGTCTTAACCCACTCCTCTATGCACACTTCCCCCCCACATGCACATGCTCGCAGTAGCCATAAGCACTAGCCCGCTGGTTCCTGCTAACCGGTAGACATGCCAAATCTCAGCTGCTACACTGTAGGGTCCTAAAGGTTAATTGTTGTTCTGTGCTCTGTTTGTGAAAATGTACAATTTATGAAAAAGTGTCCTGTATGTCAGCTGTTCTTCAGCCCTCTGGCTGTAAATTCTGTACACTATTGTAATTATCTATACTGTATGTAATAATCAACATCTGTATACTATTGTAATTATCTGTACTATATGTAATAAACATCATATGCTCCCCAATCTCCCATCTCCCCCAGGTCGTGTCTGGAAATGAGTGGTGCTCCGCTCAGTACGCCTGCCTGGTTAAACTCTTAAATAAATAAGTAAGAGGCACATTGCTTGCATGAAAAAAAAGAGACAAGCAAAGCTGACAGTGCTCCTTTAACTGGATTACAACTCGTGAACTTTACTCTTCCTCTCCTGCAGTATATGAAGGGCTCCTTTGTTAAGTGATCGGGGGCATGTTTTCCCAACTCACTGCTGTTCATTATAACGTTTTGCTTGAATCTGACAGTTGGCATCCTTCATTTGATTATTTATGGGGGGCTTAGGTTATTTTATGTCCCTGGTAATGTTCTAATGTGTCTGTTCCCTTTTATAATGTCTTACATGTCAGATATCTGAAAAAATGGAGAATGTGTAATGGTCTTCTTGGGCTATCCACTAGAGGGCACCATTGCTCATCCTATTTAAAGATCATGTGCAGTGTTTTACATATTTTATATAAAGGCTTGAAAAGCTGAAATTCAAGACCGTGTGTCATGATTAGTGTTTCCTGAAAATTTCATGCTGTTTGGTTTGTAGTTTTTTAAATCAATATTTGTTAACTTGCTGTACAGTGGCTGAAAACAGTGGAGTTATTTCTGTCCTCTCAGTCAAACTTAGAGTGCGATGACATCATTTGGAGTAACTTGCTGTTTCAGATTCCCAATCAGAGCAGTAGTTTGTAGAGTTAATGGTTTGCTGAGCTCTCCCAAGTTTCTTACAAACCCGGTCTCTGGCTTGTGTTTAGATAGATCAGCTTAAAATATATCATTATGTTCTCATAAAAGCTAATCATTTTAATTTCAATGCTGAACTGAAGTAGTGGAATTTTTTTCTGTGAGAAATCAGCTTGTCTGTATCACAGCTCTCAGTTCTTTCTAATCAAAACTCAGATTTTTTTTCTAACTATATAACAGGGCTATTAAATGAATATAAAATAAATAAAAATTTTGATCATTCGCAAAAATGGTTTTGTCTGTGAGTAACCTTCATAAATACATTCATGTAAGAACATTTTTTTTTCATGTCAGATTGACAAACAGTACATGTGCTTGAAATACTGTAGCAGAGTGTGACAGGCACCTGTCAGAACTCATGCATTTCAGTTCTTTGGTGGTTTCTGTGTGAAAATACATCATGTTAGGTATAACTGGAAACACTATGTGGCATCCTGATGCACCGTGTTTCTGTCCACAGTTGAGGCAGCTGCATTCTATTGCCTCCAGTCCCTGCCCCACAAGCCCCTGCCTTCTGCTCCACATTTAAGGTTGCTGCATTCTGCTGCCCACCGTCTTCTTCCACACAGTCAAGGATTGTGCACCCTGCTGCCTCCATCCCTACCTAAAGAATCAGGGCTGCTGTACCCTGCCATCCCCTGCCCAAACAGTTGGGGTTGCTGCGTCCTGCTGCCCCTCTCCCCACCCTCACAGCTAGGGAAGCTGCACCTGTTGCCCCATGTTCCTGTCTCCACAGTCAGAGCTGCTGTGCTAAGCCCTAGAGTGCCAGGTTCCCTGCCTGCACAGCTGGGGCAGCTGTATCATGCTGCTGTAGCCACCGGAGGTGGGGCTTTGCTACATCCTGCTATTCGCTTCTGTTGCCCCAAATGGGCAGGGCTGCTGCACCATCTGTACCCCATCTCACAGTCAGGGCTGCTGTACCTTGATGCCCCATGTGTTCTGCACCACAGTCAAGGTGTCCACATCATGCTGTCCACTATCCCTTGTCACTAGAGACAAGGCTGCTGCACCCTGTTCCTTTCTACACAGTTGGGGTTGCTATGGCTGGCTGTGCTGTAGAGCCCCATGCCTCTGCAGTTTGGGCTGCTGCACCATGCTTCCACTTGCCACAAGATTCAGGGCATTTGCTGAACCCTGTTGCATGCCTCCACAGATTGAGGCAGCTGCACCTGCTGTCCCTTGCCAGCAGAGTCAGATCCTTTGCTATACCCTGCTGCCCACATCCCTTGTCCCAAACAGGCATGGCTGCTGCACCCTGTCCCCCAGTTTGGGCTGCTGTATCCTGATGCCATCCCTATCTCCTACCTGAACATTCAGGGCTGCTGAACTCTGTCCCCACCCCCACAGTCAGGGCCACAGCACCCTGTTGCCCCCTGTTCCTATCTCCACAGTCAGGGTTGCTATGCTATACCCATGCTGCCTGCATCCACAGTTGGGGCTGCTGAACCCTGCTATGCACTTCCATTGCCCCAAAAGGGCTGGGCTACTGCACAATGTGCACCATGTGCTATTGTCAGGGCTGCTGTACCCTGATGCCCACCTGTGTCTTGCCCCACAGCCAAGGGTTCTGCACCATGCTGTTCTTTGTCCCCTGCCACCATTGTGCCCTGCTGCACCACACAACCACTTGCCTCTACAGGCAGGGGACAGTGCAGTAAATGCCCTGACTCTTGTGGCAAGTGAAGCACGGTGCAGCAGCCCTAACTGCAGAGACATGGGGCTCTAGGGCACAGCAGACCACAGCAACCCCAAATGTGCAGAAAGGAGCAGGGTGCAGCAGCCCCATCAGTAGTGACAGGGGATAGAAGACAGCATGGTGCAGAAGCCTCAACTAGGGTAAGACACATGGGGCATCAGGGTACAGCGGCCATGACTGTGAAATGGGGTACACATGGTGCAGCAGCCCTGACCATTTGGAGCAATGGAAGTAGGTAGCAGGGTGCAGGAAAAGCCCCACCTCTGGTGCTAGGGTAGCATGGTGCAGCAGCCCCAGTTGTGGAGGCAGAAAACCTGGCACTCTAGGGCTTAGCACAGCACAGCAGCCCTTACCGTGGAGACAGGAACGGGGCAACTGGTGCAGCATCCCTAACTGTGAGGGTGGGGGGAGAGAGGGCAGCAGGGTGCAGCAACCTCAATTATTTGGGCAGGGGCGCGAGGAGCAGTAGTCTGATTCTTTAGGCAGCGGATGGAGGCAGCAGGCTGCATAATCCCCGACTGTGTGGGAGAAGACTGTGGGCAGCAGAGTGCAGCAACCTTGAATGTGGATCAGAAGGCAGGGGCTTGTGGGCAGTGACTGGTGGAGACTGCAGCTGCCTCAGCTGTGGGGCAGAGACACGGTGCATCGGGATGCCATATAGTGTTTTTAGTTATACACGAACATGATGTATTTTCACACATAAACCTCCAAAGAACTGAAATTTGTGAGTTCTGACAGTACATGTGCTTGAAATACTGTAGCAAAGTGTGACAAGCACCTGTTTGTTAATCTGACATGAAAAAAAATGTTCTTACATGATTGTATTTATGAAGACTACATCAAAGACAAACTTTCTATGAATGAACAAAATTTAGATTTATTTTATATTCATTAAACAGCCCTGTGTCATATAGTTAGAAAAAAATTAAGGTCTGATTAGAAAGAACAGAGCTGTGATACAGACAAGCTAATGTCTCCTAGAAAAGATTTCCACTACTTAATTCAGCATTGAAATTGAAATGACCAGCTTTTAAAGGAAGAGGATGATATATTTTAAGCTGGTCTATCTAAACACAAACCAGAGACTGGGTGTGTAAGAAACCTGGAGAAGCTCAGCAAACCATAAACTCTGCAGAGTGCTGCTCTGATTGGGAATCAAACAGCAAGCTACTCCAAAATGATGTCATCGCACTCTAAGCTTGACTGAGAGGACAGAAATAACTCCACTGTTTTCAGCCACTGTCGTGCATGTTAACAAATGCTGATTTAAAGAAAACCACAAAACCAAACAGCATGACATTTTCAGGAAACACTAATCATGACACAATGACTTTAACTGCAACTTTGTAAGCGTTTAGTAAAAATATGTAAAAAACGTTGCACATGATCTTTAAAGAGATAGTGGAACCAAAACAGACAGACAGGAAAATTATACAAATTTTAAGAAGCAGCCAGTTGTAACTTTTCATTTCTGAAGCATTTTTCTTCTTCCTCCTTTCGCTCATTAAAATGTTTTCTAAGTGATAATATTGGGCTGGATGTGTGAAACAGCTCTCAGCCTGGCAGCTGACATATCTGTCCCCGTTTCCCTTACTACATCATCAGCATTGTGATCTCGCTGACAGTGACATCACAGGTGACTGATCTGACCGTTGCTGAGTGGCTGTTCCTAAGCAGCAGTGATGTCATAGTCAGTGAGGTCACAATGTGCAGTGTGTACTGTAGGAACAGAGATAGATATGTCCGCTGTCAGGCAGAGTGGTGTTCCACACATCACACATACTAACATCAGGTAAACAACCTTCTATTTAACCAAAGGGGAAAAAAAAGTACCTCAGATATAAGAGGTAATGGTTGACTGCTTTTAAAAACTAGTAATCATTTCAGGCAGTACACTAGCTCTTGAACCTGTGTTCAGCAGTGTTGATACAGTTCACTGTGCACAATCTGGCAGTTTCCTGGAGATGGGCAGTTCTTCGGAAGTCTTCAGCCTAAGCTTCTCCCACCACCCTAGTGGTATATCCTCTGGCTCCGAGGGTGAGTGGTCCATTTCCTCAACCAGGACTCAAACAATCAACTAAGAATCAGCCGAGGAACAGACCGCCAGTGACAGCGATAAGGGTTTTCAAACATGGGTCAAATTAGACCCACTGATGTAATAAAAAAAAGGGGGTCAAAATGAGAAACAGCTGGGTCAAAACCTAATCACAAGTACAAATTTCACCAGTACAGAAGCTTAAATTTGTCTAGTGAAAATACTTTTCTATTGTTGTTGTTTCCATCTTTCAGAAAGAGTAAAGAGTAAGAGTACTCTTTCTAGAAAGAGTAAAAATAGGAGTGGTGTATAGACCCCTGCCCTGGCGGAGGAGCTGGAGGACAGTCTGGTGGCAGATGTTAGGAGACACTGCAGACTGGGCAGAGGAACAGTGGTGGTGTTGGGGACTTAAACATGCCAGGAACAGACTGGGAGACTATGACATCCTCTGTGACCAGGGAACAGAGGTTGTTGGATGTCTTTCAAGACGCGTTCCTAGCTCAGCAGGTGAGGGAACCGACCAGGGAGGCACGGGTACTGGATGTGGTCCTGGCAGACAGTGACCAGATTGGGGGCCTGGAGGTAAGGGACCCATTGGCGGGGAGTGACCATGCCACGGTCTGGTTCTGACTGGACCTAGGAGGGGTAGAAGGCTGCACAAAGACGGAAGTAACCGACTTCAGGGGGCAGATTTTAAGGAAATGGGAAGGATCCTTAAGGAGCATTTGGATGGGATTGGGTCAGACATGGACGCTGATAGTAGGTGGGAAATCATCAGGAGAGGGGTGCAGGATGCTACCAGCACCTGTGCAAGAGTAAGACGAAAATGCGGTAGGGCCCAAAAACCCTGTTGGTGGACCAGGGAGGTCCAGGAGGTGGTGTGGGGAAAGAAAGCAGCCTATAAGCAATTCAAGTGCTCAAGGAGTGAAAGGGATCGAGGGGGAGTGAGCTGATGGCTAGAAGGGCCACTAGGTGGTGAGGCGGCTAAGGCAAGGAAGGAGCAGAACTGGCCAGGGAAATTAGGAGAGGAACAAGGGTTCTTTAGATACATTGGGGGAAAACGAAGGGTGAAGGGCAGATTAGCAGGATTAAATCAGGGAGAGATGGGCACAAGACCCAGGGGAGCAGGCTGAGGTACTAAATGAGTACTTCACCTCAGTTTTCACCAGGGAAAATGGGGTGCTGCATCATACATGGGAGGAGACAGAGATACTGGGGGGCCTACCGATCGGCAGGTCTGGGGAGAGGGGAGGCATCACTGGCAGGTGGGGAGGCTAAGCAGGAGAAGAGGTACCGGAAGTGGAAATCACAACAGAGGGAGTGAGGGAAGCCCTCAGCCCCTTAGAGACAGGAGAAAGCACGGGCCAGATAAATTACATCCCAGAGTGCTGAAGGAACTTGCAGATGTCCTGATGAAACCCTGGCAGAGCTTTCACCATCTCTCTGAGGACAGGATGGGTGCCCCAAGACTGGAAGGTGGCGATATAGTCCCTATCCACAAGGGGGATCAAGGGAGGTGGCAGGGAACTACAGGCCTGTCAGCCTGACATCGGGTGGTGGGCAAGGTGATGGAGGCATTGTCAAGGAGAGGCTAGGGGGGACCTGGATAGAGTCAGGGTGCCTGGATGATAGACAGCATGGATTCATCCGGGGAAATCGTGTCAGACAAACCTGGTGGAGTTCTATGACTGGGTGACAAGTGCCTTGGACCTGGGTAGACCAGTGGATGTCCTCTTTCTAGACTTCAGCAAGGCATTTGACTCTGTTCCTCACGTGGGCCTGTTGGATAAGCTGGGAGAAATGGGGGTGGGGAACCAGATGATCAGATGGATAGGCAATTGGCTCCAGGGCCAGACCCAGAGGGTCGTAGTTGGTGGGATAGTCTCATCCCCAAGGAGGGGTCTTAGGTCCCACAGGGATCAGTCCTTTGGCCCCTTCTGTTCGACGCCTACGTATCTGACATAGGACAGGAATCAGGAGTGAGATGAGTCTCTTTGCAGATGACTTGAAACTGGGGCGGTGGTGGATGGGAGGAGGGAGGGTGACCTCACAGGGGACCTGGAGGCTCTGGAAAGATGGTCTAGAAAGTGGAAGCTGAGGTTCAATGCAGGAAAATGCAAGAATTACTCCCACCTGGGGCCAGAAACCCAGGCCAAGTGTACACCCTGGAAATGCTACAAGTCTCGATGGCTGAGAGGGACCTGGGGTGGTGGTGGATGTCAAGATGAACAACTCTGAGACTTGTAGGAGGGCAGCAGCCAAGGCCAACAGGATGCTGGGATGCATCGCTAGGATCACCTCCAGAAGGAGAGTAATACTCCTGTATAACTGCTTGGTGAGGCTGCACCTTGAGTACTGCGTATAGCCTTGGAGGCCACACTTAAAGAGGGACATTAACCTCCTGGAGAGGGTCCAGAGGAGGGCAACCAAAATGATTTGGGGCTTGGCGGACAGGACCTATGAGGAGAGGCTCAAGAGCTAAATATGTAACATTGGAAGAGAGAAGGACGGGGACATGATAGAGGTCTTCAGGTACATGAAGAGGGTAAATAGGGAGGAACAGTCAGGGTGCTTCAAGGAAGGAGGAAGGGGCCACTAGAGGGCATGGGTGGAAGCTGGAGGGGAAGATTCAGGGAGAAAGGAGGCTACTTCACTGAGAGGGTGGTGGAGCCATGGAATGCACTGCCTAGGGGCTGGTGGAGGCAGAGACAGTGGAGGGGTCAAGAGGGGTGGGACAGGTACAGGAAGGTTCTGGAAGCAAAATCCAATGCAGCAAGAATATCCGGAACTGGGAAGGGAGAAGCCAGAGAAGGCGAGGGGACAGCAAGGTCAGCACCCAGGGTGGGGCTGACCAAACGAGCAGACACAAAAGACCGTTAGGGCCTATCCCTGCTGGCATTTTAGTATGTTAGTATCTTTCAGCCATTGAACAGACGGGTTCACCACTTTGGACCCACAGTCATGTGGAAATTGGGTATTTTAGGCAAGCTGCAACTTTTGCTCCATCTAGCCTGTCCCTGCTGCCAACCATGGGCTATAAATGATCTGACTTATGTCAGAGTCCATGAATGTGTCCTTGAAACCAGTTCAGAAATGTTCTAAATACCCTTTACTGACATACTGAAAAGGACAACTCCTGAGAGTTACCATTCCTGTGGCTGAGACCATCTTGGGACCGACTCTCAAATGGGGACAGTGAGAGGATCTCAGATCTAGAAGTGGGTAGTCATCTGGGAACAAGTGACCACCAAACAGTGTGGTTCATGATAAACTCAACTGCAGAGTCAAGCCATTCAAAAGGGAGGGTACTGGACTTCAGGAGGACTGACTTTGTCAAAATGGGAGCATGCCTTAGAAAAGCACTAGCAAACAGGCAAGAAGGAGAGGTGGAGCAACAATGGGGAACATCAAAATTGCCACACAGAGGCAATAAACCTTTGTGTGAAGCAAATAAACAAATCAAAATGAAAGAAAAAGCCACTGCGGTTCTCAAAAGAGATGGAGGAGAAGGTTAGGGAGAAAAAGATAGCATTTAGGAAGTATAAGGAAGCACAGAAGGAGCAGGACAGAGAACTGTACCAGTTAAGGCAGAAGGAAGCAGGGAAAGCAGTAAGAATAGCAAAGGCCTAAACTGTGGAAAAGATAGCCAACTTGGTTAAGAAAGGGGATAAAACCTTTTATAGGTACATTAGGAAGCATAGAAAGACAAAGGGAGGGATAGTGAAGCTGAATAGAATGGACAGGTGGGTGGGCAGAGGGACAGTGAAAAAGCAGGGATACGAGGCAATACTTCTGCTCAGTATTCAACGAGAAGAGGAGGGGAGGTACCTAATCCAGTTAACAGAAGCACTCTGGATAGGGGTCGATCCCGTCCTTTCACAGAAGAAAGGGTTCTGAAAGGACTCCTAAAACAGAAGGTGGACAAAGCAGTGGGGCCTGACGAGATTCACCCCAGAATTCTAAAAGAATTAAGGGAAGAACTAGTGACACCACTGACTACCCTTTTTAACAAATCATGGGAGGATGGTGTGGTATCTGAGGACTGGAGGAGGGCAGATGTGATTCCCCTTTACAAAAGTGGGAGCAAGACAGATTCAGGAAACTACAGACCTGTCAGTTTGACCTCTGTGGTAGGTAAAATGATGGAATCACTTCTGAAGTAAAAGGAATTGTTGAGTACTTAGAGGCCAGTGGGGCACAGGACCCAAGACAGCATGGATTCACAGCGGTAAGGTCATGTCAGACAAATCTAATCGATTTCTTTGACTGGGTGACCAAAGTAGTAGACCAGGGAGGGGCTGTGGACATGGCCTACCTTGACTTTAGCAAGGAATTTGACACAGTCCCAATCAAAAGATTAATAAACAAATTAGCCAGCCTGGGAGTGGGTCCCAGGGTGGTAGCCTGAGTAAAACATTGGCTGGACAACAGGACACAGAAGGTAATTGTAAATGGAGTCCACTCTGAAGAAAGAGAGGTTACCGTGGCTACCGTGAGGGTTCTGATTGGGTCCAGTCCTTTTAATGTCTTTAAGTGACATTGCAGAAGGACTGGAAGGAAAAGTATGCCTCTTTGTAGATGACACAAAGATCTGCAACAAGGTTGATAAACGGGGGTGGAAAGATGAGAAGGGACTTGGCAAGGTTGGAGGAATGGTCAAGTATGGCAGCTTGGATTCAATGCAAAGAAGTGCAAAATAATGCACCTGGGAAACAAAACCCAGGGAAGCTTGGGGGTAATAACAAAAATGGAAAGGGACCAGGGAGTAATCATATCAGATGACCTTAAGGTTGCAAGTAATGTGGAGAAGGCAGTAGGGAGGGCTGGGGGATACTGGGATGTATAGGGAGAGGCATCACCAGCAGAAAACAGGAAGTTGTTATCCTCTGTACAGACAGTTGGTGAGACCCCATCTGAGTACTGCATCCAGTTCTGGAGACCCCATCTCCGAAGGACATATACAGGATGGAGGCAGTCCAGAGGAGGGCAACTAAAATGGTGCAGGATCTACAAGAGAAACCATATGAGGAGTGACTAAAGGAGCTTAATATGTATACCCTTGAGGAAAGTGGGGGGGCATGATTGAAACTTTTAAGTACCTCAGTGGAATCAGCAAAGTCCAAGATGGTAGTAGCATCTTTCAGAAAAGAGATGTGCAAGAACAAGGGACACAATTTAAAGATAAGAGGGGAACGGCTCAGGGCAATGTGAAAGTATTTTTTCACAGAGAGGGTGGTGGACACATGGAACCGCCTTCCTGAGGAGGTAGTGGGGGGGTCTTAGACTGTGGGAGAATTCAAGAATGCATGAGACAGACATAAGGCAATTCTGGTGGTGGTAGGAAGAAATAGGCTAGTTTTTTAACTAGGATCTGCAGCTTATCTAGTAGGTAGGAAATGGGCAGACTAGGTGGACCAAGCAGTCCTTATCAGCTGTTAAAGTCTATGTTTCTATGACCCGTAGCTTGCCAGTATCCAACATCCTGCCTGGCACCCTCCACTGATATGGTCTGCAAGTACATTGTCCTTATGGGCTCTCTTTCTGGGTTCTCTGACCATCCCTCTGCTGAGGGCTTGGTTTGGAACTTGGCCCTCCATAAGTCAGGTAGCCAAGGGGACACAGCCAAGCCCCGGAACAAAGAGTCCACGAAGATTGACCACACAGCTAAAAAGGTATACGGTGCTGCATTGCTGGGTCTCTGTCAGGCATGATGACTGCCTTTGGTCACTCCTTGCTGGGAGTGCTAAGTGACCTGCTTCTCCACCTTCCTGCCAACCAGTAGTTGTCAGTGAAGTTAGTTAGAAACCAGGGCCAATCGCTGACTAAACACCAGATCCAGAGAGCTTTGGACATATGGGTGATTCCTGTGCCCGTGTCATGGCAACAGCTATCGCCATGTGTCGTAGGGACTGGCTGAGGCTTTTCACCTTTATGGGAGATAATCAGCATAAGTTACCTAGTGTCCCCTTCTTGGGCACCAACCTCCTTGGCCCTTGGTGGAGGGGCATCTTAACACTGATTGTGAAGTCCAGTGCCACCCATGATTCTGTGGCTTCATTCCAGAAGGACCAGAAGGCCAAAAGCCCACTGTTAGGGTTGCCTGCATGAGGCCCTGACCTTGGGGTTTTTTGTATGCCTGCCTTCTTTCCTCTTGGTCCACAGGTTGTGGTCAAGGTCTGCAAGGACAAGGCGCAGATGATCCTGATAGTCCGATACTGGCCCAGATAGTTCTGGTACCCGGATCTGGTTGCCTCTCCACCCAAACCTGGTGACCAGACAACAGGGGAATGTCCTGAACCCAGACTTCAGTCCCTGCTCTTTTCATCCTGGTTTCTGAACAGCTTGAGTTCCAGGCTGTGGGCTTTTTGGAAGACACCTCATATGCTGTGCAAGAGGTTCTCGATCCCATGCCAGGGTAAGGAGCTTGATCCCCTTACCTGTTCCAGGGCTAGTATCCTCAACTACTTCTGGTCGTTCCCTCAGTCAGGCCTGCAAACAACAATCCCTGACAGCATTAGGAAAACTTTGAAAAAAATAAGATTTATATTCAACTCCATTCAAGTTTCTTTATTACTTCATATGTTTTCAGTAATCAATTCCCCATTTTCTTTATTACTGAAAACAATTGCATAAAAACAAGATCCCTGTGCCCTAGACTGTATCTACTCTATCTGCTTCTCTACACAACATCACAGTCCCCTGTTTATGACATCATAATTAACTCCACAGCAACATATTTTGATATCGTAAACAGAATTATGATGTCTGGTGTAGGCAGGCAGCCAGAGTTAAAAGGACAAAGATACTGTGTTCATGCAAAAACCCTTGGTGAAAAGGAAATGAGGGTAAAAATTGCAGAATAAAATATGAAATATAAACTACATTTATGCCTGGATATAACATTTTTTCAAAGTTGACTCAGTGGCATCAGTAGCTCTTTAAGGTGTACCTGGCAGTCATCTCTGCATACTGGACATGGGCTGGTTTGCTGACCTTGGCCCAGGAGGTGGTCTGTTGCTTTTCAAAGGTCTGAATCTGTTGTCTCCTCCAGTGTATGAACTTCCACCTCTGTGGGACTTACTGCTGATATTGGCAGTGCTCACGGGCAAGCCATTTGAGTGAATGCTCGGGTGTGAGATGTCTCACCTGTCGTGGAAGACTGCCTTCTTGATGGCCATCATGTCAGCCAGAAGGATTAGTGAGCTCCAGGCCTTCTCAGTGGAGTTTCCCTACCTCTTCTTCCACAAAGACAAGGACGTCCCTCACCCTACCCAGATTTCCTCCAGAAGGTGGTATTGGAGTTTGCTTTAGCCAGTTGATTAACTGAGTGTTATACTTTGGCAACCTGACCTCGGATGCTGATCACAGGCTACATACCCTGGACCTGTGAAAGGCTTTCTCATATTATAAAGAGCATACAGCTGGAGTTCAGAGTGAGCCTCACTAGCTGTTCGTGAATATACCTGAATCTGCACCTGGTAGACCAGTAGTAAAGTGGACGATTGCCAGGTGGATCACATCCTGCATCAACATTTGCTATAGGTTGGCTGGTAGAGTCTCATCCAATGGGCATAGGACTCATTCCGCCAGGCGTACCGCTGCTTCATTGGCTGCTTCAGGGACATACCCATTGTGGAGATATGCAGGGCTACAACCTGGAGCAAAGGCACCCTCATATACCAGTATAGCATCAACATCATGAGCAGTCGAGATTCTGCTTTTAGGTCCTTGGTGCTTGCAATACCTCCTCCTCCAGGAGTGTGGATAATGAACTGTTTACACTTTATTAGGACTATGAGTTACCTGTAGTCGTAGTTCTACTAGTGGTATACAGTTCACATCCACACAACCCAACCGACCTCCCCTGGCAAGTGGTACCCAGATCCCTGCTACCAGCATACATAAGATCTGATGTCACTGGGCAGAGCTGGAGGGCATACCACCCAGGTGATGAGAGGAGCTTAACTTGAAGACTTTAGACAACTCGCCTATCTCCAGGAAGACTGCCAGAGTGTGAATGTAAACTGTATACCACTAGTTGAACTACGGTTACAGGTGAATTATACAAACCACATATGCTCTTGTAGAGCAACTTTACATTCTTAATTAGACACGTGAACTTCATTAATGTCCCAGTCATCTGGCTTAAAGCAACAGTGCAACAAAAATGTGTTCTCAAAAAAATTAGTTTTGGCCGGCCCAGTGGTGCTGAACGTTGAGGCGTGGATGCCACACCGGTAACCCGGGTTCAGGAGTGAACTCGGGCTGTTGAGGTTGGCAAGTACAGGAAAGGACTGAGCATCCAGAGAACTGCTCTCCTTTCCTGGGGTTGGGTGGGTATGCTTTCTGCGGTGCTTGTGGCTACTGGGGATGCAGCAGGCCCTTCTGGGGTTGGGAGTCGGGGAAGACGCCTTACATGTGGGTGCCAGAACTTGTCCATTGCGTGCAGGGCATCATTGCACATCTGCGCTCCAGGGGGACCGTATACAGCAGTAAGGAAAAAAATCTCTGGCCCCACAGGTAGGCAACAGCAACCTCCAGTGCCCGCTGCCACATACCTATGCCGAACTAGTCTTGCAGGCTCTTCTGATCCCCTGCCTTGCCTTGGGTCCGGTTTGAAAGTCACCGGATTGGGGTAGGTGGGAGTGTCTGTCCCCATTTCCTAGTGAGCAAGGATCAGACGGGTGGTAGTGTGATTGTGGCAAGTGTGGTCTGCCTGAGAGAGTTCTATGGAGGGCAATGCAGAAAGAAAGTCTACAAAAAAAAATTAGTTTTAGCTACAATTAATTAATAAAAAATAGCATATCTCTTAAATCTTCTTTTTCTAGATATAGTACCTCCAGTGTTTTCACTCCATAATTTTTTTTCTCATCCCTAACCCTTGCCAGGTTTACAATTCTATTTCTAAGCCAGATGTGGCAAGCATTTTTTCTTGAAAAAACTACATTAAAACATTTATAAAGTACTCATATTTTGTTAGAGCTAGAAGTTTTACCACTGAATAAAGCTGGAAGATGCCGGAATCATTTTCAGTGGAAAGAAAGTAGGATCAAATTGCTTTTAAATATACCTATTCATAGCCTACTCCTTATTTCTCCTGAGTCACAAGGATTTTCCTGTTGACCTGGAAATGGGAGTACAATGATTAATACAAATTTACTTGGATCCATGGAGGGAGGAAGGAGAGGAGTTACCTGCAGCTGGGTTTAACTGAGTGTTCAGTAGTAGACACCCAGTGCCTGTATCCCAAGACCGGGTACACTCACACAAGTGAGCTGAAGCATGCTCCAGCATTGAACCTAGTCTGTTAGCAGTGGTGAAAATGAAAGTGGTTTTTTTCTAGTACTTTTTTGCTCCTCCCAGTTGGAGGCTTACTTTTGTTTAAAATGTTATTTAAAAGGTTGCATCAATTTTCTGCTGTATGTTCATATAAATTTACATCTAGGTCCACTGCTCGGTGGTGGTAGTTTGGTCCATCTGGAATCTGGCTGTGTCTTTGCTATTTTATGGTATGTGTGATGGCTGTAACTCCAACTGGTAAAATCCAGTAGGCAATGTATATGTCTCAGCTCATCAACACCAAAAGAAAGCAGAAGTAGCCATATTACTACATACGAATCTTCCATATGATTATGCTTCACACAGTGAGGACAAGGAAGGCCACTTTGTTAAACTTCTGGGCACATTGTACGGAGAGAAAATTTGCCTCTGGAATAGATACACCCCCAACATAGACAACACAAGCTTGTTATGAAGACTGTTTTGAGAAATCTCAGACGCTTTTGAAACCATCGTCATACCTGGTGGTTACTTTAATTGTGTTTTAAATGCCACTCGAAATTGCTCATCTGCCAGACAGAAAACTAATTCTAATATTTATTTGAAAATTGGTGACCAGGAAAGGCACACTGAGCCGAGGCTCATTTCCAGGTGTGATCTGGAGGGAGGAGACTGGGAATACAAAATATGTACCACAGACACAGTTCACAGCTGCAGTAAAGTGCAGTCAGAATGACATAATGAAAACAGGTATAAGTGTAGCATGAATAAGCTATGCAAACATCAACAATTAAGCAAATATGTCCTGTATATAAAATTTTCTTTTGACGGAAAAAGTTTTCTGGATTATCTAGCGCTTTTATAAAGGAACAGAGAGAGACTTCACTTTTTTTCTAATCCACATAAAGTATACTCCGAATTGATATATTCTTCTCTCAGTCACATCTCCATAGATTTTCAAAGCCAGAAATCCCCCTTATACTACACTCTGATCATGTCCCTATTTCCATTTGGCTTCATACCTCTATACCTCCAACCACTTCATTTTGGAGGTTTAATACCTCCTTATAGATATGAATTTCAAGGACTATATCCAACCTGAAATCCAACAATACTTCCAGATTCATGCACAGGTGGACACCCCTCCGAAGTTTATTTGGAACGGCTTCATCGTCACCATCTTCAAGAGAACAATTTTGTTTACTTCCAACAAGAGACAGTGTGATGCACTACAGAAACATTTAGCAGAATAATTTACAAACTTGGAAGCTTGTTGCAAATATCTCTTGAACAACTTCAAAACAGTTTGCCAAAGACTTCTGGACCTTAGTCATGGGCAGGTTGAATGAAAATTTAGATTTTGTAGAGAGTTACTGTGAGAATGGGAAAAGAGCTAGCAGACTGTTAGCCATAAAACTTTGAATACAATCGACAGACCACTGAGTCATTAAATTATGGCCTAACCCTTCTTCACGTGATTTCATTACCCACCCCTTGGACACTGCCAAATTATTCCACTATTATTACAGCACCCAGTACAGTGCAGATACTACCTTGAATGTGACTGAAAATTCACACATTTCTCTGGTCTTCTCTCCTAAATGTGTTTCCATGACCAACAAATGTTAGATGACCCAATTTCTGTAACAGAACTGGAAGAAGTGACCAAAACTATTTAAAAGGAAAGCTCCAGGACCTGATTGGTTTGTTAGGGACTTTCACAAGGCATTTCAGTCTGACATACATGCTTATTACTGTTCTATCTTGAACTTGTGCTTTCTTGATCAATGGAGCACTTCCAGACTCTTGGGCATATGCTACAACTGTGGTTATTCCCAAGCCCAACCAGAACATTTATAATTTTACACTTTCTGCCCCATCTTCCTTCTAAATTTAGGTTCAGAAATTTTCACTTAGGTCCTTGCAGACCGATTGAACATCATTATTGATAAACATGTACATCCAGATCAGACTGGGTTTATCCCAAACCATCAGTTAAAAAAAATCAGTCTGACGATTTCTCAACATTATTTAAGCCTCCTTTCACGCACCTGCTACTAATCTGGCGATTGTGGTCAATGCAGAGAAGGCGTTCAACTGCCTCCATTGGCCCTTGCTTTTCCATGCCCTTCAAAAACTAACCTTTGGTCCTACGTTTTGTCGAGCTCAACAGTTAGTATACAGAAATACCAAAGCTTGTGGCTATACTAATGGCATCACATATTCGTATGTTTTGGGGTTGTTGTTTTTGGCAGTTAATCGGTGTTCTTCCCCCAGCAGTACAGGCACCTCCTTCCTTTGCTGCCCCCAGCCCCATCATCTGGCGTCCCCAGCGACGTGCCTCAAACTGATGATTCCCCCATGGCTTATCTCCAGGGGCAGACGGCAGGCACCCATACCACCGACAAATGGATCAGAAGCACCCCGCATGCCTCCCCATGGCTTGCACCCTGTGTTGGGGGTTGACGGTGGGCACCCGACTGCTGACAGAAATGGATCTGGTGCCAGAAGAGAACCCTGCAGCCAGTGCGAGGTCTACAAGGTGACGCCATCATCCAGCTCTGCACACGGCCATTTTCCATTTTGTCTTATTCCCTCGGAGGAATGAACGTGCAATGCCATCTGCATGCACCAATGCACGCTACTGTGTGTAGACATCGACAGCCACCATCCCTCTGTTCCACAGTGGTGTCCCATGCTGCCCGCCCCCAAGCCTCCATGAGAGGGCATACCTGCACTGGGAGCAGTAACCCTCCCACCCAAAGAGGAGAGCAGTACTCCGGATGCTCAGTCCTCTTCGCCCAAGTCACCGGCATGAGAAAAGATAAGGCACCCATGGCGCTTCAGCCCTCTTTGCTACCAGATCGGCATCTTTGTGGTTTTTGATTTACAAAGGAACAAGGCAGGGGTGCCTCTTATCCCCTTTTCTCTTTACCCTTTCTGTAGAACCTTTAGCCACTAATTTGTACCTCACCAAACCTGACATACATACAATCCAATGTCATTGACATTCAAATTGCGCTCTAATGCTGACGATGCTCTTCTTTTTACTAGTGATCCCACTAAACCTTCCCTATTCTTCAAGATCTTCTTCTTCAATTTGGTAAATGTTCCTGCTTCGACATTAATACCACAGTCATTGTCTTCCGTATTAGTGGGCTTGACACCAGGAAGAATGTCGGCTCATTGCTTCCCATTGGGTGACAAAACAATTCAATAATTGGGCATATGGATACAACAAAATACCAGTTTTCTATATGAAAATAACTATGCTTCCTCCTCAACACTTTACGGCGTGATTATGAACGATGGTCACACCTCCTGCTAGCATTAGTTGGTAGAATTGAATGCGTATGAATGAGCATATAACCATGTCTTATCTTCTGATTTGATTCCCTTCCAGTTTCTTTACCTCCTGAATACTCTCTCACTAGCCATTTTGTTTCATCTAATACTAAGCCTTGCCTGAAATGGTCATTACTGTGTGCAGCTAAAAAACACTGAGTAATGGGTCTCCCAAATTTTAAAAATTATTATCATGCAACAAGGCTGACTGATATCCCAGATATATTATATAAAAGGCCTGATAATGGCTGGTATGACCTAGAAGTAACTCTCCTGAAAGGAAAGCTTCCTCTCAAGTCATTCCATTTACTTCTTCAGTGGTGAAGTTCATCATTAATTCCTGGACTAGTTCCATAGTCCAGTCTTAGTTTCAAGTTATCAAGGAACTGAAACTCCACAATATAATACATTTCAGACACCAATAGTTCACTGCCCATCTTCTAATTTGGCCACTAGTGACCCTGCATACAAACTTTGGAAAGCAAAATGACTGGTCCGTAGAGGCCAGCTTTTCCAATACTCAGTTTTCAGCTCATTCACCAAATTACAGTTGGAATTCGATCTACCTAAATCCCATTTTTTTGTTTTTGTCTTTTTTATTACCTCCTACTTCGTACTTTCCGTGGTTCTACCCTGGCAAAACTTTGGTTACTTGAACCTCCATTGGGCTTTCTCCTTTTTTTTTCCTGTCTCCACCCAGGCCCTAGTTGGGGCCGTGTTTGCTGCCTGTGTGGTTTATTACAAGAGTCTATGCCACATGCATCTCAAGTTGTCTGGCAACAATGGCAGCAAGAATCACCTCTTGGGCTGGCCCGCCGGCACAGCAGTAGCACTACCACTTGCAACGCAAGTGACTCATGTTCAGTATCGAGCCCGAGTTAGTGGAGGACCAGCCGGGGGGAGAAGGATCGTGTGCCCGCAGGGCTGCTCTCCTTCTCCGGGGAAGGTGGGCAGCTGTCCTCATTGCCATCCCACCACTTGAGTGATCACAGGTGGAGATGCAGCTAAGGAGGCAGGAACATAGGGCAGGGCAGACGCCAGTCGAGGGTTTGAGTGAAGGCACGCCTCTGCATGCCTCCGCTCATTGGCCCTCCTAGCATGCTGGCATCTGCAGGGGCAGGGACCAGAAAACAGGAAAATCACCCATGGCTGCACCAGTAGATGGGTTTCAGCGTCAAGTGACAGAGCGTTTGGGGAGCTGCTCCGAGTTTTGCACCCCTGAAGCTTTGGAGCGGTTGGAGTGTCCCCTCTGCCCCACCCAGGAGGGGGTTATCTGGTGCAGTACATGATTTCAGGGAGCAGGAGCACTTAATGGGTGCAGTCCTGAGGTCTCTGTGGCACAGCCTGTGGTCGCATTGGGACCCCAGTGAGTGGGGCAGCCGTGGAACCGGAAGGGGTATAAAAACAGTGAGTAAAAAAAAAATGAATCACCTCTTGACCTTCTAAATAAAGATTAAGCACTTTCTTTATCAAGAAGTGCACTTAACTGCTGCAGCAGCTACATAACAAGAATTCAGATAGAAATTAGTCACTCGATTTTTTTGTACTTCGTCAGTTACTTACCATCCCCCCAAAAAAGAGATGAGGAGCAAGTCAGATAGGAAACTGTACAAACTGTGTTGCTGTTGCCTGTAAATGTATTGCCCTTAAGTGGCTCACTACAACTCTTCCAGCAAAACAGGAATGGATCACTAAGACTATAGAGATTTAGAATATGGAGAGAATTATATCCTGGATATGTTTGCAGACTGAGCAGGGGTGTGGTTACCATTTGTGACCTTCCTTGACAGATCTGACTGCATCTCAATATTAGACTGACTTAACTGGAATCTTAGGTTAAGTTTTTCGGTTATCACCAAGGAATAATGTGGCAGGTGTCACGAGCCCCTGGCTCCCAAACCCCGGGCAGCCTGGTAGGACCTCCTGTATGCAGAAAGGATCCCCATATTCAGGAACTTGTGAGCAGTTGTAAGAGGTTCAGGAAGGAACTCACCAACCTTCCTTTTCCCAGTGGGAGGGTGGAAGCTGTAGTTTTGAGTTCTGCACTACGAACGGTGTTTGAAGCCCACCACAGCCACTGACTGTGTCTTGCCTAAGTAGTTAGGTATGATAGCCAAGCGGTACTGTCTGTCAAGGCACATAGTCTTTTCAAAACCCTTCTGTTAAAATGTTAGATCACACAACCAGACCCAAGGCAGAGTTTATAAGAAAATCATAAAAGTTTACTTAAAATAAAAGCAATACAGAAAGTCTACAGTTTGGAAGAACTTTGAAATACAGACAATATCAAAAGTAAAACTGGATGGTTTACAGAAAACACTAGATACTGTTATTCTAAACTATACCTTGTTTTGATGTTAGAGTCCAGACAAGATTTTTAATGTCCTTGTACAGATGAGTCCTTAAGCAACAGTTTTGTAGCAAGCTTGTATCCCAAGTCAGTTCCTCTGAATATCCTTTAAAAAAAGGGCTTCATGTGCTTTCCTTGGTGAAAAGTCTTGGTTTCCAATATTTTGACTTAAAATCAGAATTTTTGGTTCAGTATGTGAAAAGTCCAATTTCCACACACTCGGGTCTGGTTTTAGAGATTTTTCCAGGCCTACCCATATACTTTCTAGTGTAAAAGTATATACCAGCTAGGTCAGGCATCTGACTCACAACTGAACTGTTTCACAACTGCCCTGAGTTCAAAATGTGTCTATTTGATAAAGTTTGGTCATTTTCAAGCCCCACCCACAATGTGATGGGGTACAATAGTTTACCTTTCCCTGTAGGTGTCACTGGGGTTCCATGTCAGGTTCCATGTCAAATGCAGTAACATCTGGTCCATGCATTTGGCTTGACCCCTAGGTTATCCCCTGACCTCTTCCTGTGATGGAAAGCTACATTGGGATATTTTATGCCTTCTTGGGCCATATACCTGTCTCCCTTATCTGGAGACATAACAAGCCCACTAGCCTTTATAGAAATAACAGGTCCATGCTAGCCTATATAGAAATTCTAGTTATTTTGTAGTTACCTATTAAAGGGACAGTGTCTTAAGTGCATTACAGCATATACAGTATGAACCCACATAAATGGATCTAGGCCTATCATACAACATTCCTCCCTTCTGAAACAGAACCCGGGGGAACATGCCCCTATTGGAGGCAGTTCTTCCCAGTTGTATTATAGATCCAGTATGTGGGCTAGGCCATCTGCGTTCCCATCCAGAGCTATGCGAAATCTCAGTGTCATAAGCCTGCAAGGCAATACTCTATCTCAGAAGTTTCCCACTTGTTTTCCCCATTTGGCCCAACCATATTAACAGGTTGTGGTCTGTTTGGACTTTAAAATGCCTCCCGTAAAGGTATGGTTCTAGTTTTTTTTTTAATGCCCAAACTAAGGCAAAAAATCCTTCTCTACTGTTGAATAGGATTGTTCCTGTGGAAGCAGCTTCTTGCTTAAGTATACAATAGGGTGCTCTCTCCCCTGATTGGATACTTGGCTGAGGACTGCCCCTGTTCACATATCTGAGGCATCCGTCTGTACCACAAATGGCCTGTTGTAGTCTGGGCTGGCCAGCACTGGGGCCCTACACAGCGAGGTTCTCAGCTGTGTGAAGGCCTGCTCACAGTCTGCATCTCATTTTACCTTCCTAGGCTTATTCTTTGTCAGCAACCCAGATATAGGAGTGGCCAGGGAGCTGTAGTAAGGAACACAATTTCTATAATACCCTGCTGTCCCAAGAAAGTTCCTAACTTGTCTCTGGGTTTCAGGTGCAGGCCATGATGCAGTAGCCTCTATCTTTGCTTGGTTTGGGCAAAGTTGGCCTCACCCCACCACATGTCTCAAATAAGCGACCTCTGCCATGGCCACCTTACACTTTTCTGCCTTAATAGTCAGACCTGTGGCCTGTATTCGGCCCAACACCTTCCTCAGCTGTATCAGGTGTTTCTCCCAGCTATTGCTGATGATAGCAATATCGTCCTGGTAGCCAACTGCAAAGTCCTCCGAATCCTGTAACACCTGATATTTACTGACTGCTGGAATGTAGCAGGGACATTCTTCATCCCAAAGGGCATGACCTTGAACTCGTAAAGGCCAATTGGAGTGATGACTGCTGACCTTTCCCTAGCCCTGTCAGTCAGTTCCACCTGCCAGTACCCCTTTGTCAGGTCTACTGTAGTCAAGTATGTCGCCCCTCCCAGTTTGTCAAGCAGTTCATCTGTGCATGTCATTGGGAGGGCATCAGATTTTGTGATGGCATTAAGCCCATGATAATCTACGCAGAACCATGTAGTCCCATCTGGTTTTGGTACAAGGGCTACAGGTGAGGCCCAGGGGCTGTGGGATTTCAGGATTACCCCTAGATCTAGCATTTCCCCTAATTCCCTCCTAATGTCCTTGAGGACTGTCTCTGACACCCGGTAAGCTGTCCTACGTATGGGTGCTTGGGTCCCTGTGTCTACATCATGCACCACTAGCAGTGTCCGTCCAGGCTTTGCCGTAAATAAAGGGGCAAAGTCTTGCAAAATGATCCTCAATTCTTGTGCCTGTTCAGGTGTCAACTAAAGTGGCAGCGTGATGGTCTCCACAGATGACGCCTGCTTGCTCTCGGCTAACAAGTCAAGAAGGGGGTCTTCCCCACCTAGCTCCTCTCCAGAACTGCCAATTGCAAGTACCATGTCAGCCCTATTAAAATATGGCTTCATCATGTTTACATGATACATTCTGTGAGTGTGTTTTTGGTCAGGTAACTCTACAGTGTAATTAACATTGTTTACCTGCTGGACTACCTTATATGACCCTACCCAGTCAGCTTGCAGCCTGTCCTTTCGGACCGGGATCAGAACCATTGCCTCCTGTCCTACCCCGTATGAGCAAGCTCTGGCCCCACAATCGTACCAGGTCTTTTGTTTTTGCTGGACAGCTGCCAGGTTGCTCTGGGCCACGCCCGTAATTTCATTCAGTGTCTCCTGAATTTTAACACATACTCCACTGTGAGAGTCCCTGGGTGGCATGCTTACCTTCCCAGTTCTCTGGTACTAAATCTAGGTGCCCCCTCACCCTGCGTCCATACAAAGAGCTTGAAGGGTGAAACCGGTTGACTCTTGTGGCACTTCCCTGTAGCTAAACAGCAGGTGGTGCAGGTATTTCTCCCAGTCCCACCCATGCTGCTCTGAAAATGCCATAAGCATAGAATTTTAGGGTCCCATTAAATCTCTCTCGAGACCATTGGCTTGTGGTTGGTAAGGGTTAGTCGCCTCTGTATGACACCACACTTCTCCCACAAACACGTCATTAGGTCTGACATGAGATTTCCCCCGATCAGAGATAACCTCCTGTGGAAACTCAATACAGGAGAAAATTCTGAACAAAGCATCTGCCACTTTGTCCACCTTAGTGGAGGAAGCACAATGGCTTTGGGATAGCAGGTAGCATAATCAGCAACTATCAGTATATACCTCTTCCCCAAGGAACTTGGGTATTCAAAGAACCCACAATATCCATTCCAACCTTCTGGAATGGCTCCTCCATAAGTGGTAAGGAATCAGGGCAGCCTTGGCTTTGCTTCCAACCTTCCGTAGTTCCTGACACCAGTGATAGGATTTGCAGTATTCCTTCACCTGTTGGTAATATTGGGCCAACAGAAATTTTGGGCTAAGTGCTGTGCAGTGCGAGCAATGCCCAAATGTCCGGACATGGGAATATCATGAGCTACCTTGAGCATTAACCCAAAATACTCTTGGGAAACAACAAGCTTCCTGCCCATCACCCCTCCCTCAGTCCCGATGTCCTGTGTGTATAACAGTCTATTGTCCCAATACACCCTATGCTTTCCGTCACTTCCCTGTGTCCCAACAGACTCTGCACAGGCCCTCAGCTTCTCTAAGCTAGGGTCTGCTGTTGTCTGCTGCTAAGTCTTCCCACTTACCCAGAGCATGGGGCATGCCGCATCATTTCCCAGACTGAAGTCCATAGCTGTGGCAATAGGGGACTCAGTATCACAACCTTCCCCCTCTCCCGGACTGTGTGTCACCCCTCCATCCTGAGAGCAACCTTCAGTAGCAGTTGGGTTAACTGCCACTAGGGAAGTTCCATCCCCTGTTATACCCTCTTTTCATGAGCTATAGGTTGTCTGGTCTGTCTCCCAACCTCTCCTGTCTGAATTTCTGTGGGGTCCTTCTTTTGGCTCCTGGTCACAGCACAAAACCACTCCCGTGGAACATCATTCCCCACAATAACATCCATAATAAGTTTTTCAGCTATAGCCACCTTACCCCTTCACCTGCATCTCCCCAATCCAGGGTAGCACTGGCTAATGGGTAAGTTTTCCTTTCCCTTGTCTAATCCCTCACAGAGACAAACTGGTTTGACAGTATTTGTTCAGTCCTCACCAAATCCCCTTTCACCAAGGTAAGAGATGCTCCTGTATCCATTAGCCCTTTAGTGTGTACCCCATTCACTGTGACTGGGTGAATGTGCCCCCTCATTTTGTCAGGGAGTGCCTCAGCAAACAGTGGGCTGTTGTTTCCGATTGCACAGGCCCTTTTACCTTCTGGATTTTCTTTAGGACACTGCCTAGACAGATGGCCTATCTGGTGACAGTACTAGCATTCATCATGTATCTTGTCCCCAACCTCTCTTTTGGGCACCTGGGGATTCCCTTCTTTTTGCAGGGGCCCTGTGGTTTTTGGTTGTCCAAAATGCCTGCTTTTCCTTTCACCCCTGAATTCCCCTTGGGAGCAGCCTTGCTTTGAGCATAGCAATCCACCAGCTCTGCAGCCTTGTTGGCAGTCTTAGGATCTCGGTCCTCTAGCCAGAGCTTCAAGTCAAGTGAGCAAATCCTGTAAAACTGTTCAAGCATTACCACCCCTTCAATAGCTTCAATAGAATCTGCTTTCACCTCCTCCCACCAATGTTTTAAATATTGATGCTGTTTAGCGGCTACCTCCTCAAATCTCATTTCGGGCCCCTTTTGGAGTTTCTGGAACTTTGTTCTGTATGCATCAGGGTTCAGATCATATTTTTTTAATAAAGCAGTTTTTAATTTGTCAAAATCTTTACTTTCAACATTGTTCATCTGCCCCAATGTTTCCCTCCCCTTCCCAATAAGTAGTGGAGACAGGTGAAAGCCCCAGGTCTCTTTGGGCAGATTAACCTGGATACAGACCTTTTCAAATTAATTTAAAATCATGTCCATGTTCTCCCCCTCTTTAAACTCAGCCATTAATTTTGAATTTAACTTGTACCTCAGTCCTGGAGGTTCAGACCCAACTCCACCACTTAACTGCTCTGGGTTTGTTGTCGGTTGGAGCATCAGCTTTTTCAGCTCATGTTCCCTCTGGTGCTGCCATTCTTTGGTCTCTCTCTGTTGTTGCTGTTCCACTGCCTGGCGCTGTTGTTCTTCAGCCTCTTTCTTTTGCCATCATTCCTCCATTTCCATCTCAAACCTCTTTTGCTGCATCTCAAACCTTTTTTGCTAATTTTCAAGCTGTTTCTCCTGCATCCACCATCTCTTTAGTTCCAGCTCTTTGTCTATAGATGGCTCCTTCTCCTCTGGGTTCTGGACCTCTGAAGTCACCACCTGTAGCTCTACATGGGGTAGTGCTTCCTCTGTCTTAGCTGCCAGAGGGGCCTCCGTGAGTTGCCTTTTAGTTTTGTTTTCACTAGGAATGCCCTTCTCCCCACAGAGCTTCCTCCGTTGTTCCAGGTTCATATTGCTGTACTGAAAAGACATTCTTCTATCTACACTACTCTGTTCAAAAAAAAAAAAATTCAAACAGGATAGGGTCTATTGTCTGCAACCAAATTTATTTTTCTCCTTTCCAAATTCTGCCCTTGATTGTGTGATGGTTTTGCAAGACCATTCAAAATCCCAGCAGCTGGCACCAAATCTGTCACAAGTGCCTGGCCCCTAAACCCCGGGCAGGCCAGTAGGACCCCCTGTTTGCAGGGAGGATCCCTCTATTCAGGAACTCAAGAGCAGTTGTAAGGGGTTCAGGAAGGAATTCACCAACCTCACTTTTCCAAACAGGAGGTGGAATCTGCAGTTTTGAGTTCCTTAGACCCTGCACTACATTCAGTGTTTGAAGCACACCATGGCCACTGGCTACGTCTTGCCTAAATAGTTTAGTATGAAAGCCAAGTGGTACTATCTGTCAAGGCACACAGTCTTTTCAAAACTCTTCTGTTACAATGTTAGATCACACAACCAGACCCCAGGCAGAGTTGATAAAATCATTAAAGTTTACTTAAAATTAAAGCAATTCAGAAAGTCTACAGTTTAGAAGAACTTTGAAATACAGACAATATCAAAAGTAAAACTGGATGGTTTACAGAAAACACTAGATCTTACTTCGAGACACAGCTCTTGCAGCAGGTTACACCATTAGGACCGAAGCCGCCAGGCGCCAGGACCCCAGGGAAAAATTCTAGCTAGCTAACTACAGCGGGGACCGCCCCCGACGTCGGTCCGCCTCCGGCGTCAGGCGTGGTACAAAGGGGCGGTCCGCCAGATTCTCCAGTTCTTTCCGCGTCGACTTAGCTACCTGACCCCTTGGTTACCAGTCTAGCGCGATGCGTGAATAGTTCTTTTTTCGATAAAATTTTCGAAAATCTTCAGAATCCTCTTCAAGCAAGATCTTGATGTCATCACCAACTTCGGGCCATCCTTCGAAGTGCGCTTGTGGAAAGCAGATCCCGTTCAAGGACCCCCACACGGCCTGCGTCCGGTGCCTAGGCCCAGACCACGATACCCGGGCCTGTCCTTCTTGCCAAGGGTTCAATAGCCGTACCCGGATCCGGCGTCAGAGGGCTTTGCAGGCGTTTCTTCTGGAGGAACAACTGAAGACCATGTCCTCAGAAAGCTCCAGGGTCCACAAGCAGCGGAGAAGAGAAGGAAGGCCTTCAGGTCCCCTTCTAGGGTTGAGTCAGTAGCTCGGTTGAAATCTCCTGGCTGCAATCAGAAACCTTCATCTCAGGAGAAATCCGCCAGGCCTTCCTCCTTCAGGGCCTTGGCGAAGTCCGAGGCACGACACCATCACCACCGCAAGTCGGGTTCCGGCTCCTCGGTACCCGGCGTCAGGTCTTCGCCGGTGCCTCCACGCAAGGCGTTGGAGCTCACACCTTTAAAAGGCCTGTAGCCCAGGCGGCGGCCGACGGCTGTCAGCGATGCGCCTTCTTTCCCTGGAGCGCCGTCGGCCGGTCGGCGTCCGGCCATTACATCAGCGGGCGCGGTAGGGGACGGCGCCGCCCCTCCTGAAAAGAAAGAAGGCCCTGTTGCCTCCGACCGACATCGGTCAGGAGCCTCTATCGGAGGAGGACCTAGAGCAGCCCGAGACCAGACGGGTGACCCGGTCCAGTAGAGTACTCCCAGGGATCCGCCATTACCAGAGCCCCTGTGGAGCCGGCGCTGGGACCCGACGACCGCCCACCGGCACCGGGCCGTCGTCAGGCCTTTCTCTAGTGAAGGTGAAGATCTGTTCACCTACTGGTGGGATACCATTAAAAAGACATGGTTCCCCCTCCTCCTCCTATTCCTCCTCCTCCTCCTCCTACTCCGGTTCCTGCCCCCCCCTCGCCATCGAGGTCGGCAGGCCGTGTTCCTCCTCCCCGGGAGCCTAGAACCCCTCCCAGGGGGAGACCTGATAAACGGAGACCTCCGTCGAAATCCTCTTCTGGATCACCCAGCCCCAAGAGATCCAGGAGACACCCGACGTTCGCCTTCAACGGAGGACACGGGATCAGACTACTCCACCTCTAGATCCCCATCTCACTCTCCATCCCTTCTCCGGACCCACGTGAGATGCCTAGAATCTCCTCGGATGATCCCTCGTTCCTTGATATTATGAGACATATACAAGAGAACATGGGATGGGATGCTGAAGACTTAGACCCGAAGAGTGCGACTGCACCAAATATCTTGACAAAAGGACCCCAAGCCTGTGGTGGTACCACCTTGGTTGACTACTTTAGAGTGAGACGTCACCAAGGCTGGAAGCGTCCACACTCGCTCGGCCGAGACGAAAGCTGATGGCTTGTACAAGGCTCTAAGGGCGACCAGTACTTGGCGCAGCATCCCATGCCGATTCTCTTGGTCATCACAGCCTCACATGACCGGTCACAGAGGCCACAACATTTGAGCACCCTGCCACGGACCCAAAGTCCAAACAACTGGGCGCATGGGTAGGCCGCAGTAGCTTCCGCTACCTGCGCCATCAGATCCCTGAACTATTTACCCACATGGTTCAGTTCCAAGAGCGCTTTGTGGGAACAGGGTCTGGAAGCGGCTGAAAAGATGCCGAAGGTGAGCAGAAGGCGGAGATGCTTCAGCTCCTCCGTCACGGGTTCAGGCGTGGGACCCAAGTGCTAAGCGCGTGTGACTCCGCGGACTCATCGGCCCGAGCAGCAGCTTCTGGCGTTTGCCTCGGAGACACTCTTGGTTCTCGGCGTCTCGGTTTACCCGGACGTCCAAAAGAACATCTTGGGCGCCCTTTGAGGAAGTATTGTTTGGTAATCCTACAGAAAGATCCTTACCAAACTCAAGAGGCGGGGAAGCGGTAAGTCGGTTCAGGCCATGTACCGACCTAAGCTTGGTTCCTTTCATAGGAACCAAAGCCGTTTTCGTGCGCGGACGCAGAGGCAACAGACCCACTCCGCTGCACCTCAGAGGGGCTCTGGTTTTCGAGAGCCCAGGGCAAACACCCTGCCAGCCGAGGCCAGCGTTCTCTAGGCAGGCCCAGCCAGCCAGGTCCATCTGCCGCCATAGCCTGACTCCTTGCGGCCCCGCCCTCAGGATCAGCGGAGTTTATAGTCGGGGTGCATTGCGAACTTTCCTGCCGGGATGGCAGGCCATTACCACCGACAGGTGGGTTCTTCAGTTGGTCAGTCTAGGCCACTTTATAGAATTGCAGGAAAGCCACCCTCGAGGCCTCCTTTGCTCTCCGGTATCAGGGTCAGCACAAAGCCTTGATCTGGCAAGAAGTACTCGCGCTACTACGAAGGGAGGCGATGGAGTGCGTCCCAGAGAACCAGAGAGGACTAGGATACTATTCCCACTTCTTCCTGGTTCCCAAGAAAACAGGGGACCTCCGTCCAATCTTGGACCTCAGCGACCTCAATGTGTCGGTCACTTACAAGAGATTCCATGGTGACCCTTCCAGGTCTTATCCCCATGCTCAAACAGGGCGCCTTTTTAGCGTCTCTAGACATACAGGATGCCTACCTGCACATCCCTATGGCTCAGGCCACAGGAGGTTCCTGGCTTGAGTTTCTGACCACCACCTTCAGTTCGAGCCCTTCCTTTCGGACTGTCTTCCGCACGAGGTCTTTACCAAGTGCATGGCAGTCGTGGCAGCGTCTCTGAGGAGACAGAGCCACTACGTGTTCCATACCTGGACGACTGGCTTCTCATGGCGCCTCCAGAGGCGTTGCTTCTTGCAATCAAGAGCACCCAGGATCTGTTCCGATCCCTGGGCATCCTCATAAATTAAGAAGTCTCTCCTGGTACGTCGCAAACTGCAGTTCATAGGACCAGTTCTGGACACTGTTGGGAAGAGCCTTTCTTCCGGCCCGACAAGGCGGGCGATCAGATCCTCATAAGGGACCTATCACTAAGCAAGTTGTACCTGCCAGGTCGGTCCTTTGCTTGCTCGGACACATGGCTGCGGCCATTCCTACTGTCCCTTTCGAAAGACTCCACATGCGCATTACTCAGTGGATGCTCAAAGTGCAATGGGACCAAAGGCAAGACCACTTGCAGCATCCGGTCAGACTCACGAATTCAGTGATTCAAGACTGGCAGTGGTGGCTAGCCCCAGGGTCGCTCTCATCAGGCGTCCCGTTCATTGCGCCGTCCCTGAGGTCACCCTCACCACAGACGCTTCCGGTCTTGGGTGGGGGCACACCTGGGCGGGTAAAGTCCAAGGAAGCGTGGACCCAGATGGAAGCTCACCTTCACATCAACGTGCTGGAAATGAGGCGGTCCTCTATGCCCCTGCAGGCCTTTCAGTCAGTTATCCCACCGTGTACTCTTTACTACAGACAGACAACACGGCGGTGATGTATTACCTCAACAAACAAGGAGGCGCACACTCTCCCCTTTGCAGGGAGGCCATGAGAGTGTGGGATTGGGTAATCAGACACGGCGCGAATCTGATCACTGTGCACGTTCCCGGAGTGGACAACACGGTTGCAGACGGCCTGAGTCATTCTCAGGCCAGAGTCCACGAATGGGAACTCCTTCAAGAGGTAGCAGAGGATCTGTTTCTTCGATGGGGAACTCCAGATCTGGACTTGTTCGCCTCCCCATCCAACGCAAAACTGCCCAATTTTGCTCGCTAGATCCAGGGCCTGGTGTTTTCTGGCGAGGCGCTATCCCTCTCCTGGGCCAACAGATTCCTCTACGCTTCCCTCCTTTCCCGTTGATCCAGAGAGTTCTTCTCAAACCGCGAGGAGCACTAATATGATCCTAGTGGCCCCATTTTGGCCCAGACAGATTTGGTTCCTTTGTTGATTCAACTATCTGGAACCCCCGCTCCGTTGCCGCTCAGCTCCCACTTACTGTCTCAGGAGAAGGGTTCACTTGTCCACCTGGACCCTACGTTCCTTGAACCTGCATGCTTGGCTCCTAGAGACATAGCCATTTAGTCACGGGGTCTCGCAAGAGTTGCAGAAGTCCTTCTGCAGCCAGAAAGCGCAACGATGTCGACGTACGCCATGAAATGGCGCCGCTTTTAGATGGTCGCGAAGCCGACCTTCTCCCCCTTTAGGTTGTCCTGTGGGAGTAATATTAGAATATTTGCTCTCCCTCTTTCATTCGGTCTAGCCTCTCCTCTATTAAAGTGCACCTCTGTGCCATTTCAGCTACACCTCCCGTGGGAAATCGTACAGTGGCTCAGGTGGAGCCTCTCGGGAATTTCTTAGGGAGTGTTGCACCTAGGCCTCCTATTAGAGACCCTGTGCCTCCATGGGATTTGCTTTTGTCCTTGAACAGCTCACGCTTCCCTTTGAACCTGCCGCTGGATTACGAGCCACGTTTCTTGTCGTGGAAAACGTTGTTTTAGTTGCTGTTACCTCGGCAAGAAGAATTTCTGAACTTCACGCTCTCATGTGCAAAGAGCCTTATTTAGTTTTCCACGGGACAGAGTATCCCTGAGGACTAACCCTAAATTCTTGCCTAAGGTGGTTTCTTCACTCACTCTGAACCAGGATATCGACCTCCGGTCTACTTCCGAACTACTCTAATAGAGGAGAGGCTCTGCTCCATACCCTGGATGTTCACCGCAGCCTGAGGTTTTACCTCAACAGAACTCAGTCCTTCGTAGTTCTGAGCAGCTTTTCATTCCTTCTCTGAGAGAATGATGGGCCAATCAGTATCCAAACAGTCCCTTTCTCGCTGGCTTGTCCAGTGTATTTCTCACTGTTATGGTATCAAACAAAAGCCCCTCCCGGGTACAGTCCGGGGTCATTCCACTAGAGGGGTGGCTACTTCCTTTGCAGCGCTCAAAAATGTTTCTACTTCTGCTATATGCGCTGCAGCCACTTGGAGTTCTGTGCATACCTTTATCAGGCATTATAGCCTGGACATCGCCTCTCGGCGAAGGGCTGGTTTTGGTTTGGCCGTACTTCAGGGTCTCCTGTCCTAGGTTCAGGACCTGGTTTTTATCCTTTAATTTCCTCCTCCCGGATTTTCTGACAGCGTTACTGCTTGGGAATCAGTCCTAATGGTGTAACCTGCTGCAAGAGCTGTGTCTCGGAAGATAGTACAGTTACGTAAGAACTTACCGTAACAGTAGATCTTCGAGAACAGCTCTTGCAGCAGGTACCTTCCCACCACCTTCCCCTTGAGGAGCATGGCTCAGTCTTTCTGAGCAGGAATTGTTATCTTTCTGTCTTGCTGTGGCCAATCCTAGGTCTCCCATTTTGATGTCAGCCTCGCATTGAGAGAAGTCTCCAGCGGGAGAACTGGGAATCTGGCGGACCGCCCTCTTTTGTACCACGCCTGACGCCGAGGCGGACTGACGCCGGGCGGGTCCCGCTGTAGTTAGCTAGCTAGAATTTTTCCTAGTCCTGGCGCCTGGCGGCTTCGGTCCTAATGGTGTAACCTGCTGCAAGAGCTGTTCTCGAAGATCTACTGTTACGGTAAGTTCTCACGTAACTGTACTATACTGTTATTCTAAACTATACCTTATTTTGATGTTGAAGTCCAGACAAGATTTTAAATGTCCTTGTACAGATGAGTCCTTAGCAACAGTTTTGTAGCAAGCTTGTATCCCAAGTCAGTTCCTCTGAATGTCCTTAAAAAAAAAGGCTTCATGTGCTTTCCTTGGTGAAAAGTCTTGGTTTCCAATATTCTGACTTAAAATCTGAATTTTCGATTCAGTATTTGAAAAGTCCAATTTCCACACACTCTGGTCTGGTTTTAGAGATTTTTCCAGGCCTACACATATACTTTATGATGTAAAAGTATATACCAGCTTGATCAGGTATCTGACTCACAGCTAAACTGTTTCACAACTGCCCTGTGTTCAAAGTGTGTCTATTAGGCTGGCCCAGTGGCGCTGAGGATTGAGGCGCTGGACGCCACACCTCGCTCCATGCTGGCACCCTGGGTTTGGATGTGAGCCTGGGCCACTAGGGGTCGGCAGGGGAGGGATAGGATCGAGTGTCCGGAGGACTGCTCTCCTGTCCCGGGGAAGGATCCAGGAAACCACCACTCTGTAGCGGCCCCTGGTGATGACCGGTGGCAATGTAAGGGTGCAGAGTGCGGTAAGACCTCGCATGTCTGTGTGGAGGTCATTACATGCCGCACTCTGGAGGTCAGAAAAACATGGTGGAAAATATGGGGGCAATCTACGTGGATGGCCTTCCTATGCCACGGACCAGAGAGCCTCTGTCCAGGGTACAGTGCAATGTTGGCCCGTCCCTGTGTTATGTGGGTTCGTGTGCCCCGCGTGCATGACCGGGTCTGGGGGAAGGGGCGCAGGCATGGTGGCCTGAGATCGTGGAGCTTGCTCTGCCGAGGAGGCAGATAAATAGAAATATTAAAAACAAAATGTGTCTATTAGATAAAGTCTGGTCATTTTCAAGCCCCACCCACAGTGTGATGGGGTACGACAGTTTACCTTTCTCTGTAGGTGTCACTGTGGTTCCATGTCAGGTTCCTAGGTAGGTAAAATATTTTATTCATATACTTATATGAACCAGGATGCTTTCGATTGAGATAAATCTCATTTACAACTAACTCCTTTTACATAAAAACTAAATTTTGATACAAAATTCCAAAGACAGTATATATAACATTACATAATTAAATACAAAACTTCACAATTAATCAGACTAGACAGGACTAACAAATCATCACGTGCAAAAAATTTTAAGATTTACTGCAAGATTTTCATGGGGAATATGACAACACTGTCTGATGTTTCCCAGTATATTTCTAAACCAGGACTAAATCTTTAACCACGGCCTGATTCCTGTGAAAGATTTAATGTTGGAAGGAATTTTATTCCACTGTACTGGACCTCTATAAAAAACTGAAGGATGGCCAATTTTAAGATTACATCTCAGATTGCCAAGTTAGAGACTAAAGCTGATCTCAGGGATGCAATTTTATTCCTGTAAAACAGGTTATTGGAAATGTAGGGAGGGAGTCAGCCATGTAGGCCTTTACTCACAAACGTCAAAAGGTGTTCCTGTCTACTTTCGTACAAGGTTAACCATCCTAGCTGATTGTATAGGAAACTGTTCCAAGTCTTCCTTTTTTGCCACTAGCAAGCAAAAAATCCCCATATTCAAGAATGGAAATTACCATAGAATTTACCACTCTTTTCCTAATATCCAAATTCATACAAGTTTTAACTCTGTATAAAGCTCCTATATTTTTCCCCACTGTTTTGATTAAATTATTGATATGAACTGACCAACTTAATGTATCATCTAGCCAGATACCCAAGTATTTGTAAGATTGCACCTGCCAGATCGGAGACCCCTCCAGGGTAACCACTTTCAAGGCTGCACCAACAGATCTCTAATGGGGTCGATGAAATACAATAGACTGGGTCTTTTTTGCATTCAACACTAATCTACTTACTGCAAGAAATACCTGTAGCTCATCAAAGGCTTTCTGTAACCTCTCTTGAATTTTATTAACTGTAAGGTCTGTTGTGTAAATAATAGTATCATCTGCGTAAAGATAGTAACGCACAGATGAGTCAGAGAAGTTTAAGCCATTGATGTATATGTTGAATAAAAGCGGACCAAGTATGGATCCCTGAGGGACCCCAAATCTGACAGGTACATATCCAGATGCTCAGCCTCCCGAAGAAACCATTTGTGATATATCATTTAGGTATGACGTAAGTCAGGTTAAACTGAGCCCAGTCATACCTAGTGAGGCAGCTCTGGATAGGAGGACGCCGTGGTCCAAAGAATTAAATGCTTTGGGCAGAGCTACAGAAATAGCTCCAACAGGTATCCTCACATCTAGAGTGGCCCCACATCCCCCACAACCTTAGTCAATGCCAAAATAGTACTGTGTTGTTTCTGAAACTGACTGCATACCATTTAGGAGTCCTCAGTCTCTAAATGTCGCATCATCGGTGTGGCCACAAGTCTTTCAAAAATTTTTAAATCTGAGGTAAGAGCGATATCTGACAGTAATTAGTCAATTCTGTATTTTTTCCCTTTAAAGATGGGAACAACTTTAGATTGTGTCCACATTTTGGGGATTCACATCTGCATGATGTTAAGCTAAATAAGTACGTTAAAGGATATGCCACTATGGAGATGCAAATTTTAGTAATTTTGATGGAATAAAATCCAAGCCTATAGCTTTCGGTGTTTTATTTCAAAAGTTCTGTAATAACAGAATCAGCCAATATCTCAGAAAAACTAACTCCTTTATGGGGCCTGATCCAGTTCCTACCTTAAATGTTTATCCCCTGGTTTTCCATTAGTCCCATTTTACTAAAGAAGTCATTCAATTTTTCTGCTACTAGTTGACACATAGGGATCATTTGACCATCAATATTAAACGCATTTGGAATTTCATTATGTTGTCCTTTTAATAGACAACTGATTGTCCTCCAGAAATCTTTTGGTTGATGGGCGCATCAATCATCCAATAAACAAATATAGTGCTTTTGTTTTACATTCCTTACTTCCTTTAAATATAAATTTCAATGTTTTTTTATAGTTGTCCCAGTCTAATTTGTTACCCATTTTTTTTTCCCGGCCCATGCCTTGTCCCTAATAGATTTTTGTTTTCTTAACTTTTTATTAGAATACCAAAGGGCATTATTTTGTTTCAAACACTTTGATTTTAGGAGCGATGCTTATTACAGATTGTTGTAACCGAGATGAGAAATAATCCCAAACTTCATCTGCCGTTGGTATCAATGACATCCTATCCCAGTTTATATTACAACTTCCAACATAAAATTAATATAGTCAAAGTGTTTGAAGCTACGCCATGTAATGAATCTGTTACTAACCTGTTTACCAGATCTCTTTCTAATACAGAAAGTAAACTGGTAGTCACATATAGAATCAGGTAAAACACTGTTTGCTTGTATGTGATTCCATGAATTTGTAAAATCAAGTCCAGAATTGTAGATGATTCTGGATTAACCAAATTTAGTCTTGTAGGATCCTGAATTAATTAGGTGAGCCCCAGACTGGTTTGTAAATCAGCTAAAGGATGAGATTCACTTACACCTGACCAATTTATATTAAAATCTGCCATATAAATTTCCTGAGAATTCTCAAAATCAAAGAAAATCCTGCAGGTCATTAAACACAGAGGGATTCATTTGGGGGACAGTAAACACCTAACACTATGATTTTCTTATTGTAGGTAATCTTGACTCAATCTGCCAATACTTCCAATCCTTTTAAATCCTTATCTATTATTATTTGGGTATCACTAAACTCGATTTCCCATAAATTAATAATCCCCACCCTTTTATTTCTATCCTGATGCCAAATGTTGTAATTCTTTATGTTTAATAGAATCCTCCTTTTTCATTTAATCATGTTTTCGAGATTATAACAAGGTCTGGGTTATAGTCCAAAATCCAGGTGCTGATTAGATCTATTTTCAAAGCATGCTCCCAGTATTAAAATGCATCAGTGTTAACCCTTGGTTTGTTCCTCCCAAAGTAAGGGGGTCATCAAAATTGGAGTTAATAGCATGTATGCTATTATATCCAGATGAAACATAAGGCTTAGATGAAAAGGCAGTGTCTAAAGGGACCGGATTTGAATGTATGTCACTACAAGATATTAAAAAAGATACAAGCATAAACCTGAAAAGTCTAAAGCACCTAGATTTCATCCTAAATCATTCCCAAGATCTGTTTAGAAACCAGTTAACTACAACCAGATTTCTTGGTTTAAGTTTCATTTGCAAGTTTAAATAACAATACTTACATAAGGTACTATGGAAACTATTTGTCAATAGGCTGGAATTAATGAGAATATTGTTATGTACATAACCACGACTTGCAGTCCCAGTATTCCGCCTTGCATACGCCCTGCAGTGCTTCCTGAGTATCCTTGTTCCATTCCCTCCCCTGCATACAGATACGCATAGTAAAATAAAAACAAAATTCCCCAAAGCATCCTTTGATCCATGTTATTTAAATAAAGCAGAAACAACTGCCTAGCAAACAAACTATAAATAATAAATACCAATGTGTATTGTTATTATCGCTGTCAGCGGAATAAAAAGCTAAATATCCAAAGCTTATATAAAAACTTCCTATACCCTGGTACTTAGGACATCAAGCCTCCCAAATGAGGGTTTATTTCTATTCTAATTGCCTCACAAATTTGAAAATACTACTAACCGTTTTTTCATTGCTGAGTGGCACTTATGGCACTACACCCCGTGGCACCATGGCGCTGTGCACCGCGGCGCAAGTAGGGACATTTTAAAAAAAAACTGAACGCCCCTCCCCCTGACTCCTTGCTTTCTAATTGGTCTGCTGCTGGACCCCTTCAAACACAGAGCAATACAGAAACCAGGGGAATGTTCAGTCAGTGAGCAGTTTCTGGATAACAGATGCAGGTTGCAAGCACGTTCAGCAAGCAGTCCCAAAGTGTCAGGCAGTACAGGCAGTAAATACAGGAATCGGGCACATACACCTCAGAGTCCCTCTGCTTCACGGAGGCATTATATTTGGGAACCCTCTTCGGTACAGCTCTCACCTGCCTAAGGATGTTTCAGTGATGCATCTCCTCATCCCTGCAGTAACATCTGGTCCATGCATTTGGCTTGACCCCTGACCCCTAGGTCATCACCCTGGCCTCTTCCTGTCTTGGAAAGCTACAGTGGGATATTTTATGCTTCCTGGGCCATATACCTGTCTCCCTTATCTGGAGACATAACAGGTTCACACTAGCCTTTATAGACATTTTTGTTATTTTGTAGTTGCCTGTTAAAGGGACAGTGTCTTAATCCTAAAGTACATTACATCATATACAATATGAACCCACATAAATGGATCTAGGCCTGTCATGCAACAGCAGGTGTTACCTGATGATCCTGTTCAGTGATAATTTGGTCTGTTTGCCAGATCTGTCTCAAACTGGACCCCGGGGGGTCTCCTCGTGGGGGATTGGTGGACTAGAAACCAATATCCCTCAGACTGCTGTGAGAGGGTTAGGGACTCACTGCTTTTTTCCTGAGTTAGACAAACATTTTGAATAGTCTCATCCTGCCTGCTAATCCAATGGGAGATACATCCCCATTTATAAATATTCATGTCATGACCCAATTGTTTTGTATGACATCAAAAATATGACAAGTAATGCAAAACTGACGTGTAAGAAAATGTTGTTATATGAATCTATATCATCATAGCTGTAACTAAGTATGTAAACCCCCATTGGGGTCCTAAAAAAAGTTAAAAATGTCAAGGATTCTTTTGGCTAGATATTACATTTTGTAGAGGTAAAGTCTGCCTTAGAAGGAGGTATGCTTATAATCTCTAAGGCCTGAACTGCTGCCTTTCTTGTATATCTTTAAAGGTCAAGATACAGTTGAGTCATGTTGGAGTCAGAGTTCCGACTGTGCTGAGAGCGAACTACAAACCAGCTTGATTCAACCAACAACTTTTATAAAACTTTTATAAAACAATGAACCCCTTTTGATACAGAAATCTAATTTTGCTGTGTTCCTGTGTGATTGGCTCTGTTCCATGATAGTCAGAAGGAAATCAAGGTAAAAGGTACAGTATGAAAGCTAGAATTGTAGTGTCCATAATTCTGGTGGCCAGGGGCACTATTTGGTGACAGATGTTAAACCATTTTTAGCATGACTCAGCAGGACACTTTTAAAATTAAGCTTATATTCATTACCCGGCTTTCCCAATGACACCCCTGCCATGGCACCAACCTTCTCAAGGACTTACCAGTTATCCATCACTTGTCCAGGACTGCAGTAGTGGTGGGCGGCCTGTTATGTCAGCCCGTGTGTCTTTCCTGCACGGGGTGCTGGCAGCAATGGCAGGACAGAGCTTTTCCTCAAGCTTCTGGTTTCCTCCCAAAGGGTTGCGCATGCACTGATGCACACATACCGGTCTTCTGACCGCTGCTGTCCTCATGCTGCAGTCCTGCCATGTGGCAGACAAACAATGGAAGGCAGTATCTTGAGGTAGGGCAATTGATCCTCCACGGCTAGCCCTGGGCAACCTGGTTCTGTTCCCAAACCGGGTCCCCAGCATAGCAAGCAGTAACACTACTGCTGCATTATTAGCCAGCCACCAGCAGGAAAAGCTGACTCGAAATTTCAAAATTGTACTACCCACAGATGGATTTGCACTAATCAGCAATTATAGTGGAGAATTTTATGCACTTGAATAGTACAGACTGCAAGTGAAGAAATATTCCCATGAGGCTTCCCTGATGATCCAGTGGCAGTTTCTTGTGCCGCTGTTCTGGAGACCCGAGTTCAGGAGTGAGCCCAGGCCACCATGTTGGGAGGCATGTTGGGCTAAGATAGCTGACACGTGGCAGTGTGCCTCAGTCAGAGATGGGTGCTGGTGAACTGCCACAAGGGCCCCTGCAGCTGGGCCAGGGAGCTTGCTCTCACCACAGGGGAGCTGTGGGTGTACAGGACCCAGCGAGGCATGGTCTACATCACTGGGTGGAGGGTGGGATATGGAAAAAATAGGAGCAGCATTGTTGCAAACAAATAGTGAGTATTGTCAAGTACGGTCGCAAAGTAAAGGTGCCCCCCAACTACCTTAGGGCATAGACAAAGTCTGTGACATCTGGAGCTAAAAATATTTTTTTTGTGTGGGTGTTTTAAGAAATAACATCTCAGCTACAGGAAGATAAGGGCATGCTGCAAAACAAAGGTGGCAGTGCTACCCTGCTTGCTTTTGATATGCACTGCAGAGGTGGCAGACAGGCAGCAAATGCCGAAGTGCACTGCCAAAACAAAGACTGCATCATCAGAAGAAAAACAAAAGACTTTTTAAACAACAATTTAAACTGCAAAAAAACTAAGGAAGCAAAGCTACTCTTGCACACTGGCAGCAGCTCACAAACAGATGCAGTATTTAGCTGCACATGCAAAAAAATATATACATTTACATGTGTGTTTATGTAACACCAATGAGGATAAATTCCGGCATATATATATTTATATATATTTTTTTTATTCTTTCTATTTGTACGCACGCTGTGGGGTGACCGGCGGGGGCATCCAGCCGCCGGCTTTGCCTGCCCGGAGAGTAGCAGTCTCACTCACATGATGGGGGATCTGGTGCGGCCACACACCGACTCGCCAAAGGACCTCCCCATGCCACTCCGGACCGGGCCAGGCCTGGACCCCCCCAGCACGATTCCACAGCAGTCCTTCGGGTAGTGCAGAGCGCGGCCATCAGGCTGCAAGGTCGCACCTGACCATTTTTCCACCTATAGATCCCTTGGAGTGCAGGCATGCAATGACGTCCTGAGGCACAACATGCCGATGTCTGCCGCACCCCCACGCCTAAGTGTACCAGCTCCTGTACTGCCCCCCAGTCATCACCAGGGGCCACTACAGAGTGGTGGGAACCCTCAACCCTCCCCAGGATAGGAGGCGCAGTCCTTGCGACGCTCGATCTATCCTTCCCCTGCCGACCCTGACAGCCCGGTGCATTTCCGAACCCAGGTGCAACGTGGCGGCTCATCCACACCTCAGCCCGCAAGCAATCGGTTGAATTCTGGCAACATTTTAACATTTAAAGAGTAGTCAGACCTAGAGTGAGAATATCGCGTTTATCTTCACTCTAGATCCCCATGACAGAATGTATCCTCATGGTAGGTTGCTGTTAGTTGAGAGCTGGCAGCTCACCTGCTCACTTGAGTGCCTGCTCTCCTCCTCAGTTTTATTCCGTCACCCGGCCCCACCGAATCACTTTCACTTTCTACCGTCTGTCATTCTCTTCTAAACCAGCTTTTTACTTATGCAGTCCCAATCTGTGCTACCCTCTTTCATTGCTGAATTCCCCTGCCTGCAAAACAACATCACAGCATTTTTCAAGCTCTTACTTTCCTCCCCATGTTGACAATCACAGCGACTGTCCCAGACTGACATTCTGTCCCACACAAAGCTGGCAAACATCATCTATACCATGGTTTCCTCCCAAGGCCACTCCCCAACCAAAGCCGCTTGCAACACAACAGCTGGGTGGCAATACATGCTGATGCAGTGATGCACACTATAGTGTTGCATGTGTCAGACTGCAACAACCGCTCAGTTATCCTGAAATCATGCTCGGTCATTCTAAAATTTAAAAACATAAAGGATTACTCACAAAAGCAAACAAAAAAAAAAATAACGAGGCAAAGGGCATTATAAATCTTCAAAAATAAAAAATAAATCTTCTTCAAAAGAAGCACAACTCCTCAGAGAGAAAGAGCTTCCTCTTGGCTCGAGTGTCTGTGCAGTGGCAAGGGGGTTCTCATGGTACTACTCTGGAAAGCTGTCTGAGATGCCTGGGGATTGGCTGAGGAGATCACGAGGAAGTCGACGGCTGATCTGAATTTGATGCACACCTCTGTCATGTAGTATTTGTACCCTTGTGGCCGAAATGGCAGATAACTCCTTTTTATTTTATTAACACAAGATGAGGATTTTTTTGTGCCAGTCATTGACTGCTGTTTCTTGGTGCCATCTCATACAGACTGGATGAGATAGTTTCAGTATACAAAGACGTTGGCTTAAGTGGACTTGTTAAAATTTGTTCAGTCTCAGTTTACCACAGTAAGGCACATATTTTCTGAGAGAGTGATTTCAACCGTAAAGTTTAAATTTAGTATATTAAAGTGTTCTTACATATATTAAAAATTAGTGTACAGGTGTTTGACTTGCAAAGCAGCTTGTTTCCTTCTCTATTTTAGAGCATCTTTTCTTTGTTTGTGGAACTACAGCCAAATGAAAGGCCTGATCATCAAATTGTTAGGTTTATGACAATGGAATATATTGTCCAGTAAATGTAACTGCAGTACGGTTCTTTATATCTTTATATTTACTTCTGTGATTTTATTAACTTTTAAGGGAAACCCTGTGTGTGCTTAAAAGAGGGGCCAGCATGTCATATCATTTCGTAGTTACTTCCTAAATAATTGCTGATTGTAGTCTATTTTTAAAAATATGGAACTTGAATGTAAAATCAAAAGGTTTTACTTTATAGAAAATAGGAGAAACCTGATGCGAGACATGTGCTATGCCAACTGAACTTAGAACTTCAGAATTTTAGAACTGTTTGCATGGGAGATTATTGTTATTATAGATCAACAGAATAGTCCCGACCAATTGGTGTGTTCCTTTCCTCTGCGTGGGAGACGCTCTTACTCTATGAAAAGTGTCTCATGCACAGCTGCCCTGGAAAGGGACTCATTCAGGGGAAGTTTTTTTTAAATTGTAATAAATTATAAGTAGATCAATAATATATTAGTACCACCGCTGAGACCACCCTTACAGTTGTAAGACTGGTCTCACTTGCACCTTTAGGGTATCAGAACTGCCCACCTTTGGTTTGTAGTTCTGATACCCTAAGAATTCATGTGAGACCACTCTTACAACCTAAGAGTGGTCACAGCGGCAGTATTAACATACACAAGAGTGTCTGGAATGTTTGGAAATAATCTGGACTGGCTTAAAGTGACGTCATAATTTATAATTGCTACAAGAAGGGGTTTCTGGTGCCAGTGATTCAGAATGAATGGAGGCAAATACTAGCAATCCAGTGCTTACTGGGTTTCTCCTTTCTAGCTTCGCTACAGCTGTATCTTCCTTCCTTCCTTCCCTCCTTCATAAGACTTATTAAGGAGATCCTGCAGTTTCTACAGTTGTAGCCTTAAAAGGAACCCTGTCAGCTTTTGTAGATTATTTGTTTTAAGTACTGCAACCTGGTGCCTGTTGCTACCTGTATGCGCAGTGATGGCATATCTGGTTCCAGAGTTACACAAAACTGACAAAAATGCATTTTTTTAATAAAATCATATTTTGTGTGAGCGGATCTTATGGCACGTGGTCCACTGCTCCAGTGCATCCACAAATGAATATGGCGCTCAAGCACCATTAAACTCATTCAAGAGCGAGTCTGGTATTTTTCAAGTCATATACGAGTTTAGTACAAAAGTGGGACTCCTCCATTCCCTTCAGCTGCCATGTAGTAGGAGGAACAGAATGGCATTCCATGTCAGTGCAGGAGCAGTGGGGTGGGGTGGGGACGGTCTGTTTTGTGTGTCTGCTGGATGTGGGTGGCTCACCATGTTGGACCTGTCATTCAGCCAATAAGGGGGATTCCCGCTTGTTTTTGTCCCGCTCCTCTATCTGGAAGAACGCATGCTCACATCTGACCGGGGCGGGGGAGGGCGTCTGTTGCTGTGCGGACACCCCAGCAACAATGGTGTCGCAACCTGGCCTCCCCTAATTCACTCAGAGTGAGCAAACTACAGAGACAGTTTGCAGGAACACATTCATGGATCAGGATCCTTTTTACAGATCCTATACTCTGTTTTCCTGCAGTTTGCCTCTTTGGTATGCTCATGGCTGTTCTAAGTGGACTTCCTAGCACTGTGACAGGGTGCCTTTTGAGATTCTGATTGCAGTACACTGACAAGTCCCAAAGAGGATGAAACATGTGTCTGTGCCTTATCATTCTTAACCTGAGATGGATCAGACATGCAAGCCTGTTAAAAGGCAGTGTCTACTCTGGTGAAGCTTTGTCATTCTGATTTACACAAGGATTTGCATACCCACTATGCCTTGCTCTGGGAATGGGGTTTGAGAGTATGCGTATGGCTTGGATAGATGCACAAAAACCAAACAACCAGGCTTTCCCGGGTGTTGTCAAGTGATCAGCAATAGCAAGCCTCCCCACCGCGGGAGGCCATCATATAATCAGATGTGCTGCACCCTCACTGCCACCCTTCATTCCTGACATACCGGGAGGACATCATATAATCAGATGTGCTGCACCCTCACTGCCACCCTTCATTCCTGACATACCGGGAGGACATCATATAATCAGATGTGCTGCACCTTCACTGCCACCCTTCATTCCTGACATACCGGGAGGACATCATATAATCAGATGTGCCGTAACCTCACTGCCACCCTTCATTCCTGACATACCGGGAGGACATCATATAATCAGATGTGCTGTACCCTCACTGCTACCCTTCATTCCTGACATACCGGGAGGACATCATATAATCAGATGTGCTGCACCTCACTGCCACCCTTCATTCCTGACATACCGGGAGGACATCATATAATCAGATGTGCTGTACCCTCACTGCCACCCTTCATTCCTGACATATCGGGAGGACATCATATAATCAGATGTGCTGCACCCTCACTGCCACCCTTCATTCCTGACATACCGGGAGGACATCATATAATCAGATGTGCTGTACCCTCACTGCCACCCTTCATTCCTGACATACCGGGAGGACATCATATAATCAGATGTGCCACACCCTGCCACCCTTCATTCCTGACATACGGGAGGCCATCATATAATCAGATGTGCCGTACCCTCACTGCCACCCTTCATTCCTGACATACCGGGAGGACATCATATAATCAGATGTGCTGCACCTTCACTGCCACCCTTCATTCCTGACATACCGGGAGGACATCATATAATCAGATGTGCTGTACCCTCACTGCCACCCTTCATTCCTGACATACGGGAGGACATCATATAATCAGATGTACTGCACCTTCACTGCCACCTTCATTCCTGACATACCGGAGGCCATCCTTATAATCAGATGTGCGCAACCTCACTGCCACCATTCATTCCTGACATACCGGGAGGCCATCATATAATCAGATGTGCCGTACCCTCACTGCCACCCTTCATTCCTGACATACCGGGAGGCCATCATATAATCAGTTGTGCCGTACCCTCACTGCCACCCTTCATTCCTGACATACCGGGAGGCCATCATATAATCAGATGTGCCGTACCCTCACTGCCACCCTTCATTCCTGACATACCAGGAGGACATCATATAATGAGATGTGCTGTACCCTCACTGCCACCCTTCATTCCTGACATACCGGGTTTGGGGTGCAAACCCATATCATTAGCATGCCAGAGCGGGCCACCACTGCTCTGCACTGTAAAGCAGGCTTGCAGGGAAAATTTTGTACATATTTGTTTAGCAGTGGCTGCAGTATAAAATGGCAGCTGTGTAGCAGTAGGAAATATATTTGTGCATTTTGGACACAGTCTTCTACAAAGCAACTGTACAGTCAAAAGAAAAACTGTTTTTTTTGTTTGTTTGTTTTTTTTTATTTGAAATGTGTAGGACCCAGGAGCATTAGATGCCAGTTTTCGTGGGTGACTTGGAGATGTAAACAAAAGCAACAGTGCTGGATAAATATGCAAAACATCAGAGTACACAGTAAACAGGAAGCAATGCACTTGCAGAGTGATAATACAATACAGCACTGTACATGGTAATCAAGCAGCATTACATACACACATTGACAGAGATCCTTACAGTATTTTTAAACACCATTTTACATGTGATCTGCAAATTGATAGTGTAGTGAAGCAGGTAAATTATTCTGGCACGTAATGGCTCTATATATAAAAGCATGGGCCCAGGAAGGAATGAAAGAGTGGGTGTCTTACGAATTGAAGATGAGCAAATCTAGTACATTGGGAACCAGTGCTGGGGCTTGCATCGGCCAAAAACAAGAATCTAATAGGACTCTTTAGGAAACGTCTGAAACTGTTAAGGGTGAAATAAATAATGTGTAAATCAAAAGAAGGCCAGACAACGTGTTTGTAAAGAGTGCAGATTATTCAAATATTTATTACAAAAACAAACTGTAAAACCACTTTGCATAACATTAAGTGCATGGTACATGACCACAATATATAACTAGCTTTGTGTAGCGATAGAATAAAATTGTCTTTTTTGCTGTGTGATACTATACCCACCCACCCCATCCTCACAAATTAAGGACCCCTTTGGAAATTAAAAAGCAAAACCAGTAGTGAAATTTTTATTTTGTATCTTGATCGTTGGGCACGGAAGCTGCTTCTTGCCCACCAGGGATAAGAAAGAAGGGTGAATTATAGGAGGACTGTTGAGTCGGCTTTGTCTGTTGCTGTGGTACACTGCAGAGCCTGTACAGGGGAGTGGGACAGTCTTCTTGTTTTCGTGTCTGTTGTGTTGTTTAGTAAACATTTCTGTTGCCTTTCTCCACAGCTCTGTCTTTGTGTACTTTTACTATCTAGCATTCATGGACTCTCAGTCGTTCACAGCATCATTCTCGGAATCGGGATTTTCTGGGCTTGCCTGAAGTCGGCCATTGGTATCATATCAGTAAGTAAAGTTTTCTGTATAAATCAGAAAAAAAACACTGTCAAGAAAATGAAAACAAGTAGCACATTATTTATTCAACATTTGTGGTGCATATTTTGGATTCTGTGTCAGTTACATAGAAACAGAGAATCTTATAGCAGAAGGAGACGGAAGGTACAACGAGTCTGCCCTTCCAATACTACTCACCCCCACTGACCTACTGTGCTGGTTGGCTGTTATTGCTCTGTCCCCTGTTTTCAGGGTGCTTCCCTACTCTGGAGGCAGCCACAGTGGAGAGAGGCCTAGACAGATGTCTTTGAAGCCCATGCTCTCCGGAAGGCAGAATGTGCTGGCCCATGAAGGAAAGACCCCAGGTCCTTCCCCAAATAACCCTGCATTGGTGTCAGCTAATCAGTTGGCTGCTTTGGGATCTGCTGTGATGGGCTGCTTAGGTAGACTACTTGCCCCACTCTGTGCCTGAGACTGATCAGCTGATCAATCATTAACTACCAAGCGGTGTGGAGGGGAGGACTGAGTGGCCAGGTTAGGTGGCAACCCATCCTCCCCATCCACTGTGGGTCAGGGAGGGGACACCAGAAACTACACTACTTTTTTTGGAAAAGAATGGTCCGGGCAGTCAGGTTAGGGAGGGGAATATTTATTCTATTACTGGAGTTCATTTTTGGTAACTGGGTAAGGCCCACTAGACACAAGCCCTGTTGTCAGAGGTGACCTGGGAGCACTAGGAAGGTTAAGTGACTTGCTCAAGGTCGCACATTATTATGCAGATGGAGGTTGTGGGAATCAAACCAAGGTTTGCTGGCTGTCAAGAAGATGCCAGGCAGGGGAGAAGGGACCCAGCTGTGTGACTGGGATTTACCTAAATTGCCCTCCCCCATCATGGATTAGGAGTCAGGTTACACAGTGAGATCTAACTTTTATTTGCCCGTAGAGGTCCCAGAGAGGTAGGGTAGTGGGAAGGATAGTTTGGGATAGATTTTGTTGGGCTGGGAAAAGGAGTAAGGCGGGGAAAAATTGCCATACTTGACATTCTCAAATATTCCAAAATGCAGAGGTGGCAGAAATCGCACATTTCGTGGAAATTTTTGCAGTGAAAAGACAAATCTGCAAATCTGTTAACAAAAAAAAAACATGATAAAAATCTGCAAGATGGTTGCTTAGTTTAATCACGTTTTTGGCATACTTGTTTTTATGGCTAAAACAAAATTCTGTGACAAAGCTATTTTTCCCATAAGTGCTGTTGGGGGTTTAGAATGTTCCATTATTGTTGCAAAATTCTGTGAACCCAGAATTAGATTTTCACAGTATTTGTTGATGGAATTTTTTTCCAGGAGGAGGGAAGGGGGTGGGAAATGACTGAAGGGGTGGAGGATTGCCATTGATTACCCCTAGCAAGTTGGGGTAGGGGAGATGTCTTTTTTCTACTTTTTAAACTTTGTTTTTTAATTAATTGCAAATCCAGTACCCTTCAGTAGTGCATACAGTTAGAAATTTGTCCTGAATAACAATAGTCCATAATTCTCTGTATTCATATTTGTTGTCGCATTATCAGCCCTGTGTATTTTTGTCTCTGTCTCTGGCACTAAACAGTTTAGACGTGCTCTGCTGGTTTTATATAATGACACTTTTACTGGTTTTGCATGTTCACAAGCTTCTGTTTTCTTTGTGTTTTTACAGATAATAAAGGAAGTTAAATGTCTGGTGTGGCTTTTTGCAATTCAGAATTTACCAGAGCTGGCCTATCTCATCTATCTGCTGTTCTACGTAAGTGACCATCGCTAAGCAGAGAATCCTTTTCATTTTACTGTCCTAACTAGTGACAAGTTCCTTGCATGTGGTGCCCCAGACAGGCAGTTGTAGAGACCTTATCAAAGGTTCACAGGTGCAGCTGAAGGAGCCTCCAAATCACAGAGTAGGAAGTGACTTACAACAGAAGTGGGGTTAAAATGATGACCTAAAAGAAGATACCTTGGCTAGTGACATCAGTAACAGCAACATATCAAAAATATGTTGTTATAAGTGGGTGCATACAGTTCACTATCCACACACTGGCAGTGTTTCCGGAGACAGCTGAGTCATCAGAATGTATTCAAACTAAGCTCCTGCCACCACCCAGGAGGTATATCCTCTGCTGCCCCCCCCCGGACATCAGATCTTTCTTTCTACTGGAAGTGACCAGTATCTTCCTTCATAACTCTGCAGAAATAATTTCAAGTTTTTCAAGAATTGTTTCAGGCTAATCTTTGACTTTCAAGTCCGTATTCTATTACAGTGCTCCTGTGTCGTCTGACTCCGCTTCGCGATTGACGATGGACAGCAAGAAACTGGGTTTTAAATTCTACACCCAGTACTGGTAGAAGATGTCTGCCACAGATCTGTGCGACATGTGTGTCCACTGCCTGGGCAATCAACACGACGTCTCAAGTTGCAGTTAAGTGCCAGGCCATGCTGCCAGTGTCCATTGAAGAACAGGAGGCCATGGACCCCAAACTGGCCTTTGCGGTTGCCAGGTCAGCTGCACCACTTGTGGTCATGGAAGAGACAGTGGCTGCAGTGAGTTTCTCATCAGTCTCAGTGCTGTTCCTGGCTGGGGCCAGCGTCGGAGGGTCATTCTCTGATGATTTCAGGGAGATGTGCATGGCAATCCAGATTTTTGGGAAGAGCCCTTTTCACTGTAGCAAGAAGATGCGATGCTACGGGTTGTGGGACCAGGAAGGATCACGCTCTTCCTGCTCCTTCGACTCCTCCGACCACTTGGCCTTAGTTGAGCTCCCACTGGTTGAGGGGTCTGCCTCAACAATGGCCGACTAAGCAGTCAAGATCTTTCTCAAGCTGGTTGGTTATTGGAAGAGATCGAGGACAAGTCAGTCTTTCAGACCCTGATACTCCCTCTCCTCACTCAGGAGGATGAGACCCAGTCTGTGCTCCCAAATGACTTGCCTCTGGAGCTGCCTTCACTGGTGGTTGTGCCTCCTGAGACCTATTGTAGTCACTCTGCTGAAGCAGGTAGTCTGTACCAACCCTCCAGAGGACTTTCGGTGACAGCTCTGTGGTGGAGGTCGAGGCGCCGCTCATGCTCTCGATCACACTTGACGCAGAGGTGGTGCCATTGATGATACGAGGAGCTCATCTGGCAGCAGTGGCCAATTGCTGGATTGGTAGGGCTCTGCCTCCTGGACCTTTGGTCCATTGGCCTTCAAAAGCCATTCCTGTGCCAGTCCATCCAACTCAGCAGTCCCCTGTGTCTGCATTGCCTCCACGTTGGGTGGAGCTGCCTCCATCTCTACCACTGTTCAGGACACCAGCTAAGGAGTTCCACCCTGCTGCCAGCTTGCCAGGACAGTTGTCAGTGGAAATCACCTAGGATGAGGATACCTGAGTAGTCCATGGTGGAAAATGGTCAAGGCCTGTCTTTGAAGAATTTTTGGACTTGGAAGCTGAGTCATTAATTGCTTTAAAAAATAACTCATACCTTCAACAAGAATTTGGTTGAAGAGCTTATTGCAGCCCATGGGCTGGTGTCCTTTGGAGCTCTGGTCCAACTGATACCGGAGTCCATAAAAGTGCCCTTAGAAACAGTCCAGAGAGTTGCTAAATACTCGTTTACTGGTATTCTGGATAGGGACATTTCTCCAAGGGTTGCCTTTCTCTTCACTGAAGCCATCAAAGGACTGTCCCTGGAGCTTTGGCAGCATTCAGCATCCTGCCGGGCACCCTCATGTATGCGGACCCCACAGGCACCCTTTTGGGGTTCTCAGACCACCCCTTTGTGGAGGAGCTTGTTGCATATTCTGCCTTCGACAAGTCAAAAGGCCAAGGGGACAAGGACAAACCTCCAGACAAGGGGTCCAAGAAGACTGACTACATGGCTAAAATGCTATACACTGTTGCGTCAGTGTGTCTCTGTTGGGCCAGTTATTCGGTTATGATGGCAGATTTTTCCCACTCCCTTTTTGGAGTGTTAGGGGAACTCCTCCCCCTGCTTCCAGTTGACAAACTGTTTCCAGTTCAGTGCATTGGAGAACAGGGTCAGTCACTGGCTAAGCACCAGCTTCAGACGACTTTGGACATGGGTGACTCCTGTGCCCATGCCATGGCTCAGCCATCACCATGCAGCACAGGTTGGCCGATGCCCCCTTCTTGAGCCACTGATCTCTTTGGCCCTGGAGCTGAAGGATACCACACGCATATTGAGAAGTTCAGTGCCACCCTGGATTATTTGGCTTTGTCCTAGAAGGACTCAAAGGCCCCAAAACCTAATCAAAAGGCCTTTCAGTTTTAGTCCTTTCAGCCACAACTACCTCAGCAGCAGCCCCAGCAGGGGCAGTTCAATGCTGGTAAGCAAAACTATGGTTTGGTAGCCAGGGGAAAAAAAGAGGGGGAGGGGGACCTTCAGTGCCGCTGAGTGATGGGTTACAGGGTGTCTTCCCCCCACCCTTTTTAGTTTCTGTCCCAGCTCCTGGTTGGGGGTCAGTTGCAACTCTTTTTGTGACAGTGGTCATCCATTATGTCAAACAGGTGGGTTCTAGAAATGGTGGGCAACGGTCTGTCTCTGGATTTTGAGGCTCTCCCCCCTTTCTGCCTTCAAACTTCTAGGGAGTTCAGGGTGTCAAAGGATAGAAACATAGAAACATAGACTTTGACGGCAGATAAGGACCGCTAGGCCCATCTAGTCTGCCCATTTCCCTACCTACAGGATAGGCCGTAGATCCTAGTTAACCAGCAGCCTTTATCTTCCTGCCCCCACAAGAATTGCCTTATGTCTGTCCCATGCATTCTTGAATTCTCCACAGTTTAGACCCCACAACTTCCTCAGGAAGGCTGTTCTTGCATCCACTACCTCTCTGTGAAATAATACTTCCTCACATTGCCCCTGAACCGCCTCCTTCTATCTTTAAATTGTGTCCCTTGTTCTTGCAAGTCTCTTTTCTGAAAGATGCTACCCTCTTGGACTTTGTTGATTCCCTTGAGGTACTTGAAAGTTTCTATCATGTCCCCTCTCCTTCTTTCCTCAAGGGTATACATATTAAGCTCTTTAGTCTCTCCTCATCGGCTTCTCTTGCAGACCCTGCAACATTTTAGTTGCCTCCTCTGGACTGCCTCTATCCTGTCTATGTCCTTGCGGAGATGGGGTCTCCAGAACTGGACACAGTATTTCAGATGGGGTCTCACCAACTGTCTGTACAGAGGGATAACAACTTCCTGTTTTCTGCTGCTGATGCCTCTCCTATACATCCCAGTATACCCCGGCCCTCCCTACTGCCTCCTCACATTGCTTGCTAACCTTAAGGTCATCTGATATGATTACCCCAGGTCCCTTTCCTGTTTTGTTGTTGTTAATAGCCCTCACCCATTGTGTATTCTTCCCTGGGTTCTTGTTTCCAGGTGCATTATTTTGCACTTTGCATTGAATCCTAGCTGCCATACGTCTGACCATTCCTCCAACCTGCTAAGTCCCTTTTCATCCTTTCCACGCCTCCTGTGTATCAACCCTGTTGCAGATCTTTGTGTCATCTGCAAAGGCATACTTTTCCTTCCAGTCCCTCTGCAATGTCACTGATGAGACATTAAAAGGACTGGACCCTGAACCAGTCCCACTAGTAACCGCCCTTTCTTCAGAGTGGACTCCATTTACAATTACCTTCTGTGTCCTGTTGTCCAGCCAATGTTTTACCCAGGCTACCACCCTGGGACCCACTCCCAGGCTGGTTAATTTGACTATCAATCTTTTGTGTGGGACTGTGTCAAATGCCTTGCTAAAGTCTAGGTAGGCCATGTCCACAGCCCTCCCTGGTCTACTACTTTGGTCACCCAGTCAAAGAAATCTATTAGATTCATCTGACATGACCTTCCCTCTGTGAACCCATGCTGCCTTGGATCCTGTGCTCCACTGACCTCTAGGTACTCAACTGTTCTTTCCTTCAGAAGTGACTCCATCACTTTCCCTACCAGAGGTCAGACTGACAGGTCTGTAGTTTCCTGCCTCTGTCTTGGTCCCACTTTTGTGAGGGAATCACATCCGCCTTCCTCCAGTCCTCGGGTACCACCATCCTCCCATGATTTATTAAAAGAGTAGCCAGTGGTTTCACTAGTTCCTTCCTTAATTCTTTTAGAATTCTGGGTGAATTCCATCAGGACCCATTGCTTTGTCCACCTTCAGTTTTAGGAGTTCTTGCAGAACCCTTTCTTCTGTGAAAGGACTGGGATCGACCCCCCTATCAAGAGTGCTTCTGTTAATTGGATTAGGCACTTCCCCCTCCTCTTGCATTGTCTGTGCTAAGAGCCAACATAACTCAGCTCCTAGAGTGCGGGATGATAGACCATGTTCCAGATGCCCTGGCAACACAGAGTATGTATCCAGATATTTCCTGGTTCTGAAATGGATGGAGGGTTGGCATACCGTACTGCACTTGCATGATCTGAACCAGTTCATACAGAAGGGCAATTTCCAGATGATTACTCAGAATTAGATAATACAGTCCCTGGAGAAGGTCATGTGGTTTTGCTCTCTGGACCTGCAGGACACATTTTTCACATCCCAGTCCATCCGTCCCATTGCCGGTACCTTCAGTTCCATGCAGAGGGGATCCTGAACCAGTTCCAGGTCATGCCACTTGTCCATGTCCATGATTTTCACCAAATGCATGGCAGTGGTGGCGGCCATCAGCGGTGCAGGGTTATCAGTGTATATCCCTACATGGATGACTGGCTGCTGGTGGGACCATCCAAGGAGGTTGTGGAGCAGTCCAGGTATCTGGCCTTCCAGACCGGTCTGCATATGGGCCTTGTGGTCAAACTAGCCAAGTCATCGCTAGTCCCCTAACAGGTGATCAAGTTCATTAGGGCAGAAATAGACTCCCTGTGAACCAGTCATCGGATCTTACCTCCTCTGCTGGATCATTTCAGGTTGAGCGCTCGCACCCTGCCCAGGACTTCAGCAGCTGCTGAGGCTGATGGTGGCATCTACCAGTGTGGTCTGATGGGCATGTTAGAGAATGTGTCCCATGCAGTGGGAATTGGTGGTCCCAACGCCTAGATCGCCTGGACCAGCTGGCCTTAGTGACCCAGCCAGTGTGGGATGCTATCCTGTGGTTGCTGTCCCCACAAGACCAGAAGGAGCGAATCTCGTTTGTCCTCCCAGAACTGTCCATCATGCTTGTGATGGACATGTCTCTGGTGGGGTGGGGTGGACATATGGGAGACCACAGAGCCCATGGGTTCTGGTCACCTTGGGGGTCCCGACACCACATCAGCCTGCTGGAGATCTGTGCAGTGCATCTGGCTATGACAGAATTTGCTCCATTGATTTGAATTCAGGTCATTCAAGTCCAGACAGACAACATGACCACAATGTTCTGCCTGAACTTGCAGCGCGGGACACACTTCTTCCCATTGTGTCATGAGACTACCTGCACCAGGACACTTGTGCACAGCCTAGAAGCAGATCTCCTGGTGATTCATTTTGCTAGAGAAAACAACCAGCTGGCAGATGCTTTCATCCGGTTTGGAGAGACGTCACACTAGTGGTCAGTGAATCGGGAAGGAGTAGACCTCCTGTTCTTCCAGTGGGGCACCCCTTTGGTGAATCTGTTTGCCTTGTGGAGGAACCAAAAACTGAGGCTCTTCTGTGTCTGCCCCCAAGTCTGTGACACTGCAAGGGGATACCTTCTTAAGGCCCTGGACCCCGGGCCTTCTGTATGTCTTCCCTCCCTTTGCCTTGCTTCACAAAGTTGTGATCAAAGCCTGGAAGGACATAGCACAGATAATCCTGAGAGCTCTAAACTAGTCCAGGTAGTTCTCCTCAGCCTGAGCACTAGGCCTTCATGGAGAGTGTCCTTTTGCCCTCACCTGCTGACCAGACAACAGGGGAAGATCCTGCATCAGGACCTTTAATCCCTGCACCTCTCTGCCTGGTTCCTGAGGAGCTAGAGTTCCAACCTTTGGACCTTGTGGAAGATACTCCCCATGTCTTGGAGGCGTCCCGTAAGGAGTCTGCTCATAAATGCTGTACATGTAACTGGAAGGGGTTCTTGATCTGCTGCCAGGGTAAGGAGCATGATCCTCCTACCAGTCCTATGGCAATCATCCTTGACTACCTGTGGTCCCTGTCTCAGTTAGGACTGTGAGAGCAACGACCCTTAAGGTGCACCTGACAGCCATATCTGCAGACTGGGTATGGGCTGGTATGCTAACAGTGGCCCAGGAGAAGGTGGTTGGGTCCTCATTTTTTTTAACTTTCTTTTTACCACCTTCCCCCACTCTTGGAGCCCCGCTTCCTCAGGATTCACCAGTGGTGCCTACTCCGCTCCTCCTAGACCTGCATTGATCCTGCGGGTGATCCCCAATGAAGCCTTGGTATACCCTCAGGCGGATATGAGGTGGGGCCCAGCACACCAAGATCCTTCTTGTTTCGTCGGGCACCCAATAGCAGGACAAGCAGGTGGGAGTCGTGAGGTTGCACCGGTGCTCCATCTCCCCGGCACTCTGAGAGAGTTTTTCCCTGTTCTAGGGAGTGGCATGCGCCCAACGTCAAGGTGTCTCCACCGTCCACCACTCCCCAACCCTCTCTGTATGCTCCTGTGCTTGCTGTGCCTCCGGCCTCCACCAGAGGCCAGTCAAGCGCTGAGCCTGTACCTCCCTCCCTCACAGGAGAGGAGAGCTGTCCTCCGGACGCTCAAACCTCTCCCTCCCGCCCTGCTGGCCCCCGACAACCCAGGCTTGTTCCCGAACCCGGGTCACCGGCATGGTGTGAGGTGTGGCATCCTGCACTTTAACCCTCAGTGCCACCAGGCCAGTTGGGTGCTTTTTTAAACAGTGGGACCACTTGTTCCCTCTGGTTCATGAACCTCGGCCTCCATGGGACCTACTGCTGGTGTTTGCAGTGTTCATGGTCAAGCTGTTTGAGCCTATGCACTAGTGTGAGATGTCACATTGGTCATGGAAAACTGCTTTTGTGGTGGCAATCACATCAGCCAGAAGGATCAGTGAGCTCCAGGTACTGTTGGTGGAGTTTCCTTATCTCATCTTTCACAAGGACAAGGCTGTCCTTCACCCCCACCTGAAGTTCTTCCCAAAGGTCATATAGGAGTTTCACTTTAACTGGCTCATTAACCTCCCAATATATTTCACTAACCTGACCTCGGAAGCCAGTCACAGGCTCCATACACTGTACCTGCTGAGGGCACTCTCTTATTATAAGGAGCACATGGTTAGAGTTTGCAGTGAGGCTCTCCAGCTGTTTCTCATGTACACTGAAGCCGCACCTGGCAGACTGGCAGCAAACTGAACGATTGCCGGGTGGATTATATCACCCTCTGCTGTAGACTGGATAGTAGGGAGTTAGGACTTATTCCACCAGACATACTGCTGCCTCAGTGGCTGTTTCCAGGGATATCCCCATTGCAGAGATCTGTAGAGCTGCAACCTGGAACAAAGCACACACCTTCATCTCCCATTATAGCATTAATGCCAAGAGTAATCAATATGCTGCTTTTGGGTCCTCCGTCCTCCAGTCTCTGTTCACTAAATAGGTGTGTGTGCCTTGGCCCCTCCTCTCACCAGACTGCTAGGAGTCTGTCAGTGGGCGGGTAGTGGACTGCATCCATGTTCTTAGAAATAGAGGTTACTCACCTGTAACAATAGTTCTAGGGCTGGTATACAGTTCATATCCACACCACCCAGCCAATCTCCCCAGGCACTGTGGCACACAGATCCCTGCTTCTAGCATGCAAGATATAACATGACAGGGTGGAGACTGAGGTAATCCGTGGAGGTATCCCGTCCACAGGTAAGTCTTGGGGAAGTGCAGGTAAGTAGGGGGTTGGTGGGGCAGAGCAGGAGGGGATTCCAGCTTGTCCTGGCCTCAGAAGATAAAAACTTAGATGGAAAAAAATGTGGTTACAGGAGAGTAACCTATATTTACTGTTGTCACAAGTGGATATTTTTAAGGTTACTGTCATCACAGTGGAATACTTAACCAATCAGACAATGCTGATGACATCCTAATGCCTAGCGCAGCACTGAAGCCATCTGTTAAAATAAAAAAAGCAAAATCTTCAGACGCACTGCAGACATCCATCCTTGTGCCGGCACCCTCGTGGAGTGGGAGCTCCAAAGGGGAAAAACATGGGATCTCAGTGGTGGCATGATATGGGATCCTGGTACGCCAGGATCATGGCCTGTCCTGAATGGCTGGTTACCCATAGAATACTGGGTCACAGCTGATGTCCTTGAAGGGTAGTACTAGGCGGTGCCCCCCGCCCCAGGTTGCCATCTGAAATCCTGGGATAAAAGTAAGTTAGAAAAACACTGCAGATTAAAGAGGAGGCATGTTTATTTCTATGGCACCCAATCCCAGAGGCTCTGCATGCCTTACATAAAAGAGACTAGGGCAGGAAATGCAAGTAGGATACGATACACACAATACATTTTATACATTCAAGCTCATGCTAAAAATCAATAGACACAGTATTAAAACATAATTTAGTGTAACAGCTCTGATTTGTCTGGAAAGGCCAAGCGAAAGAGGTGAGTCTTTAGACCCCTTTTAAAATCCTCCACCATTTGGGCCTCCCTGGCTGAAGGGCTGAAATGGGAACCGTGTTCCAGAGGGACGGACCAGCGACTTTGAAAGCTTGGTCGCTGGAAGTTTTTAACCTGGCCCTCGGAACTGCCAGGAAGCCCCTGGTGGAGGAGCAGAGGGTGTGAATTGATGAGGCAGGTGTCAGGAGATCAGCCAGGTAGCCAGGACCCAGTCCGTATAGGGCCTTATAAGTGAGCAAGCCCACTTTGAAGATGATTCTCCACCTGACAGGCAGCCAGTGCAGAGCTCACAGGACTGGGGTCACATGACTAGACCTTGACAGGCCCCTCAGTAACCTGGCTGCTGCATTCTGTACCAGCTGCAGTCAGTGGAGGTTCCCTCCACTGACCCTGAAGTACGGAGCATTGCAGTAATCAAACCTAGACATAACAAAGGCATGAACCAATGATGGCAGATCCTTGGGTGGAACTAAGGGTTTAATCCTGGTGACATTCCTTAAATGGTAGAAACCACTTTGGATGACAGATGACACCTGAGCATCAAGAGTCAATCTGTCATCCAGGATGACGCCAAGATTTCTCACCCTAGGGGAAGCCATCAATGGAGCAGTCCATAGGACCAATCCCGAGGCCGCTCCAGAGGCACTCCCATCGCACCTGCAACCCGGCTCAATCACTAGTACCTCTGTCTTATCTGGGTTCAGTCGTAACCAGTTGGAGAACATCCAATCATTGATCTCTGACAGGCAGTTGTCAAGCACTTCCACGGCGTCATGTGTTCCAGTGGCAAAAGCCACATACAGTTGGGTATCATCTGCATGGCAGTGAAAACCCAAACTGTAATGCTTAATGAGCTCACCCAGGAGTAGCATGTACACCGTGAATAACATTGGCGGCAAGATCGAGCCCTGAGGCACTCCACAGGGCAGGGGCTTCGGGGAGGAGGAGAAATTCCCCATCACCACCCATTGCATCCTGCCTAAGAGGTAGGACTCTAATCAGTTGATGACAGTACCGGTGAGTCCACAATATTCTGTAAGGTGATCCAGTAGCACAGTGTGATCCACGGTGTCAAAAACTGAGGAGAGAGCTAGGAGAACAAGAATTAACCTGTCTTCCCTATCTCTCACCCTGAAGAGGTCATTTTGCACCTTAACCAGTGCCGTTTCAGTGCTATGACTCACCCAGAAACTGGACTGGAAAGGCTCATAGATGTCAAAGGTCACAAGGTGCTCCTCAAGCTGCTGCGACACTATTTTCTCGACAACCTTTCCTAAAAATGGAAGGTTGGAGATTGGTCGATAATTTGCCAGGACATCATGGTCGAGTGATGGCTTTTTCAAGAGGTCTTACCTTAGGGCAGGCCGGTGGCACTGGAGGTGGCGCTGGTCGCTGCACATCATGCCACACCAGTGACCAGGGTTCGGGAATGAGCCTGGATCTTTGGGGTCAGCAGGGGCGAGGAGGATTGAGTGTCCAGAGGACTGCTCTCCTCTCTTGGGGAGGGTCGTCCCGCTCATTGACTGCCCTCTGGGCGGTGGCTGGAGGCAGTATGGGTTAAGAGGCACATACCGGCGCCCTCACGCCGGCGGGAGGGAGGGACGGGAGGAACGCGGGAAAAGGAAGGAGGCTCCATGATGGTCCCGTGTCCCTGTGTTTCCCGGCTTCTGGATCATGCTCGAGGGGAGGGAGAAAGCCAGTGCTCTCCTCTCTGGCCCTGCCACAGGAGAAATACGTGGGGTCAGCATGAGCAGAGACGTGCGGGGCTGGAGGATGAGTCCCTCTGAGGTAGGGCCATAGCTGCCTGCCAGGCTCCCGGAGCATAAACAAATAATAGAAAAAAAAAAGCGGGATCTCATCAATGCCTCCTTCAAGGCATCTGGAAAGACTCCATCTGACAACGAGCACCGGATAATCCCAGCGAACACTGGACCAATGGTCTTGATGCATCTCATCAATAAACGGGTCAGGGACGGGTCCAGTTCACCACAAGTGTGCCTCAGCTTTGAGATCACCCTTATAACCTCAGTCACTTCCACTGATCTAAACTCCTACCAGACAAAACCAGGCTGGTCACTGCAAGGCAAAACTTGACTCACTGGCAGGATCCCCAACCGGATAGAGGACACCCTGTAAGAGAAGAACTAAGCAAACTTCTCACATAAAGCGATTGAAAAAGCTTTTTTCGAATGAAGACAGACCGGATGAAGAAGTCTGTCCCCAATCCGAGAAAGCTGAGATGGTCTGTTCTTCCCTGCAGCAGTCTTCCTGGACAGGAACTGTGCCTTCCTACGGTTGATTGCCCCTTGGTACTCATCATAGTGAGCACGCAAGGCCAGTTTGTCCTCCTCGGAGCGGGTCTTCTGCCAGCAATGCTCCAACTTCCGACCCTTGGTCTTCATCACCTAGAGAGCCCCATCAAAACCAGGAGGATCTTCTGGGTCATGCCTGAAAAAGGGCATTGGCTCATGGCTCTTACCTGGTTAACAAAAGTTAAATAAATAAAGATGGGAAGATCTGGGTCGTATATGGACCAGTGTGATGGCATTGAGCGCCTCAGAAAATGTCATATTATAGGCTGCCATTGCCTCGCCTGTGCCGACCACACATGTATAAATCACTCTGGATAAATCAGCTACCGCCAGCAGTCCCTCTGGGGACAGTCCCTTAAAGGTTGATAGCTGATCATCTTAACAGGGGAGGGACTATCGGGGGGGGGCCCCAAACGAGAACTCCACCGTGCAGTGATCGGACCAAATGACCTGATCAGTCTTGAGGTTCCTGACCTCAAGCCCCAGTGAGAAAATCAAGTCCAATGCGTGGCAGTGGTGATGGGTCGCAGAAGTAACCACTTGTGACAGGAGACATCATCAACTGGAGGAGGTTATAACCTAATTGCGAGGATTCATCATCGATCCAAGTGTTGAAATACCCCAGAACCAACCATCTGGAGGACACCGACACCTCATCAATAATGAAGTCCGGAACCTCCTTCAGAAATTTCCTCCCGACGCCGGTGGGCAGTAGATGAGGAGAATTCTGAAACCCGCACCTGAACCTCCGCGCACTGCTACACACTCAAAGGACTTGGGCTTACTGTGCACCCAGTGGGTTCTGCCAAGTTGGATAAAAGCTATAACTTGTAAACTATTGCTGTATATATCGAATATACAACAGCCTGACTCAGAATTGGCAGTTTGTCATCACTTGTGAGTGGGCAGGACTTTCATAACTCACTCTTGGCTCTGCCACTTGTGAGTCATGGTCTTTCCCACTCACAGTTGAAGATAAATTGCATGTTTTGAGTCAGCCTATTGCATATCCCCTCTATACATATATATGTGTGGGTGCATACATATTTATATAGAGAATATCTGATAGCGAAGTATCATATATAAGGAAATATTACCATCGAGGGGCCCAACAATCTAATGAGCCGCAAGCCTGAAGGACGAGTGGCCTTCACGTGCTTGTTAGGCCCCGAGATGATAATATTTCATGAGTGTAAGGGACTGTGTTATTAGATGTCTTATATATTACATAAGGATGGACACATACAAGATTATTTAGAACACAAACACAGAAGATTAGAGGTATCAGTCAGACAGTATAGGTGCACCTTATCCAGGGCTTACATTTAAAATCCATATACTGCAGCTGCACAGCAGCAGCAGCAGAACAGGTCAGCAGACACAGTTTTTAAGAACTTGGTTCAAACATACAGTATCATTCAGTTAGAGTAGTGCAAAATTTAATTTGTGTGTCTATATATATATATATATATATTTTTTGTATATGTTTTTAAATCCACATGCTAGGAGCCTATACTAGGAAGTGTGAGATGAACAGAAGGCAGTTGCCCATGGTGTCCATCTCCTACACTAGCAGGTTATCTGATATCTAAAGGTGATAATAAATATTTGTCTTAACTTTTGTTTGAACACAGAAGAAGTTTTGGTTCACCTCCCTAGGCAAGTTATTCCATAGGGGTATTATTCTTTGAGTACAGAAAAATCTTCAATTGTTCCTCTTAGGATGAGTTAGCATTAGCTGATGCCCATGACTTCTAAGGGAGAAGTCTCTCTGATTATTGTCTAGGCCCAGATCTCCCATTAGTTGACTATCCCTTCATATGTGGTACATAGATACATAGACAGTGTCAGCAGATAAGGGCCTATGGCCCACCCAGTCTGCCCATTTGAGCTTGTAAGTTCAGTTTATGTTTTCCAAGAAGTCTGTTGCCCCTTACCCCTGACCTCCAGAATTCCTTTATGTCTATCCATGCATTCTTAAATCCGTGATTGTTTCAGCCCCCACCACTTCCTCTGGCAGGGTGTTCCACTTGTCCACCACCCGTTCTGTGAAGAAATTCTTCCTCACGTTTCCTCTGAATCGTCCTCCCTCTAACTTCATCCCATGCCCTCCAGTTCTGGAACATCTTTTTCGCTTAAAAATAGTGTATTCCTGCACCCTGCACCCTCCCTGTAAGATACTTGTATGTCTCTGTCATATCCCCTCTCTCCCTCCTCTCCTCCAGGGAGTACATGTTCAGTTCCTTCAACCTGTCATCATAGGACTTGTGATGCAATCCATGCACCATCTTTGTTGCCCTCCTCTGAACCTTCTCTACCCTGTCTATGTCCTTACATAGGTAAGGTCTCAGAACTACTGCAAGTGTACTCCAGGTGGGGCCTCACTAGTGTCTTGTATAGTGGAATTATGACCTCCCTTTTCCTGCTGGTGATGCCCCTGCCTATGCATCCCAGCATCCTATTTGCTTTACCTGCTGCCTTGTCACACTGTTTCCCTGACTTGAGGTCATCAGAGATGATAACCCCAAGATCCCTTTCCTGCTCGGTGCATGCTATATCCTCACCCCCCAACTGATGTATTGTGCCAGGGTTTTTGTGCCCCATATGCATTATCTTGCACTTCCTTGCATTGTAATTTCAACTGCCAAACCCTGACCATTCTTCAGGTTTCTGCAGGTCCCTTCTCATTCTGTCTACACCCTCTGGTGTGTCTACTCTATTACAGAGCTTTGTGTCATCAGCGAACAGTGAAATTCTGCCTTCTAGGTCCTGCACTAATGTCACTGATGAAGATATTGAATAGGACCGGTCCCAGCACTGATCCCTGTGGTACCCCACTGGTCACTCTTCCCTCTGTGGAGTGACAGCATTTACCACCACCCTCTGTGTCCTGCCGCCCAGCCAGTTACCTACCCACCACACTACTGTCCTGCCCACACCCATATTCCCCAATTTGTGCAATAGTCTTCTGTGTGGCACAGTGTCAAAGGCCTTGCTGAAGTCCAGATAGGCCATGTCCACTGCACTTCCCTGATCCACCTCCCTAGTCACCCAGTCAAAAAATTCAATGAGGTTGGTCTGACATGACCTCCCTCTGGTGAAACTATGCTGCCTTGGGTCCTGTAGTCCATTGACAACCAGGTGTTCCACCAATCTCTCCTTCAGTAGTGCTTCCATGATCTTCCCCACTACCGAGGTGAGGCTGACTGGTCTGTAGTTCCCCGCTTCCTCTTTGTTCCCACTTTTGTATAAGGGTACTACATCTGCTATCCTCCAGTCTTTGGGTACCTCCCCAGTTTCCAGTGATCGGCTAAACAGGATAGCCAGAGGTTCAGCCACCACCTCTCTTAGTTCTTTAAGGACCCTGGGGTGCACCCCATCTGGCCCCATTGCTTTATCAACTCTTATTATTTCCAGTTCCTTCAGGACCCTTTCTCGTGTAAAGGGACTTGTGTCCATTTCGCACCATTCTCACCCTTGTACTCCGTTCAGACCCATTACCCTCCTCTTCCTCAGTAAAGACTGAGCAGAAATACCTGTTCAATATGTCAGCTTTACTGTTGTCATCCTCCACACAGCCCCCATCCCCTTCAGTCTCACTATCCTCCTTTGCCTTTCTTTTTCACTTATGTACCTGTGAAAGGTTTGTCCCTCTTCCCACTGATTTTGCAATGTGTTCTTCTGTCTGAGCTTTGGCTTCTCTTACTGACCTCCCTGCCTCCTTTTGCTTCTCCTGGTACTTCTCCCTATCCCCTTCTGCCTGTGTCTTTTGTATCCCCACTGTTACCCCCATCACACTGTCCCTGTTTGTGAGCACAAGGTCCAGTATTGCCTTCTGCTGAGTTGGTTCCATGACCAGTTGCTTGAGGAAGGCACCCTGAAGGGAGTCCAGGATAAATCTGCTCCTAGTTGATGCTGCTGCTGGGATGCTCCAGTCCACATCTGGAATATTGAAGTCTCCAACCAGTACTACCTCACCCTTGTCTGCCATCCTTTGGATGGCTAGCATCAGCTCCCTATCTGTTTCTTCCTCCTGGGCTGGTGGTCTGTAGGCCACATCTGTGCGGATGGCTGGCCCCATTTTCCTTTCCAGCTTAACCCACAGTATCTCTCCCCCATTTTGTTCCTCCTGGATCTCTGTGGCCCTTATGTCATTTTTCACATACAGTGCCACTCCTCCTCCCTTCCTGCCTGCCCTGTCTCTTCTGAATATGTTGTAGCCAGGTATGGCCAACTCCCAGTCGTGGTTATCATTATACCAGGTTTCAGTGATGGCCACAATGTCCAGGTCTGACTGCACCATGACAGCCTCCAGATCTTCCATCTTGTTGCTAAGGCTCCTGGCATTTGCACACATGGCTTTCCATGATTTGACCTCCTAGACTGTTTTGCTGTTCTCTCCAGCCCCTTCCTTGGTTGTCCTTTATCCCTGGTTCTCCTTGCTATCTGCTCTTCTGCTGAATTTTGCCCCTTTTCTGCCTATCCACCTCTTGGGCACTAATCTCCATCTTTTGCACACTGCTTTGTAGAGACAGCAACTCCTCTGGTTCACTGGTTCCACTGCTAGCTGTGGGGGGTGAGCAAGTCGGTACCCTCCTTGCTGGCCTGCCACCCCCCAGTGCTAGTTTAAATGCTTGTCAGTGTAGCATTTAAACTTATCATTGAGTGCTTGGATTCCCCTCCAGGATGGATGCAGGCCGTCAGGCTTGAACAACCCTCCATCCTTCCAGGTGGGTCCCCAGTCACCAATGAATCCAAACCCTTCCTCACAGCACCAGTTCTTCAACCATGAGTCAAAGTTCCTGGTGCATGCACCCCTATGCTCTCCTTACTCTCACAGGTAGTACTTGAGAAAGTGACAGCAGCTGTTTTTGCTTGAGACCCCTCCCAATTTCTTAAACTCTTTCCTGAACTTCCTTTGGCTCCCATTTGCCAGGTCATTAGTACCTAGGTGGATAATGACATCCAGCTCACCCTCCCATCTTGCCTTCCCAGTGATCCCCAGGATCTTCCTTCCATCCCTCCATGCCCTGGCACCTGGTAAGCACCTCACCTCCCTGTCCTCCCCCTCCTGTGTTCCTAGCTGGATCCCTCTTATGATGGAGTCCCCCACCAGGATTCGCTTCCTCCTCCTCCTCTGGGGTCCACTGCTTTCCCCGCTGAGGTCACCTCCTTGGCTAACCTCCACATCCTTTCCTTCCACTTCTCTGGGTACCTCTATTTGGTTGTCCCCGTTTGCCAGTGTGGCATATGGGTTCTTGAGTGGAATAGGATCTGGGATGTGCCTCTGCCTGACCGCTCTAACCCTCCCTGAGCCCACTGTCATCCAAGTGCTCCTCGTTCTCGGCATCCTTTGAGGCAGTTGCATTGGACTGGGTGGTCTCTGGATAGGGGTGATGGTACTCCTGACCCAGTTTACTTCCGCTCTGAGTCTGGCTACCTCATCCCGCAGTCCAGAGAGATGCATGCAGATAGGGCAGCACCTCAATGTCCAGAAGATCTGCCTGAATATGGCTGCCCCACAGCCACTGCATTGCACCACTCCCCACATTAAACTGCAGTTATACTGCTATTCCACTACTTGTCTGCTACTGAAGCTCTCCTAGTTCCCTTTTTATTAATTTACTGTCATAAAAATCCTGCCACTGTTCCTCAGATACTTTTCTTTTAAAAAAAAAAGAAAATAAACCAAGAAATAAATAAATGAATCAAAACACTTGTCATGCTGAGGGTGGGATTCTTCACCCTTATGCCCCTCCTACTCCACACCCCTTACTATACCTGTGTTTAGCTCTGTCAATCAGATTTAACAGGGCATATAATTAAGAGTTGGGAGGGGGAGGAGGAGGGCGAACATTTGCAGCAATTAAAGACAGCAAAGAAATACACTACCACTACATTTTAAATTTTCAACAGCCCAAAAACAATTCTAAGTAAAGACAACAAAGAAAGTACAGTGTCACTAAAAGCCCACAATCTAAGTCTAAAAGAAAAATAGCAATTACCAGTTACTGTAAAGCATTGAATTGAATATGCTTCCTTCCCCTTCTGGCTTCTATAACATTCAAAAAGGCATACATTTCTATCTCAGCTCTTTACCCTTACCATCAAAAGGTAACTACAATCACATTTATAAGAGGTCGGCCCTAGTTCGTCTTAGTTCCAGTGGATACAACTGTAGCTCAATAAGCCTCTGTTTGTAACTCATGTTGCCTAGACCATCTACCAGTTTGGTCACTCTTCTCTGGACTCCCTCCAATCTTATAACATCCCTTCGCAAATACAGGTTCCAGAATGGTGAGCCATAATCCAAGTGGGGCCTAACAAGCACCCTAGACAGTGGCAAAATACATGCTCTGTTCCTGCTTGCGAAGACCATTTTAATGCACCCTATAATCCTGTTTGTTTTCTTAACTACTTCCCTGCACTGTCTACTAAATTTAAAGTCACTTGTGATCATTATACCCAGATCCTTTTCGCTGTCCACCGCTTTAAGTTGAACCTCATTTAGGGAATAATTTATTTCGTTACCCTCCCCCAGATGCATTACAACACACTTTTTAGTGTTGCAGGACATGCCGATAGCTTCAGTCCAATCCTCCAAGATCTTTAGATCTTTTTTCAGAGAGTCTACTTGCTGTATAGAGCCTACTTCTGCCCCTATTTTTGTATTGTCAGCAACTTTTACAGTAAAGTTAGTTATTTGTTCAGTCATGTGTCTGTAATAAATAGTGAAAATAATACTGGCCCGGGACAGACCCCTGAGGTACCCCACTGGTTACTGATCCTATTTCTGGCATATGGCCTCTGATTCTTACCTGTTATATTCTGTCAGTTAGCCAGGACTCTACCCATTTTACTAGTGTGATATTTATTCCCATAAAATGCATTTTATTTATCAGTATTGAGTTTGGCACTTTATCAAAAGCTTTACTGAAATCCAAATAAACCACATCCACAGGTATTTTCTTGTCCAATGATGCACTGACTCTCTCATAAAACACTAGATTGTTTGTTAAACAGGATCTGTGGCACCTAAACCCATGCTGTGTTTTGTCCTCAAGTTTTTTTGACATAATTTCCTGTTCTAACATATCCTTAATTAGGGACTCCATTATTTTACCCAGGATGGAGGTCAGACTTATAAGTCTGTAGTTGGCTATATTCCCCGGTCTCCCTTTTTTAAAAAATTGGTACAATAGCAGATCTCCAGTCTAATAGGACCTCTCCTGTGTCTAGGGACATATTGTATAATTTATACAGTGGGTCTATGAGCCATGAGTCAAGTTATTTTAATAATTTGAGGTGCAGATTATCTGACCCTGCAGATTTAGATATTTTAATTTCTCCCATATTTCTTCTTTGGTTATTATTGGTATCATATCGGATTGCCCATGGTTATATGGTGACAGATTTCCCCTTTCCATATATGGAGCAAAAATACTCATTAAACTCATGGGCCATTTGCTTCTGGCTCTGTTACTTCAATGTCCCTCACTTTTAGAGTACCAGTAGTTCTTGCTACAGTTTCATTGTTAACGTAGGCATAGAGGTATTTCCCACCATCCCTTGTATGGGCTAACCTAAATTCTAGTTTAATCTTCTCATTTTCTATGCTAGTTTTGCATTTCCTGAGGAACTGCTTATATTTATTCTTCTTATAATCGCTATTGTCCTTTTTTGTGCCCTGTAAGCCCTTCTTTTCTTATCCAGGAGTTTCTTGACCCTAGGTGTGAACCACAAGTGTACCGTCCTTTTTTTATTATACATGACTCTGTTTGGTATATATTTGTTTTCAAGTTCAAGCAGTTTACTTTTAATAGACAAAGAACCTCTGTGCGCAAACACTGAGGCAAGGGTTACCCCAAAGGGCATTTGGCTGGGAAGCCAAGTTTCAAGAAAATACAAAATCACACATGCCCGCACAATGCAAAGCATCATGGGCTGCATATGCAAATCACCACAGAATGTTATGCTGGTCCAACTTTAAGCAGAATTGCATCGTGCGAAGGCCTCTCACACAGTTTGCAAGGGTGCTAACAGAAGACATAGAACACGTGTTTCATCCTACCAGGACTCATCCAGTATGCCTCGTCTGTTTGACACCCCAGCGAATGGACCAGCATCTGGACGGTCGTGGGGTGGCGGGTCCATTCCGCGCGGTGTCAGAGCAGGCAGGCTCTGATGGTCTGTTCTGTGCTAACTAAGTTTCGCGCAGCCTAATTCTGCTAAGTGGACAACACTGATGATACAGCCGTAATGCGATATAATGAGCATGTATTCTGTTACTGTCTTGTCCATAATTGCTCAGGTGAGGAGGCATTATCATCCCTTTTCCATTGTTTAAGTTCTTGTATGATTGCATTACAATCAGCTTGATTAAAGTTTTTTTTATTACTGTGTTACCAACTAACCTTCTTGTGATAGTGTTTATTCTGAAAGTTATAATATTGTGATCACAATTAATAAGAGACTCATGTATCTCTTAATTGATTTATTGCCTCAGGTGTATCTGTCAATACAAAGTCTTAATATACAGTATTAGTGTTCCTAGAGGGCTCATTTACTATTTGCTGTAATCCATGTTCAATACACGTCTAACAATATTTGTTCTTGATTTGTTGTTGCTGTTCCCATGATCCAGTTAATGCCTGGTGTATTAAAGTCACCTAGTAGTGAAACTTCCTATCTATTCTCTTTTCTATACTGTTAACAAGGATATGATGATCATTTACATTCAGGTCTGGGCTCTATAACATAGTTCAACTGTCAGCTTTCTTTAATTTTCCCTATGTATTTCAATCCACAATAGTTCGTTATTCATATTGAGTTCTTCATCACTGATATGTCTACACAGTATGCTGTCTTTTGCATATATTGCTACAGTCCCTCCCTTCCTACCATTTCTGTCCCTATGAAAAACCTTATATTATAGCCTGGAATGTTAATGTTCCATCCTGCGGTCTCAGTCCACCATGTTTCAGTAACTGCTGAAACATCAATGTTTTTATCTGTCAATATGATTTCTAGCTCATCCTATTTTATTGTGTTTAAGCTTCTGGCATTGGTTAGTAGGAACACGAAATCTGGTTTATTTTTATATTTCATTTGTTTCCCTGCTTCCTATTTGTGGCCTATTCATTGTTCTGCTCCCCACCCCTCTTTCCTTATTAGTTTTTTGGTTTATAAATGTTCCCATGTATTGCATTATAAAATATGTTCCCCAGCAGCCTTGACCCCCTTTTGCTTAGGTGTAGTCCATCTTGGCAAAATAGGCCCTGATTATTAATAAATATTTCCCACGATCTGATGCAGGTGATTTTGTTGATGAGGCATCACCTGTGTAACCAGTTATTATATGCTTTAATATTGTTGTATTTTTTTTCTTTCCTGCCCTAGGGACTGGTAATATTTCAGCTACAGTGATTTTAGAGTTAAGCTCTTTCAGCATTTTAAGAGCCATTTGCATATCTCTGACAGTTTCCTCCATCCCCTGTTTACTCTGGTCATTAGTATCTGTGTGTAATAGAACTGTTTTTGGTCCATTGATATTCTGCAGGATGTTCGGTAGCATATTTGATCTTACTTCGAGAGGAAGCTCTTGCAGCAGGTAACACAAGTAGGACTGACGCCACCTGGCGGTGGTTCTTGGCAAATTCTTCTTCTAGCAGTACCGACATGATAACGCCCCCACTGACGTCGGCGCCACCCCCGACGTCACTCTATATAGAGGAAGAGTTCCCCATGTGCTCCAGTTCTTTCCCACCGCACGATCAGGGTTAGTTTGCTTTTGGTTTACTGCTCGCAGTGCCGATCGCTCTCTTCCTTCTTCACTATTTCTGAAGTGTTTTTTCTTGCATCTGTGTCCTCTTCCTCCAAAGGGCATGTCAACAAATGCTCCTGCGGGCAGTAGATACCATCCAAGGATGGACATTCCGCGTGCCTTTTTTCCCCTGTGGGCCGACCACGACACTGACGCCTGTCCTCATTGCCAGGCCTTCAATTCTCAGACGCGCATCAGGCAACAGAAATCTCTTTCCACCTTTTTAGTGGAGTCCAAACTGGCTGCAATGGAACATGCTTCCGCCTCGGGGGAGTCGGAACCCCCTCCCGCCCAGAAGAAGCACCACGAACATCGGGAGCACCGAGAGAGAGAGAGAGAGGTCCCATTCTAGGCTCGGGTCCTTGGGCTCGAAGTCGGGGTCATCTGGGCATGATTCCCACCTCACGGCCCTCAAACCTTCCTCCAATGGATCTGTGGTGACCAAGCCCTCAGGGACCACCCTACAACCCTTGAAGGTGCATCTGCCCGCTGAGAAGGCTTCCCCAGCGGGCGCAGGTAAGTCCTTCTCCCACTCGGCCTCTGCTTCTAAGGCCAACCTCTGGGAGTCGAGCAAGGCCTCAGGGTCTTCCTGCGGCAGGGCCTCGTCCTTGCCGCCAAAATCTAAGGACTCTGACTGTCGCCCGCCTCTGGCGGCGGACCGTCGTTCGGTCGAGAAGTCCTCCAAACACCACAAGGCTGATCGTCCCAAGGCTCACGCCACCAAGGGACACCCGTCAGACTGCAGAGACAAGCGGGCGCCAGACCTACATCTGCCAACGGCTCCTTCAGCCTCATCCCCCCTGTGGCGAAGGCCGTTCCACCGCCTGTCAAAATCGTTCCGACACCGGTCACCCCGGCAGCAATCGACGTCAGCTCTGGCACTCCCTCTCTGCAACAGACGCTGGTTCACCTGACGTCAGAGGTCGACTTGACGGGGCAGCGAATGCTCGCCGTCGCCGCCTCATAGACCAACGCCGGTTGTTGGACCGCGCGCCCCGATAGCGGGGCTGGCGATGGCTCCTGTTACCTCCTCCTTTGCACCTGGTTCCCAAAACTGAACCTTTCGCAAGTAAAGGAGCTCGTCTCTCACTGGTGGGACACGGTCAAACGTGATCTCCCAGTGGGTGTGCCTCCTCCCACGCCTCGGCCCACCCCGGTTCCAGATCACTCTAGGTGGCCCTGTTCCTGATCCGGTACCAGTTCCGGAGCCTTCTGATCAAGAGGCAGGGAAGGAGCCTCACCACCCAAAAAACATAAAGATAAGAGACACAGGAGGACTAGGTCCAGCAGTACCTCCTGCTCTCCCTCTTCGGACAAGAGGTGCAAGAGGAGATGGCACAGATCCTCTTTCTCTTTCACCTCTGACTCAAATGTTTACTCTGACACCTCTCGTGTTGACTTGCATGTCGAACAGGATTTAGAGGACATGGAGGAGTACCCCAGATCCCGGATGACCCCAGCTTTATGGAGGTGATGAGGCACATCCAGGCAAGCATGTGTTGGGACGCTGAGACCCTGGACCCTGAGTGACTGCGGTTAGCTAAATTCCCCCGCCAGAAAGACCCTAAGTCGGTGGTCATCCCTTCCATGGTTGACACCTTTGAGGACGTCATGTTCGCTACCTGGAAGCACCCGCACTCCTCCTCTGCCATGCCCAAGAAGACTCATTGGCTTTACTGAGCCCCTAAGGACCACCCTTTCTTGGCAGAACCACCTGCAGCAGACTCAGTGGTGATTTTGGCAGCTCACGACCATTCGCAGAGGCCCAAGCACCTGAGCACCCAGCCTCCTGACAGGGAGTCAAAGCAGCTGGATTCGATGGGACGCAAGGTGTACTCTGCTGCCACGTGCAGTATCAGGAGTCTCAACTTCCTGACTCACATGGTCCAGTTCCAGAATGCCCTTTGGGAACAAGGAATGGACATTGTGCAAAACATGCCTGATTGCCCTCAGCGGGCAGAGCTTGCCAAACTACTGCAGACCAACTCAGACATGGGTACCTACATTCTGAGGTCGGCCTATGACTCTGCGGACACCTCCTCAAGGGCGGCAGCTACTGGCATTTGCCTCCAATGCCATGCTTGGCTTTGGGTTTCTGGGTTCTATCCAGATGTGCAGACGAATATTCTGGATGCTCCGTTTAAGGGCTCCATGCTCTTCGGCGAAGACATAGAGAAGATTATCACCAAGTTGCAGGACTCCGGTAAGGCCATTCGAACAGTGCAGTCCATGTACCGCCCGAAGCAGGGGCAACCTAGGAAGCCCCATTTTCATGGCCGTGGGGGACATCAGCCTCAGCAACCTCGCTACCAGCCCCACTTGCAGCAAGGTGGCTTTGGTCATAGGGTCAGAGACGGGGAGTTCCTTGGCCTCCTCCTCTAGACAGGCTAAACCAGCTACTGTTGCCCTCCCTTCCCCTCCCACTAACTGACTATCAAGGCCACCCACCTCCCTTGGATGCCTCTTCAGGGGAGTCGGTCACAAGTCGCTTTTCTCTCTACGCAGATGCATGGAGTCAAGTGACCTCCGACCAGTGGGTCCTTGAGCTCGTGGGGCTCATGCACTCCATAGAGTTTGACACCATCCCACCAGACAGACCACCCCATCCTGCTATCCCAGGGAACATCGAGCGCTGGTCAGAAGGGAGATCCAATCCCTTTTGGTCAAAAACACCATTGAGCCAGTGCCCTCGGCCAAGCGAGACACAGGGTTCTTCTCCCACTTTTTCCTGGTCCCGAAGAAGTCAGGAGACCTCAGACCTATTCTGGACCTCAGCAATCTAAACCAATGGGTCTCTTTTCAGAGTTTCTGTATGGTCTCCCTCCCCACTCTCCTACCCTAATTTCGGTTGGAGACTGGCTGGCATCCCTGGACGTGCAGGACGCATATTTGCATATCCCTATTGCCGGGGACATCGAAGATTTCTGAGGTCCAGATTTGAAGGCAAGGGGTATCAATTCAAAATCCTCCCCTTCGGTCTCTCTTCAGCCCGAGGGTATTCACCAAATGCCTGGCAGTAGTCGCCACGGCACTTTGGAGACTGGGCCACTTCATGTTCCCTTATCTGGATGACTGGCTCCATCCAGGCCCTGCCTGGTGGAAACCATCATGGACTCCCTCTCGCTGTTCTAGTGTCTGCGGATCATGGTCAACAGGGACAAGCCTCAACTTCTCCCATCCCAGAAGCTCCAGTTCACTGGAGCTCTTCTGGATACCCCCCTCGGGAAAGTGTTTCTTCCCTCTGACAGGGCAGGTCGGATTCAGGTCCTGGTGTACCAAGTCTCTAAAGCCTCAAGGGTCCCTGCAAGACTCCTCCTCAGGCTACCAGGGCACATGGCAGCTGCCATAGTTTCTGTTCCTGTGGCACGGCTGCATATGCGGACCATTTAGTGGTCATTAAGAGTCCAGTGGGATCAAACACAGGACGATTTGGATGCCTCAGTCCGGATCTCAGAGTCAATCCGACGAGAATTGCATTGGTGGATGTTGTCACAAAACTTACTAGCGGGTATGCCTTTCCATGTAGGGGCTCCGACCCAGATTCTGACCATGGATGTATCGTCCTTGGGATGGGGCGCCCACTTGGGGACACATCGCACTTAGGGATCTTGGTCCCCAATAGAGGAAGATCTGCATATCAACATCCTGGAACTGAGAGCAGTCCTGTATGCTCTTCAGGTCCTGGTCTCGGTCCTGGTGCCGGGCCACTTGTTGGTCCAGATGGACAACACTTCTGTGATATTCTATATCAACAAACAAAGTGGCACACACTCGTACCCCCTCTGCCAGGAATCCGTGTGGGACTGGGCTCTGGAGCATCAGCTCTTCTTGACGGCAGTTCACATTCCAGGAGAACAGAACATGTTGGCCGACATGCTCAGCAGAACCAGGTCGCAGGCTCATGAATGGGAGCTGCTTCAGGAAGTCACAGATCAAATCTTCTGTCAGTGGGGGAAACCAGAGTTAGATCTCTTCGCGTCACAATCCAATGCAAAACTGCCCAGTTTCTGCTCACTAGGTCCAGAGCCTGGAGCTTTTTGGCAAGACACATTGTCCCTCTCTTGGAAGGGGAGGTTTCTCTATGCGTTCCTTCCCTTCCCACTCCTGCAGAAGGTTCTCCCCAAGGTGCAGTTAGAACCGTCCACCCTTATTCTGATAGCCCCACTGTGGCCTCGTCAGATTTGGTTTCCTTTGCTCCAGCGTTTAGTGGCAGAGCCTCCGAGGGCCCTTCCAGTTTCCTTTCATCTTCCGTCTCAGAACAAAGGGTCATTGGTCCATCCGAATCTGCACTCCCTTCATCTGCATGCTCGGCTCATCAGGACCTAGCTAAATCCAGGTTTGGAGTATCTGATCAGGTAGCGCAAGTTTTGGTTGAGGCGCATAAGCCTGCCACCAGGGCCACTTATGCTATGAAGTGGAAACGTTTCTGTATCTGGGCCGCAGCCAAGAGCATGGACCCCCTGGTCTGTCCAGTTCATTCCGTTTTAGAATACCTGCTTTCCCTTTCGAAGTCAGGTCTCAGCTATTCCCCCATTAAGGTTCACTTGGCCGCCATCTCCGCTTATCACTTCCCAGACAGTGGCTCTGATGGAGGTCTGTAAGGCTTTTCTCCATGCTATTCTTCATATCAGACGTCCCATCTGGGATCCTGTCCCTCCTTGGGATCTCCTCTTTGTCCTAGAGAAGCTTACGCTCCCCCCCCCACCCTTCAAACCAGCAATGGAGGATGAGTTTCATTTCCTGTCCTGAAAACTTTGCTTTTGGTAGCCATTACTTCAGCAAGGTGCATTTCAGAGCTTCAGGCTCTCATGTGTAAAGAACCCTATCTTATTTTGCATAAGGATAGGGTTGACCTTCGCACCAACCCGAAGTTCCTACCGAAGGTGGTTTCGGAGCTCACACTTAGCCAGTCCGTTCAACTTCCGGTGTATTACCCGGAGTATTCAAACAGGGGAGGCTCTACTTCATTCCTTGGATGTCCACAGGGCTCTTCAATGTTACCTGGCTAGCACCAAGGGAGACAGGAAATCTGATCAGCTTTTTGTGTCATTTGCTCAAAGGCCCTTAAGTTGCCCGGTCACCAAACAGATGCTGTCGCGCTGATTGGTCCATTGCATTACCTTTTGTTATTAGAAACACAATAAGTCTACTCCGGGCTCAAGTAAGGCTCATTCTACCAGGGCAGTCGCCACTTCCTTTGCAGCACTGAAGCGGGTATCTGCAGCTGACATTTGTGCTGCTGCTGCTACCTGATACTCTGTTCACACATTTCACATTTAACAGGCACTACAGCCTTGACATCCCTTCCAGACACAGAGCAGATTTTGACTTCGCAGTTCTGCAGGGCCTGGTTTCCCGAGGGATTATTCCTGCTCCTGTTTCTCCTGTTTCTTCCTTACTGTTTCCCCCTCCCAGGGGTTGTCTTAAGTTTATACTGCTTGGGAATCGGTCCTACTTGTGTTACCTGCTGCAAGAACTTCCTCTCGAAGTAAGATGGTACAGTTACATAGGAACTTACTGTAACAGTAGATCTTCAAGAGAAGCTCTTGCAGCAGGTATATTTTCCTGAACTTCTTGGGACAGACATAAGGCTCTTCTATGGGATGGAGGATAGAAGAAGCAGGCTGTTGGTTAGCTGGGATCTGCAGCTTATCCATTAGATAGGGAAATGGGCAGACTGGGTGGGCCAAGTGGTCCTCATCTGCCATCAAATTCTGTGTTTCTGTGTTGTTCCCCCAGGGATCAGGCCTTTTCCAGGCTGGCTGTTCCTTCGTTATGAGGAAAAGTTTGGGTCACAATTCCTGTTTGTCACCTGTTGCAATCCGTTTGCCTGTAGGGGGGCGTACAAGAACTGGAGCACATGGGGAACTCCTTTATATAGAGTGACGTTGGGGGTGGAGCCGATGTCGGTGGGGGCGTTCCCACGTCGGTACCGCTAGAAGAATTTGCCAAGAACCGCTGCCAGGTGGCGTCAGTCCTAACTGTGTTACCTGCTGCAAGAGCTTCTCTCAAAGATCTACTGTTACGGTAAGTTCCTACGTAACTATACTTTATGTCCTTTATAGTTGCTCTGCTATAATCACAGCTTGTTATGTTTTCCTTGTTTCCCCTTGCTGAGAATCTATTAGTGCATTTTGTTATTGAATCTCTTAAAATATATATTTGTTCAATTTCTAATGAACTATCCGGGACTAATCTTTCCGGGACTTGCTGACTTTATTCCATTATTTTGGAAACTTTTCTGCCTGCACTGTCCCTCCCTGGGTGGTGAGAGCGCCGTGGGGGGTTTGAATTGGGGGTGAGGTTCTTTTTCTGCATTTTTGGACTTTTATTTTTTATTTTATTGGATGCATGGAGTGAGAGTTCGTGCCTCTATATTTGCACATTTCTGCGGTGGAAGGTGGGAGCTCCACTGTCAAAAAACTGACTTTTTTTTATATCTAATTGAACTGACTGTTGTTTAGTATTTATTATTCTACTGTATGTTTATTTGGATAATTTGATAGTTTAGTTTATTTAGTTTAAGTTTATGAGTTTTTAAATTCAGTATCTTATTTTATTTCATTGGGATTTCTCAGGAGTTTTGAGATCTTTGTTTTTGGCCTGCTGTTTATGGATGACGATAGTTATTCTCGTCGTACCCCCCCCCGTCATGCACTATTCATCCGCCGCTCTTCATGCCCTCCGCCGTTTCTTTGCCCCCCCTTTGCCTTTCCCTGCTTACCAACGCTGTAGGGCTTTGGGAATTGCGCGTGGTGGGATTCGGAGGGTGGGGGTGTGTGAACAGACGGGGGATGAAGGAGGGGGGTGTTCGCGTTCGGGTGGTCAAGTCCAGAAGACGCCCTGGGGCGAAATGGAGTGACAATCGGGGTCCTTCCTGGTTGGTCCCCATGCCCAAGGGCACCACCTTTTCTGTAAATGGTGGGCAGGTGGTCGGGGCTTCCCAGGAGTCCTGTCCAACTCGGGCGGTGTTGTGCAATGCCAGGTCCGTTGTGAACAAGACTGCCATTATTGCGGACTTGGTAGGTACAGCAGACCTGACTTGCATCACCGAAACCTGGCTGGATAGTAATGCGGGCCCAGTTTTTGAGGCAGCAATTCTGGCCGGGTATTCGGTGATTCACTGCCCGAGATTGGATCGCAGGGGTGGGGGGGTTGCGGTCTGTTTCAAGACGGAATTGGACCTCACTAGTGTTCCAGTGGAGGAGACCAGATCCTTTGAGAGTGTCATGGTGGCAGGTGGAGGCTATAGAATGGTTCTCGTCTGTCGTCCACCCGGTGACAAGAAACCATTCTTAAAGAAAGTGGCGGACTTCGTCGTCGACCTGGTACTCAAATTGCCCAGGTTGATGGTGCTGGGTGATTTTAATGCCTGGATCGACGATGAACTCTCGCCTTTTGGTCAGCACTTCCTCCAATTGATGTGTTCATTGGGCCTCTCACAGGTAGTTACCTCTGCCACTCATAAATCCGGCCACTCACTCGGCCTGGTCTTCCTGCTGGGGTTGGAGGCCTCCGAGGTGGGGGTGGAACCAGTCGGTTGGTCCGACCACCACACTGTGAGGTTCAATTTTGGCACCCCTGCATAGACCTACCCCAGTGGAGATGGTCAAGTACCGCCCTTTACGGGATGTTACTCCCACCGGTCTAACTGCGGTTCTTGACCTATCAGAATTTCCTGGGTTGAGCATAAATCCGGAAGTAATGGTGCAAGCCTGTAATAAGGCTGTCACCTCTGCTTTGGATTTAATTGCTCCCAACCGTGTGCGTCCTCTCTCCCTTTGGCCCCGATCCCCCTGGTTTGATCAGGATCTGAGGGAGTTGTGGAGACTTGGTCACAGGTTGGAGAGATGTTGGCGGAAGTCCGGCTCGGATGACGACCATCTTAGACTCCTAGAGCATTATAGAAACATAGAAACATAGAATTTGACGGCAGATAAGGACCGCTTGGCCCACCCAGTCTGCCCATTTCCCTACCTACTGGATAAGCTGCAGATCCTAGTTAACCAGCAGCCTACTTCTTCCTACCCCCAACCCCTAGAATGGCCTTATGACTGTCCCATGCATGCTTGAATTCCACCACTGATTTTGACTCCACAACCTCCTCCGGAAGACCGTTCCATGCATCCACAACGATCTCTGTGAAAAAATACTTCCTTAAATTACCTCTGAGCCGCCCCCCCTCTATCTTCAAATTGTGCCCTCTTGTTCTTGCACACCTCTTTTTTTGAAAGATGCTACCCTCTTGGACTTTGTTGATTCCTTGAGGTACTTAAACATTTCTATCATGTCCCCCCTCTCCCTCCTTTCCTCGAGGCTATACATATTAAGCTCCTTTCGTCTCTCTTCATGTCTTCCGGTGCAGACCCTGCACCATTTTAGTTGCCCTCCTCTGGATAGCTTCCATCCTGTCTATGTCTTTGCGGAGATTGGGTCTCCAGAACTGCACACAGTACTCCAGATGGGGTCTCACCAGCTGTCTGTACAGAGAGATAATAACTTCCTGTTTTCTACTGGTGATGCCTCTCCTATGCATCCCAGTATCCCCCCAGCCCTCCTTGCTGCCCTCTCACATTGCTTGCCCACCTTTAGGTCATCTGATATGACTACCCCCAGGTCCCTTTCCATTTTTGTTGTTGTTGGTATCTCACCCCCATTGTGTACTCTTCCCTGGGTTTTTGTTTCCCAGGTGCATTACCTTGCACTTCTTAGCATTGAATCTAAGCTGCCATACATTGACCATTCCTCTAACCTTGCCAAGTCCCTTCTCATCCTTTCCACCCCACCCTGTGCATCAACTCTGTTGCAGATCTTTGTGTCATCTGCAAAGAGACATGCTTTTCCTTCAGTCCCTCTGCAATGTAACATAAAGACATTGAAGAGGACCCAGTCCTAGTACTGAACCCTGAAATGTGCCCACTAGTAACCTCCTTTCTTTGAGTGGACTCCATTTACTATTACTCTCTGTGTCCTATTCTCCAGCCAATTCTTTACCCAGGCTGTCATCTTGGGACCCACTCCCAGGCTGGCTAACTTGTATATTAATCTTGTGTGTGGGACTGTGTAAAATGCTTTGCTAAAGTCTAGGTAGGCCATGTCCACAGCCCCTCCCTGATCTACTACTTTGGTCACCCAGTCAAAGAAATCTATCAGATTCATCTGGCATGACCTTCCCGCTGTGAATCCATGCTGCCTAGGGTCCTGTGCCCCTCTGGACTCTAGATACTCGACAGTTCTTTCCTTCAGAAGTGATTCCATCATTTTCCCTATCACTGAGGTTAAACTAACAGGTCTGTAGTTTCCTGCTTCTGCCTTGCTCCCACTTTTGTGAAGGGGAATCACATCTGCCCTCCTCCAGTCCTCGGGTACCACCCCATCCTCCCATGATTTGTTAAAAAGGGTAGTCAGTGGTGTCACTAGTTCTACTCTTAGTTCTTTTAGAATTCTGGGATGAATCCCATCAGGCCCCATTGCTTTGTCCACCTTCAGTTTTATAAACTCTATCAGTCAGCAATTACTCACAAGAAGGCAATATTCCTGTCCGGAGAAATTGCTGCTGCTCAGAATCGACCAGCCCAGCTCCTCCGAACTGTAGACAGGCTGTGCAGCCCAGCCTGTCTGCAGGTTCATCGAGCCTTTTCACAGTTACAGTGTGTGGAGCTTGCTTGATTCTTTGCCAATAAGGTGGCCGACATCAGGGCCAAGATTTGCGCCGCCCCCTCCATGGGAGTTGTGGCGGTCCAGCCTGTGGTTGCAAGCACACTGTCTACCTGGAGTTCCTTCATAAGGCCGGAAATTGAGGATATTATGAGGATTGTCCAGGGTATGCGCACCACTAGCTGTAGTTTAGACCCGGGTCCCACAGGCCTGATTATGGGCTGTGGGGAGGTCATCTTCCCGGTTCTTGCCAGGATAGTCGGGTGCTCCTTGGACACTGGTGAATACCCCCGCTCCCTGAAGGAGGCGGTTGACACCAGTGTTGAAAAAGGCATCTTTGGACCCCGACTCGCTGGCAAACTACAGACCTATCTCGAACCTCCCCTTTGTTGGGAAGGTAATCAAGAAAGTGGTGGCAGCCCAGTCAGACAACCATCTTACCATCCATAATATCTACGATCCTCTTCAGTCAGGTTTTCGTAAGAGACACAGCACAGAGACTGCACTGGTTCGGGTCCTCAATGATCTCCTGATGGCGAGAGACCAGAAAAAACGGTCCATCTTGGTCCTTCTGGATCTGTCAGCAGCATTTGACACCGTAGACCATGGGGTGTTGCTTGAGCGCCTGAGATACATCTATGGGCTTTCGGGTTTGGTCCACAGATGGTTTACCTCCTTCCTCACAGGTAGAACTCAGAGGGTGGTATTGGGGATTTTTTCCTCCGATCCTACTGCTCTGACCTGTGGGGTGCCTCAGGGCTCGTTGCTATCACCCATGTTGTTTGCAGTGTACATGCTTCCCCTCGGAGACATTGTGAGAAGATACGGGCTGGAGTTTCATTGTTATGCCGATGATACCCAGCTCTGTCTATCTTTTGTACCTGACCAGAATAGAGCACTCTCAGTGTTTAACAGCTGTCTCAGGGAGATCCAGGATTGGATGAGGTCCAACTGGTTGAAGTTGAACTCTGGGAAGACGGAGGTGTTGGTTGTGGATCCCGGCCGCCGGATTGAGGGGTCCGGGGCACGTCAAACCTCTGGTTTATTCCTGGGAGATGCGGAGCTCCCAATCTCTTAAACGGGTGCGAGACCTGGGGATGATTCTGGACGATCAGCTGACATTGCGTGTGCAAGTGTCGGCGGTCGTTAAGACATCCTTTTACCATCTTAGGAACATCGCCAGGATCAAGCACCTTGTTCCATCCGGCGACCTACCCACTCTGATCCACGCCTTTGTGACCTCGCGTCTGGACTACTGCAATTCCCTTTACTGTGGGCTGTCTGGGGTTGATATCCGCCGCTTGCAGCTAGTGCAGAACTCGGCAGCCCGGTTGTTAACGGGGACTCCTCGTTCCTCTCATATTACACCGGTGCTCCGAGACCTGCACTGGCTGCCGATTCAGTGGCGGATCACCTTTAAAGTCGGTCTTCTGACTTATAAAGCCCTACACGGGTTGGGCCCAGATTACCTGAAAGAGCTCCTGGCGCCTTACCGACCGACGTGACCACTCCGCTTCACCAACGAGGGGTTGCTAGAGATCCCGAGGGTCATTTTAAAATCTTCTGGTGCCCGAGCTTTTATGTTCGAGGCACCGACCCTCTGGAATTCTCTACCACATTGGATTCGAGAGTGCATGACGGTGGAGGGTTTTAAAAAGGGCTTAAAGTCTTTTTTATGGAACAAGGCATTTTTAGATAATGCTGATGCCTATTAATTGCCCTGTTGTTAATTCAGTTATATGAAGTTTTATATGGTTTTAGTATGTTTTAATCTGTATTTTATTGTAATGCGCCTTGGTTTTAAGAAAGGCGTAGACAAATAAAGATTATTATTATTATTATCCTCTGCTTGGGTCTCCATATTGTCATCATTTCCTGCTGTGACGCTTGCACTTTCTCCAGTATTATCAATCCTATTTGTTTCCCAGAGTCTGTTTAGGGCATCCTTGCGTATTTTCCCCGTCGGTTTGGATAACCCGATTTATTTTGTGGGTTTCAGTGGTAAGTTTTTCACTGGCTATGTTTAATATCTCCTGAGTGTCCGCCTCCACTGAGTCTATCAAACCCATGAGGGAGCATATCTATTTACTGTTTCAATAGCATGCCCTAGGGCCCTTCTTCCTTTTTTATGCATTTATTTCCTTTTACTTGGCTCCATTCATGATCCACACAAAAGCTGTCTCCCTTAGGGGTGGTTAGTACATGTGGCAGTTGGCAGGTTCATTAGTAGCAGAGTCCTTGCTTCATAGTTCAGGCCGCTTAGCTCTGAGTTTGCTAAAGTTTTAAGTTTTGAAAGAAGGCTTTTGTGCGGATCATGTGGATTTACTGAAACCTGTATTACCTGTCTGAAACAAAGTTGACTGAAACATAACCACATGCTAAAACAAAGTACTGGTGGCAGTATGCTTTTAAAATACTGAATGGTGAAAGTTAATAAATGTGAAGATCAATAATACAGTATATACCATGAAGTTTTGCACTGTTCTATCTGAAGGTGGTTGCTGAGCATGTTAATAGAATTGTAATAATGTGGTTGTTAGATATGCTAATAATGTTGTAATAAGGTGTATATTTTGTGTCTATACTTGTAACAGTTTGTGAATAAGTTGTTTATTAGTTTGTAATAAGCTGGTGAAGTGTCATTAGAAATGTATATATTAGTTAATTATTAACATATATGGTGCAAATAGGCTGTTGGTTAACTAGGATCTGCAGCTTATCCAGTAGGTAGGGAAATGGGCAGGCTAGGTGGGCCAAGTGGTCCTTATCTGCTGTCAAAGTCTATGTTTCTAAATAGCTGTGGTTTTTATAATGCAAAATATATATATGTATACGTTTGTATGTATGTGTGTGTGTGTGTGTGTGTATATATATATATATAAAATATATCTATATAAATATTACATGGTTGAGACTTTTTCCTGTTATAAAAACTATCAGCTGTTTTCCCATTTGTGATGGGTAATTAACATTATGTAGTTACAACACTCTATTACATTGTAGTTAACCCACTATTAACACACTATTACAAGTGTGGACAACAAATATACATACTATTACAGAACTATTAACGTGAAACAGCCCCTGCATTGTGACACTGTTAGCATTTTGTAATAGCCACCTAGTTACAACACACCTGAAAGTTGTAACTAATTACACCCAGTTAACACATGCCAAATAAAAAATGTTTCGAATGGAAATCAAACTTGTACTGTGTAAGAAACGAAACAAAAACAAGAGTCACAAATCACTTACCAAACACTGTAGCTGCTGTGTTCTATGCTGCAGTCCTTAAAATTACTAAAGGGAGAAACACCAGAACTACACCTCCTTTTATAGGACGTACACTATGGAAACCTGATAGGACCAAAACTACGCAACCCAAACCAGAATGCTTTTTCTGAAAGCCAAATTAGCACACTTTTTTCTTAAAGCCAAATGGACCAACCTTATGCAATACATAAAACTTCTGATAGGTAGGCTCCAGATATGTGAGAAATATCTCTATCTTCGGGCTCATGGTTTTATGGCTTGTTTGACCATTCGATGGTGATATTTCCTCATATCCTACACTTACCTATCAATATGTTTTATTTTATTTAGTTTTTGTTGACCGGGTAAGTGCACTAGACAAATCCTGCCTATTTTCAGGCACGACCCGGGGAAGGGGATACAGATGAATGCCAGCTGACCTTAAACTAGATGAAACTGTTGGTGGTGTTTTTAGTGAATGAGGCAGATTTGGCCAGAACACTGGGGAAATTCCCCTACTCTTTTCGATAAGCACCATAGGATCTTTAATATCCACCTGAACTACCACCAATCCAGGCAGATGGGACCTCGGTTTAACGTCTCATCCGAAAGACTGCACCTCAGAAGTATAGCACCCCTCTCATGCTGCACTACAGTGTCAGTACTGGGATATTAACCCAAGTGCCAGATGTGGGAACTGAACCCACAGCCCTCTGATCTCCCGGCTTCAGAGGCGAGTGTGCTACCTACTGAGCCACTCACACTAAATGTATGTATATACTTTAAAAAATTAATGCACCAGTTAGGGTTCAACTTAATTATTAGTAGGGAGGTGTGGCTACATGGGGTTTAACCCTAACTCCCCACCTCCAGTCCCCAATCAGCAAATGGGAAATACATTAGGGTTGTGGGTTTCCGGGGTCTTGCCAAGTCAGTGGTGGGGTCTTCCCTGGAGTTTTGAATCCTAATACTCACCCCTCACTCCCAGCTGTGACCTCCTGTCCAGAGCACAAGATACAGCCCCAAGTTGGTGCCTCATGATGATACAGTCTTCAGAGGTAGAGAAGTATGTCTCACCACATGTTGCCAACACAATCTGTAGTAGCTTTCTTCACACAGGGCCCTGCCCGAAAAAAGGAGATAACATCTGACGTTGTTTGCTCAGGGAGCAGGGTGGGCATTAGGATTGACAACCCCAAGGAAGACCCCAACACTGATTTGCAAAGACTCCAGAGACCCAAAACCCTAATGTTGCTTCGGAGTGGGGGTGGGGAGTTAGGGTTCCCTAACACCACATTTCCCTACTTTTATGGCATTAAGTTGCACCCTAACTGGTGCATTAATGCAGTTTTTTTGCAAATGATTTCCTTTCTTTTTGAGATAGTGGAATCTTATCCTCATTCATGCAGGTCCCTTTGGGACCAATGTGTACAGTTGCGGATGCACAGGGCCCAAGGGAAAAAAGGGAAGACTCTGTCCACATACAGAAATGCAGGGCCCTTGTGAGCCCTGCATTTCTGTGCAATGATGGATGTCAAGAAATCATGGAGCTGTCAGGTGGGCTGCTGAAGTGAAGGGCTCTCTGTTCCTTGCAATTCCATGTGGTCCAGATACAGATATAGATGCAGATGCACAGGGCAAAGAGTCCATCTGTTTGCCAAGGCACAGGGCACTGTGCCACCCACAAATGCCGACATGCAGGACCCTATGCCAAGAGAAGAGTTGTCTTTGTTATATGGTACCTGGGCCTATGCAGGTAACCCAGTATTTTTCATTCCCTGGCTGGGGGGGTTCATATAACAGTTACACACCCCCCCACCCTGACCCCATCCAGCTGGGTCATTGAGTTTGCCCTGAACTCAAATCACTGGGATGGGATACCACAGCATACCCACTGGGGTCAAGACTGTCACTACACACAAAGTTTCTTAATAATAATTTTTTTTTTATTATTTTGACTCCAGATTTTCAAGATAGTTGTTCTGTGACTCCCCTTATAAACGTGACTAGTGGCATGTATAATATATTGGCCGAAATGTCATTTCACACCAGAAGTGTGAAAACACGTCTTGCCCAGGATTCAAAAAGTGACACCTGTCACGTTTAAGAGATGGTGTGAAAAAATGGCTGTATTGAAAGTATGGAGCCAAAATACTAAAAATTAGCAAAGTCATGAGTGAACGTTGAAATATTGCAACATTCAGTTGTAACTTGGTCACTTTGCCATGTTTGTACACCAAATTTTCGTATAGCCTTTATATTACCCCACCTCATTAACCCATTAGTTGAACATTTTCAAATCCTCACCAAAACGTCTTTCTGTGCCACATGGGCGAAAGCACATTTTGACCAGGATTTCAAAAATGACAGCTGTCAAGTTTATGAGGTGGTGTGAAAAATGGCTATGTTGAAAATTTGAGATCAAAATATGTAAAATTGCCAAATTTATGAGCGATCTTAGAAAAATATCAACGTATGCTCATAACTTTGCCATTTTTACATACCTTGACTCCAGATTTTCAATGTAACTTTCTTATGACACCACCTCATGTACAAGGGTAGTGAAAATGTTCAAATCCCACCCAAAAAGTGATTTTGCAAAGTGACCACAAAATCCCCTGTTGGACCAGATTTGCATAATTCCACCACCACTGGTCATGAGGTGGGGTTTCAAAAAGACCATGTTGAAAATTTGGGGTCATAATATATAAAAGTGGCAAAGTTATGAATCAAAGTTCAGACCCCACTAAAATACATTAAACTGCATTTACCTGATTTTCTCATATTGCAGTCGCCAGTTCCAGCAGCAAGACATGCCTTCGATCAGAGAGTGGGTCTACACCGTGGGACATGTTCAGCTGAGTGAGGGTGCGTGCGGAGTGTGGGAAGGCGTGGAGAAGTGGATGCTGAGTGGGAAGTTGGGATGGAATGGGCAGGGTGTATGTGTGGGGGGGGTCAGATAGTTGAGGGACCATTTTCTGGGATGGTTTTATTTGTTTCAGGGAATATGCAGACACTGGAGATTGGGCACCGCAGTGTCAGGCTAGTGTTTGGCGGTACCAGGGTTAGGCACCCCGGTGCCACCACGTACATACTAGAAACGGGGGTGGACACCCAGATCTGCTTATATATTTAAAATAAATAAACATTGGGGTGGGCAGGTGACCTTGAGGGGAGGGGGGAAGAGGCACCGGGGTGGGCAGCCCAGTCCCCTTAAGACTATAATGAGAGAGAGAGAGGGAGAGAGGAAGAGGGGGGAGAGAGAGAGTGAGAATTTGATACATGGATAGATAAATAGAGAGATGGGAATAGAGAATAGGGGTTCTAGGGACGTGGATGTGATGTACTATTCACACCTCTGGCAGTGTTCCTTTCCCTTTAAGGCTTGCCGGAACATCTTCAAGCTGGCTCCTCCCACCTACCTGAGTGGTAACTCCCTCCACACCACCCCATGACATCAGATCTTCCTTTCTGCTGCAAGGAGAAGGTTCCCTCCATACCGCTTTCTGCACTGAAGTTGGCCATTTGCTTCAAAACTTTGCAAATCCATTTGCATCTTCAAGCAATTTCTGAGTCTTCGTCATGGATGACTCGAAGTCGGCACCCAGTTTAAAAAAATGCAAGTGCAGGCCGAAGATGTCCCGGACAAATCCGCACACCTCGTGCATCTGCTGCCTAGGCCACGAACATGATCCCCAGGCGTGTGGCCTCTGTCACACCTTGCATCCTTGTTCTTTAGAAGACTGGCATGCTTGGCTACATTTAGGGCACCCAGATGAATGGAATCCCCTGTTTGGTTGAAAGATGCCCATTGGGCAGTCTCCGGAGCTGTGGAGTCTGCTGAACAGCTTACAGCTTTTACAGAGGCTGCAGCTCGGGCTGTGGAGCATGCCTCTTCAGCTTCGGCCTATGTGCCACTTTCTTTTGGCACCACCTTCACAGGGGTGTTCAGAGATTTGTGCCAACCCCTTCCCACCTTTGTGCAGAGCCCCTCTAAGAGCACAAAATCCAAATCTTCAAAGAAGGAGACTAAAAAGAAGTCTCACTGTCGATCGTAAAATCGCAAGCACTTTTGGACCTTGGATTCCCATGCTTTTCTGGAGGTTTAAACTACGGTCAATCCTTCAGCCAAGGCCGCCGGCTCCATTGTATCACCGTCAGGCCAGTCAGTCAAGATTTTTCTTGAGCCAATCAATGCATTGTCACAAGATAGGCTGATGCCTCCCTCTCTAGGACTCAGATCCTACCTGTTACCTCTTAGAGTGGGTCAGACCAGCCCACTGATCTGGTCTGTAACCCTTGGCATCTGATTACCCAGGAGGATCCTGTGCTTTTCACAGGTTTCCTCTGAGGCCCACTGTTAGCATCCCCAAGGATCGAGGTCTCAATCCCGAAGCCCAGAGTAGAGTTGCTCATGCTAGCATCAGCGTTCCTGCTCACAGCATTTGGGAAAGCGGTGCCGCCACTACTCTTCTTCTTCTTCTTCCTCCACCTTTGACAAGGAGAGGCTCTGCCACAAAATGCATCGGCGCTATGAAGAACTCATGTAGCATCAGCTCATGCTGGCCAGGGTTAAGCCATTTCCAACCCCTCCCCAGCTCTTCCGTGGCTCCCACCACCGAGGCATCGGCCAACTCCAGCTCAGTTGGTTACGGCTCAGCCTTTTCCATCCTCTCTGCCCATCCAGGTGAAACCACTGCCTAAGCAGTCGCCGGTTGGTACCCCGCCCCCACCGGATGCCTATACCACTTCTGGGTTTCAGCGTCGGCTGTTGGTCACCGTGACTCCCGACAGACCCTGTAGGGTCAGTGCAGACTCTGGTGGATGACCACTTTTCAACAAATCCTCGGAGTCTGAGGGCTCCTCCCTACATTCCCGTCCGTTGGATGTCGAGTCAGGAGATGATTTGTCTATAGAGCATGGTCCCACCTCTTACATGGGCCTGCCCCATTTGATCTTGTAATCTATGGGTCTCCAGATGGAGCCCATCCAAAAATGGGTTAAGTACCCGTTAACAGAGATTCACAACCAGGATGACTCCCCTGGGGTGGTATTCCCAGTTGTCAAGGCCATTCTTGGCCCCGCTCTGGAGCTTTAGCAGCACCCTGCCTCTTGCCCTGTGCATTTGGCATGGAAGGCCCGCAAGTACGCAAGTCCCTACCAGTTCCCTGTCGAGTTTCACTGAACATCACTCAGCCGAGGGTCTGGTGGCCAACTCGGTCTTTCAGTGTACTGGCAATATCGGGGATGTGTATAAGCCCCCTGACAAGCAATCCAAGAAATTGGATCATATGTTTAAAAATGTCAATGCAGCCTCTTCTCTCGGCCTTCGGCAGGCAGGTTCAGCCCTTTTGATGACCCACTTCACTCATACCCTCTTAGGCACTCTCAATGAGGTGCTTCCCCAGCTCCCGGTTGACTTACAGACCATATTCAAGCAAGTCTGGGACCAGGGCTGAGCGGTGGTTAAGCAGCAGCTCCAGACAGCTGTAGACATCGGCGACTCCTGCGCCTGGTCTGTGGCTGCCACGGTGGCCACGCGTCACAAGGCTTGGCTGAGGATCCTGACCTTTACAGCAGATACCCAACAGAATTTGGCGAATGTCCCCTTCTTAGCCACTGACTTGTTTGGGCCGGGGTTGGAAGGACGCCTTACTTGCACTGAAAAGTTCAACGGTACCCTGGACTCTTACCTCCACCCAGAGGGATCCCAAGAGCTCTAAGCTCCAAAGAAACTAGCCCTTTCTGCCTCTCTTTGGCCCTGTGGCCAAGCGGTCGCAGGCCCAGGCTTGGCGTCCCTGACCGAAGTCAGTTGCTTCGATTGTCTGAAAGCCAGGTGGTCGAGGCCTCACTGCTTCCTCAGCTGGTCCTTCCTCCACCTCTAAGCCTGCCCGGTTACGGGATGGGGGGTGCCTCCCCCATGCCCATCCTTACTCCCCTGGATCCTCCCATAGGGGGCCGGCTCCACCACTTAAGGGAATGTCTGACTGTCTCTCGTTTTAAATCGGAGCTCAAAACATATTTGTTTTATCAGGCTTTTTGTGATGGTGTTTGATTATTTGAGTGTATTGTTTGTATATTTTATTGTACAGCACCTTGGCACTTGAAAGGTGCTTAATAAATAAATGTTACCTACTTACTTCCTTTCTACCTGGTCCACTGTCACCACGAACAGGTGGGTCCTTGAGGTGGTCGGTCAGGGTCTGCCTCTAGAGTTCTTGGCTTATCCGCCTTGCCCAGCCCGTACCCTGTGGGAGGACATGGTGTCCACTGATATGCTGTCAGCCCTTTGGGAATACATCGCCCAGCTCCTCCAGAAGGAGGTAGTGTCTCCAGTCCCGTACTCTCCAGTAAGCCCAGGGTTTGTCTCCAGGTACTTCCTGGTGCCAAAGTGGACAGGGGCTGGCGCCGCATCTTAGATCTACATGACCTGAGCAAATTTCTTCAGTAGCGCACTTTCAGGATGGTCACTCTGTTTCAGATCATTCCATCTCTGGAGCAGGACATGTGGTTCTACTCCCTGGATCTTCAGGATGCATTTTTCCACATCTCCATCCGTCCATCCCACCACCAGATCCTGCAATGCCATGCAGAGGGAGGTCTCTACGAGTTCCAGGCCATGCCCTTTGGCCTCTCTTCAACTCCTCGGGTCTTCACCCAAGTGCATAGCAGTAGTGGCAGCCTACTTGAGACACCAAGGGGTCTGTGTGTACCCCTACCTGGACAACTGGCTTATAGAGGGTTTCTCCAGGGAGGAGGTGAAGCGATCCAGGGATCTGGCCCTCCAGGCCTGTTTGTCCCTATGCCTCCTGGTCAACAAGGCCAAGTCGGAGCTCGTACCTTCACATGTGACACACTTCATCAGGGTGGAGCTCGACTCTTGCAGAGCCAGGGCTTGGCTTCTGGCAGACCAGATGGATGTTCTCTCCACCTTTGCCCAATCATTTCAGGTTGGGCAGTTGTGCCCTGCTTGGGACTTCCTGTGCCTCCTGGGATACATGTCAGCATGCACCAGCGTGGTCCATTGGGCCCGGTGGAGAATGCGTTCTCTGCAATGGGAGCTTGCCCACCAATGGTCTCAGTGCCAGGGTCACTTCATCCAGCCCGGTCACTGTGACCCAGCCAATGTGGGATGCCCTCCAGTGGTGGTTAGTCCTGGAACATCTGCAGGAAGGGATCGCATTTGTCCGCTTGGAGCCAACGGCCACCATCATGACCAGTGCATCCCTGATGGGCTGGGGTGCCCAACTGGGGGACCACAGAGTCCATGGATTCTGGACCCCCAAGAAGTCCTGATGCCATATCAACCTGCTGGGGCTCTGGGCAGTTCAGCTGGCGCTGACAACCTTTACTCTGCACATTCGTGGTCAGGTCGTTCAGTTCCAGACGAACACCACAACAAGGTGCTACCTCAACAAACAGGGCAGGACACACTTTCTTGCTCTGTGCAGGGAAGCTCTCCACATCTGGACCTTCATGCCCACCCTGGATGCCAGTCTCTTGGTCACCCATGTAGCTGGCACCTCCAACCAGCTGGCGGACACCCTCAGCCATGTTGGCAAGGCATCTCACGAGTGTGTCTCTCTATCTAGAGGTAGTACATAGCCTATTCTTGCACAGGGGCACCCCTCGGGTGGACCTGTTCGCCTCCAAGGAGAGTACAAAGCTGAGGCTTTATTGTGCCCTCCCACCTCAGCAGGGAAAGCATCAGGGAGATGCCTTCTTGAGGCCCTGGATCCTGGGCCTCCTCTGTGCCTTCCCTCCATTTCCTCTGATCCAAAAAGTGCTGATCAAAGCCAGGATGGACAAGGCATGGATGATCCTGGTGGCTCCGGATTGGCCCTACCAGTTCTGGTACCTCGATCTCCTCAGCCTCAGCAGCAGGCTCTTGTGGTGTCTTTCTCTCCACCCAGACCCGCTCTCTTGCAATCAGGGGAAGGTACTCCATCCAGATCTTCAGTCCCTGCACCTGACAGCCTTGTTCCTGATCAGCTAAAGTTCCAGGCCTTGGGTCTTTCCGAAGATGTGCTCACTATGGTCGAGACTTCTTGGAAGGAGTCCACCCAAAAATGCTATACCTTCAAATGGAAGAGGTTCTCCATTTGGTGCCAGAACAAGGGGCTTGACCCTTTGTCCCGTGGCTAGCATTCTCGACTACCTTTGTTCCCTCTCTCAGTTGGGCCTTTGGTAGACCACCATTAAGGTGCACCTGGCAGCCATCTCAACATACCAGGCATGGGCTGGTATGTCATCAGTGGTGCAGGAGACGGTGGTCTGGCATGTTTTCAAAGGCCTTGAACACATTTCTCCTCCGGTGCATGAACCACCATCACCTTGGGACTTGATGCTGGTATTGGCAAAGTTCATGGGCAAGCCCTTCGAACCCATGCACAGGTGTGATATCTCTCACCTGTCATGGAAGACCACCTTTCTGGTTGCTGTCACATCAGCCAGAAGGCTCTGAGCTCCAGGTGCTCTCGGTGGAGTCTCCTTATCTGGTCTTCCACAGGGACAAGGTTGTCTTGTGCCTCAACCCGCAGTTCCTCCCAAAGGTTGTGTCTGAGTTTCACCTTAACCCGGTGATGAATCTCCCTGTGTTCTTCACCAGCCACACCTCAGAGGCCGAGCACAGGCTCCATACTTCGGACTTGCAGCAAGTGCTCACCTACTATAAGGAGCACACAGCTGGAGTCTGGGGAGAGGTTCGCCAGCTTTTTGTCACCTATGCTGAAGCCGCATCTGGCAGACTGGAAGCAAAGTGGATGATTGGTAGGTGGATTGTAACTTGCATCAACCTCTGCTATAGGTTGCTGGGTAGGGAGCCTCCTGTAGGGCTAAGGCTCATACAACCTGTCATACTGCTGCCTCAGTGGCTGCTTCTAGGGATGTCCCTATCCAGGAAATCTGAAGGTCTGTTACCTGGAAGTCAGCACACACCTTCATTTCCCATTACCACATTGACCTTGAGTAACGCCGGGATGTTGGTTTTGGGGCCTCAGTTCTCCAGTCTCTTTTCCCGAAATAGGGGGAGTACGCCTTGCCCTCTCCTTCCGGAGAACTGCTAGGAGTCTGCCAGACAGTGTGGCCAGTACATCGTATCCACGTCCCTAGAAAATCAGGGTTACTTAAATGCAACAAGTCTAGGAGTGGTATATGATGTACATCCACACTGACCCAGCCTACCTCCACTGGCAAGTGGCACACCGGTCTTGCTTCCAGCTAGTAAGATCTGATGTCATGGGGTGGTGCCAAGGTTGTCACCACCTGGATAGGTGGGAGGAGCCAGCTTGAAGATGTTCCGTCAAGCCTTAAAGGGAAATGCACACTGCTAGAAGTGTGGATGTACATCATATACCACTCCTAGAACTACTGTTACAGGTGAGTAACCTGTTTATTGCTGACTTACTGCTTGAACTGAAGCTGGCAGTACAATTCTGGCTGCGGCTTTAGCATTCAAGAAAATCCCACAGGAGCCTGCCCAATGGCACTGAACGCCGCACCTCATGGCAAGCCAGCGACTCGGGTTCAGGAACGGACTCAGGTCGTCAGGGGAGGAGTAGGATCAAGTGTCTGGAGGACTGCTCTCTTCTCCTGAAGGGGGGGGGGATTGTAGTTTCCGGCACTGTATGACCCTCAGTGGAGCCCGGGAGAGCAGCACATCAGGAACGCGGCGGACATCCATTGACGTCATTACACATTCGTGTCCTTGGGGGCACATAAGATAAAAACCTTCTGCCCACATGCATGATGACTCTGAAGGGGTACCATCCACGGCTGCTTCCAAACAAAGCACCACTCAAGGGGCAGGGGCTCAAGGGTGATGCTGTTTCTCCCCCCTCGGGAGGGCCCCTCCGTTAGGGTAAGCCACAGTCCTCCCTGCTTCAGCTGGGTCATGGTGGAAGCTGGTAAAGTAGCCAGGATGTTGAGACCCCTCATGGCAGGGCCGATTGGGCGAAGGACCCCCTGTTGTGAGTGCAGAGTGCAAAAAATAGAACATACAAAAAAAGTCCCACAGTTCTCATACAGACAACGTGGGCGAATGTCTCCTCTCGCTAAGGGCACCCTGGATGTTGGGGTGACCAGAAAAGCTATTTCTGACAATTTTTTCAGAAAAGAAGCACCAGAATCTAGCTGAACAGATCCCATTTAGCTAGGTCCAGGTGTTTGGTTTTTTGAAAATGTATCATTTTTATGTATTTTCAGTGTTTGTCAGTAAAAAAAAAAAGCTGTCAGTCACGATCAGTATTCCCCTTCCCCCACATAAGTAAATCATGAAAATAAGCATTCGAAATAGGCTTTTTTTTTTTACTGTTGGCATTTGTCGATTAACTCAAAAATCCTTATAAATCTGAAGCCCTGTAATATTTTTTCACCAAACCTTTGAAAGGCACACCCTTGGCACAGGCCCTATCAACCCTGAAAATGGTCATGAAAAAATTCCGCACTGTATAGCTGTAGGTGGGAGCAAATCATACACAATGTTAGGTATAAGGGTGGGTTTTTTTCCATTTTTTGGTGCTTCATGTCTCGGAAACCGAACAAGATGCCGTCACAAAACTTTTCAGATCTTGAGACTCTGACAGCCTGACTGCGCTTACCAAAGTTTGTGCTAGTTCATCAAACAAAGCCCAAGTTATTAAGGTGCAAAAATTGGGGTTAATATTAAACAACTTATGCAACCCTAACTATAGGGGTGCCACTGCTCTCCTATAATATGCAGTAGACGTGGACATAAACAACTGCTGATAAATCCTTTTAGCAGAGCAACTATATGTATAGATGTAAAATCTATACATATAGTTACTGTGTTAGACCCTAGTTAGTTTGTCATTAGATGAACCCCCCCAACTCCCACCAGCCGTCCAGCACTACTTCTCATCTTGTTTTCACTTTGTTTTCTTCAGACCAAACAGCCACCTTGCTACATAGCACACCCTTAGATATCAGCAGTCTCCCATTTTCCCACAAACATAGTAAGAGGTACAGCAGCTTACCATTTTCATGTACCCTCCCCCACTGAGTCTCTGTGTTGTTGTTTTTTCAACGCTCTCCAGATTGCCAGTTCTCTCAAAGTCCCACTCTGCAGACCTTCTGCTCCACGTGTCCGATAATCCGCTCCAGCTCGCCCAACAGTTTGCTCGTGTCCACAAAAAAAAAAATACAAATTCCCCAAAGCTCCTCCACAATAAAAATACAACTGGTCACAACTTCCTCTTCAGAGTCCTGCAAAAATGAAGGTGCTTCTAGGTAACTAAGACATCAGGAAGTGCTCGCTAAAGACAACCTCCAGTTTTTCTATAAATGTTAAGAAACACGGCTTTCTCCACCAGTCAGCAGCAGTGCTGTCAGGACAGTGTGACATCTTGTCATTATGAATATGGCATTGGTCATAGCAGCTATCTCTAGAAGGTACAATAACTTGGCAGAGCACCAGAAAAACCCACATAAATATACAGTATATCTGAAAAAAGATCACAGTATAGTTTAATAAAACACAAGTTCTAGGGATGTGGATATGGTTATTCACACTTGTGGCAGTCTTCCTCTAATGGGTTAACTTGCTGTAGACTTTAAGCTTTGCTTCTCCCACCCATCTGGGTGGTATACTCCAAGGCTCTGCCCCATGACATCAGATCTTCCTTTCCGGTGGAAGTGTCAGGTCTCCTCCTGTGCAACTCCATGTGCAGTGTAAGAATTTTCCACTTGTGCCATTGGTAAACTTAAAACATTTCGAATTTTCTTTTGTGTTAGTGAGTATATGTCTCAGTTCCACTCAAGTCACTCAACATACACAATGGAATGCGAGGATTCTAAGTAGAGTCCAGAATTCAAGCATTGCGTTCAGTGCAACCAGATGTCTCGAATGGATCCACGTACTTCATGCATTTACTGCCTGAGGTCAGAGCTCAACGTTGCTGCCTGTGGCCTTTGCAAAACTTTACTCTCCTCTTTCCGCAAAGACCATTACGCCTGTCTTCTACTCGTCTGGCCAAACTGGACCCTCCAGTAAAGTCTAAGGGCATCTGTAAAGTGATGCCTGCCATTGTAGGATCTGTGGCCCAGCTTGCGGTGATGGAAGAAATAGCTACGGCGGGCACTTCAGTTTCAGCACTGCTCCCAGCAGTGTCGGAGCGTCGTTCATGGGAATGTTTTGTGATGTGTGCAAGTCCCTTCAGACCTTCAGGGAGACCCCTTTCTGCCATAGCAAGAAGTAGTCGAAGTCCTGCCGTCAGTCATAGGACCAGAAAAGGGCAAGCTCTTCCCACGTCTACAACTCCATCAACTGCTTGACGACTGTTGAACACTCTGCTTCAGCTGAGCCCTCCTAGGTCGAGGGTCAGGCCGCAAGCTTCATGGTAACCCCGTCAGGTTTGTTGGCTTCTACATTGGGCCGACCAGGTGGCCAAGATTTTTCTCAACCTGGTCAACCCATTGTCAGAAGGGATCGAAGACCATTCATTCTCTCAGACCCCGGTCCTTTCGGCCCTCACTCAAGAGGGACAGGAGGAGGAGTTGGTAGACCCGGCTGTCTCCTCCCAGGAACTGACCCCCACCGGAGTCAAGCAGCAGAGGCCGGTTGTGTTGAGTACAGAGCCCCTTTGCCTGCCTCTCCTTACCGTTAACAGCCATGTCATCGGTCAAGATCCAGGTTGAGATCGAGATTGAGGGATTCCTCGTACTCCTGATCTCGCTCATCTGGGAGGCACCGCCCTAGGTGCTTCTTGTCCTCTTTGTCATCCAGTGAAGAGAGGCTTCATCGTTGGATGATACAGTGCTACAAGGACATGCTGTGGCAGCAGTGAGTCTTAGTTGGGCAGGGGAGGGCTCTATCCACAATCCCAGCAGTCCCCTGGTTGCCATTGGTCCAGCCCACCCCTGTCCTGCTAAGACAAGTGTCTCCAGCACCTGTTACTCCACCGATCCAGGTGGAACCTCCACCACATCAGCCGCTGCAGGGATTTTCTACCAAAGACTCCCATCCGGCTACTGACTTGCTGGGCTGGTTATCTGTGGAGATAACACAGATGAATCCCAAGTGGTACATGGCAAGAAACAGCTGAGGGCCATGTTCAATGAGTCTTCAGATGACTCCGATGGGTCCTCCATGTGGTCCTTGAGGACCCGTGCATTCGACTAGGAATCAAAGAATTGACTACCGACCATGGGGCCAATGTCTTTTGGGGCTCTTCTCAGATTGATATATAAGTCCATGAAAGTCCCTTTGGAACCAGGTCAGAAAAGGGCTAAATACCCTTTTACTGAAATTCTGGATAGGGACGATTCCCTGAGGGTCACCTTCCCCATGGCCAAGGCCATCTTGGGACCGGCTCTGGAGCTTGGCAGCATCCAGAATCCTGTACAGCATGCTTGGCCCATATGGTCTGCAAGTATGTGGTCCCTACTAGCACAATGTCTGGTTTCTTGGACCACCCCTTGGTTGAGGGATAGGTGGCCGATTCTGTCTTCAGGAAAACTGGCAACGTTGGGGACCCCGACAAGGAGTCCAAAAAGCTTGACCATGCAGCGAAAAAGATGTATGCTGCATCCTCCCTGAGTCTCCTTCAGGCGGGGTACACCCTGATGATGGCCAGCTTCGGCCACTTCCAGATGGGAGTGCTAGATCATATCCTTCCCCACCTACATGCTTCTGTACAGATGCCATTGAAAATTATCAGAGACCAGGGTCAAGCACTGGCAAAACACCAGCTCCAGACAGCCTTGTGTAACCAGCCAGGGGTCGGGTTGATGTTATTGTTTGTTTTATTAGCGCTGTGCGGTGCCTTCATTATGTAACCCACTACCTGGCTGCCTGGGCTCAGGGAGAAAACTGTTGCTCGGCATTTTGGCTAGGTTTGGCTTCTAGTCAGGGGCACCCAAGTAACTCCAGACACAGGAAGCAATAACTGAAATGTCCCAACCAGGAGTGGGATTCTAAAGTGTGTTTTTTATTCACAACAACAGAATAATAAAGCATAAATGGACCCACCCGGGGCTACACTCCCTGGTAATGCAGATATACGGAGACTAGAACACATCTTACACACTGAAACCCTCAGGTTCTGAAACACACTGGCTGTCAGCCCGAACTTGTACTCTTCTCTGGGTTCCCTGGTGGATGGATCTTTGACTCTTCCTTGTGGGGTCAAGGCTGTGGAATCACTACTCTCTTCTACTTTCTGCTCCTCCGAGGCAAGAGCTTGAGGCTGTGAATCCGTACCTTCTTCACGAGGCCACATAGGTTCCCCCTCATCTTCTTCCTCACTAAGAATCTGTGCCCAGGAGTGAGCAGTCATCCTCACTCCTGAGAATGTCCACTCTTCACTGGGTGCTGAGGTCGATACCTCCCATTCAAGGGTCTCCCTCATCTCATCTTCCCCTGTGAGACTTGGGCTAGGCCTCTCTCTCCAAGGATCTAATGATGCTCCTTCCGTAATGTCTCTCTGGGACTCGGACACATCAATACTTTGTTCTGTCTGCAAATCTGCACCCTCTTGCTTCATGCCACACTCTGAGGAGCCTTCCCCATCAGGCTCCACCTGGTACTGTGTGCTGCCAACTGCAGGTTCTTGAAGCTTTGTCCATGTGGGAGCCAAACAAATCTTGGGTGCTTTAGTCAAGCCATATTTCTTGGGCACCCAGAACAGTGAGGAACCATGAAGATGTCCCTTCCAGCATTTAAGCACATCACACATACTCGTACTGGATATCCAGGAATCGCCACATGAGGAGGCAGTCTTCCCCTGTAGTAACATCTCTCAATATCTCTCAACTTGTTAACTTCTTCTACTGTCATAGCCCGGGCATGATCCGGGTAGTGGACTGGTCTCGAAGCCATGACTGCAGAGAAAAACAAACAAACGCTCACTGTTATTTCAAGTCCCACTTCGCTGGAAAACTTTTTTACAAAATGACTCCCTTGCTGCTGTGTTTATTTTACTACCCCACCCTTTAATGGCGGCGGCAGCACTCCTGGCGCATCAACGTTCTATTTACTGACTCAAGCCACTGCACATCCGATATACACACTCTACTGGTAAAGTTCACTCAAACTGCATAAATTGCACTGCTTGCTGTCTTAGCACATTTATATGATTTTACTGGACTTTTCATTTGCTTTTAATCACTGTTCTAGCTTAAAGTCTCCTAAAGCCACAGTATTTCATCGCACAGGATTGCCTGTATTTCTTGCTGCATCTTACATACAACTCACAGTCTCTCACATGGCTTTGAAAACTCTACTGTTGCTGAACCTATAATTATTCTCACAGTCTAATGCTCAGAATTCTTGTTTTAGCTGATTAAACTTGACACAGTCCTTCTTTGCAAAACGATCACACTGCTAGACACAGTTTCAGCTGGCTTTAGATTAAAATCACACAGTTTGAGCTGTTTCTCAGGATGGTACTCACTTAGTAGCTGCTTGTTGCGATGTAAAACGCTGCCTACAGCCAATCTTGGAGGCCTCTGGATGGAAGCAGGCTGGCAGTCCTGCCGATTGTCCCTCTGAACACCACACTTTATTTCCAGACGATCGAGATGTGGGTTGAGTCCGATTTTAAACAGAAAAGTCCAATTTTACTACTTTTACAACGTTTTCAGTCACCACGACGCTCCTCCTAGCAAGCCTGGTTGCACACTCCTCTCTCTCTCTCCCTCTTCCTCTCGAACACTGTGCAGTCACTCTAGAGTTGGCTTGGGGAGGGACTGATTGCTGTCTCACCAATCACTCCAACACGCATGAAATGACCCTCTCTTCTCGTGCTCTGCTTCTCCACGGCGATCGTCGAACAGGCAAAACTTAAACTGCAAACCACTTTTTTTTTTCCAACTGTAGCTCCTCGACGGGAGCACCATTTCAACCATTTATCATGGCATTTTACTCAGCGACTCTCTTAGTCCATACCACAAGCATTTCCAACGTCTATGGCACAACTCTCTCTTTGTTTCCCACAGTTTTCCATACTTTTTTCTGTCACACAACATTTGAAAAGCTGGCAAACCGTGTAATTATGATGCAGGACAAGGGCATACACACTCTGGCTTTACTGCTCCTTGGTAAGCAGTTGGCACATTTACAGCAGCACACAGCCACACACTTAGTTGGCAGTGCTTCAGATTTTTGGGCTACCTACTGCCAAACAGCCAAAACACTAGCCACTATCCGAGCAACCTTTCTTGCATTTTCTCCCTAACTTTCAACCAAATCCCAGCGGTAGCCTCAAATTTGTAACCAGCCAGGGGTCGGGTTGATGTTATTTTTTGTTTTATTAGCGCTATGCGGTGCCTCCATTATGTAACCCACTACCTGGCTGCCTGGGCTCAGGGAGAAAACTGTTGCTCGGCATTTTGGCTAGGTTTGGCTTCTAGTCAGGGGCACCCAAGTAACTCCAGACACAGGAAGCAATAACTGAAATGTCCCAACCAGGAGTGGGATTCTAGAGTGTGGCTTTTATTCACAACAACAACAGAATAATAAAGCATAAATGGACCCCCGGGGCTACACTCCCTGGTAATGCAGATATACGGAGACTAGAACACATCTTCTTACGCACTGAAACCCTCAGGTTCTGAAACACACTGGCTGTCAGCCCGAACTTGTACTATTCTCTGGGTTCCCTGGCGTGGCAGATCAGGCAAGCACTTGGACACTCTTTCCATAAGGCATGGACATTTATTGGTGGCTCCCTCTGCCACCCATGAGCACATCCTGGCTCCATAAAGGGAAAATTGTCATCCTAATCTCACGTCTGGGTACTTTCCACGAACACTGGCCAAGTGCCCGGAAGAAAGCTATAGGTGCCCAAGGTGAACCTGTGGAGGTAAATCTGGTTACTCCAGATGGGGGTCTCCCACCTCTTGCTCCCAAATCCATACCTGGCCATTCATTTGGAATCAACACCTTTCTTGAAACACACAGTTGTAGAATGCTGTCTCGAAATGTATTTCACACTTAACAATCTACAGTATCTTGAAAAATAGTGTCCTGACTCGTAATGTTCTTTAAGTGGCTATGTCCAGCCCTGTAGACCCCCACTGTTTAGATGCATTTTAAGTCACACACAACTGTAGTACTGTACTTGGCTGTCCTTCCCTGACCCCACAGTAACAGATACTTTACACACTGTCTGGTGAAAACAAGGGCTCTCATACAGAGCAGACTCGCCCACTGGTTTGCAGGTGCCCCAAGGTTTCTGGCAAAGCAAACGATTCCTGGTGCCTCAGCACTTGAAACAACCAAACGACAGGCAGCTTTCTCTCTTCAGCAGGGCCAGGGGATTGCCCCTGAAATTGCTGGCTCTCTTCCCCATATCTCCTGGGATGGGGCACTGGAACAAACTGGGAACGGTCTTTACCACTAGACCACTTTTCTTCTGTGTCTCTGTCTAGGGCGAGAACACACACCCTCTATCTCTGGGTAGCTCTAAACAGAGCTGAGGGCTTTGAGGGACTGCCAACTGCAGTGCACCTCCTCCCTCCACTGAGTCTCCTACTATACTGTTCAACACTCTCCTGAAGACTGAATTCAAAACCTCCCAACGTTCTAACTAACTCCATGCTGCAACATACCAATGTGGCTTATGCTGCTGCGAGAATTCTATATGATGTCATCCCTCCAGCTCAGCTGAGACTGAGGACAGAGTGAGACAGTGTGAAATCCATTTAACTGGTGTTTCACAAGCTGCCTTTCCCTGCCTGCCACTAGATCTAAATGGGATTCTTGTAACCCCGAGGAACAGGGGGTTTACACCTGGATATCGGCGACTCTTATGCCCGTTCCATGGCAGCGGCCATTGCGATGCGTCTCGGGGTCTAGCTGTGGATTTCCACCTTCATGGTGGATACCCAGCACAAATTGGCTGATGCTCCTTTCTTGGGCACTGACCTCTTTGGCTCAGGGGTGGAGGAGCATCTCACGAGGATTGAGAAAGTCCAGCACCACCCTGGATTCTGTGACTTTCTCGGAGAAGGACCAGAAAGGGAAGAAACAGAATAAGAAGCCCTTTCAGTTTCATCCCTTTCAGTCACAGCAGCCTAAACCACAGAAGCCCCAGCAGGGGCAATCTCAGGCTTGCCACCCCATGACCAAGTTAGTTGATCAGGGCCCCAAAAAAGGGCAGAGGTAGACATAGCGGTAGTGGTCCCCCTCTGGCAGCAGGTGCTGGTGCTTTCTCCAAAGCTGCCCAGTGATGGATCGGGGGGTGTCTACCTCCCACATGTCCAGTACCTACATCAGCTCCCCATGGGGTCGGCTTTCCCATTTCTGGCACAACTGGTCCGTCATTACTTTAGACAGATGGGTGCTAGAAGTAGTGGACAGAGGGTTGCCTCTCGATTTCGTGGCTTTCCTGCCTTACCAGCCCCATGCACAAAGGGAATCTATGGTGGTGTAGGACATGCTGTCTGCCCACAGGGAGGATATTGCTCAGCTCCTCGAGAAAGGAGTTATAGCCTGTGTCTCAGACTCCACGGGAAGTCAGGGTTTCATGTTCAAGTACTTCCTGGTTCCAAAACAGATGAGGGGCTGGCACCCCATACTGGATCTTCACAGTCTGAACCAGTATGTGAGGAAGTGCGAGTTCAGGATAGTTACTCTGAACCAGATACCATCTCTGGAGCAGGGCATGTGGTTCTGCTTCCTGGACCTCCAGAATGCCTTCTTCCACATTCCAGTCAGTTATTCCACTGGCAGTACCTCTGGTTCCACGCTGAAGAGATTCTATACCAATTCCAGGTCATGCCTTTCAGCCTCTCCTTGCCTCCCAGGGTCTTCAACAAATGCATGGCAGTGGTGGCCACATTCCTGAGGCACCAAGGTATCAGAGTCTATCCCTATCTGGACAGTTGGCTGATAGCCGGCTATGGAGCGGGTCAGGGACCTGGCCCTTAAGACCTGCAGAGATTTGGACCTTCTGTTCAACCCGGCCAAGTCCAAACTCAACCCCTCACAGGTGATTCACTTCATCGGGGCAGTGCTAGATTCCCTACAACCCAATGCCCGTCTCCCTGTGGACCGGGCATCATATCTTACCTTCTTTACCCGATCATTTCAAAGGTTGGGCACTCACACCCTTCCCGGGACTTCCTGTGGCTGCTGGGGTACAAGGCATCCTGTACCAGCATGGTCAGATGGGCCCGCTGGCAGATGAATCACTGCAGTGGGAGCTGGACTGCCAGTGGTCTCAGCACTTGGACCAGCTGGTCACAGTGACCCAGATGATGTGGAATGCCATCCAGTGGTGGCTCATCCCAGAACATCTGGAGAAAGGAGACCTATTTTTCCACCCAGAGCCAAGAGTCATCAGACAACTGACATGTCTCTGGTGGAATGGGGAGCGAACCTGGGGAGCCATAGAACCCACGGTTTTTGGGGCCCCAAGGAGTCCCATCATCAAGTCAGCCTACTGGAGCTCCATGCAGTCCGGCTTGCTCTGATGGAATTTGCTCCATTTGTCTAGGATCCAGTCATGCAGATCCAGATGGACAAATATCATGACCATGTGTTACCTGAAGAAGCAGGCCGGCACATGCTCCCTTCATCTATGTTGGGAGGCTCTCCGCACCTGGACCCTCATGCGCAGCTTGGCTGAAAATCTCCTGGCAGTCCATGTAGCTGGAACCTCCAACCAGCAAGCAGTCACCCTTAGCTGCATGGGTGAGACGTCACAGGAGTGGTCTCTGCATGAGGATGTGGTGGACCACCTATTCTCACATTGTGGCACTCTGGTCGATTTTCTTTGCCTCCTGGGAAAATACAAAGCTGAGGCTGTTCTGTGCCTGCCTTCCCCACACACACACACACACACACACACACACACACACTTATGGGGATGCCTTTGCGAGGCCCTAGACCCTAGCCATCCTCTGTGCCTTCCCTCCCTTTACCCTGACCCACAGAGTGTTGGTTGAGGTGTGGAGGGACAAGGCGCAGATGATCCTGGTAGCCCTGGACTGGCCCTGCCAGTATTGGTACCAGGATCCCCTCAGCCTCAGCAGTAGAACTCTGTGGTGGTTGCGTCTGCACCTGGATCTGCTCTCTTGTTGCAAGGGGAATATCCTGCACCCAGATCTTCGGTCTTTGCACCTCACAGCCTGGTTCATGAGCAGCTAGAGTTCTAGGCTTTGGGTCTCTCTGAAGATATGCTCCACATTGTGGAGGTTTCCCGAAAAGAGTCGACCTGCCAGTGCTTTACCTTTGAATGAAAAAGGTTTTCCATTTGGTGCCAGGGCAGGGAGCTTGACTCCCTGGCCTGCTCTTTGGCTAGCATTTTGGACTGTTTGTGGTCCCTTTCCCAGTCCAGACTGAGGTCAGTGACCCTCAAGGTGCACCTGGCAGCCATTTCTGCATACTGGGTGTGGGCTGATATGCTGACAGTGGTGCAGGAGAAGGTGGCCATGCGCTTCTTCAAAGGTCTTCACTGACTGTCCCCACCAGTGCGTGAACCACCACCACCTTGGGACATGTTGGTGTTGCTCATGAGCAAGCTGTTTGAGCTGACACAAAGCTATGAGATGACACACCTGTTCTGGAAGACCGTCTTCTTGGTGGCGAGCACCTCCACCAGAAGGATCAGTGCCTCTCAGATGCTTTTGGTGGAGTCTTTGTACTTCGTGTTCCACAAGGACAAGGTAGTCCCCCCCCCCAACCCTGAAGTTCCTCCTGAATGTTGTTTCATAGTTCCACATTAATCAGGTGATGAATCTCCCAGTGTATTTCACCAGCCCAACCTCGGAGGCCAAGCACAGACTCCACTCATTGGATCTGAGGTGAGTGCTCACTTACTATAAGGAGCGCATGGCAAGAGTTTGGGGAGAGGTTCGCCGGTTTTCTGTAACATACACTAAAGTCTCACCTGGCAGACCAGCAGCTAAGCAAACGATTGGCAGGTGGATGGTTTCCCGCATCAACCTCTGCTATAGGTTGGCTGGTAGGGAGCATCCCATAGGGCCAAGGGCTCATTCCACCAGACATACCACTGCCTCGATAACTGCTTCCATGGATATCCCTACTCGGGAGAAGCCAGCACACACCTTTGTCTCCCATTACAGCATCAGCCTTGAGTTGCCCTGGGACGTTGCTTTTGGACCTCAGTTCTCCAATCTCTGTTTGCTACATAGGGGTGTGCACCTTGCCCCCTCCTCCTGGAGAACTGCTAGGAGTCTGCCAGAAGTGTGGATAAGTTCACCATATGTACGTATCTAGAAATGAGAATTACCCACCTGTAACTATAGATCTTCCACGGAGTGGTCTCTTGCAGCAGGTAATACACTTGGGTCGTCGCCAGAGGGTGCTATGGTGCACTGCAGCTCTTCTAGCAGTCTTTTTCTAGGGGCCACCCACACATGACAACAGCTTCCTGTTTCCAGTATGTGTGGGTGATCCCTGGTATCCTCAGTTCATTTTCCCGCCACCTTCAGCTCACACACAGCAGCTAAAGCAACTTCAGACAGCAGTCATTGACGAGAATTTGAGCAACCAAACGAATGTCCAAAGAATCTTCAAGCAAGAAAGCACTATTTCTTTCCTGCCATTGCGGTAGGAAAATCTACCACTTTGACAACCATTCTACTTGTGTAAGGTGTCTGGGACCCACACACAACACCAGTTCCTGCATTCATTGTCGGATTTTAACCAAGCAACCCATCGAAGACAGTTGCTTGAAATTAAAAACCATTTAATGGAGCAGAAATTGTCTCTCATGGAGAATCAGGGGGCTCATCCCAAGAGCCCCCACCTCATTCTCATCAATGGCACAAAAAGGAGAAGGCCTCCACACATTCTGTACCTAAGCACTCGTCGATGGCTACCATCACTGGTGCCCCACCATCAACGGCGCATTCTCAGCCTACCTCTTCGTCGATGAGAGATTATACCCTCTCGTCGACAGCACTTTCTAGTGCATTGACGGCAATTTATAATGAGCCCTTTATGGGTTCTATCAATGCTCTGTCGACAGGGGCTCCTCTCCTGTCGATGGGACCATCATTTCTGCAGCATAATGCTCTTTCCTCAGTGGCTCCTTCAACGAGAGGCCGCATTCCACAGGGAAACCTACTGCATTTGCTGTTCTTACTGCCCCTCCACCCTTGCAGGTGGATACTCACAGGGGCCAGGTGGACAGGGATCGGAACCCTGGTTTTTACCACTCAAGGGCAAGACCTGCTCAGGCTACGCATCCAGTCCCCTCTATTCTCCCTTTGGTTTCCCAGAACCCCCCACCCCTCCTTCTACTCAAAAGAACAGGACGTTACTACAGTATACAGCACGTCTTGCATGCCATGTGGCATGCTCAGCCCTCTGATCCAGGAGAGCCAAGCCATCCATCCCGTGCACCTACACCTCTGCCAAAAAGATTTCACGGTGACAAGGATCCTTTACCACCTGGTCACCTCCCCTGTAAATGGAGAACTACTTATAAGATGAGCCTGATTTCCCGGCAGATTTTACTGAAGATCTAGAGGACATGGAATTCCAGAAGTTGGATTTCCAGTCCCACTCTCCTTTATTGGAGCGCTCCTCATTAGAAGAGGACTTGCCCAGACAAACGGCTGCATCTCCTCCAGATGACCCTTCTTTCCATGAAATGATGGTCCAAATTCAGACGGTCATGGGATTCTGTACTACCGAACATGACAGACAACGTACGGATAGGGCAGACTATCTAAAGTTACCAGAAAATCCAGTCTTAGTGGTACCCCCACTAATCCAGACTTGCCAGAATGCTATGCTTGCAGCCTGGCACCAACCTCCCTCTGTCACGGCCATCACCTGCAAGGCGGATCGCCTCTACCAAGCTCCCCTGGATCACCCTTTCCTATCCACCATTCCTGAAGTGGATTCAGTGGTGATAGCTGCTGCTCATGATCATACTAAACGACCGAAACACATGAGCTCCTTACCTCCTGATAAAGAATCCCACAGGATAGGCTATCTGGGGAAAAAAGGTATTCCAATCCAGTACCATGAATCTCAGAATCCTAAATTATATAGGACATACGATCAAATACCAGCGTACACTCAGGTAATCTGCCATTGCATTAGTCAATAAACTCTTTCCTTCACAGGAAAGGGAACAATTACTGGCTACAGTATCTACTGGCAGCTCCATTTCCCGACACCTACTTTGTTTGGGATATGATGCGTTTGATACCTCGGCCTGCATATTATCGACTGGCATTACCTTGCGTCGCCATGCTTGGCTTTGCATCTCAGGCTTTACACCTGATGTACAGCAGAGAGTAGTTAATGCCCCCCTTTAATGGGTCCAAACTATTCGTGCCAGGTACCCAAACAGTAATAGATGATCTCCAAGCTTCAAGAAGAACACTACGTACAGTTCATGGCATGTACCATACTTCCCAGCCATCCTACCGTTCTCAGTCCTCCTTTTACACCAAAAGAGGTGGAAAATACAGAGGATCCAACAGAGGCTGATTCTGAGGTTGTTCCCAGTCTACCCAGACCAACACCTCTGTCGCCAAGGGCAACCGCTCCCACCCTCCTGGTGGGGCATGTCAGCCCGCCTCCCAGTGACCTACTGGGGCTCTGTCCACGCCTCCTTGACCAGGCCTCAGAGGCAGAGGGCAGTCATTTTGTCCTTCATTTGGAGACCTGGAAAACTATCACATCAGACAAATGGGTACTCCAGATCATTCAGAGGGGCCACACTCTGGAATTCTTTTCCAGACCTCCTCCTCATCCCCCCCACTCTGTCCATTACCCACCCAACCATATTCCTATTCTCCAGGAAGAACTGATGGCTCTTCTAACCAAGAAGGCCGATTACCCAGTACCCCCTACAGAACACCAGAAGGGGTTCTACTCCCACTTCTTCCTGGTCCCCAAACGAACTGGAGATCTCAGACCAATACTGGACCTCAGACAATTGAACCTTTACATCCAGTACAGACAGTTCCACATGATTACCCTAAACTCCATCATGCCAATACTGAAACAAAGGGATTGGCTTTGTGCCCTAGATATGAAGGATGCCTACCTACATATCCCCATCCATTCTGCCCACCACAGGTTCCTTCATTTCCACCTGCTGGGCCAACACTGCCAATTCCAAGCACTCCCTTAGGCCTCTCATCGGCCATGAGAGTGTTGAACAAATGCCTAGTGGTAGTAGCAACAGTCCTACGACTGGACGGAGATTTTGTCTTCCGGTGCCTGGACAATTGGCTCAACAAAGAAGAGTCTAAAACCACTCTGCTTTCATCCCTAGACGCAACCTTAAATCTGTTCAAAGCTCTAGGGATTACGGTCAATTGGCCGAAGTCCAGTCCAATCCCTACACAGTTGCTGCAATATATAGGAGCTGTCCTAGGCACAGTCTCCACCAGGGCCTACCTTCTGGCCCCTAAGCAAGACAAGCTTTTTATCTCTGGAATCACAGATACAAACCCAGAAAGTAGTCACAGCCAGATAAATGCTATGTCTCTTAGGTCACATGGCTGCTACCATCCCTACGGTAGCTTTTGCCCATCTTCATATGAGACCAATCCAATGGGTTCTCCAGAACCAGTGGTCTCAGAGAACAGGAAATTTCAAAGACAAAATCAGAGTCTCTCCCACATTGGGATCTGCCCTAGTCTGGTGGACACTCCGAGCCAACCTATGTCAAAGCATGCCCTTCCAATCAACCCCCATGCAGACATTGACCACGGATGCATCCCTGGAAGGGTGGGATGCGCATCTCGGTCCTTACAGGACACAAAGCAATTGGACCACCTCTATCCCTCATCCCCACATCAGTCTCCTGGAGCTAAGGGTGGTTCGCTTAGCCCTCCAGGCCTTTCAACCTCATCTGTCTCTGGGACTGTTGCTGATTCAATCAGACAGTACCGCAACCGCAGTAGTATTCTACCTCAACAAACAAGGAGGTACAAAGTCCCATACTCTATGCAAAGAAATGCTTGCAGTCTGGCAAGAGGCCATTTGGCAACACCTAGTACTGACAGCCGTCCATCTACCAGGACGTTACAACATCCTGGCTGACTGTCTCAGTCGCTAGTCATCCACACTTGAATGGACACTTCATCATGAAGTGCATCAGAAAATTTTTCATCTATGGGATCCCCACAACAACTGACTCTGTTTGCCTCCCCAGTCAACCACCGTCTCCCCAGATATTATTCCATTATCCTGAGCAAAAAGGGACGGCCTATAGATGCCCTGTCCCAAGCATGGATAGGACTCTTCTTATATGCTTGCCCCCCATCCCGTTCCTGCAATGGACTCTACTGAAATTACAACTTGAACCTGCCACGGTGATCCTCATAGCCCCTCTGTCTGTGGCCTCTGCAGGTGTGGTTCCCCCTACTTCAACAGTTCTCAGTGGAGGAACCCATTCCATTGCCAATCAGACCAGATCTCTTGACTCAGAATCAAGAGACCCTTCTGCATCCCAACCTGAAGGCACTCCACCCTCATGATTGACTCCTGAGGACGCTTTCATAGCATGTTTACAAGTGTCCTCTCCTGTTGCCAATATATTACTAGCTTCACGTAAACCAGCAACCAGGGGAAACTTATAATGCCAAATGGAAACGCTTTTCTATCTGGCCTGCTTCCTGATCATTGGATCCCTATTCCTGTCCACTGATGAAAGTTTTGGATTACCTGGCCTTGATTGCCGAGACAGGACTAAGCTATTCCTCCATCAAAGTCCATTTGGCCGCTATTGCAGCTTTCCATGAACTTCTGGATGACAGATTACTGTAGCAACATCATCTAGCCAAAATGTTTCTAAGAGGAATGCTACATATTAAGCCACCTATCAGAAGACCCACTCCTCCGTGGAACCTCAGTTTCCTAATAGAGAAATGAACTCTTGAACCCTTTGAACCGGCGGCTACTTGTGACCTCTGTTTTCTTTCTTGGAAAACACTATTCCTAGTGGCTGTCACTTCAGCTCGGCGTATTTCCAAGCTCCATGCCCTCATGTGTAGAGAACCTTACTTGATTTTTCTCAAAGATAGGGTGGCACTTCATACCAACCCTTCTTTCCTTCCTGTGGTAGTGTTTGAACACACCTTAAAGCAGTCCCTGGAGTTACCAGTATATTATCCTGAACACTCCAGTTGAGATGAACACCTCTTACATACTCTAGATGTCCATCGTATATTACGATACTACTGTAACGGAACTAAATCGATTAGGAAGACTTCACAACTTTTTGTCGCCTTCACCTCAGGCAGGGAAGCACTTCCAGTCACTAAACGGACTCTCTCCAACTGGCTAGCACACTGTATAACGTTTTGTTATTCAAAATACAACAAGCCATTACCAGGACCTGTCCAAGCCCATGCCACCAGAGCGATGGCCACTACTGCAGCCTGTTTTAAAGGGGCCTCTATCATGGCTATCTGCAATGCAACTACCTGGTCCACAGTGGGGGTAGAAAGAAGTAGGCTGCTGGTTAACTAGGATCTGCAGCTTATCCATGAGGTAGAGAAATAGGCAGACTGGGTGGGCCAAGCGGTCCTTATCTGCCGTCAAATTCTATGTTTCAGTCCATACTTTCATGAAGCATTACAACTGAGACATTGCTTCATGCCATAGGATGGCCTTTGACCATGCTGTCCTACAAGGCCTCCTGTCATGATTCCACCGTTCTTGGGTTTACTGCTTGGTATTCAGCCCAAGTGTATTACCTGCTGCAAGAGACCACTCCATGGAAGATAGTACAGTTATGTAAAATCTTACCATAACAGTAGATCTTTGAGGAGTGTCTCTTGCAACAGGTGTGATCCCACCCTCTATCCCCCTCTGAGAAAAATTCTGGTTCAATGGCTTTTGGGTTGGGATACCTATGGTACTGCGGCTTCCCCCTCGGTCCTCGCTTAGCGAGCCGAATCCGGAGGGGGAAACTGAGGATACCAGGGATCGCCTGCACTTATATAAGAAACAGGAAGCTAATGTCATGTGTGGGCAGCCCCTGGAAAAAGACTGCTAGAAGAGCTGCCGTGCATAACAGCACCCTCTGGCGATGTCCCAAATGTATTACCTGCTGCAAGAGACACTCCTCAATGATCTACTGTTACAGTAAGATTTTACGTAACTGTACTTTCTAGGAGTGGCATGTGGTGTACAGCCACACTACCCACACAGACTCCCCTGGTGGTGGCACAAGGATCCCTGCTTCCAGCATGCAAGATCTGACATCATGGGGTGTAGCTAAGGAGTATGCCATTCAGGTGGGTAGGGCGAGCTTAGCTTAAAGACATCTGGCAAGTTAACCCATTAAAGAAAGACTGCCAGAAGTGTGGATGTGCACCATATACCACTCCTAGAAAGTACAGTTACGTAAAAACTTACCATGACAGTAGATCTTTGAAGAGTGTCTCTTGCAATAGGCAATACTTTTGGGTATCCAACAGAGGTCGCTGTGGTGCATGGCAGCTCTTCTAGCAGTTTTTCACCAGGGACCACCCACACATGACATCATCTTCCTGTTTCCTATATACATGTGGTGGTCCCTGGTATCCTCAGTTCCCCCGCTGGATTCAGCTTGCAAAGCAAGGACCAAGGGAAAGTTGAGGTAACAAAGGAGTCCCAACCCTAATCGTTTTACCAGAACTTGCTCTCTTAGAGAAGGAGGGGGATGGAGGATGGGAATAAACCTACTGCAAGAGACACTCGTCAAATATCTACTGTTATGGTAAGTTTTTATGTAACTGTACTATTTTCCATGGAGTGGTCTGTTGCAGTAGGTAATACTTTTGGGATGAATCACAAGCAGTAATTCCCATATGGGAGGACAGTTATGATAAGATACCTTATAGGACTGCACGGCCAAAGTCCGTCCTATGTCGTGAGGCAATATCCAGATTGTAGTGCCTTGTGAATGTATGGATCGTGGCTCAGGTAGCTGCAATGCAGATATCTGAAATGGAGGCTGCCTTAAAGCAAGCCACAGTGGTGGCCATAGCTCTAGTGGAGTGGGCGTGGACAGGTCCAGGTAAAGACTTGTATTTTTTGTAACAAAATGTAATACAATGTGCCAACCAGGATGAAAGAGTATGTGTTGCAACCGGGAGGCCCTTGTGACCTGGGGCAAAAGAGACGAACAGTTGAGACGTCTTTCTAATCGATTGTGTCCAATTAGTATAGTAGCATAATATACAGTGGACATCTAAAATATGTAGGAGATGTTCACCCTGATTGGAGTAGTCTGGATAGTAGACCGGAAGCTCCAAGGACTGATTTAAAATATGTTCAGAGATGAAGGAAGGACGGACAGAAGGACCCATTCCTTGTGGAAAATGAAGTAAGGTTACCTACACATGAGAGCATGGAGCTCAGAAATATGTCGCGCGGAAGTGATAGCCACTAGGAATAGAGTTTTCCATGTAAGAAAATGGAGATCACAAGCGGCAACTGGCTCAAAAGGCCCAAGGGTCAATTTTTTTTTTCATAAAATTGATATCCCATGGAGGAGTGGGTCTTCTAATAGAAGGTTTAATATGTAACATTCCTTTCAAAAACATCTTAGCTAGATGATGTTGGTACAGTAACCTGCCATCCAGAGACTCATGGAAAGTGGACATGGCAGCCAAGTGGATTTTAATGTAAGAATAACTTAGACTAGGCTCAGATAGTGAAGCCTGGTAGTCCAGAACCTTCGTCAGTAGACAAGAGTAAGGGTCCAAAGATCGAGAGGCTGACTATATGGAAAAACTTTTCCATTTGGAATTGTATATTGCTCTTGTTGCTGGCTTACGGGAAACCAAGAGGATATTGGCAACAGGAGAGGACACTTGTAAATGAGTTATTAAAGCGTCCTCAGGAGCCAAGTGTGAAGGCGAAGAGCCTTCAGCTTGGAGTGTAGTAGAGACCCATGACACTGAGTCAAGAGGTCTGGTCTGATCGGCAACGTGATGAGATTCCGTACTGACAGTGCAGGAATAGGGGAAACCACCACTGGTGAGGCCACGGTGGGGCTATGAGAATCATCGTGGCCGGTTCTAACTGTAGTTTCAGTAGAGTCCGTGGCAGGAGAGGGACAGGGGGAAAGCTTATAAGAAGAGACCTGTCCAGGGTTGGGACAGGGCATCTATAGATCATCCTTTTCTGTTCGGGATAATGAATAAATACCTGGGAAGATGGTAATTCTCTGGGGAGGCAAACAGATCCATCAGTGGAGTGCTCCATAAGTTGAAGATTTCTTGGAGCACTTGCCCGTGAAGGTCCATTCATGAGTTTTGGACTGGCGATTCAGCCGGTCAGCTAACTGGTTGCAGTGTCCCGGTAGGTGGACAGCTGTTAGCGTCAGGTGTTGCTGCATGGCTTCCTGCCAAACAGCAACGGTCTCTCTGCATAGGGTGCAAGACTTCCTAACCCCTTGCTTGTTGAGGTAGAACACTACTGCAGTGTTGTCTGATTGGCTCAGTAATGATCCTGATTCGAGATAGGGTCAGAATGCATGGAGGACTAGACGAACCGCTCTCATCTCTGGGAGATTGATATGAGACAGATGGGGAGAAGTGGGCCTCCCAGCCTAGCAGGGAAGCATCCATGGTCAGTGTTTGCATGGGGGGACTGGAAAGATATTTCCCAATTCAGATTGATTCAGATTGATTTTGATTGTCCACCATGTCAGGGAGGACTTCATAGAGGAAGTGACCTTGATTTTGTCTTCAAACTGTCCTGTTCTTTGGGACCATTGATTCTGGAGGGTCCATTGGACAGGTCTCGTGGAAACGGGCAAAGGCTACCACAGGGATGGCAGCAGACATGTGACCCAGAAGACACAGCATTTGTCTGGCTGTGACTGTCTTCTGAGTCTGTATATGTAATGCCAGAACTATGCGTGTATTCTGTCAGGCAGGCGGGAGGTAAGCCCCAGCTGTAACTGTATCTAGAACAGCTCCAATGTATTGGAAAGACTGTGTTGGGTTTGGACTGGACTTTGGCCAATTTACTGTGATTCCCAGATCTGTGAACATTTTCAAGGTAGCATCTAGGGAGGCAATCAAGAGCTACTCTGGAGTCCACTTTTGACAACCAATCATCTAGATATAGAAAGATGAAGTGCCCTTCTCTTCGCAAGGCTGCTGCCACCACTGCTAGGCACTTGGTGAACACTGGGGACTGATGAAAGGCCGAAATGGAGTGTTCGAAACTGGTAATTTTGACCCAGTAAGTGGAAGCCTAGGTTTGCTGGCAAAGGCACCTAGCTTCACCTGAGCTCTTTTCTTCTAGGATTGCTTATAAGGACAGAACAAGGAACAAGATTAAGGCTTCATTTTGCTAAGCATAGTTACTGTTTGTTATTATTTTCTTTTGTTCTCACAATGTTTAATACTGTTTTTTGCTTACATTTTACTGCTGTAATCTTCTCTGATTCAAATTGCTGTTGCAGGGTATACATTCTGCTGCATCATTACAGGGTGTGCCTACAGGTTTGTTAGTGTTTTGTGCTTACAGATTACTGCTGTAATTTCTGATTCAAATTGTTTTTGCAAGGTATATCTTCTGTTACTGCTTTATGTTCCCTGTAGCTAAGTGTTTTTTTGCAGGGTATATCTTCTGTGAAATTGCTATAGTTGGTGCATAGAGTTTACAATGTTATCTTTCATTAGGCTAAGCTTTCAGGACTACTGTATTTGTTGTTGGTTGATTGTTTCTGCTCTTACCTCCTTGTTGCTTTCGTCGGTGGTTCTTCCTTTGCCCAGCCACCCACCCCCATCCCCAACCACCCCATGCTACACTCCTTTTATAGAGTAGCACAGTCGTGACATTTCCTGTAGCAAAGCAGGAAGGGGAGGATCAGAGGGGTATCCAGTATCCACATACTGGCCTCACTTACAGGGGCACAAGTAATTAAATTTGTTACAACAAATTATACAAAAACGAAAAAAATCTTACTATTGCTTTCATTTTTCTCCTTCTAATTACTCGGACCAGGTTATAAATTCAACAGCTCAACTGGAATGGATATTATTAACTGCAGGCACTGTGGGACACTTTTCAAAAGGGCAGTTATACAGAATTTAGGACGCTGTCCTACATGCTGAACCATTGGAGATCTAAGGGCTCAGCTCCAGTCAGCATGGGCAGAGATTGCACACCTCAAATTGCATATTCAGAAGGAAATATGTTATAAGAACCACCTGCCATTTCCCCAACATCCAAGTGAAGCACCTCAACCACAGAGGATAGTTGGTCTGGGAGGTTGGCAGGTGGTTAGAAGGTGCAAATCGAGTGCCCCATCACTCAGTGCTCTCCAATGTACCACCTCCACAAACCATATAAAAAGTACAAATAGGTGTCTGCCTCTATCTCCAAAATCAAACAAAGGGGTAGAGGACACTGCAGAGCAGGACACTGCTGCACAGGAGCTAGAGCTACAAAACTCACCCAAAACAGGGATCAAAGCAAAAAGGAAATCTAAAACACTTCTGATCAAAGGAGACTCAATGATTTGGGGAGTTGATACCTACCTCGAGCTGGGGGTAATGATCAGATGTCTCCCAGGTACATCAGCATGCAGAAAGCTGGAGAAAACATCAATGTCCTGGTATACATAGGGACTAATGATCTCGCCAGCCGGTCAGTTGTGGAGACCAAGGAACACCTGACCAGGCTGGGAGACTAACTGTCATCCATTTCATCCGGCATCTCCTCTGAGATCCTGCCAGTCTGGGAGAGGGGGGCAGATGGACAGAAGATCAGAGAAGGGGAGATGAGGGAGTGAAACATGTGGCTCAAGGGCTGGTGCCAGGAAAAAGGACACAAATTTGTAGGTAACTGGCAACAGTTTTGGGAGCAAACGTTTTTTAAATTTAGTGGACTGCATCTGACTAAGGAAGGAGTCAATGCATTGGGGCAGAAGTATGATCTCTTTGCAGAATATTTAAACTAGCCAATGGGGAGAGGGGTGCAGCACCCGGTACATCGAACAGGAAGAACACCCCTTCCCCGTCAGCTAGTGATCAAACAGGAGTTCATCATGTTTATAGTTCATTTGCATCACCAGGTAAGGGAAAAGGTCTGGCTCCCCATAGAACGCACAGGGAAAACGCTGGACCTCACCCAACAACTAATGCACCGGAAACTGGCCAATGAAAAATCATGTACACAAATGCCCGCAATCTGGAAAACGAGATCCTAGACCTGCAGGTAACAATGACAGAGGCTAAACTGGACATAGTAGCCATTAGCAAGACATGGTTCACCAGTAACCACCCTTGGAAGACTTCAGTACCCGGCTATGTACTGCTCGGAAGAGACCGAGGTGCAAAAAGTGGGGGGAGTAGCCCTTTATGTCAATGAAAATATCAAAGCTACAGAAATTTGCAATACACATAAGGAGCCAGAAGGACTGTGGGTCACCCTGGAAACAGGAAATGGGACAGCCATACGAACTGGAGTTGTCTACAGGCTTCCAGACCAGGGGGAGGACATAGACACATTACTGTTAGAATATATACAAAACATAACTGCTAAAGGGGAGGTTCTGATAATGGGAGACTTCAACATGCCAGATACAAATTGGTCAATACCAGCAGGAACATCTGCCAGAACTAGACACATAGTGGATTCCCTGCACGGGGAGGGCCTCAAAATACTTGTACAACAACCCACAAGAGACGGGGCTATCCTAGATCTAGTACTGACTAATGGGGAAAGGATCAGAGATCTCCAGGTAGAAGGTCATGGGGGGGGGGCACTGACCATCACATGGCATGGTTCAGTTTGGCCACTAGAACTAAATCATCACATTCCAAGGCAAACATATGGGACTTCAGAGGAGCTGACTTTGATGAGATGGCCAACAGAGTTAAGCTAGCCCTTGCAAGAAGAAATACAGGTGAGGGGGTACAGGCAAAGTGGGCAAGCATTAAGGATGCAGTACTTGAAGCAACATCCCATTGTGTTAGGGAGAAAAGCAAGCAAGAGCAAAAGAAGGAGAAAACCACTTTGGTTCTCAGAAACAGTAGCAGAAAAGGCCGGAGCCAAAAGGCTGGCCTTCAGGAAATATAGGGGAACGCAGTGTGATGAAGATAGGGAAGCATACCAAACTCCCCTAAGGGAAGCAGGGAAGGCAGTAAGGCAGGCAAAGGCCCAGACTGAGGAAACACTAGCACAAATAGTAAAAGAAGTGGACAAGACTTTTTATAGATACATTAGTGAAAGGAGTAAGTCCAGAGGGGGTATTGCTAAGATCAAAGGGGATAAGGGGGAGTGTGTGGAGGACGACCAAGGAAAAGCATCTATCCTAAATAGATACTTCTGCTCAGTATTTACTGAGGAGACGGTAGGGCAGGGCCCACAGCTCAGCACCATGGACACGGGGAGGGAGGTGTGCACAAGTTCCTTCACAAAAGAAAGGGTCCTACAACAGCTTGCTAAGCTCAGGGTGGACAAGGCAATGGGACTAGATGGCATACATCCCAGAGTACTAAAGGAAATAAGGGTGGAACTAGCAGAGCCATTATCAGAACTGTTTAGTGAGCCTCTGAGCACAGGAGAGGTCCCAGAAGACTGGAGAAGGGCTCATGTGATCCTGCTCCACAAGAGTGGTAGCAGGGAAGAGGCAGAGAACTACAGACCAGTCAGTCTTACCTCAGTAGTGGGCAAGATTATGGAGGCACTTCTTAAGGAAAGGATAGTACAACACCTGGAATGCATAGGAGCACAGGATCCAAGACAGCATGGGTTTACAACAGGAAGGTCCTGTCAAACTAATCTCATACATTTCTTTGACTGGGTAACCAGAGTGATGAACCAAGGGGGTGCAGCTGATGTCGCCTACCTTGACTTAAGCAAAGCTTCAATACTGTTCCACACAGAAGATTGATTAATAAGCTGGGTAGGCTCAGGGTGGGTCAGAAGTTGGTCAACTGGGTGGCAAACTGGTTGGTGAGCAGAACACAGAGAGTGGTGGTAAATGGTATACAGTCAGAACAGATGCAGGTCACAAGTGGTATACCTCAGGGATCAGTCGTGGGGCCAGTCTCCTTCAATGTCTTCATCAGTGACATTGCAGATGGACTGGAGGCTAAGGTTTTGTCTGTTTGCAGATGACACCACGGTGCCTAAAATCTGGAAACAAGCCGTAGTCCTACCTCTTCCAAAGGGAAGGGCGATCCTTCCTCCCCGGGAAATTACCACCCAATTTCCTTCTCCCTATCCTAGTCAAACTGCAGGAACACCTGGTCCTGTCTCAGCTCTCCACCTATCTCTCTGATTCTTTTTCACCCCTTTCCAATCTGATTTTAGGAAACATCACTCCACCACCACCTCCCTACTTAGGCTCACAGATTCCATCTTCACAGGGATGGATAGTGGCCTAATCACCTCTGCCATCTTCGACGACTTTGCAAAGGCCCTCGACACAGTTTCCCACCCCTTCTCCTAAACACCCTCTCCTCAGTTGGTCTGTCTGTCTCTGCCACAAATTGGTTCAGAGCTTGCCTTACTAGTAGGACACAATCAGTCAGGATCGCTGACTCTGTATCCCCCCTCTTCCAACCGACACTGGTGTCCCTCAAGGATCAGTGCTTGGCCCCATACTTTTCACTATATTCCTAAATGACCTTCCTTCAGTATGCATCTCAACCTCCATCCATATGTACGTTGACTACACTGTCCTGTTCACCTCTGGCCGTACTGTCTCAGATGTTGAAACCAGACTCCAGTTGGACTTCAACAAAATCCAGTCGTGGCTTAGCACTTACCAACTTTCTCTAAATGAAAAAAAGACTGTCTCCATGACCTTTGGCACAAGGCATAGACTCTCCAGGCTCACCTTCCTTCCCTCCTTCCACACCCTGGATGGGACATCTCTGGAGGACACCTCCTCCTTCAGATACCTTGGGGTCTGGCTCAACCGGCACCTCAACTTCTCTGGATATGTGAATGCTATTCTGAAAAAACTATGGCCCAAGCTTGGCACTCTTTTCAGGAACCGTAATTCTCTACCTCTTACAGTAAGGTGCAAACTAGTCCAGAAGATGATTCTCCCTATTTTCGACTACTGTGATGTAATCTACAGTGCCACCCCGAAGTCTGCCTTAACCAGATTGGATTCACTCTTCAACTCCTTCTTCCACTTCGCTCTTGACGCACCTCCATGCCCCCACCACTGTGAACTTTACCACTCCCTTGCTTTCCCTTCACTTACCAACCACTGGCTGACCCATATTGCAAAATTCACCTCCAAATTCTGGTTCAGCTCCTTACCCCCCATATCTCCACTGCTGTGACCATCCCTCCAGCCCCTGAACACTCACTCAGATCCACTGACAATTAGGCGTTAGTTGTCCCTCGCAGACTCTCTGCTGCTGGCCAGTCTGCCTTGTCGCACAACTTCCCTAAGCTCTGGAACTCATTGCCACCTCAAATTAGACACTCATCTTCTCCTTACTCTGTCTCCATAGCCCTCACAAATTACTACTATTCAAACTGCCCACGTCTGTAGTTGTGTTCAGCAAATTTTCATTCACTGCTTATTTGTTTCATGGCTCTACTGTTACTCAGCATTAGTTGCTCCCCAGCACTTGAAATCACTGTTTGCACTTAAATCGCTCAAATTTTCAGCATTTTCTACTGTATCGCAATTAATGTCCATTGTAAGCCTTGATGTATCACTGTCACAGAACCCAATGTCTGTACAAATCCGCTACTGTATATGAATGCTTGTATTTTTGGTTTTTACTGTTCTTTTAATTGTATCTCTGTCTCCCTATTACCCCTTCCACCTGGACTCACCAGGAGACGAGCAACTTGTTGTTCAGTGTGCCTTTCAGGTGAAACTTTTCAATAAATAAATAAAAAATAAATATCGATACCAAATTGAGGGCAGTGGAGGATGATATAGCAGGTTGGCAGGGGCTGCAGGATGACCTGACCAAACTGGTGGATTGGTCAGTGTCCCAAACCCACTCAGCAGGTCAGGCCCTCTACTTCCAAAGTGCCAACCTCTGAGCGCAGTCTTGTGAACAGTTAACAGAAACAGGGTAACCCTCCTGTCTGTTTTGTGGGTTCAAATCAACCTTTGGTCTCAAGTCTGTGAACCTCTTGTTAGCGTACCCAATGCACAGGCTCAGATAATTCTGTCTTCGGGGGGCCAGATATCTTTGCCTACGGGCACCTAACCAGGTGTACAAAAATAAACCCTTAAACTTTACTAAAGACCTCAGAATAAAACGCTTACCTTTTTCCAGTTTGGTATCACCATTCAAGCTTATGCACAGTGTCTGCTGTAACCATATATATTTCACTTGATAAAGAAAGAAATTCAAAGACAGACCAGTAGGCTCTTAAAATAGAGTTTTACTAAAATAGATTAAAAATATGTAAAACATAAAATACAGAACTATGTATCACAAGAACATACTGTACACATATTTTAAAAGAACAGGGTTTTAACAGTGCAATTCCTACTACAGTACTTAGATTTGCCTCTCTCTATAAATACCTGCTTAAAGTGCTCAAAGATGTTTCTTTGTCAGAGTCTAGATAAAAGTGTGTCCCCTGAAGGAAAACAGAATATTGTTTAAAAGCTGGCTTTGCCCACCTCTTTGCATGAGGTCACCTAGCTCCTCCCTGTCAGAATATATAAAAAAAATATATCTATACAAAAACAGGATTTCTTTTTCCAGAAGGTAAATTATATTCTGTGCTCTCAGCACAACTCATTTTCTTTTTCAAATGACATTTCTTTGATCTTATGATCAGCTTCCCCTTTCCAGGACATCAGATCCTCTTTTATGACTTCGCACTAAAACGTCATAACCTGCTCTTCTTCCTGTAAGCGTTATAAAAGTTTATGATCTAACTTGGCAGTTAGGTATCTTCTAGCCTGTAATTAGCTCTTGGACTTCCAGGTAACACCTTGTATCTAAAACCTGTGTGTGTGTGTCATACTCACATGCTGTTTCAGCATTTTCTCATGAGAGAGAGTCCATAACACATTTTTATATTACAAAAATGATACAGTGATCAGAACCATCTGTCCAAGTGTCACAATTCCTCCCCACCTAGACTGAATTTGGGGGGGCTCTATCCCCTGTATGGGATGAGCTTCCCAAATCAGTTCACTCCTCATAGACACTAGACAGTCCATCGGAGTTCTGATTTTTGGCTCCAGCCTTATGTAATATTGTCATATCATAACCTTGCAAAGCAAGACTCCAACTTAGCAACCTACCATTGTTCTTCCCCATCTGCGTCGGCAAAACCAGGGGTTGTGGTTAGTCTGCACCACAAAATGCTGCTCATACAAGTATGGCTCCTACTTCTTTAGGACCCACACTATGGCAAGACATTCTTTTTCCACAGTGGAGTATGCTTGCTCCCTGGGAAGTAACTTCCTACTCAGGTATGCTGTTGGGTGATCCCTCCCCTTGGCTGCATGTCTGACTCAGTACTGCCACAGTGCCCACCTCTGAGGCATCAGTCTGAACTATAAAGGGTCCCCTATAGTCAGAACTTGTCAAAACAGGAGCACTGCACAGTGTCTCCTTTAGTTTGGAAAGGCTTCCTCACAGGCTGGGCCCCAGCTAATTTTCTTTGGCATCCTTTTCTTTGTCAGGTCAGATAGGGGATCAGCCAGGGCACTGTAATTAAATTTCTTATAATACCCTGCTGTCCCTAGAAAACTTCAGACCTGCTTCTGTGTTTCTGGTCTGGGCCACACCTAGATTACCTCTATCTTTATTTGGTTAGGATAGAGCTGTCCCTGGCCTACCACATGCCCAAGGTATGCCACTTTTCCCATGGCCACCTGGCACTTCCCGGCTTTGATAGTGAGCCCGGCCCTCTGTATCCTGCCCAGCACTTCCCTAAGGTGGGATAGGTGTTCCTCCCAGCTGGTACTAAAGATGGCAGTGTCATCCAGGTATGCCACGGCGTACTCCTCAGCACCATTAAACACCTGGTTCACCAACCTTTGGAAAGTGGCAGGGGCGTTCTTCATTCCGAAAGGCATTACTTTAAACTCAAATAAGCCTATCTGAGTGATGAAGGCCGACCTCTCCCTAGCTCTGTCTGTCAACTCTACCTGCCAATACCCCTTTGTCAGGTCAGTGGTCATAAGGTAGGTCGCCCCTCTCAACTTGTCCAGGAGTTCATCTGTCCGGAGCATCAGGTGTGCATCTGACTTCGTGACTGCATTCAGTCCACGATAGTCCACACAGAAATGAGTAGAGCCATCTGGCTTAGGCACAAGGACTATGGGTGAGGCCCGGGGGCTTTGGGATCTCTGGATTACCCCATAAATCCAGCATCTCCTCCACTTCCCTCCTAATGTCCTTTTGGACAGCTTTTGACACCTGATATGCTGTCCGCCGTATGGGCATCTGTGTCCCTGTCTCCACATCGTGTGTCGCTAAGGGGGTTAGTCCAGGCTTGGAGCTAAATAATGGGGCAAAGTCTGCCAAAACCTCCCTTACTTTCTGGATCTGGTCCAGGGCCAGCTGAGGAGATAATTTTACTGCCTCCACAGAGGACTCCCGCTTACTTTCTTCCAGCAAGTCCAGAAGGGGGTCTCTTTCGTCCGTCTCCTCCCCAGGACTACACACTGCAAACACCATGTCAGCCCTATTTGCATATGACTTCATCATATTGACATGGTACATCCTTTCTGTCTGTATTCGGTCAGGTAACTCCACAGTGTAGTTCACGTCATTTACCTTCCTGACCACTTTGTACGGTCCTGCCCACTCAGCCTGCAGCTTGTCTTTCCAGACCGGAATAAGGACCATGACTTCCTGACCTACCATGTACAAGTGAGCTCTGGCTCTGCGGTCGTACCACACTGTTTGTTTCTCTTGGGAAGCTGCCATGTTGCTCTGGGCTGTCCCCATAAGCTCCTTCAGCCTTTCCCTAAACCTAAGGACGTAATCCACAATGGGAGTTCCCTGGGTGGCGTGCTTGCCTTCCCAGTCCTCCCAGATCAACTCAAAGGGCCACGTACCCGGCATCCATATAAGAGTTCGAAGGGGGAAATCCTGTCGACTCTTGGGGCACCTCCCTGTATGCAAACAACAAGTGGGGAAGATATTTCTCCCAGTCCCTCCCATGCTGTTCAGCAAACGCCCGGAGCATTGACTTCAGGGTACCATTGAATCTTTCCACAAGACCATTGGCTTGTGGGTGATACAGTGTCATGCATCTCTGCACTACCCCACACTTCTCCCATTAACATTTCATCAGGTCCGACATGAAGGAACCTCCTCGATCGGTGGTAACCTCCTGCAGGAACCCAACATGGGAGAAAATCTCAAGTAAGGCATCTGCCACTTTGTCCTCAGTGAGGATAGGGCTACTGCCTCTGGGTACTGGGTGACATAATCCACCACAGTCAGTATGAATCTCTTCCCTGAGGAGCTGGGGGTATTTAAAGGCCCCACAATATCCATTCCCACCCTCTGGAATGGCTCCTCCACTATGGGCAATGGAATCAGGGTGGCTTGGGTTTTCTTGCCCGCCTTCCCTATTTCTTGGCACCGGTGACAAGACCTGCAATACTCCTTCACCTGCTGGGTGAAGTTAGGCCAGTAGAAATTCTGTGCCAACTGCTGCATTGTGTGTGCGATTCCGAGATGACCAGACAAGGGAATATCATGTACAGTCTTGAGCAACTGCTCACGATACCCCCTGGGGAACGACAAGCTGCCTGCCTTGCATCCCTCCCTCTGTCTGTACTGCCTGAGTATACATAAGTCCATTTTCCCCATAAACCTTATGTCTGCCATCACCTCTCTGTGCACAGTCAGAGTCTGCCCAAGCCCTCAGCTTCTCTAAACTAGGATCACTTCTCTGAGCAGCTGCAAACCCCTCACACATTCCCAAGGCATGGGACAGGTCCCCTTCAGTCGCTAAACTAGGGTCCCTAGCACTAGCGTCAGGGTGCTCAGGATCACTTTCAGTCCCAACCCTCTGATAATGGGTCACCCCTCCCTCTTCGGAGTAACCCTCTTTGGCTGTGTGGTTACTTGCTACTGGGGAATGTTCTACCTCCTTTTCATTAGCCTCCCCATCTGGAGACATGGGCTGAGGAACCACCCCCTCAGCAGTTTCCACAATGGCTTCTGTGGGGTTCAGGGGAACTACAATTTTCCCTTGCCGCTTGGCTACGGGTAACTACACATACCATCCCTTGTTTGAGATTGTTGCCCAGGATCACATCCACTGCTAACATTTTAGCTACAGCCACCTGTTGCACAGTTCCCCCTGTTTCACCCCAGTCTAGAAGAACACTAGCGAGGGGCAATGTTTTCTCCCCACCCGCAAAGTCCTGTACAGTGACATATTTATTGGATATAAGCTGACCAGGCTGTACCAGATCCCCTTTCACCAATGTCAGGGATGCCCCTGTGTCCCTTAACCCCTGCGTCTGTACACCATTCACCATGACTGGGTGCACGTGTTCCCTCATGTTCACAGGCATGCTTCCAGGGACACACAAACAACCCACTTCCTTTCTAGCACCCGATTATGTATTGCTCGCCTTTTTGGGACACTGTCTGGCAATACAGAAACATAGAATTTGACAGCAGATAAGGACCGCTTGGCCTACCTAGTCTGCCCATTTCCCTACCTAACGGATAAGCTGCAGATCCTAGTTAACCAACAGCCTACTTCCTCCTGCCCCCACTAGAACTGCCTTATGTCTGTCCCATGCATTCTTGAACTCCCCCACTGTTTTTGACTCTACGACCTCCTCTGGAAGGCTGTTCCATGTATCCACAACCCTCTCTGTGAAGAAATACTTCCTCACATTACCTCTGAGCCATCCCCTCTATCTTCAAATTGTGCCCCCTTGTTTTTGCACATCTCTTTTTCTGAAAGATGCTACCCTCTTGGACTTTGTTGATTCCCTTGAGGTATTTGAAAGTTTCTATCATGTCCCACCTCTCCCGCCTTTCCTTGAGTCTATACATCTTTAGTTCCTTTAGTCTTTCTTCATATGTCTTCTGCTGCAGACCCTGCATCATTTTGGTTGCCCTCCTCTGGTGCATCATTTTGGTTGCCCTCCTCTGGAGTTTCTTTACACAACCAACATTCATTTCTTCTCTCAGAGAAATCTTTTCTCTGAAACCTGGGGCTAACTGGTTTCGATGGAGGCAGTGAGGATTTTAGCTGCCCTAAAGGCGCGCTTTTCCATTTCTGCACTGCCACGCCTGCCCCATTCGCTCTCAGAGTAGGTCTGCTTTTGGCATAGCGGTCCGAGAGCTCAGCAGCCTCTGGCACTGTTTTGGGATCTCGGTCCTCTAGCCAGGTTTTCAGCTCTGCTGGGCATGCCCAATAAAACTATTCAAATAAACTCACCTTTTCAATTTTATCAACAGAGTTTGCCTCAATTCCTTTCCACCAACATTTGAAAAACTGACGTTTCGTGGCTAGCTCCTCGTAGCTAATATCAGGGCTTCTCGGAAACTTATAGAATTTAGCTCTGTATGATTCAGCAGTTAATTCAAACTTTTTTAACAGTGCAGCTTTTAGTTTGCTGTAATCATTACTGTCCTCATTGTCCATTTGACCCAATGCATCCTGAGCTTTCCCAGTAAGTAGTGGGGATAGCTGGAAGCTCCAGGACTCTCTAGGAATTTTAGCCTGAATACAAACTTTTTCAAAAGAATTTAAAAAGGCATCCATATCCTTCCCCTCTTTAAATTTGGCTATTAATTTGGAATTCAATTTGTAACTCAGTCATGCAGTCCCAGTTAAACCCAAGCCACTTACCTGCTCTGGTGCCACTGGTTGGAGTCGTAGCTTCTCCAGTTCGTGTTGCCTGTGGCGCTCCTGCTCCTCACGGTCAGCGCCTCTCTGTTCTCTCTTTGCCTCTCGGCGTTCTGGCTCCCTCATCTCCTCTGCAGCTCACTGGTGCTCACGCTTCTCATGGTCTGCCTCTTGACGTTCTCGCTGTGCCTCATGGTCCGCCTTCTGTTGTTCACGGTCCCTCTAACTCTGGAACTCCAGCTCCATTCTGCACAACTCAGTTTTCAGTCTGAGTACTTCTGGATCCAGGATACTGGTGACCTTCCCTTGCTGCTGTGGCCTTTCACTGACAGTGGCCCTGCTGTCATCTTCACCAAATCTGAACACTGCACTGGCCTCTAGCCCTGCCACACTCGAGGTTTGGTCCTTTTCAGTCACGGTCTATGATGTGCTGCTCTGGATATCTGCTACCATCAGGGCATCTATGAGGTTCTGCTTGCTGGCTTTCATCTCGAACGGGACTCCTCTGTCCCCGCACAACTGCCTTAAGTAGTCTACAGTGTGCCTGCTGTAGTTGGAAGTTATCTTCTCTAACTACTGCCACTCTGACTTGCACTTTAGGAAAAAAAATAAAACGGGTAGGAACTTGACTGTACGCCAAGTGATATAGTTCTGTTTCCTTTTAAAATCATTGCCTTTTTCTTTCTTTGCAAGTGAGCTAACGGACTCAAGCTGACACACTGAATAATAAAAGCTTGTAATACCAAAATTATGCCACCGCTGCCAACCAATCTGTCACAAACCCACTCAGCAGGTCAGGCCCTCTACTCCCAAAGTGCCAACCTCCGAGCGCAGTCTTGTGAACAGTTAACAGAAACAGGGTAACCCTCCTGTCTGTTTTGTGGGTTCGAATCAACCTTTGGTCTCAAGTCTTGGAAGGATTCAAACTGTGAACCTGTTGTTAGCGTACCCAATGCATAGGCTCAGATAATTCTGTCTTCGAGGGCCCAGATATCTTTGCCTACGGGCACCTAACCAGGTGTACAAAAATGAACCCTTAAACTTTAGTAAAGACCTCAGATTAAAATGCTTACCTTTTTCCAGTTTGGTATTACCATTCAAGCTTATGCACAGTGTCTGCTGTAACCATATATATTTCACTTGATAAAGAAAGAAAGAAATTCAAAGAAAGACCAGTAGGCTCTAAAAACGGAGTTTTACTAAAATAGATAAAGCATATGTAAAACAGAAAATACAGAACTATGTATCACAAGAACAGACAAATCTTTTAAAAGAACAAGATTTTAACAGTGCAATTCCTACTACAGTACTTAGATTTGTCTCTCTCTATAAAGTGCTCAAAGATGTTTCTTTATCAGAGTCTAGATAAAAGTGTGTCCTCTGAAGGAAAACAGAATATTGTTTAAAAGCTGGTTTTGCCCACCTCTTTGCATGAGGTCACATAACTCCTCCCTGTCAGAATATATAAAAATATATATCTGTACAAAAACAGGATGTCTTTTTCCAGAAGGTAAATTAATATTCTGTGAGCTCAACACAAATTATTTTCTTTTTCAAATGACATGTCTTTGATCTTATGATCAACTTCTCCTTTCCAGGACATCAAAGCATCTTTTATGACTTCGCACTAAAACTTCATAACCTGCTCTTCTTCCTCTAAGCGTTATAAAAGTTTATGATCTATCTTGGCAGTTAGGTATCTTCTAGCCTGTAATTAGCTCTTGGCCTTCCAGGTAGCACCTTGTATCTAAAACATGTATGTGTCTGTGTCATACGCACGTGCTGTTTCAGCATTTCTCATGAGAGACAGCCCATAACACATTTTTATATTACAGAAATGATACAGTGATCAGAACCAGCTGTCCAAGTGTCACAGTCGGTAGCATGGCAGTTGGGGTTCAGTGCGAAAAAGTGCAAACTCCTGCACTTTGGAGCGAAGAACCCAGGGAGGGATTACCAGCTGGGAGTGGTGCAGCTAGTATCCACCCAGGAGAAGGATCTAGGGGTGGTTGTAACAGGAAGATGAACAGTACAGAGCAGTGTAGGAGGGCGGCAGTGACAAGATGCTGGGTTGCATCGCGAGAGGGATCTCCTCCAGGAGCAGGGAGGTGATCCTGTCTCTCTGCATGGCACTGCTCAGGCCGCACATGGAGTACTGTGTGCAATTCTGGCACCCATATCTGAAGAAGGATATGAAATTACTGGAAGGGGTGCAACACAGGGCAAGAAGGATGATCCAGGGATTGGAGGAGGACAGACCATACAAGGAGAGGCTGAGAGAGAGTTGAACATGTACTTCTTGGGGGAGAGAAGGGACTAGGGGAATATGACTGAGACCTTTAAGTACGTAAATTGGATAAACAAGGCAGGCACTGAAGGGATACTCAGGTTGGGGGGGGACACTAGAGGGCACAGCCTTAGATTGGGGGGATATAGGATGGAAATGAGGAGACACATTTTCATGGATAGGGTCATGGCAAAATGGAATGCTCTACCGGAGGATGACCGGAGGTGGTAGCCTGTTAGACAGTCGGTAGTTTCAAAAGGGGATGGGACAAGGTGAGAGAGGGGTAATTGGGGAGGGAGGGGCAGAGCAGCTGCAAGGTGCAGGTGCTAGCCGCACACGCGAGCAGACTTGATAGACCAGGTGGCCTATTTCTGCTGGCAAATTCATTTGTTTGTATATAAATATATAAGGGATACGCAATCCCCCTACTGGAAATATTGTTGATATTTTTTGTTCGAGTGCCAATTGACCCAGTAACATCATGAGTGGCGAAGCCATGAGTGATGTCATCGGGTCAGTCAGCACGAGAACAAAAAAATATCAATAATATTTCCATTATGGGGGGTTGTGTATTCCATTGATGCCATACCTCCAAAAAAGTGAAAATAATTGAATTCTAGGGACGTGGATGTGATGTTCTATCCACACTATCTGGCAGTTGCCTTCACCCTTTAGGACAGGCTGGAATGTCTTCAGGCTGGCTCCTCCCACCCACCAGGGTGGTAACTCCCTCGGCTGCCCCGTGATGCCAGATTTTCCTTTCCAGTAGAAGAAGCAGGTTCCTCCTTACTGCTCCCAAGCGGAGAAGGCCCTTTGCTAACAAATCTTCAGATTTACTTCCAATTTAACAAAAAATACTTTGTCTTCAACTTATTCTTCCCGACAACTGACATGGACGATAAGAAGTCTGCCCCGGGGTTCTGGAGGTGTGACTGCGGACAGAAGATGTCTCGGACGGATTCACACATGTGCGTGTATTGCTTGGGCCACAAGCATGATCCCCAGGCTTGTGACATTTGTTGTACCTTTCACCTGTCCATTCTAGAGGACCGCCACGCCCACTTACTTTTGGACCATCCGAGCTAACAGCACCCACCAGTCAAATCTAAGGATGCTCGTCGGGTGGTCTCTGCAGCTGCGGGATCCACTGAACAACTAGCCACGTTCGAGGAGGCAGTGGCCCAGGCTGCAGTTCAGGCTTCCTCAACTTCGGCCTTTTTGGCACTCTCTTTGGGTGCCTCCTTCACAGGGGCATTTAATGATTTGTGCCAGGCTCTCCCAACTCATGGTCAGGGCCCCTCATCGGCAGACAAATCTAAATCTAAAAAAGAGGCCAAAAAATGGTCTCACCATCAGTCGTGGGATCGGGAACGCTCTCAGGCTTCCAGTTCCTGCGCTACTCCAGATCCAACTTTGGTCGAATCTTTGGCCCAGGCTGTCAGCTCGATGGTACCCCCATTGTGCCAGTTGGCTGAGACGCAGATTGATCTTCCGGCCAAGATTTTTATCGAACCAGTTGACCTGTTGTCACCTGAAGAGCCCAGTACATCTGTCCAGGATTCCGGTTCTGGCTCAGACCCAGGGAGCGAGGGATGGATCAGTCCGCTGACCCGCTGCCTTTCCTTATCGACCAGGAACCAGAGATGCCTCGATTCTCGTCAACCCCGCTCTGAGGCCCACCCCTGGTCCTCCTGGAAGTCGAGGTCACGGTCTCATTCCTGTGAGCTCTCGAGACTCGGGAAAGCAGCGCCTCCATTATTATTATTCTTCCTCGTCCTCCATGGGTGAGGAGAGGCTTCACCACAAGTTGCGTCGATGCTGTGAGGATTTGATGTGGCAGCAGCAGGTGTTCACTGGTATAAAGTCCATTGTGGCTTCTACTCTGGCTTTCGCCGCAGAGGCCGATGCCTTCTCTGCCTCCACAGGAGCAGACCGGTATAACGGTTCCGGCTCAGCCTCCTCCGATGTCTCCACCGATTCTGGTAGAGCCGCCCCACAAACAGCCGATGACCGGCACTCTGACCAAGGAGTCTCAGCCAGTCTCAGGTTCTCCCCATTGGCTGTCAGTCACTGTCACCCCTGACCATCTGCGGAGGGTCAGCAGGTATTTGGACAGTTGACTCCTCAGAGTCAAAAGGTTCCTTCTTGCAGTCTCATCCAGTGGACATGGAGTCAGCAGGGGGTCTCTTGACAGATGAAGGCCCTACCTCCTTCATGGTTCTTCTCCATCTTATCTCAGAATCCACGGGTCTCAAAATGAAACCCGTTTAGGAGCGGGTTCAGTACCCGCTTAACAAGATCTTGGACTGGAGTGACTACCTGAGAAAGCCTTCCCGGTACCAGAGGCCATTCTTGGTCATGCTTTGGACCTCTGGCAGCGCCCCGCCTCCTGCCCAGTTCTGTCAGCTTGGATGGCCTGCAGGTATGCGGTTACAACTGGTTCCCTTTCAGAGTTCATGGAACATCCGTCAGCAGAGGGCTTGGTGGCAGATTCCATTTTTTCGCGCTCTGAACAACGTCGGGGATGTTAATAAACTGCCTGATAAAGAGTCCAAGAAATTGGACCATTCAGTTAAAAAGGTTTATGCTGCCTCTTTGCTTGGCTTTCGCCAGGAGAGCTCAGCCCTCCTGATGGCCCACTTTCCTCATGGCGTGTTGGGCACCCTGGATGAGGTGCTCCCTCATCTTCCAGTGGACCTGCAAACCACAGTCAAGCAGATCCAGGACCAGGGTCGGGCTGTGGCAAAACAGCAGCTCTAGACAGCCATTGACATTATGGAATCCTGCGCCTGTTCTGTGGCAGCTGCAGTAGCCATGCACTGCAGGGCTTGGCTGTGGATCTCTATCTTCACAGCAGACACCCAGCACAAGCTGGCAGATATCCCCTTCTTGGGCACTGACCTGTTCAGGCCCGGGGTGGAGGGGCACCTGACCCGCATTAAAAAGTCTAGTGCCACCTTAGACTCAGTGACATCTGCCCAGAGAGACCCCAAGGGCTCCAAAAAGCAGAAGAAGAAGCCCTTTCAGTCCACCTCTACTCCTGTGGCCAAACCAGCCCAGTCATTGTGACCTTGACCAAAGTCATTGGCCTCGGTTGTCCGTAAGCCTGGAGGATGCGGTCCCAGTGGTTCCTCAGCACAGGCCCTCCTCTGCCTCCAAGCCTGCCAGGTGACGGGGTGAGGTGTTGCTCCCTCATGCCTGTCACGCCAGCCCTGAATCCTCCAGTGGGGGGCCGACTCTGCCACTTACTTTCCTCCCAATCCGCTGTCACCATGGACAGGTGGGTTCTTGAAGTGGTCAGTCAGGGTTTGCCTCTGGAATTTGAGCAGTACCTGCTTTGCAGAGTCTGTGCCCCACGGGAGAATATGGTATCCGTGGACATTCTATTGGCCCTTTGGGACAACGCTGCCCAGCTCGTCTGCAAGGTGGTCGTGATTCCTGTTGCAGACACCCCCCGAAACACCCAGGGTTTGTCTCCAGGTACTTCCTGATGCCAAAACATTAGGGGGGCTGGTGCCCCATCTTCGATCTGCACAACCTGAAAAAGTTAATCAGGTCACGCACCTTTCGGATGGTAACTCTGTCTCAGATCATACCATCTCTAGAGCAAAACATGTGGTTCTGCTCACTGGATCTGCAGGTTGCATTCTTTCATGTCCCGATCCATCCATCACACCGGCAGTTCCTCTCCTTCCGAGCAGAGAGAACCTCTACGAGTTCCAGGCCATGCCATTCGGCCTGTCTTCGGCCCCCAGGATCTTCACCAAGTGCATTGCAGTGGTAGCAGCTTACCTGAGGCATCGAGGGGACCGGGTTTACCCCTACCTGGATGACTGGCCAATCACAGGTCACTCTAGGCAGGAGGTGGAGCTGTCCAGGGACCTGACCATCCAGACCTGCATTTCTCTTGGCCTCCTGGTCAACGAGGCCAGGTCGGAACTTGTGCCATCGCAGGTGATCAGCTTCATAGGAGCAGAGCTTGACTCTTGCAGGCAAGGGCTTGGCTCCCAGTAGACAGGGCAGAGGCTGTCTCTTCCTTTGCCCAGTCATTTCAGGCTGGGCAACTGTGCCCTGCCCAGGACTTCCTGCACCTTCTGGGTTACATGGCAGCCTGCACCAGCATGGTCTGTTGGACCCACTGGAGAAAGCAGTGGGAGCTGGCATGCCAGTGGTCCCAATGCAAGGGTCACTTTGACCGACTGGTCACTGTGACCCAGCTGAGTTGGGATGCTGTCCAGTGGTAGTTTGTCCCAACACATCTGCAGGAAGGTATCCTGTTTGTCTGCCCAGAGCTGATGGTCATCCTGATGACCAACGCCTCTCTAGTGGGCTGGGGTGCCCACCTGGGGGAACACAGGGTCCACGGCCTCTGGACCCCCAAGGAGTCCCAGTGCCATATCAACCTGCCAGAGCTCGGAGTAGTTCGGCTGGTGCTTGACTGCCTTTGCTCTTCACATTTGGGTTCAGGTGGTCCAGGTACAGACGGACAACACCACAATCATGTACTACCTCAACCAAGCAGGGCGGGACGCACTCTGTGCAAGGAAGCTCTCCGCATGTGGACCCTCGTCCGCAGCCTGGAGGCTAATCTCCTTGTCATCCATGTGGCTGGTGTCACCAACCAGCTGGAGGACACACTCAGCCATGTGGGTGAGGCATCTCACAAGTGGTTTCTCCATCTAGAGGTAGTGCACGGTTTATTCTCCCAGTGTGGCACCCCCTCTGGTGGACCTGTTTGCCTCCAGGGAGAACACAAAGCTGAGGCTGTATTGTGCCTGCCCCTTCAGCAGGGAATGCTGCAGAGGGATGCTTCTCGAGGCCCTGGACCCCAGGCCTCCTCTATGCCTTTCCTCCATTTCCCTTGATCCACAAAGTGTTACTCAAGGCAAAATGGGACAAGGCACAGGTGATTCTGGTGGCTCTGGACTGACCACATCAGTTCTAGTACCCCGAGCTTCTCAGCCTAAGCAGCAGGCTCCTGAGGCATCTTCCTCTCCGCCTGGACCTGCTCTCCGTCAGTCAGGGGAAGATACTCCATCTGGACCTTAAATCCCTGCACCTGACAGCCTGGTTCCTGAGCGGCTAGAGTTCCAGGCTTTAGGTCTCTCCGAAGATTTCCTCTTTGTCAAGGCATCTCTGAAGAAGTCGACCAGGAAATGCTATGTCTTCAAATAGAAGAGGTTCTCCATTTGGTGTCAGGGCAAGGTGCTGGACCCTCTGTCTTGGCAGTGGCTAACATCCTTGACCATCTGTGGTCCCTCTCTGTTGGGCCTTCGGTCGATGACCCTCAAGGTGCACCTGGCAGCGATCTCTGCTTACTGGGTGTGGGCCGGTCAGCAGTTGGTGGCGCAAGAGAATGTGGTCTGGTGCTTCTTTAAAGGCCTTGTCCACATTCCCTCTCTGGTGTGTGAACCACCCCCACCTCGGGACTTGTTGCTGGTGTTGGCAAAACTCGTGGGCAAGCCATTCGGAACAATGCACAGGTGTGATATGTCTCACCTGTCATGGAAGACAGCCTTCCTTGTGGTTATCACATCAGGCAGAAGGATTAGAGAGCTCCAGGTGCTTTTGGTGACGTCTCTTTATTTGGCCTACCACAGGGACAAGGTTGTCTTTCGCCCCCAACTCGAAGTGCCTCCCGAAAGTTGTGTCGGATTTTCATCTTAATCAGGTGATTAATCTCCTGGTGTACTTCACCAACCACACCTCAGAGGCCGAGCATTGGCTGCATATTCTGGATCTGCGGTGAGCGCTAGATATTACAAGGAGCGCACAGCTGGAGTTCGGGGAGAGGTTCACTAGCCATATGTCACCTACGCTGAAGCCGCACCTGGCAGACTGGCAGCTAAGCAGACAATTAGCAGGTGGATTGTATCCTGCATTGATCTCTGCTATAGGTTGGCGGGTGGAGAGCCTCCCATAGGGCTTAGGGCTCATTCCACCTGTCATACCGCTGCCTCGGTGGCTGCTTCCAGGGTCATCCCTAGCCAGGAAATCTGCAGGGCTGTTACCTAGAGATCAGCACACACCTTCATTTCCCACTACCACATCAACCTTGAGTCACGCTGGAATGCTGGTTTTGGGGCCTCAGTTCTCCAGTTTCCATTTCCTAAGTAGGGGGTGTGCACCTTGCCCCCTCCTCCCAGAGAACTGCTAGGAGTCTGCCAGACAGTGTGGCTAGAACATCATATCCACGTCCCTAGAAAAACAGGTTACTCACCGTCACAGTAGTTCTAGGAGTGGTATATAATGTCCATCCACAGGGACCCACCCGACCTCCCCTGGCAAGTGACAAACCGGTCTGGCTTCCAGTGGGGAAGATCTGATGTCACATGGCGGAGCCAAGGGAGCTACCACCCAGGTGGGTGAGAGGAGCCAGCTTGAAGATGTTCTGGCCCATCTTAAAGGGAAAAGGCAACTGCCAGACAGTGTGGATGAACATCATATACCACTCCTAGAACTACTGTTACAGGTGAGTAACCTGTTTTTTCTTGCCATTTTTGCTGATTTTAAAAATCTAAAAGCTATCTATAAATGAAACACCACTCATTTTGTAGATATTTTTGTGCTGAACAACTTTTATGCTCACAGTAACATGCCATTTTTCGTTTTAAAGTTATTCGCATTTGAATACAGTTAGTACTGCTTCTGAGGTTGAACATTCAAATGAGTTCTGAATGAGCCAGTCAGGACCTACTATATGTGTATTTTGGACCTGGAGTGAGGATATCTGACCTAGAATGAGGATTTTATTTATTTATTAAATTCTTGGATTCAATCACCTGGATATTTTGATATCTTCACTCTAGGAACCCAGGAAGCAAAAATATCACTGATATCTGTCCTGAAATATACTCACAGGTGTGGCATAAATATATTTATAAACTGTGCCAGTATAGTTATGGTTAAGTAAGATGTTTAATGTTAAACCCCAGTTTTTTGTACCTTAATAACTTTTTTTTTTACGTAGTATTTATCCCTCCTACTGCCCCCTCTCACCACTCAATCAAACTTCCTCTGTTGCGCTATCCTTCTTCACACTGGAGTCTGCCCCTAGAGCACCTGGTCCATATATATCCTTGATTGCCGGATTACACCCCGGTGGGGTGGCGGGAGCCCCCGACCATTGATTGTGGACATACTGTGCAGCGGAGTCTGCCCCGAGGGCACGCAGTGAGAAGTCGTCCACTAGGCAAGGAGAGGGTGATTTCCCTCTGTTTTCTTCCCCCAGCGCCGGCATGCGGTGAGGGCTAATGAGAAGGAGGCAGGATGAGACACACCTCCTGCTCTGACCCTCTGCCGACGTCTGCCCTGGATCCCACGCTGCTACCTCCCTTTACTGCACCTATCTCCTGAGCTCCCCCAGGAGGTGGTATTGCGGCGGGAGCTTGCAGGTTGACCCCCCCAGAGAAGGAGAGCAGCCGTCGGGTGCTCAATCCTTCTCTTCCCCGGCCGACCCCTGGCGGTCCATGCTCGTTCCCGAACACGGGTCGTCGGCGTGGTGCGAGGTAAGGCGTCCAGCGCACCTTAATAACTTTGGTGGCCTTTGATGAAATAGTCACAAATTTTGCATGTGCAGTCTGGCTAGCAGGATCCAAAGATGTAAGATTGTGATAGCATCATGTGCAGTTTCCGAGCTATGGAACATCGATTTTTAATGAGGTGGGTTTTTTTCTATAGTTAATGTATTTTTTGTTTGTTTTGTTTTTTTTGCTTTTTACATACAGCCTAGATGGTACGGAATTTTTTCATGAAACTTTCAGGGTAGAAGCGGCCTGTGCCAAGGTAGTGTCTTTTGAAGGTTTTGTGAAAAAATATTAAACAGTTCAGATATAAATTGATTTTTTTCTGAGCATGCTCAATAGAGTTTTTGGAGGAACCTCTGATGTGAATCAACCAATAAAAAAGATCGACTGTGAATGTTTATCTATTGCAAATTATCGATCATGAGAAAAAAATATCGATTGTGATTGCTGCCATTCAGATTTAAAATGATTTTTTTTCTGAGCATGCTCAATAGAGTTTTTGGAAGAACCTCTGGTGCGAATCAAACAATAAAAAAGGTCAACTGTGAATGTTTATCTATTGCAAGCTATCGATCGTGAGAAAAGAATATCGATTGTGATTGCTGCCATTGTTTTTTTAAACTAGAAACATTAAAAAATTATATATTTTCAAAAAACAAACACCTGAACCTAGTTAAATGATACCCACTGAGCTAGATTATGGTATTAGTTTCTTTAAAATATGCCTGTAAATAGGGTTTCTGGGCACCTGAACATCGTGGCTGCCCAGCTCAGCAAGAGGGGCTGTTCACCAGTGTTCTTTATATGAGAACAGCGGGATTTTTTTTGATTTGTGCAGCTGCAGCTGGATTCGTGCTGCTTGCTAGAGTAGGAGCAGTGATCCAGCAATTGCTTGATCTCTCTCTTATCTATCTGTGCATCTGTCTATCTAGCTAACTATCTCTACCTATATTTTATTTATTATTCTCTCCCCCTCCCAGCTCAGTTAGCCCTCCTTCGTTCTTCTCTGATATACGCAGTACAGAGGTTCACTGGATTCCCTTAATTCTCTAAAAGAAAACTAGAGTGCCCAGCCCATCACTGGTACTGCTTGCCCTACCCTATCCCCTCCCGGTCACCTGCACTCTCCCATGCATAGTAATCACCTCGATGTCACCATACAGTAAAAGCTGACATTGGAGTGCCCATTCCCCAGTGTCTGTCCCAGTAAAGTAATAAAAAGATGATTTTACGAAGGAAATTACATTATAGTGTATAGTGGAGTGTTGTTCTGTATAGAATAACATCCCTTTCAAAATGCTGTTCTCCCACAGTTCCACGGTCATGGAATGTGATTCTACCTTACAGTGGTTTAGAAAAGGGCTTTAAAAATACAGGAACCTGATTGGCTGGCATGGGGTACATTAACTTACAGTGAGAGCCCTGTTAGTAAAAAGTACCATCCATGCCAGCCTTATAAATGTTATCCTTGCGCCCAGTCTGCTTCACCATTGGCTAAAGCACTGGGCACACATGTTGAAACTGTCACCCTTTTTTTTTTTTTTTTACATGTAAGCAGGCGAGTTGCGGACGCCCCCAAAAATCATCCCAGTCAGTCTCCCATTCATTCTCTCACATCAGCCTCCAAGGGGAGGAGAAGAAATGTCATTGTCTATGCTGCAGTTTTAAAATAAAATAAAACAAGCAGTGTGCTGCGGCTCACAGCTCCCACACTACCTGATTAGTTCCGTGTTCCCTCTCTGACACCGCCCGCTATTTGAATTGTAATGACAACGCTGAGCCGCGTACTCCAGTCTTTCAATGAAATCCACAATTCTCCCTCTCTGAATAAAAAAAAGTGTTTCCTTCTAAAGTAACAGTGCTGCCACACTCATTGTTTCTGGGACATAAACTACCACTATCGTCGTGCTGCACTTGTCCCTGACAATGCTAGTGTCCCGCTCTTGCTGCATTTGTCTGTTTGCCTCCCTCTTTCTCTTCATGACAGAAAACCCCCCACAAACCTTAAAAAAAATAAGACGTTTCTACATTTTATTTTTTTAAAAATAAAACCTCTTCTTAACTCTGTTCCCGACTGCAGTTACTACTGCCCTTCCAGATCAGATTCACTTTCCGCAGCATCCCATTCAAATGGAGTATGTGTGGGGAGGCTGCTAGCAATGCAATGATCTAAGAGAAATTGGGAGGAAAAAAAACAAGCTATGTGTGTGTGTGTAGGAGGGGCAGTGCAGTTTCTAAAGATGAACAAATGTCTTTGCTTTTGGAAGGGGAGAAACAATTACAAAACACTGTAGAGCCCTCTACTAGCCAATACAGTAGTTACTGGGACTAGTTTACCAACAGAGGACTAAAAGTGTAATTCTAGTCATTTTTAATAGAATTACTTTAGGTTTTCTCTAATCCTATGACAAATGACACATGTAGCCCATTTTCTAAGTGTACTAATACCCTCCAGGGTGGGTGGTATTGGGCAATACCGGACCTTCCAGGGGCTATAAGGCCCTCCGTCTGTGGCGTCAGGCCTCATTATGCCCCTGGGCGGTCCGGTATTGCCCAGTACCGCCCACGCTGTCGGGTATTATTGCTTGAATAACAGCATTCTAGAACCTCTAGAGACTGCATGAATCAGTTTCATTTTGAAAGCAAAAGAACTCACAAAACACATATTTCACACAGTACTATACACCATAAAAAATACAGGATGAGCAACTCTATGCACAATCAGTGTGTTTTGCCACCTCGAGGTTCTGATTCCCATGGACCTCTTGAGCTTCGCTCTCAAGGTTATAGGGAATCAGAACCCCTCTATGGCAGAACACACTGTTTCTGCATAGTTGCCCATCCAGTATTCTCTATTTATCTGCTAAACACTTTGCGGGGATATGCACACTATTAGGCTTCTTTGGTGGCAAGGCACCTATATATGGTGCAGGGGCTCATCATGGTTAGTTTAATTACTGAGGGTGGAATATTCAGACTGAGCCAGACAGGGACTCAAGCCTGGACGCAGTGTATCTGGGCTGCGACAGGGCAGGGACCAGGCGATATTCAACAGTGCTGCACCATGGCTCAGCACCATTGAATATAGCACTAAGGGCATACGCACTGCGCATGGCGCAATGGCACTGCACCAGCGCAAGTGGCAGAAGGGGAGCAGGCAGCTACGACAGCGCAAGTGCGGTTGCGCTAGGTGCAGCAAATGCAATATTCAGCCGTCGGAATGCAAATTAGGCCATTATGCATGCAAGGCGTAAATGGGGCCATTTGCATGTCATTTTGGCCCCATTTGCATGCGGTGCACCGATCCCCGGCAACTTGCGCCTGGTGCCCTGCCAGGCTGCAGCTGTCTGGGACCGACACCTGCTGCCCCATGGCGGCCCGCTCCCATTCGCCTTATCGTGGGCATGTGTGTAAGTAATCCCTGGTGGTCCAGTGGACCGCTATCCATTGCCTGATCGTGGGCATATGTCAAACATCCCTGGTGCTCCAGTGGACCGATCCCATTGCCCGATCTCAGGCATATGTCATACATCCCTGGTGTTCCAGTGGACCAATCCCAATCGCGGGCATATGTCACACATCCCTGGTGGTCCAGTGGACTGATCCCCATCGCCCAATCATGGGCATAAGTCAGATAGCCCTGGTGGTCCAGTGGACCATTCCCCAGCGCCTGTTCATGGGCATAGGTTACAAATCTCTGGTGGTCCATTGAAACCCCCCCCCCCGCATCCGATCACAGGGGACGATCTCGGACACCCTGGTGGCCAGTAAAGACACCGCGCTCCCCCGCCACCCTGTACCCCCAGACAGTGAGAGGTGGCAGCACCTCACCTGTGAGCCGCTCATTCACAGTTCGGACTGTGTAGTACAGTATTGTCTGCACGCCTTTGGCCCACGCAGTGGGACCAATAGGCATACAGCCCTACTGTACACGGTCGCATGGATTATGGCAGGGTGCTGCCACCCGTGCTGACTGGGGTGTAGGGTATGGGGACCGAGTGGGTGGGAGGGGGGTACCACTGGACCACCAGGATGTCCAGAGATTGTTCCGCCCGCCATCGGGCTGGGGAGGTCCAGATTGACCACCAGGGATTTTTAACCCTGGGAGTGCAGGACAGTGGGCTGTTTTAAGCAGGCACTGAAGACCTTTTTGTGGGGGAAAGTATACCTAGAATTCCGTTGATTTTTATCTGTATTTGTATTTATTGCTCATTGTTTTAGCTGATTGTGCAGCGCCTTGATGCGTGAAAGGCGCTATATCAAATAAAAGTTATTATTATTAACCTATGCCCATGATCGGGCACTGGGGATCAGTCCACTGAACTACCAGGGATCATTATAACATATGCCTGCGATCGGGCAATGGATAGTGGTCCAGTGGACCACCAGGGTTTATTCAACATATGCCCGTGATTGGGCGAGGGGGGGCACAACGCCCCCCTGGGCAGGGGGCTCATGGCCTGTGTCCTGGGTGGTTGGGTGGCCAACCACAGCAGGCAGCTGCCGTGTTGCACCTTGCAATACAGCAGCTCACCTGTGGGTGGCCAGGACTTGCACCTGGTTTTGCTGGGCACAACTTTGCGCCCCTGTGTGGCGCAAGGCAGGTATGTGCCAGCTTATGCGCCGCACATCCCGGGCTGAATATCGGGATATTCCGCATATGCATGGGCACACTCCCGCACTTGTGCCGCATACATTACTGATGCTCCCCGGCGCATCCGGGGTTGCACAGCACAACCTTCCCCTTTGAATATCGGGCCAGGTGCATCGGTGGGTTGCGCATGGCGTCACCCTGTTGCACCATGCGAAACTCCTTTGAATTTCCCACCCTGAGTGTATATACGGAGGGAAATCCAAGAAATTTGCCTCTCACTGTTCATTTGCAACTGAGGCTTATTTTGGAGCTGAAGTCATAATGCTCTGTTTGTGACATCACAACAATTTCCACAAGAAAAAAAAGACCCAATTGCAGCAAAAAATCAATTTTGCATCAGTATTTTACTGCAGACTGCAGCTTTTTGTTGCAGATGGATAGATCAGTTCCAGATCGCAGCAGGACTGCTAGGATGCAACTTTGCAGGTACAGATGCAGGTGCAGCAGGCATTGTTTCTGCACCCGTGTCTGACCCTTTGTGAAACTCCACCCCCCAGTTTTCATGTAGAGATCCTTAAAGTGATGTTCCAGTTTCCTGCAAAACAAAAACAGCTTGTATTCAGAGAACGTGAATCTCATAACATTCCTAAAAATGTGAACTTCAGGATATTTGTTTCTTTTTTTTTAAAAGATATTTACATGACCTCAGGCTGTTTGCCCCACAGACATCATCTGCCCTTACTGCATTTCCTGTTCTGAAGTGATGTTGCTCTGCTTGTGACATCGGCATAATTTCTGAGGCAAATCATGAGCAGATGATTATAAGTCCATTATGGCAGGAATAAACAAAGTGAACTGATGAAGTTTAAGGGGAAAAGATTCCATATTTTGTTTTCTTCTCTTTCCCGTACCCCTTCGGTGCCTCTCTCCTTCAAGACCCATATGTGCCCTTCCTCTGCCCACCGGACTCCAACCTCACTGCGGTTTCTCTCCTCCAGGATCCCAGAGGTCCTCCGCCACACCTTCAGGTGTGGCTTGTCCCTTCCAGCGAGCCTCTCTGCTACCAGCAGGGAGGACATGCCTTTATGACATCAGTGGTGGCAGTTGGGGGGAGTGAGAAGAGTGTGCTGAGTGTCAGGTGACATGGGTGAGTCACTGAGGGCTATCATTTGCTGTACCAAAGAGGAGCTTTTTCCCCCCGATCTCCCAACCCTCCACCCACCTCTGTAATGTGGCCACAAATTGTGACATCTTGGGGGGTGCACAGTAGTGTCTGACCACTCACACTGCCAAGTGCACTTCCACTGGGCCACCAGCAGGAAACACTGTAGGAGCAGTGCATGCCAGGCCATCCCTCCTGGGGAGGAGGGAGTCCCCAGGGGTGCTTCTTGCTCTCTTCACTGGACTCCACTCCAATCATCCTGGGTGTGATGCAAACGTGGGTGGCCAGAGTGCTGAGTAGGCACTTCACCATTTGAAACTATGAAGCCAGCTAAGATTCTATTTTAATGAAAATGTCTTCAAAATACCAGTAGTACTGGGTGGCACCAAGGATTGACTGACAGGGCATCCAGAAATATACACTCGCAAAAATACTTGCAGGTACATAGACATACACACTTATCCATACAGAAACATACATTACAGCTTACAGTGGTAATGCTTTGCCCCAAAGGGGCCTTATCAATGTTGCAAGACACAGTTGTGGCTCCTGCTCCTGAAGGGCATTCTTGATGATGGAGCTGGCAACAACAACTCCTGGCCACAGAGAGCCTTGTATCAATGTTGTCACCAGCAGCAGCATCTCCCCTGTGTGAAGTGTCCCCACCACCACCACTGAAAATACACAGCTTGGTCCCAGCTGTCAGTACATTGTTCTGGTGGGTAAAACACCACCCCTGGAAAGTTACTCTGGCAGCAGGAGCAGTGAAGAAATGGACTGTGAGCAGCATGGTAAGCAGCTGAAAATGAGATGAAGATGTTGCTGTCAGGGACTTCTCTGTGTATGTTGGACATGAGCACCAGTGCACTGCTGTGCAACTGTATATGCAAAAGGTCCAACCAGTACTGCAGTCCACTGACCTCACAGCTGCACAGACTATACAACTGACGCGTGGCCGACTCAACAAAAGGTAACATTAATGTCGACAAAATTAACCAGCAAATATGCATGATGCTAGTAGGCACTGCAAGTTATTACTTGATGCCTAATTGTAGTTAAAGGGAACAGTCAGCACAGCCTCCTACCCAAGTGAGGGGCTGGTCCTATTTTGCAGTATATGTGCAAAAACTTTATTTTTTATTTTACCTATTGTTTACTGCAGTATAGTAGTATTGTATCACGCTTATTTTGTTGACTTCTAATCTGACATTTTCTGTAACTACACATCCCAGAATCCTCTTCAGCTGACATAAGAGGAGGCTACAACAGTGGGAGATACAGTAGCCTGCAGTGCATTTTAGAGATTTTATAAAATGCACTGCAGGCTACAGTGCATTTTAGAGATTTTATAAGATCATATCAGATGTTTTCCGGTCCCTCTTTTTACCCAAGGCTAGGAATTGTCCTCTGTGACTGTCCGTAGCCCTCAGAGGGCAGCAGAACCAGCAAAAAACAGATTAGAGTTTATAAAAACAATAACGCTGGTGGGTGCCAGACAGTGCATGGTCTCACCCAAGCCATCACAATGCCACCACCAGGACAGGAGTCACTGTAATAGTGGTGTGCCAATCACCGTCCTGGTTTGGTTGTGTACCAGAGTGATTGCTTGGTGCCACAGAGCTGACCGACTATTTTGTGTCTTATTTTGTATGGATTACCATTATGGACTGTTTTTATGATATGGGTTTTGTTTTTCAAGATTGGGAAGAACTGGAGAGATGAAAAAGATCAGTCCTCCGTCCTGGAAGCTGCTGCCATAACAGGCTCCATCATCTCCATGGCAGTCAAGTCCGTCCTGTTCTGGTCGCTGGTACAGGTTTATCGCAGCTTTGGGCAAGGCCTGCGGGAGAGAAGTAAGTTCTTTCAGTAATTTAATCTTGAAGGATTTGTTGTGGTGTGTGACCTTCATTACCATCCCGTACATGCGCACACACTCAGAGCTGTCACTCTCACCAGAGGAGACTTCAGGGTGGTTATCAAATGAGTTTCCTTTCTGCAGTGTCTGTGAGTAGCATGCAGGATCCCAGTAACAGCAGTGTATTGTCTTCACCATGGTTGCCTGGCCTGCTTTCTACTCTCCCCTCTTAGAATAGAATGGAATTTGGTTTTATATAGCGCTTTTCATATACAGTATATTTCAAAGTGCTTTACAAAGCAATAAAATACTGGTAGTCTAGTGACTGTATGTTGTATACATACAGCAGCCATTAAGAGCATTAATACCCACTGACCCCTCAGCATTGCAGCATGGCTGTTGCTCATGATGACATTAATGACCAGGATTGTGAACAAGCCATGGGTGCCGAGGCCCGGCTGTGGAGAAGAGGATTAAGCATCCCACAGGATATTTTTCCTTTTATGAGAAGGGAGGGTAGCAGACTCTGCTGCTATACTGCCACCTTGCTGACCACAGGTGGCAGTGCAGCAGAAGTGTGAATGCTGGCTGAGGCCAACTGTCAACACTGTGTGCACGCGTGTTTCACCATGCACTAGCTGCCAATGTCGAAGCAGCTAAGAGAAATGCAAAGCAGAAAAGTCTTGGCAGGGCAGTAGCATGATCACTGTCTTGACTTGCTTATACCCTTCCCCACTGGGGTGGACAAAACACTGGAACAACCCCATCCCTGTAGAATCCTACCAATGAAAGGAGCTATTGGGACCCCTGGAGAGTGGGTAGATGCTAGAGAAGCGATAGGACAGGACTGGATGCAGGCCAAGAGGAAACGGGCCGCTCCAGTGACAGGAGAGTATCAGAATGATTTATTAAAAAAAAGTGTTGATTCCACAAACACACAACGGGACTGACTTGTTGAAGCAGCAGTAGCGCTTCCACTTGTGATGCTAGTGACCCGGATTCTGGAATGAGCTCAAGGTTGTCAGAGGGCTTGCCAGGTAGGAAGATTGAGCATCCCAGAGGAAGCTCTCCTGTAGGCGAGGGAGAGACTTGCGCCTGCTGCACTACCGCCGTCTGGGTGAGCACAGGTGATGGTGTAGTTGGGTGCTTCCCCCGCACAGGGAGAGGAGAGTATGTGTGCCAGTGCGCTTGGCTTGCTGGCACCCAGTGCTGTCACACACACTCTGTGGAAGAGCTACAAAATAGGGTAAAATCAGGTGCCATTCGGGAAGATGTGCATGGTTTCATCACCCACAGCCGTATCAGACTTACTTTAATTTGGCCTTTAGGATGGCTTCTGGAGAACCTCCTCCAGAATGATCAGCAATTAGGGGTGATTTGAATCACTGAACTCCAATCTGTCATCGCATTTAGAATTTCAGAATAATCCGATTCCATTTCTGAGTCAGAAATGGAATCTGAAATTTGTTCTGGAAAGGGTCCCACTGTGGCAAATAGAGGGTGCTACCAGTGGTAACCCCCAGAGACTGCCAGCAGTTGTGAAGGAAGAATGGGCAGCAGGCAGAAATTGTCCTTCCTACTAGCAAGATGGAATTTGGAACAGGACTCTGAACTGGACTCCAGTTCGAATTTAAATTCCCAAAACACTAATTTCGTAATTAGGATTTTTTGATTTAGAATCTGAAAATCCTAATTTTGGACCTTAATTTGTTTAAATCTGATTCCGAATCTGATCACCCCTACAGGATACAGTTAGGGGTTTGCTGCCATGGAACTGCAGGCAGGACTCAACCTCTCTTGGCAAACCAAGGGGACCATCATAGTGTGTCGTGGGTGCCCCGCAGCTCTGGGGTCAGGAGTGGAGTGGCTCTGAAGGTTAGGTAAGGTGGTACTAGCATACAGTGGATGGAGGTACTGACCCATGGCCAGGTGAGATGAACCAAAGGGAAATAAATAAATACCATACATACAGCCGTGTTGTATTAAAACTTGTGTCTTAGAGAGAGGAAATGTTGGCCAGAACACTTGATAACTTCTGTACTCTTTCCAGAAGTGCCATAGGAGCTTTACACATCCACCTGTGTGGCCGCAGGCAGAATGGCCCTGTTGTCATAGTGGGTATTCTGCAGCATCTGTGTCCCAAATTAAGTGGGTCTTTCCTTATTCCCACTATAGCTGTGATTCCTCAGTAACAAAGATATAGCCCCCCTTCCTCCATGCACACATGCAGCTATGGAAGGCTGGAGAATCCAGGTGTTTAGTGGCTAAATTTTAAATGTGTAGGTGGGGGTTCTCTCACATCTGGATTTTTAGGTGGGGGAGCTCTCCCACAGTATTCAGTGGAGAAAGATAACAGAGGTACAGAAACTCGTACAGTTTTGTAAAAAGTGGTGGAATGGAGTTCCTGTGGGCTCTGCCCAGTTTATCCTCTGCAAGTTTGGGGCTAGGCTGGACAGAAGGCTTCCTGTGGGATATTTTGTAATGGAACTTCCCCATGCACTAAATAAAACATTTAAAAAAAATTAAGTTCCCACCTTAAAATAGAACTTCCCCATGCAGTAAGTAAAACTTTTTTTTTTTAAATGAAGCTCCCTCCTTAAACGGAAGGGGTGCATAAGAGTTTAGAGATTTAAAAATGTTATTGGTAGTGTCCTTAAACAGTTCTCCGGCGCTGTAGTGATTGGGTGGAAATCAGATTGAAAGAGAAGAAAATACTGGAAATTAAAGATCAGGGATGGAGTTTCAAAAGCAGGTACAGTGACTGTGGCCAGTGGTGTGGCCATGGGCATTAGTGCAGTTGTTGCGCCACTACTGTTTTTCACTGTTGCATGCGAATTTCCATTGATCATCTTCAAGGATCTCTTCCATTAGGTCACATCTTTGGAACTATACCCGCATCAGTGCTAGGACCACATGGAAACATTTGCTAGTCAGGTGCCACCTACGACAACATCATACATCAGCATTTATATAAACGTGAGTGGCCCTATCTCTCCTTGGTTCTTTTCCTGCCTGTCATCCTTGTCAGACCTGCTGCTGGAAACATCGTCTTTTAGCAGTTGCCGTTCGTCATCTAGCAGTTACCGTTTCCTTTATTTTACATATTTCTAAGTTTTGAACGTCAACTCTGAATGATGCCATATTTCAGTACTATAAGTGTGGAGATAAAATTTGTAAGGACAATGCACACAAGGTGTGTGTCTCCTGCCTATGCATTTCTCACAAAGTTCAACCTGTGAAATTTGTCAAAGCTTTAACCAAGCTACTAGGTGACACTGAAAGAAAGCAGTGGAAAATTTTACTTTATTGAAAACTTTAGTGGCCATGGAAAAGTATCAAGGCCAGAAATCTATGTCACCTGCCCCATTGTCTGAATTGTGGCTGACAAAACTAAGGACCGGGAGGATAGGTCATCATCCCAATCCCATTTATTATCGGGCTGTAAACACAAGCACAGGGATAAAGAGAAATTCTCTTTCCTGGTGAGATCCTAGTCACCACTGTGGCATTCAGATACCCAAACTTCTTCATCATTGACCACTCCAGCAGCAGTGATGACAGCCCCCCACCCTAACCGTTGCGACACCAAGGTCAGGGCTTGGCTCAGGCACTACCATGCCTACTTTGAATGGTACGTCGCCATCATCAATGGGTCACAGCCTGTCATCGACTTCAGATGGCATGACCCTGGCCAGGGTTCCATCGACGTTCAAGCAGAAATGATGCAAAGTATTTTACCAGGCTTAACTGCGCAGCCTGCATTGCCATCAGTGGGCTCTTCCAATACACCACATATACCTTGTTTTTAACCGTCGTCAGCACGGTCCTCACTTTCTGTTGTCAACAGAGAGGTTGACAACAAGGTAGAATATAATCCTGATCTCATTATAGAGGTGGACTATGAAGAAGAAGGTTATGAGGGAGAACAGTATGCACCATGTTCAAGTTCTACACTGTCTTCCTGTATATTCTGTGTTACGCTTGCCCAGATCTACTCCAGAGGACCTTCCATTCCCATCCACGCAGCAGCAAATGCAAACTGCCATGGGCTTTGCTGTGGAGAAGGAACACTCCATAAAGAAAAATCTGATGGAGTTTTTGGAGGTGCCTTATACTCTATCCATTATTATTCCTCCTCCACTTTACTCTGCATTGAAGGTACTACATGTGCTGCATGCTACAGGCCTAACTCATTGCCTGCTGTACCTAGAAAGGCTGACAAGCAGTATCCTGCTCCTTCTGCCAAGCTTTATTATGCCAGTCAACCAGAGACAGACTCAGTGGTTGTTATGGGAGCCCATGATAGATCCAGGGCACCTAAACACATGAGTACTCTGCCTCCTGACAAAAAGTCCAGGAGGCTGGATGTGACAGGCAAGCACGCATACTGTACACCTCTGCCTCACTAGGCCTTAGAATTGCAAACTACCTAGCCCATATGATTAAATATCAGAACAGCTGGTGGAAGGCTGCTAAAGCTGCAGTCCAGGCTCTGCCGAGAATGAATTGATTAAAACCCTGACTTCTGGTGCTGAGGTTGGCAAGCACTTGCTCCGCTCAGCGTATGTTGTGCCTGATGCTTCTGCCAGGGCAGCTGCATCCAGCATTTGCAAACAAAATGCAAGATCATGCACCTTGGAAGAGGAAATCCAGGAGAAGAATACGACCTAGGAGGAGTAAAACTGGAATCCACTAAGCAGGAAAGAGATCTAGGAGTAATTATAACGGATGACCCGAAAATGTCCAAGCAATGTGAAAACGCAGCACCTAGAGCAAATGGCATGCTGGACTGCGTAGGAAGGGGGATTACCAGCAGAAAAAGAGGTCATCCTACCACTCTACAGATCACTGATGAGGTCACACCTGGAGTACAGCGTCCAGTTCTGGAGGCCGGACCTTGAAAAGGATATGCACAGACTGGAAACAGTGTAAAGGAGAGCAACAGAAATGAAACAGAGAATGCACAGCAAAACATGAAAAACAGCTGTGGGACCTAAACATTATATTCCCTGGAGCAGCGAAGGGAGAGGGGAGGAATGATAGAGACCTTCAAGTTCCTAAATGGAATAAACAAGGTACAGGTTCAGAACCTGTTTTGAATCAAGAATCACACCAGAACCAGGGGCACAATATGAGGCTGAAGGGGGGAAAATTCAGGGGCAACACACGTACGTTTTTCTTCACAGAGCGGGTGGTAGGTGCATGGAAAGGTCTTCCTTGGGGAGTGGTGGAGGCGAAAGAAGTGGGAACTTTCAAAAATGCTTTGGATAGGTAGAAGGGCACCATAACACTGAATAGCAGTTTTGGGAGGGTGGTTAGGAACAAGGGCAGATTAGACGGGCTGTATGGTCCCCTTCTGCCGTCACTTTCTATGTTTCTGTGTACGCTTCTATGTTGCATGAAGCATTATTCTTGGCTAAGGGTAACTGGATTTGCAAATGATGTATAGCAAACAGTTTTAAATGCCCCTTTTAGAGGGAGCAAACTGTTTAGCTATGATGTTGAAGAGGCCTTCAGACATCCAAAATGACACTGAGCTCTATCAAATCCCTTTATCCCTGGCCTGTTAGGGGTCATGGAAGGGGATCCTTTCACCAGCCTGCTGCCAGAGGTGGCCAGAAAGTGTACCATCAGCAAGGCTGAGATAAGGGTAGTGGGCCCTTGGCACCCCACCCCCAGGTGCCCATTCATAAGCATCCAAGGCCATTGGAGTCAGTAGATCTGCCCCCGGACTTCCTGCAGATTGCTCCTACACTACTGTTACCTTCAGGGGTGGTTGTTGGGGGCTGACTATCCCTACAAAAACAACAGAGGGCGGTCACACAGACAAATGGATCCTGGAGATAATTTCAAGGGAGCATGCTTTGGAGCTTTTGGAGACCCCTACAGAGCATCCTCCACTTCCTTCCAGTTATCCTCCAGGACATTTGTCCCTTCTGAAAGAAGAATTGCAGGCTTTGATACACAAACATTCTACAGAACCAGTTCCTCCTCGTCAGAGAAAAGAACAGTTATGTAAGAACTTACTGTAACAGTAGATCTTTGAGGGGATCTCAGTCATCCGGTCACATCATAGGAACATCCCCATCAGTGAAGCAGGATCCACACGGAAGATTTTCAGCAGTACAACTGGGGCTGCCCATGCCAACATCGTCTGCTGATGTCATCAACCCTAAAAAGGTGTGAGCAGACCCACTCCCTCCTCAGTTCTTGCCACCGGAGACAAAGGGAGCATAGCTCTAGTCATAGGGGACCAAGGGGGGAGAGAGAGAGAGAGACAGAGGTGTCCCGGCCTTTAAGAAAAGCTGGATATACCAGATAGAGAGACCCAAAAAGGGGGAGGGAAGACAGACGTGATGACTGAGAGCCCCTCAAAGATCTACTGTTATAGTAAGTTCTTACATAACTGTTCCATCTTCTTCGGAGGCATCTCAGTCATCGGGTCACACCATAGGAACGAGTCCCAAGTAGTTACAGGTACAGACAGACAGTCTGGGAGGAAATCAAACCTTAAACTTAAGACAGGAGGCCCTGCAGAACAGCCCTGCCAAAACCTGCACGGGCTGTAGAGGCTATGTCCAGACTGTAGTGCTTGGTAAAGGTGTGGACAGTACTCCAGGTGGCAGCCGCACAAATGTCAGTGGCTAAGACCCCTTGGAAGCAAGCCACAGAGGTAGCCATGCCTCTTGTGGAATGAGCTTTGACCGCTCCAGGCAGTTCTTTGCCATACTTGTTGTAGCAGAACACAATGCAGTTGGCCAACCATTTAAATAAAACATAGAAACATAGACTTTGAGAGCAGATAAGGACCGTCTGGCCCACCCAGTGTGCCCATTTCCCTACCTATTGAATAAGCTTCAGATTCTAGTTTTACCAACAGCCTTCTTCCTAGTACAGCCTACATTGTTTAGAAACCTGAACGCCCTCTCTGCCTGGGGTGAAAGAAACAAACAACTGCTTCGACTTCCTACATTCCTTGGTCCAAAGCAGGTAATACTTAAATATTCAGCGCACATCTAACGTATGGAGCAGTGCCTCCCCTGCATTGGCACACTCAGGAAAATAAACAGGAAGGTGGATAGATTGGTTCAGTGTAAACTCAGATACCACCTTAGGGAGAAACAGAATCCGTGTGCAAAGACACCCTGTCTTTGTGAAAAATCAAATAAGGCTCCTCATACCAGAGGGCCTGAAGCTCTGAAATTCTTTGAGCAGCAGTAACAGCAACTAAAAGGAAAGCTTTCCAGAAAAGAAAGCATAGCTCACACAATGCAGCTGGCTCAAAAGGAGATAGGATTAGCTTCTCCAAAACAATGTAAATCCCAAGCTGGGACAGGAGAATGGATTTGGGGTTTCAGATGCAGGATGCCCCTCAAAAAAAGTACAGGAAACATCCAGTTGAGCTATGGCACGGTCACCCATGGTCTCATGAAAAGCTGAGATAGCTGAAAGGTGCACCTTAAGGGAGGAGTACTGGAGACCTGAGTCAGACAGAGAAATCAGGTAGTCCAGGATCTGGCTCACCAGACAGGTGAAAGGGTCCAGATTATGCTTGGCAGCCCGTATGGCAAACCGATTCCACTTCATGGCATAAGTGGCTCAAGTGGAAGGCTTTCAAGCGGCCACTAAGACATCTGTGACAGTATTGGAAACCCCAAATTTGGCGATGGCTATGTTCTCAGGAGCCAAGCATGCAGATGGAGGGACCTGAGGTTGGGATGGACCAGGGTCCCCTGAGCCTGGGTCAGCAGGTTCCTGCAGAGTGGGAGAGGGACTGGAGGGGTTTCTCCGCCGGCTGCTGTAGTAATGGAAACCATCTGTCGAGGCCAGAGTGGAGCTACCAAGATCATGCTGACTCCCTTCATCTGTGGTTTGATTAGCACCCTCTGTTTCAGAGGAAATGGAAGGAAGGCATAAAGTAACCTCCCGCTCCAGGAGAGGAATAACACGTCTCACCAGAAAACTCCAGGCCCTGGATCAAGCGAGCAAAAACTGGGCAGTTTTGCGTTGAGTGGGGATACAAAAAATGTTCAACTCTGGACAACCCCATCTGTTGACTAGCTCTTCTATGACGGATGAGAGAAGCTCCCACTTGTGTATGCTGGACTGAGTCCGTCTGCCAGATTGTTTAGCACTCCTGGGACGTAGACAGCTGAGAGGGTCAGGCTGTGGTCTAACGCCCAATAAAACACTATCATGGCCTCCCTGCATAGGGGATATGAATGCGTTCTCCCCTACTTGTTGATGTAGTACACTACACTGAGGTTGTCAGACTGAATCAGCAACTGACCCAGAAGAAGGTTGTGCTGCAAATCTTGCATGTCATATAGAACACTCGCATCTCCAGGACATTGATATGCAGGGAGGTTTCGATCTGAGACCAAGAGCCATGAGTTTGAAAGGGAGGCAGATGAGCCACCCCCAGCCCAAACCGGAGGCACATATGGTTAGAATTTGCTGTGGAGAGGATATCTGGAATGGGACTCCCTTCAACAGATTCAGGGGTTCATCCACCACTGGAGCACTTTGCAGACTGGGGAAGAGACCAGCACTAACTGATCCAGTTCGTCCATGCACTGGTCCCACTGTACACAGAGAGTCCACTGGAGGATGCGCATGTGGAACCTGGCCAGATGAATGGTGGGGATGGCCTCCACCATCAGCTCCAACAGCCTCAGGTACACTCTGGCAGGAATATAACGGCTCTGGGCTACCTCCTGAGCCTGGGCAATAAGGCACACTGCCCTGTTTTGAGGCAAGAAAGCCTTCCTCTGCACCGAATCTAGAACCGCCCCTATGTATTGCAGCATTTGGTACAAGGACCGACTTGGGCAGGTTGACAGTAATGCCCAGCAAGAGAAATAACTGAAGAGTTCTCTCTAAAGTTTCCAGGAGCTGTTCCCTGGATGGGTCCGTTAGGAGCCAATCGTCTCCCTTCTGAGTGCTGCAGCTACTGCTGCTAAGCATTTCATAAATACCCGTGGCGCAGAGGATGAGCCAAAGGGCAGCACTTTGAACTGGTAATACTTGCCTTGGAAAAGAAACCGGAGGAACCTCCTATGGGAGGAAAAAATGAGATGTGTAGGTAAGTGTCCTGCATATCCAGAGAACACAGCCAGTCACCTTTCTTGAGAATGGGCATTAGACCTGGTAAAGTTACCATTCAGAACTTTTTGTACTGGACATACAGATTGACATTCTTTAAGTCTAAGATAGGTCTCAGATCCCCAGTCTTTTTGAGAACCAGGAAGAACCTGGAATAAAACCTCTCATTTGTCTGATGCCTGGGCACTGGCTTGATGGCCTGTTTGCACAGAAGGGACCGTACGTCCTCCCGGAGAGCAGACAGGTGGGCCAAGCAGTAGTTGGAGGGCAGAGGAGGAGTCTCTGGGGGATGCTAGGTGAATTACAGAGCATGACCCCTTTCTATGATTTGAAGAATCCAGGCATCTGACGTAATGGTTCTCCATTTATTGAGATGGCAGGAGAAACGACTTCTGACCATCACCTCTTGGTTAGGGACCGGAAGAGTGGGGTCTGGCAAGGAGTCAGGCAGAGGCGGATCTAGCTGCTGGGGCTGGTCCATCACCTGTAGGGCACTTGGCTGCCACTCCAGCACTGGAGGGGGCAGGCAAGGCAGCGAAGGCTCTCCATTTGCCTTGGGACTGAGAGGCTGCTCCTGGCCTATTGGACTCTTGCGAAAGGGAGGGCACTGTCTGCTTTTAGGTTGCGTGTGACAGAGTGAGTGGACAGATTTGAAAGCCCTGCCAGATGCCTGCAAGTCATTAATGATGTCCTGGACATCCGGATCAGAAAGTTTAGTACCACTGAAGGGGACATTAAGCACCTTCTGCTGGACATCAGCAGCAAAGCCAGAGACTCTCAGCCAAGAGTGCCTATGGAGGCAAATGCTGGTGGCAGTGGCCCTGGCAACAGTGTCCAGGATATCATAGAGGTGCTTGTTAACATCCTTAGCAGTCTGCAAGCATTTGAGAACCTCCTGCTTCTGGGTACCTTCTGGGAGGGCCTGGGCAGCAGCCTCGCTCTTCTTCCAAATGTTATTCTGGTACTTTACCATATGTGGCAGGTAATTGATAATCCTCAGCCCATGGGTGGAGGAGGCGTACACCCTCTTGCCCCAAAGATCAATTCTGTGTGACTCTTTATCTTGGGGGAGGGAGGTAAGGTGCTTGGGCACATTAGACCTGTCATGAGACGCCTTTACGACCACTGAATCTGTTTCAGGCAAGGCAGCATAATGTGGGAACCTCTGAGGGGCATGGTAAAGTTTATCTGCCCAGCAGTAGTAGCATTCTGTAAAGCGGGCAAAATAGGAAGAATGATCTTAAGAGGAGACTCTGGGATCTTCAGGAAATCCACCAAATTTTTTCTGGTGGCATCCTCCTCCTCAGTATGGAAACCCTTGGCTGAGGACAACTGCTTCATGATATTGAAGAACGTAAGGAGGTCCTCTTGAGGAGACCTAGGAGTGTGCTTGTCAGAATCCTCACTGACTGAGGATGCTGTAGATCTGTCTGAGGTGAGGGGTTCTTTCTCCTCCTCTTCCTCCTCAGGAAGAATAAGGTCTGGATGGTATTCTTCAACGGCAACCTCATCCAGATTGAGGTCTGAGATTTGAGGCACTGATGACGGTCCGCGGGGGGGCAGCCTGTGGCCTTCAAGGAGAGGTCGACGATGCTGCCATCAACAGCACAGGTGATATAGGCCTGTATGCACCTAACTGGTGAACAATCACTGAGGTGAATTTAGTCAAAATCTCATTGAGGTTGACGACAGTCAAGAACTGCATCGATGATTGGGGGGGGGTTGACGGCGTAGAGAGTGATGACCAACCAGATGGGCCCAGAGAACCCAAAGAGCCTGTAGCCCGAGGGCCTGGGGTTGGATCAGGCCTCGACGGGAGGGCCATCGACAGTGAAGGGGCCGACGACCCAGAGGTCAATGACCGGCCACCCTAAATATCGGACAGAGGTGCTGTCAGTATGGGTCTGGTAGGAACGGAGACCTGGACAGCAGATTTATGTATCAGTGCAGGTACAGCTGATGAAGAACCCCTGGACGAGGAAGGAGAGGCCATCGGGGAGCGGGACCACAGCCAGGGGAAGCAGTCCCAGTCTCGGTCCTTTTTGTGCCCCCCCCCGAGGAGTTGTCTCGGGCCTTAGCAGCCTGGGAGCTTGACGACCCTGCTGGGAAGCAGGGACCCCGGAGGACCCCTGCCCAGAACTGGCTACCTGTTGTTCCATGAGGAAATTTTTAAGAGCCTTCTTGCGTCACCTGAGAGTTGTTTGATTAAACTTCTGAAAGAGCTCACAGTCAGAGACTTTGTGGTCAGGCACAAGACAGCAGACACAGAGAGAGTGTTCATCTGTGGAGGCAGTCTTCTTTCGGCAGCGGCAGCGAGGGAAAAGAGAAGTCGAAGGATTAACTCTCGACATAAAATAAAGGAATCTGTTCTAAAAAAGATTCTAAAGTAGTCAGATTAAAAGAGCCGTAGGTGAAAATTGGTGAGAAACTGCATTGGAGCTTCCACAGAGACCCATGCGAACAAGTCAATGGTGGAAAAGAATTGAGGAGGGAGCGGGGCTACAGACGCCTTTTTAGGGTTGATGACATCGACAGGCGATGTCGGTGTGGGCAGCCCCAGTTGTACTGCTGAAAATCTTCTGTATGGATCCTGCTTCATGGACGGTGAAGTTCGTACTGTGTGACCTGATTACTTAGATACCCACAAAGAAGATCAAAGGGGTATACATAGATACATAGACAGTGTCAGCAGATAAGGGCCTATGGCCCACCTAGGCTGCCCATTTGAGTTTGTAACTTCAGTTTATGTTTTCCTAGAACTCTGTTGCCCCTTACCCCTGACCTCCGGAATTCCTTTATGTCTATCCCATGCATTCTTAAATCCCATGATTGTTTCAGCCCCCACCACTTCCTCAGGCAGGGTGTTCCACTTGTCCACCACCCGTTCTGTGAAGAAATTCTTCTTCACATTTCCTCTGAATCGTCCTCCCTCCAGCTTCATCCCATGCCCTCTAGTCCTGGAACATCTTTTTCGCTTAAAAATAGTATTCTTGCACCCTGTTCCTCCCTGTAAGATACTTGTATGTCTTTATCATGTCCGCTCTCTCCCTCCTCTCCTCCAGGGAGTACATATTCAGTTCCTTCAACCTGTCCTCATAGGACTTGTGATGCAATCCATGTACCATCTTTGTTGCCCTCTTCTGAACCTTCTCTACCCTGTCTATATCCTTACGTAGGTAAGGTATCCAGAACTGTACACTGTACTCCAGGTGGGGCTTCACTAGTGTCTTGTATAGTGGAATCATGACCTCCCTTTTCCTGCTGGTGATGCCCCTACCTATGCATCCCAGCATCCAATTTGCTTTACCTGCTGCCTTGTCACACTGTTTCCCTACCTTGAGGTCATCAGAGATGATAACCCCAAGATCCCTTTCCTGCTTGGTGCATGCTATATCCTCACCCCCCCCCAACTGATACATTGTGCCAGGGTTTTGTGCCCCATATGCATTATCTTGCACTTCTTTGCATTAAATTTCAACTCAAACCCTGACCATTCTTCAGGTTTCTGCAGGTCCTTCTCATTCTGTCTACACCTCTGGTGTGTCTACTCTGTTACAGAGCTTTGTGTCATCAGCGAACAGTGAAATTCTGCCTTCTAGGTCCCTGCTAATGTCACTGATGAAGATGTTGAATAGGACTGGTCCCAGCACTGATCCCTGTGGTACCCCACTGGTCACTCTTACTTCTGTGGAGTGACAGCCATTTACCACCACCCTCTGTGTCCTGCCACCCAGCGAGTTACCTACCCACCACACTGCTGTCCTGCCCACACCCATATTTCCTAGTTTGTGTAATAGTCTTCTATGTGGCACAGTGTCAAAGGCCTTGCTGAAGTCCAGATAGGTCATGTCCACTGCCCTCCCCGATCCACCTCCCTAGTCACCCAGTCAAAAAATTCAACGAGGTTTGTCTGACATGACCTCCCCCTGGTTAAACCATGCTGCCTTGGATCCTGCAGTCCATTGACAACCAGATGTTCCACCAATCTCTCCTTCAGTGGTGCTTCCTTGATCTTAACCACTACCGAGGTGAGGCTGATTGGTCTGTAGTGCCCCGGTTCCTCTTTGTTCCCACTTTTGTATAAGGGGACTACATCTGCTGTCCTCCAGTCTTTGGGTACCTCCCCTGTTTCCAGTGATCGGCTAAACAGGATAGCCAGAGGTTCAGCCACCACCTCCAAATACTTCCTTGTTGCGAGATGGACAGGAGATCTGCACCCTGTTTGGATCTGAGAGGCCTCAACATCTACATAGAATATGCTGTAATATGTTTTGCATGGTCTCCCTACAAGCTGTGATTTCCTTGTTGCAAACAGGGGACTGGCTGTGCTCCCTAGATATGAATGATGCATACTTTCATATCAAGATCAGAAAAGCTGACAGGCAGCATCTTTGTTTCATGCTGGAAGGGGAGCATTACCAGTTCAAAGTACCGCCCTTTGTCTTGTCTTCTGCACTGCAGGTCTGTACCAAATGCTTGGCAGTTGTGGCAGCAGCCCTTCACAGAGAAGGGCTGTATGTATTCCTGTATCTGGATGACTAGCTTTGAAAGCCAGCTCCAGGGAACATCTGATACACACGCTGTCTTGGACACAGTAGTTTGACTTAGGAGTCACAGTGAATATGCCAGTCTGTTCTGACTCCTTAGCAGAGAGTGCGGTACATAGCAGTCTTGGACACAGAGAAGGGCTGTCCTTTCCTACGCTTGGACAGGGTGGGAAAGCTGAATGCTTGAGCAGGATTGGTAGACAACAGTCATCATGTCCCAGCCAGAACTTTATTATGTCTTCTGGCACTTATGGCATAAGCCATTGTCACTGTACCACTGGCCCGCTTACACATGAGGATCCCTCAAATGGACATGAATTTGTCCGTGGGATCAGCTCACAGACAAGCTGGACTAAATTATACTTGTGACGACTCCATTGCGAAAAGCACTGATGCGGTGAATGGACAATGATAACCTATTTAAGGGCATTCCATTCCTTATTCCAGCTCTGAAGCAGGTCCTCATCGTGCATGCCTCCAGCTCCAGGTAGGATGCGCACCTGGAGCCCTTTCAAATACAGGGTTCCTGGACCCAGCTGGAGGCCAAGTTACATATTAATGTCCTGGATATGAGCCCTATCTTGTACAACTTCCAGGCATTTTAGGAGCATCTGACTCATATCCTGTCTTGATACAGACAGACAACGTTCCTGTGATGCATTATATCAACAAAAAAGCATTTGTCAATGCCGAATGTTGTCTTGCTGGCATTGGAGTTGGTAGTGCAGGAGTTAGAGAGATGCATAATAGGAATGGTAGTGAAGTATTGAACTGTTGCCACCCCCACCCTGCAGAGACTGACAGGCATTGGGGATGTGTCTTTGGGTCATATGCCATAACACTTACACCATTTCACCTCACCCTACCCTACAGACACCGACAAGTGTTGCGTTGTGCCTTGGGGTCTTCGGGTCTTATGCTCACCCCATTCTATAAGGAAATACACTGAGGTGGGTGCAGTATAGGAGAATGGGGTGAACTTCGGGGCCGAAGAGTCCAAGGCACACCTCGATGCGTGTCCCTGGCTGCAGGGTGGGGGTGGAGGTGGAATGGCATGAGCATTACAGCCAACAATCCCAAGTCACACCCCTGACACCTGTCAGTCTCTACAGGGTGGGACGTTACAGTTGGAAACCCTGATGTCCCAGGCGTTTGTTGGTATTTTCACTCCAAATTTTCAGCATGGCCTTTTTGTGACCACATCTCATGAACAGTGGCACAAAACATACCTAGAATTCCGTTGATTTTCATCTGTATTTATTGTTCATTGTTTTAGCTGATTGTGCATCGCCTTGATGCGTGAAAGGTGCTATATCAAATAAAGTTATTATTATTATTATTATCAGTTTGTTAGCCAAAAGGTGATTTTGGGCAGGATGTGAAAAATGAAAGCTGTGCTATTCATGGGAGGTGTACAAAAATGATGATGTTGAAAATCTGGAGTGAAAATATGAAAAATTGGTGCAGTCACGAGCGTGCATAAAATCTGCGCAATGCCTGCCCGTAACACAATTATTTTGGGGATTTTTTTAACCAGATTTTCTCACATAAGCATTTTGGGACCTCCGCTCATGAACAGTGGCACTATGATTTTGTTAATCTGTCCCGAAAGTTGATTTCCCACAGCAACCGCGCCATTGTGCACCAGGTGTGCGAAAACGCATTTTGGGCAGGATGTGAAAAATGACAGCTATACTGTTCATAAGGAGGTATGAAAAATGGCAATGTTGAAAATCTGGAGTGAAAATATTAAAATTGTCAACGTTACGAGCGGGCATGGAAACTGCGCAAGACACGCTCGTAAAATAGTCATTTTTTGTAATTTTTTCACCAAATTTGCAACATAGGCATTTTGGGACCCCACCTCATGAAGAGTGGCACTGTCGTTTATTTAATCGGTCCCAAAAAGTGATTCCGCGCAGTGACCACAAAATCACCTTTCGGGACTGAGTAATGAGATGACAGTGCATGTGCTCATGAGGTGGTGTGCCAAGAACCCCATGTTGAAAATTTGGGGCCAAAGTTGAAAAAATGCTGCTTATCCACCTAAGTTGAACACCACACCCTGCGCCCATTAATGCCGTTGTACAGCTTACCGCATTTCTTCATTTTACAGTTGGCTTTGAATAGTCCAGAGCGTGTTCCCACTCCATTGAAGATCACAACACAGGACCTCCAGTAAGTATGGGGTGAGGGTGTGTGGGAGAACCAGAATGCCTTGAGGGTGGAGTGCGGGTTGGGGGCGCCCGCACAATGAGGGGCAGTTTTCTTTTTTCAGGTAAAAAACAGACATCATGAGGTTTGTTAGGTATACTGGGGAGGGCTCCCAGTGTGCCACATAATGGGGTTGGGGAACATGCCGACACGGTCGGCTTTGTGTGAGTGGCCGGCACACTGGGGTGGGCTCCCAGTGTGCTACCCAATGTGTGGGGATGGGGGACATGCCAGCAATGGGGGGTGAGGGAACATACCAACATGGTCAGCTTTGTGTGAGCGGCGACACACTGGGGTGGGCTCCCAGTCTGCCACACAATGGGGGTGGGGTGGGGGACATGCCAACACGGGTATTGCACCCCTGATGTGAGCTTTGTTTGGGGATTGTGTGCCGCCACCATGTTTATTGAAATGTTTCTATGAAAGGCACATATGGGAGGTGTGTCATCTCTGCGCTGCATGACGAGCTTGTCTCTGATTACAGCGGCACATTTCTTTCAAGTTGGTGGCACTTTACATAATTCTTGCATCAGTGCCAGCATGCTGGCTAAGTGGGGAATGAGGGACGCACCTACTAAAGCATGCCTTGCATTCACCAACACCGACACACCTCTCAATGTGCTATTACTACCAGAAGATGTTGCTTGCATACATGCAAGACAACATAAAAAGGGAGGCACTCATTCCAATCCCCTGTGCAGGGAAGCAATAAGAATGCAGTACTGGATGCTGTCACACAGCCTAGATCCGTCAGTCATGCATCTCCTAGATCCAAAATGTTTTGGCAGACAAGCTAAGCAGGTCACAGTCCAAAATGCATGAATGGGAACTGCTGACCTCAGTGGTAGATGACCTCTTCACAAGATGGGGTCCTCCAGAGCTGAACCTTTTTGCATCCCTACACAATGCAAAACTGCAGTGTTTCTGCTCGCTTGCTTTGGACCTGGATTTTTCTGGTGAGACGCATTGTCCCTTTCTTGAAAAGGGACTTTCCTGTATGCATTTCCATCAAGATGGAGGGTGCCACCTTCATCCTCATTGCTCCCTTGTGGCCTCGACAGATATGGTTTCCACTTCTGCAATGGCTGACAGTGGAGACTACAATTGCTCTACCTCTGTGCTGGGTCTGTTTTCATAGGACAATGGATCTCTGATCTATCTTGACCTGAAGTCCCAGCATCTGCATGCATGGCTCCTGAAGACGTAGGCATAGCACCTTTTGACGTATCACCTAAGGTTGCTGGTTGCGGCCAGAAGGCCTTCTACCGGACACACACATTCGCAAAAATGGAAGTAATTTGCTTTGTGGGCTGCTTCCAGGAATTTGGACCCACTCACCTGTACTGTAAATGTGGTGTTGGTATACTTGCTGTCACTGTCATACTCTGGTCTTCAGTATTCTCACTAAAGGTGCACCTGGCCACTTGTTCCCCTATTGGTGAGTGTACAGCTGCCCAATTGAAGGCCTTCCATACTTTTCTGCAAGCTATTTTGCATACTGTATAAAAACCTCCTATCTGTTATCCAATCCCATCTTGGGAGCTGAATTATGTCCTAGAGAAACTGACATTGGCTCCTTTTGAGCCAACCGTGAGTTGTGGCTTACATTTCCTGTCATGAAAAGTGTTATTTTTGGTTGCAGTCACTTCTACTGGAAGGATTTCAGAGATGCAGGCTCTCAGTGTGTGAGCCTCCACATTTGATTTTCCACAAAGACAGTTTCTTTGTATACTATTCCTATATTTATACCGAAGGTGGTATCTGAATTTAACATAATCAAATGATGCACCTTCCTATTTGCTGCCCTGAGCATGCCAATCAGGGTGATGCATTGCTCCATACTTTGGAAATTAATATGATGCTGAGATACTTTGTGAATCGCACCAAGGACTCAGAAAGCCCTTTCAGCTTTTTGTTTCGTTCACCCCTGAGAAAGATTGTGGCCCTTGTCTAAACAGTGCCTGTCCAAATGGCTGGCACATTGTATTCCGTTTTGTTATAGAAACACAGACAGTGATGGGAGAAAAAGACCAAACGTCTATCAAGTCTGTCCATAGGACCCTATGTAACCCCGCAACCTAGCATTGATATAGGGTTTTAACCCTTCCCATCAGTCTTCCTATTCTTTTTCTTGGTTTCATTGCAACAATTGAGCACTATACCTTATGATCTGTCCCAAGCCCAGCTGAAGTCCCCCATGGGTTATGGTTCCACCACCATTTCAGTAAAACAATTCTTCCACATATCACTTCTGAACCGTCCTCCTATCATTTATTTATTTAGTTTTTGTTGACCAGGTAAGTACACTAGACAAGACATTTGCCTATTTTCAGGTACAACCCAGTAGAGTACAATGAAATACAAGTTCATACAGAGGACGACATAATACAAGTTAGGCATTACACAGAATCAGGTAGAACCAGATGAACATAACACAAGCAGTCAGTAAACACAGTTAGAATAGGAACAAAATATATACATAGAGTCACCAAGGCTATGAACAGTGCATTATACAATTCTGTTCAGCTCAGAGCCCCAAAAGCAGAGCCACAGTCAAAGCATCGCCTGAAACAGAGAGTAAATACATTATATACAGAACAGAACCCAAGCAGGCAGGATGCATCAGCAGGACCTGTGCAAGGGTACCAAAAGAAGGACATGTAAGTCCAGTGCAGGGGACCAAGGTTAGTTATGGCAGTTTAGGACAACCACACACAGAGGAGAGCTTCAAGTAATTCCACAGAGAGCTCCAAAGGCATGAGTGGGAGGGGGAATAGTGGACCTGGGCGGGAAAGGAGTTCCATACTCTGGGGGCACATGAAGCAAAATCCCTGTTCCCCATTTGCATTCGAGTGGCAGGAACTTTGAGAACAGCAGGGCCCAATGACTTAAGGGAGTAAGAAGAAGAGGCAGCCGGTTTGAGGAGCTCAGCCAGTCCTGGGGGGGTGCCAGTTCTGAGAACCTTGCCTGTGAAGCTGCCCAAGACAAAATTCATGTGGTTGGGTGGAGAGAGCCAGTCAAGTTTGTTATACAGGTCACAGTGGTAGGTGAGGCGAGGGGCAGCAAGTGCAAAGTGGCAAATGTTGTTATAGACTATGTTCCACCTAAAGAGGTGAACTTTGGAGGTGCATGCAAACAGGATGAGGCCATAGCAGAGAGAAAAAGGAGAAACACACCTCTGGTCAGTGCAAGACGAGCAGCAGAAGTAAGATTGTTCTTCGCTCTGTAGGCCAGACCCAGTTTGCAGCTGACAGCTCTGCATACATTTTGGATATAATGCCCAAGGTCAAGCTGGGGCTCAAGTGTCACCCAAAGGTATTTGATGGAGTCAGTGATTAGGACAAGAGTACCATCAATACCAGTAATACTCAGTGGGGCAGGGGAGGCATTTATCTTGGCCAGGGACCCAAAAAGCATGGCCTGAGTTTTTTTTAAGGTTGAGGACCAGCTTGCTGGTCATTATCCAGGACTGGATATTCCTGAAATCCTCACTTAGTTGGTGGTTGATGACCCCAGTGTCATGGGAATGGGTAAAGATAACCAGGTCATCTGCATATAGGATAGATCTACAGTTAGAAGAAGTAGAGGGGAGATTATCGACAAAGATAGAGAAGAGAAGAGAAGGGGCATTAGGACTGAACCCTGGGGGACACCAGAGGTCACAGGAGTGGTGGCCGAGAGGACCTTACTGAATTTGGTAAGTTGCCGTCTGCCCTGGAGGTAATTAGTGAACCATCTTAGGGCAGGTGGGGACAGACCAAGGGACCGCAGTTAAGAGCAAAGTAAGACATGGTCAACTAGGTCGAAAGCCTTAGATAGGTCAATGAAGAGGGCGCCTGAGAGCTTAGCCTGGTCTATAGCTGCCCTGATCCCAGAGTAGACAGTGACAAGGGCAGAGGACGTACTGAGCCCTTTGCGAAAGCAATGCTGCGTGGGAGACAGTAGCTCATGGGCCTGAATATACACCGTGAGTTGCCTAGCCACAACTTTCTCCAGAAGTTTACTGATAGCCGACAGGATGGCTATCGGTCGGTAGTTGTCGAGGAACCTTGAGTTGCCCTGTTTGAGAACAGGGACAATCCTCACTACCTTGCAGAGATCGGGGATAACTACAGAGGCTAGGGACATGTTGAAGATACGGGCCACTGGGGAGGCAATGTAAGAGGCACCAAGAAGGCGGAGCTTAGGTTCCATGCTATCGTGGCCAGCACTACAGTGAGGGGAGAGACCAGAGAGAAGTCTCTGCATCTCCTGTGCCATCACAGCCCTGAAGTAGAGTAATGGACAGGAGATAGGGTCCGACTGGGGGGCAGAGGCCAGGACAAGACAATCACTCCCACCAGCAGAGAATAGGGAGGTGAAGGCAGACAGATCTGAGAAGTGGGAGTTGAATGCATTGGCGATTGTTACAATTAGATCCCTCTATGAGCATGTCAGAGACCCCACAGTTGGAGGGACCACTTGCTATATTTTTAATGTTCCTCCTGAAATTCCTAGGGTCCTTTGCTGAGTTTAGTAAGGCAGTTTTGCAGTATTCACTCTTGGCAGCCGTGATTGTTTTTTCACATTCATTCCTGAGCCTCCTATATTGCTGAAATATGGCCTGGTCCATTGTGACCTTGAAGTTGGTCCAGCACTTGTCTCTAGCCCTCATAAGGGCTAGGAGGCTCCCGTGCAGCCACTTAGTGGCAGACCCCCTTACACTCCGCCTGATAAGAGGGACATGCTTGTCCTGCAGTGCCCAAAGGTGCTGAGAAAATGACTAACAGCAGTGGAAGAGTCCTGAGCATTTAGCACCGCAGACCAGTCCATAAACCTCAGATCCTCATGGAAGGATCCCAGGTAAAACCTGGAGAAATCCCTTACTTAGATGATTTTGTGAGGAATTTTCTGGGAGATCTTCCATATGCAGTACACAGGGGTGTGGTCAGAGATAGTCAGGAAGGGTACCAGAGGAACTAATCCTCTCAGGTCTATTGGACAGGACCCAGTCCAGGAGGGAGCTAGTACCGGCAGTGATAGACCAACTAGTGGGCTCCTGTATAAGTTGAGACAAGGAGAGGCCAGCAAGCAGAGGTTCATACAGCTTGGTGTTTCTTCCAAGCCAGTTTAAATTAAGAGCTCCCAAGATCATTAGCTCATTATCCCCAGTCTTAGCACCAACAGTATCAAGGAGGTAGGATAACCCCGACAGACCACCCTTGGGGGGATTGTATGTACAGATGATGTGCAGCTTCTTAGAGTTCCCGAGTAATAGAACTGTGTGAAGCAGCTCACAAGAAGACAGTAAGGGCTCTTGGTGGGATACAACAGACAGGTTTAGGTGACTCTTGTATTTAGACCAAGATACCACCCCCACACTTTTTCCCAGGCTGAACTTGCCTAATGAGAGCAAAGCCAGGAAGCGTGCAGGCCGAGTCAGGGGTGGAAGGTTTCAGCCAAGTCTAAGTAATACCAAGGATGTCAGGCTTGTAGTCAGGGACCCAGGCAGAGAGTTCAGCCAGATTGGGCAGGAGGCTGCGGATGTTGAGGTGAGCTATTTTCATCCCCTTGCCTGACAGCCAGCCCACAGGAAATGAGGAGGCTTGATAAGTAGGACCAGGGTTAAGCTCAGTGTCTCCAGCCAGGCTTAGTGTCACCAGGAGGAGCCAGAGGAGATTTCTTATAGGGGGAGAACCACCTCCAGCTGAAGGCTTGCAAGCAGGACACCTGACTACTATGGCAGGATAAGGAAAGCACCTGAGGTCACAACAGCAGATAGGCCAGAGGGGCTGTCTGCCACGGGCTATTAGATTGGAGAAGGTAAAGTCATGCTCCTCATGCTGTTCAGGTGTAACCCAGGGCCACCCCCCCCCCGAGGGAGGGGAGCAATCAGCAATAAGTAGAGGGAGGCATAAGGCAGTGAGGAGGCCAATGATGAGGGCACTGATAAATGGGGAGGGCTTAGCACCCTCCCTGAGGAGCTTAGGAACCCCCATGACAAAAAGGACTTGTCCCTGGGACTAACCAGGGCACTGAAGGGAGAAGATATTGTGGACAAGTCAAGGCTTACCAGAAGCCAGAGGGGCTATTTTGTCAAACACTAGGAAGGCCCTGAGGAGAGAACCAAGCAGTGCTTGCCTACCAGACCCCTCTAAGCTGTCCAAGTGGGCCCCAGAGGAGCACCCAATTTGTGGAGGTCTATCCTACAGATGCCCCAACAACAAAGGTCAGTAGACAGTCCCCCCTTATGTAGGAGCACACCACTAGCTACTGGAAGGATTACCAGGTTCTGTGGTAGTAAGCCTCACTGGAGGCGAGGCTAGCAGAGATAGCTAGTGAGCACAATACATTAACAAGCTAACAGAGACATTTCCTGATTAAAGTTGCTGAGACATGATGGTTAGAGAGGCAGAAATTATTCAGTAGATTGCAGTCGATTCCCACCACGATTAATTGCAGTCAGCTAGTCAACAGTGGTCAGCTTCCAGTTGTGTCCTTGTGTTGTCAAACCAGTGTTCCTGCTAGAAAATTCCTCATAGTTCACTTTGTGTATTCATTTTAGGAATCTTAAGGTTTCTGTGATATCCCCCCTTCCTCCTAGTTTCCAGTGAGTACTTGTTCAGTGCCCTAAAGTGTTCCTCATAGAACTTCCCCTGCTGGCCCTGAATCATTTTCGTCACCTTGTATTGTACTGACTCAGGTCTATCCTTGTCCTTTCTAAGGTGAGGACTCCAGAACTGGACACAGTACTCCAGGTGTGGCCTCACCAAAGATCTGTAGAGGGGAAATATTACTTCTTTCTTTCTACTATCAATACCTCTCCCAATACACTCCAGCATCTTGTTCGCCTTACTGCAAGCCGTGTCGCTGATGATGTCTTCCATGTCATGTTCCTCTGCTGTGGTACCACGTTTTAACCCTCCCATCCAGTACTCTGTTCTGTTTGTTTTTAACTAGGTGCATAAGGTTGCTTTTTTGCAGTTGAATTCAACTACTAAACCTTAAACCGCCTTGCTAGCCTTTGCAGATCCCTTTGCATCTCCCTGATTCCTACGTCACTATCTACTATACCGCATAGCTTCATGTCATCTGCAGAGATACAGCTTGCTCTGGATTCCCTCTCCAGTGTCGCTAATGAACATATTGAAAAGGGCAGGACCACGGACAGATCCCTGCAGCACCCCACTCATGACCTTCCTCTCTTACGATCTGATCCTGTTTACCCCCATCCTCTGCAGTCTCTCCTTCAACCAGTTCCCTACCCATCTATGTCCCTAGCTGCACACAGGTCCTCCAGCTTCTTCAGCAGTCTTCTGTGTGGTACTGAGTCGAGCGCTTTTCTGAAATCAAAAGTAGAGAAAATCCACCACATGGCCCTTATCTACTACCTTTGTTACCTAGTCAAAGAATATTATCTGGTTTGTCTGACAAGACCTCCTTGCCACAGACCCATGCGGTTTACTATCCCTAGACTGTTGCTGTCTACATAGTCCACAAAGTCCTCTTTGGTCAATGACTCTATCAGTGTACCCACTACAGAGATAAGGCTAACAGGTCTGTAATACCCTGGTTGGTCCTTGTCCCTCACCCCCTACCCACTTTGTGTAGCTGATCAGTGTCTGGTTTATTCCAAACCCCCATAGAGCTATGTCCTCTCTCAGCAAGGCCCTAGTGCTTTGCAACACGCACTTGGCCAGCTCAGACGAACCTATCCTGCCTTGGCACTTGATTGAGATACTACTTGTTCACACCTGGCACTTGACCGAGTCATAATTTGTCCTTTTTGTAATTTATAATTTTGTCCGTTTCGCTAAACCACCTGTGACTCTGTTTTTTCTGCACAACTGTCTGAAACTGGATGTAAATCAACCAGAGAATCTGTTTTACCTCACACTGTCTGAAACTCAATGTTAACTGAAATGCTTTTCCACTGTTGGTACCTTGTTTAATGTCACCTCGAACTGTGCCTTTCTAGTCAATTTGTCTGGTATGATGTTTCTTGTATAAACCCCTGTACCACTGTGTAATCACAATGTCTGTACTCTCCCGGGTTGTTCCTGAAAATAGGCATATTACTTGTCTAGTGTACTTACCCAGTAACCAAAAGCTAAATAAAATAAATAAATCCTCCAGTCTTTTGGAACTACCTCTGTTTGAACTGAGCTATTCAATAACACTACTAGGGGTTCAGCCAGTTCCTTGAGCATTCTTGAGTGCATCCCATCAGTCTCTGGGGCTTTAGCTACCTTGCTGGCTTCAAGCACCTTCTGGACCCTTTCTCAAGTAAATACTGGCTGCTTCATTTCAGGAATCTTCCTGACTGCTGCCTTGATCGCATTTTCAGGCAGGGGCCCATTGTCATCCTTTGTGAAGGCAGAACAGAAATAACAGTTAAGGATAGCTGCTTTTTTGCTCATTTTCCTCTAGTACCCTCCCCCTTGTAGCCTAGCAATAGTCACCCGATTCCTTTTTTTTCCCTTAGTATATCATGAAACATAGACTTTGACAGCAGATAAAGACTGCTTGGCCCACCCAATCCGCCCATTACCTTACCTACTGGATAAGCTGCAGACCCTAGTTTTACCAACAGCATACTTCCTCCTACCTCCCACTAAAATCGCCTTATGTCTCTCCCATGCATTCTTGAACTCCCCCACTGTTTTTGACCCCATGACCTCTTCAGGTCGTTCCATACATCCACCACCCTCTCCATGAAAAAATACTTTCTCATGTTGCCCCTGAGTCATCCCCCCTCTATCTTCAAATTGTGCCCCTCGTTCTTGCATATCTCCTTTTTTGAAAGATGCTACCATCTTGGACTTTGTTGATTCACTTGAGGTACTTGAAAGTTTCTATCATGTGCCCCCTATTCCTCCTTTCCTTGAGGGTATACATATTAAACTCTTTCAGTGTCTCTTCGTATGGCTTCTGGTGCAGACCCGCACCATTTTAGTTGCCCTCCTCTGGACTGCCTCTATCCAGTCCATGTCCTTGCAGAGATGGGGTCTCCAAAACTGCACGCAGTACTCCAGATGGGGTCTCACTAACTGTCTGTACAGAGGGATAGCAACTTCCTGTTTTCTACTTGTGATGCCTCTCCTTATGCATCCCAGTATCCCCACAGCCCTTCTTACTTCCTTCTCACATTGCTTGCCTACCTTTAGGTCATCTGATATGACTACCCCCAGGTCCCTTTCCATTGTTGTTGTCATTAATACCTCCCCCCCCCATTGTGCACTCTTCCCTTGGGTTTTTGTCTCCCAGGTGCATTACTTTGCACTTCTTTGCATTAAATCTAAGCTGCCATACTTTTGACCATTCCTTCAATTTTGCCAAGTCCCTTCTCATCCTTTCCACCACCCCCCTTGTTTATCAACCCTGTTGCAGATCTTTGTGTTGTCTGCAAAGAGGCATACTTTTCCTTCCTGTCCCTCCGCAATGTCACCTACCTATAAAGACATTAAAGAGGACCGGTCCCAGTACTGAACCCTGTGGTACCCTGCTAGTAAACCCCCCCCCCTTCTTCGGAATGTGTTCCATTCACTATTACCTTCTGTGTCCTGTAGTACAGCCAGTTTGCTACCCAGGCTAGCACCCTGGGACCCACTCCCAGGCTGGCTAATTTGTTTATTAATCTTTTGTGTGGGACTGTGTCAAATGCATAAAGTCTAAGTAGGCCATGTCCACAGCCCCTCCCTGGTCTACTACTTTGGTCACCCAGTCAAAGAAATCTATTAGATTCGTCTGACATGACCTTCCTGCTGTGAATCCATGCTGCCTTGGGTCCTGTGCTCTGCTGGCCTCTAGGTACTCAACAGTTCTTTCTTTCAGAAGTGATTTCATCATTTTCCCTACCACTGAGGAAAAACTAAGAGGTCTGTAGTTTCCTGCCTCTGCCTTGCTCTCACTTTTGTAAAGGGGAATCACATCCCTGCCCTCCTCCGGTACCACACCCTCTTCCCCTGATTTGTTAAAAAGCGTAGTCAGTGGTGCAAACCAGTAAGTTAGTGCTGCGATCAGATCAACCCCCATAATCAATGACTGGTGCAATGGAACAGGGGCTGCCAGTCCCAAACACGACTCAAGAACGCACAGACTACCACTGCACTTGGACCTTAAAGAATCACAGGTGCCGAGAGCAATTCAAAAGTAGGTGAATTTATTAAACAAACTTGGCACAGATGGTCATGGCAAAGTAAAACACAAATTCAGTAGTCAGTGGTGCCACTCGTTCTCCCCTTAGTTGTTTTAGAATTCTGGGGTGAATCCCATCAGGCCTCATTGCTTTGTCCACCTTCAATTTTGGAAGTTCTTTCAGGACCCTTTCTTCTGTGAATGGGCTGGTATCGGCCCCCTATCCAGTGTGCTTCTATTATTTGGTTTAGGCACCTCAACCTCCTCTTTTGTGAATACTGAGCAGAAGTGCTCGTTCAGTATCTCTGCTTTGTCACTGTCACCTCCTGCCCACCCTCCTCCCCTTTATTAAGCCTCACTGTCTCTCCTCTGGTCTTTCTTCTCTCCCTGATGTACCCTAACAGGTTTTATCCCCCTTCTTAACTGAGTTGGCTATCTTTTCCTTGGTTTGGGCCTTTGCTATTCTGACTGCCTTCCCCACTTGCTCTGCTTTAACTGGTACGGTTTTTCTCCTGCTCCTTCTGTGTTTCCTTATACTTCCTGAATTCTGTCTTTTTCTCACTAATCCTCTCCACCACTTCCTTTGAGAACCATAGTATTTTTTTTCTTTGCTTTGCTTTGTTTATTTGCTTCACACAAAGGCTCATTGCCTCTGTGAGGGCAGCTTTGATTTTCCCCATTGTTCCTCCACTCCACCTTCTTGCCCGTTTGCTAGAGCTTTTCTGAGGCACTCCCCCATTTTGCAAAAGTCAGCCCTCCTAAAATCCAATACCCTCACCTCTGTTTGACTTGACTCTACAGCTGTGTTTGTTGTGTGTTTGGTGTTCGCTTGTTCCCAGATGGCTACCCACTTTTAAATCCAGGATCCTCTCTCAGTTTCCATTTGAGAGTATCATGTCTAAGATTGCTCTCTCCCGAGTGGGTTCCAACACTAGCTGTCTGAGGCATGCTCTGTGTAGGGCTTCACATCGAGAATTACCCTGCTCTTGGATGTGGCTGCAGCAAAGGTGCTCCAATTAACATCTGGCATATTCAGGTCCCCATCAACATTATTTCCCCCTTATTCTGCCATTCTAAGGATACCTTCTATCATTTCCTTGTACATTTCCTCCTCCTGAGACGGGGGTCTGTATACAACCCCCGTAGGGATTGTGGTGCCATTTCCTGTCTCCAGGGTGACCCACAGTGCCTCCTGTTTACCCTTTAGTTCCATTACTTTGATCCCTTCTCTTACGTAGAAAGCTCCTCCTCCTCCTCTTTTACCCTCCCTGTCCCTCTTGTAGATTGTGTACCTTGGTATGTTGACATCCCAGTCATGGTTCTCTTGTGTACCATGTTTCTGTTACTGCCACAATATCCAGGTATTCCTCTTCCATCAAGGCCACTATTTCAGGGAGCTTGTTACCCAGACTATGTGCATTAATACTCTTCACCTCCATTTTCTGATAGCCTTACCCCTTTTAGCCCCATCTCTGTCCTTACTGTCTTTGCCTTTTTCTCCATAGACCCCTGTCCTGCTCCCTTTCAACTTCTCTACCTCAGTGTTTACCTCACTAATTACCCTGTTTTGTGGGGGGAGACTGGGATTTCCATGCTTCGTTTCAGTGCCTCCCCCCTTGGCTAGTTTAAATGCTTGCAAATAAAGCATTTAAACCTATCACCTAGGATCCCGGTTCTCCTCCCGGACAGATGCAGACCATCGTGCCAGTATAGGTCTGCATCCCTTCAGGTGGACCCCCAGTCAACATTGAAGCCAAAACCCTGAGCTTTGCACCAGTTTTTCAACCATTCATTAAATACCATGGTACGGAGTACCCTAGCCTCACCTATGCCATAGACAGGCAGCACCACCAAGAAGGTTACCCTGCGTGCTACTTGTCTAAGGCCCCTCCCCAACTCTACAAACTACTCCTGCACTGCTCTGATCCCATTCCCAGCCAGGTCATTTGTCCCTTGGTGGACAGTGACGTCCAGCTCCCTCTCCCGTGCTGCTGCTCCCATAATCATATACCTAGGCATCTGAAGAATTGCTTTTCCCTACCCATGACCCCCTCTGCAGTATGCAGCTTTGTGTCTGCCTTTGCATCCCTGACAGTCCTCTTTGCTTCCATAGTTTTTATTTGGTACTTTCCCCATTCTTCCTCCCCTGCTTTTTCTTCTACCTGGTAAAAGCTTTTTTGGCCCTTTCTGCTTCTCTGACCCTTTCTGAGAACCATATTGGTCTTTTGTGTTGGTTTCTTTTTCATAACAATTCTTGTTCATTACTTTGTTTCCTCAGGAATGGTCCCTTTGATAACCCTTCCCCATACACAATCTTTCCTCTACACTTCCGATGCTATCCATCCTGGTCAATTTGTCAGGGACCAGCTCACTCATCCGTTGAAGTCTTCTCTTCTGAAATCTAGGACTTAAGTTTTTGATAGAGCATTCTGGTCTAGCTGTCTAGTGGGTTCCTTAATCAGCTGCACCGGCAGGCAGTCCTGCAATATATCCAGTAGTGCCTGACTTCTGGTGCACCTAGCCACTGGAATGTCCCAGTCAATACCCAGTAGTTTCAGATCACCCACCACCACCTCTGCACTCCTCTTGCCATTTCTTCCCCAAGCTCCCTAACTCTCTTCCCTTGTCCTGGTGGTCTGTAGATCACCCCCAACCATATTCTCTGCCCCCCCCCATGTGTCCTCCAAAGCCTCTATGCCCTCTCTGACATAGAGGGCTACCACCCCCTTCTATTGCCTTTCCATCTGTCATGTCTAAACATTATTATTGAGCAAAGAAAAGGTCCATGCACACCTAGGCGTAAGCTGTACAAAATGTTTTATTACAATAAACAAACATCCGCTCCATAGGTCCCCAGCACTTCGAGCCACTCTTGCTCTTCATTGGAGGGTGGAGCCACATAGACAGGTGCATCCTATTTATACAAAAAAATTTCACCATCCCTTTAAGCTGCAGTACATGACAAATTATCCCAAGGAAGCAGGGAACATTTGAAACCTGCCAATAAGTACATATTTACAATGCATACATGTTTACTATAAGTACATATTTACAATGCATACATGTTTACAATAAGTACATATTTACAATAAGTACATATTTACAATGCATGCATGTTTACAATTTCTTAGGAGTACTCAGCAGCATAAATGGAGGTAACAGCTGAAAGGTGGGATCAGCCTGAAAGAGTGATCACCAAGGGGTGGGAGTGAGGGGCCAGCAGGGAAGAACACCAAGTGGTGTTCATGTTCTGATAGTTCCGCAGCTATATAACAATTAAAATCACAAAACCGAGAAAACACCTAGGAGTAAAAATGGAATTTAAGCAGAAATAGAGAAAGAGGTGACAAAAGTGTGACATTTACACTGCTGGACAGAAGGTGTGAAAGGGAACAGAATGGCAATGAAAAATAATAGTGAAGGAATGAGATAAGGCAAACACTAGATCAGTGCATGGAAGTAGACATAAACTCTGGTACCAGAAAAATATTGTTGCCAAAATTCCGAGAGTGATGTTTAACCTGGGACTGAGAAGTCCCAGTCTTCTTCTCTGTGGCCCAAGTTCTGTGATGGCTATGAGGTTCACCTCAGTGTCTGCCACCGAAGCCTGGAGCTCACTGATTTAATTACCCAGACTCCTGGCATTAAGGCAGACCCCTTTTCAACTATCTCCATATCCTGTCTTGCTATTTTGTGATCCCACACCTGCATTCCTTACCATTCTCCTTACCTTCTTATTTTTCCTATTGCTTACAGACTCTAAGAGCCTTCCCCCTTTGTCTCTTCCGCTACTCCTTTTTGAACCTCAAACTTATTTTACCCAAGTCCTTACTGCTACCAGTCCCCAGTATAAAGAAGCACTTGCTAGGTTCCCCTCCCTCACTCCCTTTTCTGTGGTTCCCCTAACCTCAGTTTGCCCCCACAGTCAGTTTAGCTCTCAATGGAGACGTTACATTTCTGCTCCAGCGCACTGGTCCCCACTCTCGTCTGATGAAGGTCATTACCTTTGAAAAGCCTCCAGTCTCAGAAGTTCTCCCAGTCCTCCACAAAATTATACCTTTTCTCCTTACACCATCCCTTAAACTACCTACTTAATTCCTCTGTCTCTTCCCTCTTTATGCTTTCGTCCCCCCACTCCCACACAGGGAGGACTTCGGAAAAGACCAGGGAGGCTGAGTGTTCTATAGTCTGTCCCCCAGCCTCCGAAAGTTGTGCTTCACTTGCTCCACAGGCTGGTTTGCCAGATTGCTGGTACCCAAGTGTACCAGCACTCCCCACTCCCCGTCCACTGTCCTCCCTATACTTTCTATGTCATGGATGGCTGATGCCCCAGAAAGGCACATGACCATCCCCCTATGACAGAGTTGAATAAGACCCTGTCCCATTTGTTATGCAGAAAGAGTTAAATGCAAAGATCTGTTCTGTCCTTTCCTTTTCTGTCTCTTGTCTGTCTGGGTGCGCATCCAAATGTTCTCGTGAGACCTAGGAACTGATCACTCTGACGGTCTTGTGATTCTCCGCCTCTTGCTATCTCTTTACCTTCTCTTGCTGTTTCTTCCTTTTCTTCCCCCTTGCATATCTGCGGTTATAAAATATATGTGAATCTGTATGTGAAACTGTGATCCCTTGGTTTGAAATGTATATAGTTGTACTGTTGAAGTGATTGCAAAAAGCTGTTTGGAATTCAGGGGGTTAACCTGAGATGCAGTTTGAGATCCTCTCAGGCTTGCTTGCAGACTGTTTTGCAAAGTTGTCAGCAGGAGGCCAGTTTGGGACATTGTTCTGTTTGCAAGCCTGTTCTGCAAAGAAACTGGCAAGAACATTTTGTGAGAAACAGGATGTCTCGTAACAAGTTCTCAGGCAAAGACTTATAAAAAGAACAACAATGCTTTTGCTAGAGAACATGAGAGACAGAGACTAAGATTTGGAATTGAAAAGAAACCCTCATATGAAGGACTTTGTTTTCTCTGTTTGTACTGCCATTTTGGTTGCCATTCTTGGGCTGTGTGGCTGGGTGTATGTGTTTGTCTCTGTCAGTAGTTTAGTTTTGTGGATTTTCATGTGTTTCGGCTTGGAGGAAGTAGACCATTCTTGGATATGAGATCTATGAAAGTTTCCTGGTCTAAGAAACTGGAAAACATCACCAGCAGATATTGGGATTCTCATTATAAATCAACTTTTTTGGAAGCCATCACAGTCAAAGTAAGTACAGCAAAGAAATTCTACAAGCTCTGACCTGGGGAGTGCAAAATGAATCCACATTTCTGTCTACCTTGTTGCTAAAGGGATCTGCATGTCTTTGAGAACCATTCACAACTATTTAAACAAAGGGAAGACACTGACCAAGGGTTTTAACTTCCTGCATATGCCCCAGGCCAGTGTTCCAGGAATTTAACACATCCTTTGTCTTGTCACTGTAGATCAAACAGTTTACTGGTCCTTTTCCCGTGGATTTGATTATTTTACATCATTTGGTAATGGGGCAAATCCTCCCCCTGGAGGCACACCACCGAAATTGATCTGTCCCTGCTCATGTGTGAGCCTTTGGCACATCTAGCCACATCATATACAACTATTCCAGTGTTGCATTTTCAACATTACCACCTGGCATACTACTGTTCAAAAAAGAAACGCAGCCTCTCTCTGACTGAACTCCGCCTATGCACCCTGAAACTTGTGCTCCTCCTCCTGCTGCTATCAGGGACTGTTCACCCTAACCCCGGACCAAACACCTCCAACCAAAACAAACCAACAGGCACTCTCTCAATCATGTGCCTGAACATCTGCAGTTGACTTCCTAAGCTTGATGCACTGGAAGCCTTTACCACCCAACACAACCCGGATATTCTGTCAGTAGTATAAACTTGGCTCACCCCAAAGATTCCTGACCTGGCAGTCACCCTTCCTGGCTACAATGTCTTCCGGGTTGATCATAAGTCCAAAAGAGGTGGAGGGTGTGCCGTGTATGTGAAAGATACTTTCCGAGGACACCCCATTGATTCCAATCTTCCAGCAACTCCTGCTCAGATTCTTCCCATCAGACTTCTGTTAGGCGCCCACAGTAAGGCCCTCACAGTTGTCACTGTTTATATACCTCCTAAGGAACAGGGACCTGGTCTAACTGCTGTCCTTGACTTTGTCAAATCCCACCCATCGGACTCCGAAATTATCCTTCTTGGTGACTTTAACATTAATTGGCTCTCAGCTGAAGGTGGGTCATTTAAGGACTCCGTTATATCAGCTAACCTGACTCAAATGGTTGACTATGCAACCAGAAAGAACTACAGAACTGGGACCTGTACCCTACTCGACCGGATCCTAACCAACCACCCCTCTCGGATCACGAAAACTTCAGTCCTCCCTGACTCACTCAGTGACTACTCTCCCATCAGCTGTACCTGGTCAAACAAATTCTATAAGCCCCCTCCAGAAATCATCACCAGCAGAGTCCTACCCCGTGGTCAGCTACCCCACCTCAAATCGCACCTCTGTCTGCAGGACTGGCCCCCCATCTTCAAGGCAACAGATACTAATACTGCACTGGAGCAATTTATTCACATTTTCAGTGAAGCCTGTAATAAATTTGCCCCCCTCAAAAAGTGTAAAGTTAAATCACTCAGTAACCCTTGGCTGTCAGGAGACCTCTTAAAACAACTTAAATCCAGGGACCACCTCTGAGAACTGGCTAGAAACTCCAGTAAGCAGCTCGACATCCAGAATTATAAACGGGCATGGAACAACTGCACCAAATCCATTCAGCAACAGAAATCGGACTACTATAAAAATGCCCTCACTAACTCCTGGGGAAATGGGAGCGATTTCTGGAAAAACATTAAAGATGTCAGTGGGAAGCAGTCAAAATCTTCGCCGAACATATTCAACATAAATGGGCACACTACACTCAACCCTAAAACTATTGCGAACACTTTTAACATCGCTTTCACTGACCTTAGCAGTGTTCTCCCCTCTGACTTCTTCCAAGATGTGTCAACTCCCACCCCCCAACTCCTCCTCCCACGCCTGTCACCCATCTTTCTACTTTAAAGCACTAAAGAAATATCAAGTCCAAAACTACGTTGCCAAAGTCATCAGCAAATCTAGAACAAGCAATAACACACTTGACCTCAAGCTACTGGCCCTAATGCTTGACGAGGTACTTGGACCCCTCACCAAGATCTTTAATCTCTCTCTTTCCCTTAGCCAATTCCCGGACAAATGGAAAATGGCCACTGTTACCCCGATTCACAAAAGTGGTGATAAGACTGACCATGAGAACTTCCGCCCTGTCTCCATTCTGCCTCCCATATCGAAGGCACTGGAACGTATAGTAGCGGACCAACTTACCGAGCATCTGGACAATTATAATATTCTCTGTAAACAGCAACATGGCTTTTGAAAAGGTCATAGTACATTCTCTGCCTTATTTGAATTCACCAGCTCCATTCACAGCTCCCTCGACAATGAACAACTAACTGGTGCTATTTTCATCAACCTGACCAAAGCCTTCGATACTGTCCACCACTCCTTCCTGCTGAGCCAACTAAAAAATGCTGGTCTCTCCAATGATTCAATCTCTTGGTTCAAAAGCTATCTTGAAAACCACTCCCAGCATGTAAAAATTGGGGATGTGCACTCTGATTCCAAACCTGTCCTCTCTGGAGTCCCCCAGGTTTCAATACTGGGCCCCCTACTCTTCAGCCTGTTCCTTAACACCCTACCGGACTCCTGCACTGAACATATCACCCTGTATGCCGATGATGCAGTAATCCTTGCCACACACCAGGACCCGAAGAAATTGCAAGAAAATCTCCAACTCAGCTTCTCCTCGGTTGAGAATTGGTTCACAAGGCACAAACTGATCCTTAATCAAAAAAAAAAACAAGGCCATGATCTTCAGCAGCTCCCATAATAAACATAAGCACTTCCAACCTCCTCGTTATCACCAGACAAAGGTGCGCACTGGAACAGGTCAAAAACTTGAACTACCTCGGGATCACCCTTGACCCTCACCTCTCCTACACTGCCCACATTGACCATGTCGCCAAAGCCGCTAACTCCCGGCTAGGCCTGCTATTCCGTCATAGGAAACACCTGACATCCGAAGCCGTCGCTGTCGAGAGCGCCATCATATCCATCACTGATTATGGCATTATCATTTACGGCTCTGCTACAACCACTGCACTCAAACGTGTATCCACCGCCCTCAACAAGGCCTGTCGACTTGTCACTGGCTCCCAACGCCTAACTCACACCTGTGACCTCTATTCTCAAACTGGATGGTTGAATCTTGCCAATCGAATAAAACACCAAACTTGTATTACTACTAAGAAAATCTTGCTGGGCCTTGTCCCCCCTGGAGTCTGTGACCTCATACAACCGAGAATCCACACCCGCCATACCAGGAGATCAAAACCTCAGCTTCTGCAAATCCCGCATTGCTGCACAACACAAGGCCAAAGATTCTTTGCTTACCAGGCCGCTAGTTGGTACAGCAGTCTTCCCAGCGACATCTCATCCTCACTATCGCTCAGCACTTTTAAGACTCGGCTCTGCCTAACACTCACTGCCTCCAACCTCTGTGACTGTTGTGGCTAAACATGTCTTTTGGTTCCATAGCTGAATATGCCCTTTTGATCCACATCTACTCCTGCACTTTGCCAGCAACCCCCAATCTTCACCTCTCCTTCTGGCCCATGACAAATGCCACCCGGTTGCACTATCTCTATTCTTACCCACCTTCCACCTCTCCTCTCTCTGTCCCTCCCCCCCCACCTACCTCCCCTTTTCTCCCATCCACTTAGTCTCCCTGATTTCACCCTCCTCCTTTCCCTTTCCCCTTCCCAAAGTTTCACCTTATTGTTCTTTTTTCCTCTACAAGACTGTTTTTTTTTCAATTTTATAAACTGTTATCTTTGCTTATGTTTGTCTCAGTTGTACCAATGATGTGAAACCTTTGTAAAAGAGCCTCGGCTCAAAGGTATTTGTAATCCTAGAACAAATAAATTAAATAAATAAATAGTTTTACTGAACAATTTTTATTTTACTGTTATTAATAATAATAAAATGCTACTTGCGAATTTTACAACTGTTCCTGGTCTTCCTATGCTTCCTGATGACACCCCTGCCCCTCCCTCCACCACCCACTTTACTCCCCTGATCATAGAATTCCTGACCATTAAGACTCTCCAAGCTGCCTTCTTACTCTCACCCCTGGTTGCCACTAAGTCATCACTTCTATTTCCCCCGACTGACCCAAGGTCCTCCTGGTGGAGTCAGGTACTTGAGTCTCCCCCAAGGGTGCAAAGTGATTTGCTATCTGGATGGTGTGGGGTTGGCCGACCTCCTTATGGCTGCCCCAAGCCACCTTCTCCTGCCACTTTCCACCTCTAGACCAGTGGCTTCTGGGGGAGTGGAGGTGTGGGCTGTGGACGCCAGCTGAGCCGGTGCCACAGGAGAGATATTGCTTCCCTTGTAGCTACCAGCTGAGCATGGAGCTCTGCAGAGAACCTGCATAAGGGTCAGTCACCTCTCCTCTAGAGCATAATCCTGGAGGAGAGCGCCACACAGTCCCTGCAGCTGACTTAGTCCCTGCTAAAACTTTTGAGCTTTAGCAGGAAGAAGCCTCTGCTATTTGCTTCTGTCAGAGTGGCTTGAAGATATTTGGAGATGTTGCTCATACACCTTGTGTTTGAAGCTTGGGCCTTTTGCATGATGTGAAAAACTGGCCCATTTGTCAAGGCTTCAACCAGGCCATGAGGAAATGCCACAGGAAGGCTTTTGAGAATTTCCTACAGGAAATGGAGAAGGCCAAGCAGCCAGCATCGGTGTCTACCTTGGGGTTTCCAGCTCGCTCCACCGGATTTGACACCGTGAAACCCCGCAAGTCTCCTTATCAGGTGGCCCTTCTTATTGCATCATTGATGGGCACTGTTTTATCATCACTTTCATCATCAACTCTGTTATTTGTCATCACTAACGCTGTTGTTTCGGCTGCTGTCTCTGAATTATTTCAGTGACTTTTGTGGCCAGAAGTTATTTGGCCACAATGTGAAGCTCACATTGAAGGATTTAAAGACTTCAAGAATGCCTCTTTGCTCATTTAAGTCCCTTACTCTCCAGCTCTAACATGGGCAGGGTGGTGGTTCTTACACATGGTCCTGGTTGATCTGCTGCTGGGGTCTCTGTCCCCAAGCCCTAGTCCACAGGTACTCATTTTAAGACCCCTAAACGTTCAGGTTCTGGTGGAGAGCACCCCCTCCACCTTCTGATTCCCTTTCACCCCCCCCCCCCAACACCCCGTCCTGGGCATTCAGGTAGGGGGGCAGGACTGCCCCGTTTCTGACAAAATGGCAAGATATAAGATCAAATGGTGGGTTTCAGTATTATTTGGGAGGGTTATGTGCTGGTATTGATTACACCCCCTCCTGTGTACCCCCTCAGCCCTTGTCACTACTCTGTGGAACACTTATCAGTCCTTTTGACTGAAGTCCATACTGTCTTGGACAGAGGTGCTAATTATCTTGAGCACCTGGCCAAAATTAACTGGGGTTTCCGTTCAAGGTACTTCCTGGTCCTGAAGAAGATGGGTAATCTTTGCCCTGTCTTGGACCTCAGAGACCTGAATATATATATTGCATACAAAATGTTTTATATTATCTCTTCAGTCCCTCATCCGTCTGCCGTTACCAGGGGATTGGCTTTGTGCTTTGGACATGCAGGATGCATATCTGCATATCAGAATTCAGCACAGACATTAACAATACCCACACTTCTTAGGCCGGCCAATACTAACAATTGTGTGTTGGATGCTAATACAACACCATGGGTCTTCAAGTGCTTAACTGTACTGGCCATGACCTTATGCCAAGAAACCCCCTATCTATATATATATATATATATATAGATATATATGTGTGTGTGTGTGTGTGTGTTATATATATATATTATACACGTATTGCCTTACTGGATGATTGGCTCCTCAAGGCACCATCCAGGCTAGTGGCTCTGTGGACTTTGTACTGGACTTGCCAGTTGTTCGACCAACTGGGTATCCTGATCAATTAACCCAAATCACTTCTGACCCTGTACCAGCACCTCCAGTTTATCAGTACTGTCTTGGACATGACTCGGACACAAGCATTCCTTCTGGACTCCCATGCCAACACATTGATATCCCAGGTAATGCTGATAGATTCCAGCACCAGTGTCCCTGCGAGATGCATGCTTCAGCTACTGGGCCTTATGGCGGATGTCATTGTGACTGGCACAGGGCTCTTTGCTGGTGGCAAGACTGGTCCTATCTGCTTCTGGGGTCTACATTTTTCTGCTGATCTCTACAGGAGTTCCCCACCACAGATGCCTCTGGGATGAGTTGGGAGGGCCACCTGGGTGCACTTAGGACCAAGGGCATGGGGTTCCCCACAGACAGTTCTCTCCACATCAACATTCTGGAGATGAGTGCTGTTCTTCTTGGCCTGTGTGCATTCACCCCACTCACGTTCAGGGCCATCCTGTGATGGTGTGGATGGACAGTCTTTGTGTCATGTATTCCCTCAACAAACAAGGAGGTACACACACTTCTGCCCTTTTGCAGAGCAGCCATGCAACTATAGGCGTGAATCCTGGCACATGACATATACATTGTTGCCACGTTTCTACCCATCTGTCTGAACGTCCTGGCAGACTCTGAGCAGGCAGTTGCTCAGTCCCAAGAGTAAGGACTCCTGGATGACCTGGTTGAGGACTCTTTGCCCATTAGGTTCATCCAGGGTTGGACCTTTTTGTGGCTCCACGCAATATAAACCCCTTGAAGAAGCTGTACAGTGAAATGTTGGGGAGTCTGCCTGTACTAACTTTTGGGTGTCTTTGGACTTCAGTAAAGAAGTTTTGGTGCAGTCAACTTTGACTAATTTAATTTATTTTGGAGATTACGAGTGATTAGTTTTCTATGCTGTGTAGCCACACAGCATAAAACATGTGTTACTGCTCGCTTGGTCCAGGGCCAGGAGTCATTTGGCAACAGGGGTGTAGCCAGGGATTTCAGATCTGCACACCAAGTGGACTCACTGCTAACCCCCCTCTTGTTAGGGTGTGCTGGTGTGCTACCCCCCCCCCCCATGCATGGGTAAATGCAAATGCCATGCATTGCTCCCTAAGACAGCCACATACCAGCCCAGAGCCTGTAAAGTTGTATTGTCCTTGGGATGCAATGAAAGTGACCAGTCCTTCTAGTTTCGACTCCTATGAATAAAATCTCAGAAAGGTTCAGCATTTTCTTTATTAGTTTTCATGGAAAAAGGAACCAGTTCAGAGTCTATTTGCTACCCCCCATAAATAAAATTGCACACCATGGAGTGCTTGGAGTATGCCTGGCTACACCCATGTTTGGCAAGACACGTCCCTCTCCTAGAAGAGGAGGTTTCTGTACACATTTCCCCAGTCCTTTTGATTCAGTGGGTATTGGACAAGCTTCAGGTGGATGGGACCACAATAATACTGGTGGCCCCCTTCTTGCCCGGAAATAATTTATAGCATATGGGCAGCGTTTGTTCTGTATGAAATTTAGTGACAGCTGAAAAGCTGTTGTACCATCATTCTAATATCAGATTGCTGTTGTACCATCGATCTGACGTCGGATTGATGGTACAACTGGAAGCCGCTGACAAAGGAACGCGCTGCATTTGAAAAAAATACTGGCGTTCACTTTTTTCCAGACAGAGCGAGTGAAACTGACAAACTGCAGAAATATGATAGTTGACCCCGGTATTTGACTTGCATATAGTATCTCGGATAGTGACAATGAGGCATTAAGTGACTGTGTTTTGAAGCAAGTTGTCTCTACAATTTATGTACTCACATCCTGGGACGAATTATTTTATTTAATAAGAGGAACTTCAAGGTATTGGATTTAAAATAATAAAATTAATAATACAATTAGGGTAGAGTGAGACTCATATTTTGAAACAGTTATCTACATCCATTGGATATTCTCACTCCCCTCATTTTCTTTCTTTTTCTACAAATTAATTCAAAAAAAAAAAAAAAGGAACCCTGAGAGACTTTACAGTGGATTTTGTTTTAATGCAGCTGCTTACCCACAATCCCAGACAAAGGAAGACTACAGCCATAGAGTGCCTAACATCGAGGTGGTAGACAAGGGAATCCATATAATAAAATGGGGGTTCATTAGGGAACTGTGACAAACAAGGTCTGTAATGGGCTGAGCCATCGGTGCAGCAGTAGCGTTTCTGCTAGTGATGCTGGCAGTCTGGGTTTGGGAACGAGTTGCAGTTGCTGGGAGCCAGGATAGAGTTCCAACAGGATGCATTCCTTCCTCATGGAGGGTAGCAGTCCCCGTTATCACAGGTGGTAGTGCAGCACATTGCACTTATGGGAGGGGGAGGGGGAGCAATGGATGCCAGCTGAGTGGTGTGTGACAGCACGCAGCAGTATGCACGTGCACTTTATGCTCCTCAGGCCCTGGCATTCATGGGGGAGGAGACTAGAAACAAGAAAGAGCAAAAGGGACAAATATCCCAGCCTGGCAGGGTGATATGGCATGCTCGGGCCTGGGCTCTGGTGACTGGCCATCTCTCCCTACCTTAGTGGTCCCTAGTGAGAGGGACCAGTTTCTTCCCACACCCTGCCTCAGGGGGAGGTGTTAAGCTTGGGTTGGGTCTAAAAGAGAGTGGAGCTGTAAGCACCAGAGAGGTCGGGGGTACTGGGCTTGTCTGTAGCCACTGAAGGGGGATGTCCTTGTCATAGGCATATTAAGTATAAATTAAAAAAAAAAACAAGGTGTTTAATTCTTCCTTTTTTTCCGCTTTGTCAGTGTTTTCATCATATGGGAAGATTGATACCTAAGTACAGAATACTCTGTTGGACTTGGACTTCATGGCAGACGGCGTGATTTGAACCCTGTGGAGTAAAGAAACAGAACTATAGAATACCAGACTTTCCTTTTCCATGTGCTAAAGAGGATGCAGGAGCCCTTACTAAAGTTTGTAACCACTGTGCTTGACTTTTAAAGAGAGATGCACTGTTTTCAGAAAAAACAGAAAATGAAGATTCGAATAAAAGCCCCTCCTGACTGAGGCTGAGATTAGAACATGTAGCCTTTGCACTCTAATCCTCATTGCCTTGGAAGGAGCTGCTACTCTCCAGACCACATTCCATTCTGGCAGTCTGCCACTGTTGCTCTCTGGGACATTCTAACTACATGGCTGTGTGCATATTCCCAGCACAGCTTGGTCCGTAATTGAAATAAAATAAAACTTGTGATTGGAAAGGGAGCTGGGACAGTTCTGGAACTGCAGTCAAACCAAAATGGCTTTCGCTGGATGTTGGGACAGCAAAGGTGACAAGTCCTCTAAAAGCCTGCATAGTGTGTCTGCCTCTCCCCTTCCTGTGGGTACTGCCACACCTTAATGAGGAACGGATTGCCAGTCTAAGTCCTTCCCACATATGCCGGGCATAGTATTATCACAAGTTTGGATGCAGAGCTCTAATCAGTTCCAAGTTTTTTCATATTTCAGGAATTTGTAGCTGCCTGGATGGCTGGAGGCGTACATGATGGACCCATAGTCTTTTTTCTATATATAGCATTTCCTATGGAGAAACGTATTTCCTGTTTTTATCCCTTGTACAAGCCCAGGATGGCATGGAGGGGTTGTAGGAGTTTCCTACTGTAACCTAGGGGTTCACAGAAAAGCCAGGTGGGAGAGTTAATTTAGGCTGTATGACTGAACTCCGAGGAACTGGAACTGCTGAGCTTTTAATTTTAAGTACTTCCAGCAAATGAAAGCTTTTAAGGAGGGTTTGTTTATGTTTTGATAAAACTCAACCCTGTGGAAAGTAACCCTAATAAATATCAGGGGCCAGATATTCAAAAGTTAGCTCAGGTGCGAATGGGTTTTTGCCCATGCTATCTGGTTTTACACCCATTGTGGGGCGGGGTCTATATTCGGAGGCCCCTTCACACTGCATCTTGTGCAGCGGCCAGACGAGTAACTGAGAGGAGGGCTGTGCCGGTAAACATATCAGGATTTGACGAATGGCCGCAGACACACTGGCAAGGGGGGGTTGGATGGGCAGTGTTCAGGGTGTGGTGGTGGGGGGCCCACTGGACTGCCAATGTTCGCTGGTCTGTTTGTTGACCAGCAGTCGGGGGGCCGAGGCACCACTGGATGCCAGGAATAGTATAGGGGACATGGGATGGCTGATGGGGGGTGCCAGTAGACACCAGGGAAATGATTAACATATACAGGATGGGTGATCGGGAGTGGGGGTGCAACTAAACACCAAGGAAAAGATGAACAGATACAGGATGGGTAATCAAGGGGTGGGGGTGCCACCTGACACCAGGGTACAAATGAACAGACAGGGGGATTGGGGGTGTCGCTAGACACCAGGGATGATGTTGCAGGCTCCCACGTGCCTTGCACGCCCACTGGATTCATTTGCATGGTGCAGCTGAATATCACGCCATGGCTTCTGGTTCTGTCTGGTCCTAGAGTACAATTCCCTGTAGGCTGGATACAGCACAGGTCCATGCCAGAGCAATGCAGACTGACATAACGCTGCACCAACATAGGCCAATATTTAGTCGGATAGTACCAGTCCACTGTCCAACTGAATATAGCAGCCATTGGGTCATGTGCAGATGCAGGTGCAGCACCATTGCACCCTGCTTGCACCCATTCTTGAGTATCTGTCCCCTGGATTTTAAATAAGGATGCAGATTTGAAATTAGACAAGAGTTAGTCTATAATTTTTTACCCCCCCCCCAATCGCCAAGGACATTTTAAAGCATAAACCATGCAAGACACTTCAAGACATGAAAATGGGGGGGGGGGGGGGGGGGGTTTTTGACCAGGCAAGGCCACAAGTGGGAGATGCATGACTTTACACTTTGCCAACATGAAACAGGCCTGATGCAGTAGCACAGGTTAAGCCCTACCCTGTGGAAGAGGCAAGTTTGCTGTGCGAACCAGTCCTACGTCTCTGGGTCACTGAAGTATAGAGAGTAATGCAGAGACGGATCTAGTACGAAACATCGACATGCACTTTACCGACACCCAGAATCCCGACACAAAAATCCCGACCCAGAGATTCCTGACATGGAAATTTTGACTACGGCAGCATGTTTCAGGGGGCTTTGCCCCTCACACCGCCCTTAATAAATATAACAAACTCCACCATGGGCAAAATTTACATGTCGGGAATCTGTGGGTCAGGATTTTTGTGTCGGGAGTCTGGGTGTTGGTAAAGTACATGTTAGTCAATCGTAATACTCCCGCAGGGACATCACTCTATTCTTTCTCCCCCCCCCACTTCCAGGTCATCCCTACAGGGAGCAGCTTATTGCATGACAGGGAGGCAGGAAGAACAACATTGGGGGGGGGGCGCTTTTGACGGTGCATTACACTGCCCCGACCCTATGTTAGAGCCCTAGTGTCTCTCCCCAGCTCCTCCCCCAGCAGCACTGAATTTGTGCAAGTCAGAGCTTTGCCACACCCCTGGGATCTGTTGTGGAGTGGTCTTTATTGCAGGGATGCTAGCTGATGCAGACTGGCTGAAGCACAGTGGAGAGCACTAGGAGGCAGGTGGGCAGCACTAGAAGACGTGGATGAAGGCCAGAGGCCCTGGAGGTAGTCAGCTGAGGGGTAAACACAATACCAATAAACAAACATTTGCAAAAGAATTGGGCTAATGTAATAATGTAAAAAGAAAAAAGCGATTTCTATTTTGTATTTCTACCAAATACATTTTTAATAAATTGAACCAAATAACATAATTGCTGATTCTGGAAAGTGATCTAGCTTTGCATAGCCTTTCTTAATCTTTCTTACAAAAAAATCAGTAAAGTATTAAAAAGTTTTTATAACATTGAATGTTGAGTATTTTTCTAATTATAGCTGCTTTACTTGATGAATTAATTAAATTCTTTATTAGGTCATCACATTGGAAAAAGGTGCAATAAAGAAGATTTTTATGTATTTAGATCTATATATTTTGGTTCCAAATGTTCCATACCTATATTTCATAATAAACTGTGAGGCAAACAGTACAGGGTAACCACTAGAGATGTTGCAAAGTTATACGTCATCAGCGAAGTTTTGGTGACATTGCGCAATTTGCCTTTGCCCACTTTGCAGCGATTTTTCTGGGGAAGTGGCACTTTCTGAGGTAAAGTCATTGGGAAGTCACAACTTTGCAGTGAATTTGCATGACTTTGCTTCAAACAGTGCCACTTTGTCTGTTGAAAACTTCACAAAGCCGGTATTTCGTGAATTCGGCAAACTTGATGAATTAATTCGCAGAGCGAAGTTTGCCAACTTTGCAAATCTTTAGTCCCCACTACCTTTTAAAATAGGTCATTTGCATACCCCACTCTCATTGGTCAAATGGCAGACTAAAAAGAGAACTGTGTTGAACGTGCGAGTCATTTTGTTTCCTGTAGACGTTGTTTTATGAATGTTTTTATTTCAGAAGTTTTACCAGGAAAGACACACCGAGCTTGAACAGTTTGTTTCCAGATGCATCCTGAGGGAGGGGGAGAGTGCAGCAATAAGTTACAACAAATGGGTTACAAAAATACAAGTTATACAGTTAAGTAGTAATGAAATAATCGCATTGTGCTAAACAGAGCATCTGAAGAATAACAATTCAGTGCAGTGCAGATGTCAGCAAACTGCAGGTTGAACAAGGCACTACTGGGTTCAGCAGGGAAAAGTACGGGGGAAGGGGGTAGCGGTATTAGGTTCAAACTGTTGCGGTCACACTCCAGAGTATAGTGGGTGGTGCAGTCTCGGGCAGCTAGCCCCAGCTCTGGTCAAAAAAATCCCAACAAGAGACAGAACTTAGGAAAGAATTACACTGCTCACTTGTGCTGCGATGTAGACAGTTTATTAGTATCCAAAGTAAGCTCAGTCTCTTGAATCACATTTACATTTGTATCGCAACATATACAAGTTACAACTGTGCAGAGACCGGTCGTGACAGGAAGCCCAGTGTCCCAGCACTTCAACCTCTCAGGGTCTTCATCAGGGGGAGGTCTCTGTACAGGTAAACTTTTGCACGGTCCGATACAGATGTAACTGTGAGCAGTGTCAGTTCTTTCCTTGGAGTGCTGTCTCTTGTTAGATAACTATATTAGGGCACAAGCTGGGACAAAGGGGACGTGAGGACTTGTAGGGTGGCAGATTACAGCTTATATACTGGTTCTAATGCTGTTATTGCTCCATCTTTCCTGGCCTCTTTGTAAACTGTGTGTTTCTGAATTACACTGTTGTGGTAAAGTACCTTTGTGAGGGGGTCCTGGACAAAGTCCAAGTACTTCTCAGCAAGGCTTGCCCCTTTGCTCTTGCTGCTAATTCTCAAAAACATGATTGGAAACTTTACAATGAACTAGGGTGGTTGCTCATTGACTGTCTTACATATTTCTGTGGTATGATGCTGTGTAATATCGCTCTCTTTGCCTTACCTACTTCTGTTGTAAATATGTTCCTTCCATTGTCTTCTGATTACAGTACTTGTGCCATAGACAGGCAGTTATAAACTGCCATTTAGAAGGTCAATATAAGGACATTAATACAAAATTATACAGACCCCTAAATGCAGAGCATTGTGGGAAGTATATTCACATCACCATGAAAGAATTTAGACTGGTTCTGCTTCAAGCAGGAGTGTGTGGTGCTAAGTGGCCTCACACACACTCTACAAAGGCTGAAAACAGAAGACTCAGACATGTGTTTCGTCCTTCTCAGTACTCCTGCTTAAAGCAGAACCAGTCTAAATTATTTAATGATGATGTGCATATACTTGCCACGTTTCACGATGCTTCTTTGCATTCCTGTGGTATGAATGATTTTGAATTTCTTTGAAACCTGGCTTTGTTGCCAGTGCCCCTTCCAGGGTAACACTTGTCTCAGTGTTTTTATGCTGAGGTTCTTGACTTTTACCTTTAATGCTGACAAGCTCTGGGATTGTCTACCTTTATCATTGGTGTAATGCAGCTCACAATGCAATTTTAAATATTTGTTAAAACTGTGCCTTAATTCAACCCACTGGTGGTGATGTAACATCAACTCATGCAATGCTTGCAATGTATTGTTTTTAATACATTTTTATATTTTTCATACTTTTATGCTTACTGTGCTTGTATTGTTTCCTGGGTCACCCTTGCATATGGGCAGATGTTTGCTGAAGGATCAACCTGATTACCAAATGCAAAATAAAATAAACCAATGAGGTGTATAGTAGAACATGGATGCACTGTGACAGCAATCTAAGCCTATCAAGGACACAAACTAGATTGTAAAATGGATAGGGGAAATCCTGAAACATGATTGGCTGAAGCAGCCTTTGACCCGTGATGATATCTCAGTATACCACCATGGTTCAAAACTGATTACAAGATCAGCAATTTCATAATACTTCGGAGCCATTTTATAATCGCAGTAATACAATACACTCCCAGGTGTGTGGTGTATCACGAGATATGATGAAGATGATAAAAATTTATTTTTTTATACAGGACAGTTTATAATTAGAGCGTACCTCTATTTTCAAAAAACACCCTGTTGCAATAAATATCCATAATTAAAAAAAATATTGCCAGTTGCTCTTAGATGGTTGAAGGCACTCTGTTGCATTGTGCCCGACAAAGCACCCAAGGTGTGATATTTCATGATATACTGCACCCTGTTGTGTATTGTTGTATAATGTATAGTAGAACGTTGTTAACCCACAAAAATAATTTCCCAGTGTTGTAAACCCATCGATGTGACGTTTCATCCTTGTTAACCCATCAATGGTACGTCACACCGATGGGTTAACAACTGGGAACGGTCTGCGCATGTGCACACATTTTTTCTCTCAGGAACTGACGGATGCACGCAGTGGTGATGGAATGACCGAACAGCCGCGGCGGTGACTTATGTAAAAAGTAAGGAGCCCTCTTCAATCTTTCTTGGGACCATACACTATAAAAAACAATGCATGGTGCCTCTATCGGCAATCGATTTATTATTAACCATCCTCAGGGTTGTTATGGCGACTTAAACCTCTCGAGCTTCACTCTTGAGGTTTACATTGTCACCCTGGCGACCTCTCGACGGTTAATAGACCGGTTACCGATAGAGGACCATACATTATCCTCTGTTTAATCATACCATTCTAACATGGTCCTTATCACCAGTGTTTAAATCAGAAACATCCAGTGAATTTACTATAATACCGGTAAAGATGGAGCAGTAACAGAATGTAAACTAGTATTTGTTACACAGCTTCTACAGAAAACACAGGCTTGCAGGTTAAAGGCAGTTCTGATTAATACACCCGACACTGTGACGCACATGCACTAGTAACAGCGTGTGGGCTGCAAATCAAAGGGTTAACTGAATGGCACACTAAGTGAGGTCGGTGCATGTTGTATGCAAGCCTGGTTCCTTTTTTTTTTTGTTGTTGTTTTTATTACATATTCTGTGCATGGCCCAGCTCAAGTCAAGACCCACCACCTGGGGTGGACAATTAGCCAGATCACCTACTCACCCCCTGAATGTGCATGATGACAGATTGGTGCCACCCACGCCTTCCCCCAGCCAACCCTGTCCGTGTGAGGATGCATAAAAGAGTTGGAGGGAATATGCTGTGGCATGGATCGTAATTGCGAGAGACTGTCTACACGAAAGGAACGGTGCTTGTGGGACACTTTAGTAGGGCCTGCAGTGAATATGTGTATATTCCATCATTTGCAGCACTTGTATTAAATCATTTTTAATCATTTAATCATTTTTGGTGTTTCTCTGCTTTTGATATGTTAATGTATAAAGTACCCTCTGATTTTTTTATTAAGAAAAGCACTGATAGATAATTGAGTGAATAATGAATACAGTTTTTCTTTCCATGGTTCATATTGCCATCACACTATGTATTTTGTCTGGGTAAAGAGCTGTCTTTTTTTTTTTTCCCCTGGGAAAAATATTGCATTTTAAAAGAATCATAACTTGCATTGAATGTGTTATGAAGTGCCTTATCATGCATGCCTTTGTCTACTTATGACAAACTAGGTTACATGCCGGAAATATTCATGAACGTGATATTTCAAATTAAATACAGAAAATGCAGATGCAGTTCTGTCTCTCATTCAACAGCCATTCCTATTTAATCTGACTAATAATTTAATAAAGATTATGGGCCAGATCATATTCAAGGGTATCTCTAACTTACAGGGAAAAAAATGGTATAGAAATGTTTTTTGGGGGCTAAGCAGGGACACAAGTGCCAACAAAACAAATCACAGGTAAGTTGAAAGGCAGAGGAGGGATCTCTCTCGACAAGTACCAACATCTGAACTCAACGGCTATGAAAAAAGAACTGAAGGTGATGGGCCATAGGCCAGCCCGGTGGCGCTGAGGGTTGAGGCGCTGGACACCACACCTCGCACCACGCCGGTGACCAGGGTTCAGGAATGAGCTCAGGTCATTGGGTGTCAGCACGGAAGGAGAGGATTGTGCATCCGGAGATCAGTTCTCCTCTACTGGGGTGGGTGGGTGAGTGACTCCCAGCGGGGGCTGGGGGTGCACAGCCAGGGATCACATCGACAGCGGGTTGGTAGCGTTGGCAGACGTCCATGGGAAGGGTGCGAGAGTGCGCTTAGCCCGCGCTGGACATCATTGCACGTCCGCACTCCTGGGAAATTCATGCTCATGCATGAACACCAGGAAAGCACCTGTTGGCTGGGAAGAAGACGTCATCTGCCCCCACCTCCAACACCAGACCCTGCCCACCAGATCTCGACTCTCCCTCCACCTCTACCTGAGGGGCATTGGATGAGGTAAGCGTTGGGGAGCTGTAGGCAGCCCCACTCCAGGGGGGCAATGACCGGGTGGTTCACTAGGGGTGTGTTGTGGGTGGAACGGGAGACTGAGATCACAGCTCAGGAGTGTCTGTGCTGGAGGGGAACAGGCAGGATGACCGATGGGGCCCCAGTCAGCGGTGACGTGAGGGAAAAAGAAGTGTAAAAAAAAAAGGTGATGGGGCCTAACCCACCTTATCTAGATGGAGCTACATGAAAGGGGGTGGGGTACGGCCAGAGCTATATAAAAATTCCCCATGGAGGCCTAGTGCCTGTCAGCGTTCGTCTTTATTTATGCATTGAAAACTTCAGAGATTACCTTTGAGCACAGGTTCTCATTTACGAAGTTCCCACCATCAAATACATAGTCACAAAAAACATTACAAGTACAATAAGCAGTTCCAGAGGAAGCGCAGTCGAGTCAGGCTCAAAACATTGAAAACAGAACAATAGCATACAGTTTTGAAAAAGTCCAGTGTACTAAGGCTCTGTTGAGGAGATCTTCACGAAGAGCTACTGTTACTGGTAAATAACAAACTTATTCACTATGGGGCTGAGTACACGCCATAAAAAGGTGTAATGAGGCACCCAACTATGGGCAGTGAGCAGGACACATGAGGCCAGTTCACTACTTCCTGGCAGCCCGCTCTTCTCAGCCATATAGCAATATTTAGGGGAAGAGAAGTGGACTTAGGGGGCAGAGTCAGCTGGGACACCGGAAGTCCAACCTGATTCCAAAAGTGGATCTCCTTCCTCTGCAGGAGCAGATAACCATGGGATATGGCATTCAGCAGACAGGATTGCCATGTCCCCTTATGGGGAAACAAGTCTTGTGAAAAAGTATAAAGTGCTAGCCCAGTCCACCCAGCCCTCCATGGCAAGGGGGGAGCTGGGCACAGGTCAGCAACTGGGGCTTTCCATGCCCTGTTGATACCACACCAGGTTGTGCGAGTGTGTACTGCTGTTCCCCCGACCCCCCCACCTATTTGGGCACCCAGTACGCTGCCAAAACCTGCAATAATAGACTCACTGTATCTGTGTACTGGGGCACACTTCACAGCCTCACCTCCAGCCTGTCTCATCCCCAACCAGCAGCACAACTGCGCAGGATTCAGACTGGTCAGGGACTCTTGGAGTTGTGTGGCAGCAAAATCTGGTTTATGCATCCGTGGGTATCCATAGGATACCTGCTGTGCATGTGACTTGGCTCCTATCGCAGTGCAGAGAGCTGTATTCCATTGATGCATAGGGTCCATTAACTGGAAAATCTTAACATTTTTAACATTCCAGCATTTAGCACATGACTTGCAGAGAATTCTAAATGTATAGGGCACTTATTAACCCATTTGCATCAATTGCATTGTGAAAAACACACTGTTAATGAGAGGAACTTACTTGCCTTTTTTCCTGATTTAATTAAAAAATATATATATTTTTTGAAAAGAACGATGTACTTGTCTCCAAATTGTTTTCTTTAACCATTTGATTCTGCATGGATAATACAGTAATCCTGACTTGTTTTTATGGACAAAATGCAAGTACTAGGGAACAGTGACTTGTTATCAACAAGAGCTGGCTGAATCTGTCAGATCTCTATGTAGCATTGGTGTGAAATAGTTAAAGTAATGAAGGGCTGTCATGACTGCAGTGCGGGTGACCTGGCTTCTGGAGCAGACTCATGCATTCTGCAGTCAGGTGGCCAATGCTGTACGTGGTCAGAATCAGGACCACTCAGAAACTCTTGCTAGCGGGGGGCCACCCACGATGTCATGTGGTGTCAATGCCCATATAACTGTGGGTGGCCTCATTGTTCCTCAGTTCCTGCCAGAGATAAGCTTGGAGGGCCTCTTACCATGAGAAACCAGGAGATCAAACCAGTTCCAGGTGCACAAGGAGGCATGGGAATGTGCATGTAGTATACATGAAGCACTTGTGAGCATCTCCAAAGAAGGCAGCGGACAAACCTGCCAGCTGATGCCTCAGAAAGTAGGTAGGATGGTGGGTGTGCTGTGGCCCAATGGAGGAGAGCCTCATGAAGATCTACTGTTACAGCGAGTAACTGTTCTGTCTTCATCGAGGATATCTCCTCCATTGGGCCCCCCCTTTGTAGCAATTCCCATACAGTACAGAAGGTACTTTGAGTGGATGGCAAAGTCTGATATATAGTCAGGACAGAAAGCCTTGCAAACCTGAAAGACCAAAACCGGCACGTTTGTGAGGGATCATGTACAGACAGTAGTGCGTAGTGAAAGTATGCACAGTATTCCATGTAGCAGCAACGCATATGACAGCTGCAGAATCATTTGGAAAGTAAGCAACAGAAGTCATGCCACTTGTAGAGATGCTAGGCACTGCGTCAGGAAGTTCCTTACTGTACTTTTTTACAACAAAATACAAGACAGTTAGCCAGCCATTGAGACAGGCAGTGTTCAGACACAGGGTCACCCTTTTCCCTCCAAGAGTGAAGGAAATAAAAGGTTAAGAGGACTTTCTGCAGTCCTTAGTTGTGATCAAGATAGAAACACAGTGCATTATGTATATTCATAGGATGTACAGAGCTTATATAGACAATTTGTCCATTATGCTCCCAACTTAAATGGCAGTATACTCTCAGAAAAATCTCCCCTTCGATTTGTAATGACTGTCCAAGTTGTTCTTAAACAGTCGTAGAGGAACTTTCTGCCACTTCCAGTGGCAGTGAATTCCATAAAGGTTCCACCCTTTGAGATACCATTTTTGTCCTTTTACAAGATTACGCTTGTTTGCTTTTAGTTGTAGGGAATGAGCCCTTGTGTTATAGGTCTGTACTCCAAATTCTAATCCCAGACTTTCCCAGAGAGTATGGTCAGTGAGGGCCTTAAATGGCAAGCACATGTCCCTTCTGACCCCTCTGTATTCCAGTGAGAACAAGTTTAACTTTTCTAATCTAGCGTCATAAGGGACACTCACCATCCTGGTTGCCCTCCTCTGAATCTTCTCTATTTTCTGGATCTCTCCCCTCTTGTAAGGAGCCCAAACCTGAGAGTAATACTCTAGTTGTGGTCTCACTAATGACCCATAGAGTGGCATCAGCACCTCCCTCTTTCTACTAGCAATGTGCCTAATGATGCAGTTTAGTGTCTGATTTGCTCTCTGCACAGTTGTGCTAACGTGTGTTTTGAACTGTAAATCTTTGGAAATAGTAATCCCGAGTATGTCAAGTGTAAAGAGCAATGCCTCATCCTTATTGGCATGTTCGATAGAAGATACAAGTAGAAAACAAGGACCAGTCTGCAAAGACACCCTGTCATTGTGGAAAATCAAATAAGAATGCTCAGGCCTCCTAGCTGGAAGATCATAAATCCTGTGAGTAGAAGCCATGGTGACCAAACAACAGCATTTTCCAGGAAAAGGAAACACATCACATGAGGTCTTCTTTGAGGACATCTCTTGCAGCAGGTCACATCTTAGGAACTACTGCTGTCAGGCAACAGGACCACATGGAAACTTTTTTTTTTTTTTACTAGCAGTCTATCTGGGGCTGCCCACGGTGATGTCACCATGTTGGCACTCCCCTATATAACTGTGGGCAGAACCACACCCTCCTCAGTTCTTTTCCCGCCACTGACCATCGCATCTCGGACTCTGTGGAGCACTGTTGCTTCAGTCGACCGCCATTGTTTCTCAAACGTGAGAGGTTTTGTCTCTAATAGTTTGGAATAAATACATTTTTTTTTTATTCTACAACACAAATGATGTGTGAACATTTTTCCTGTCTGAGATATGATGTATTTTGTAAGTACTACATTGAGTCAAGCACAGCTTGTTCATCAGTGACTTCACAAGGTTCTAAAAATGACTGCAGTGTGGTATTAAGTAAGCAATAACCCACAACAGGGTGTGCTGTTATTGGGGATTAACGCACACCCGGGTGTGTTATGAGGCAGGGGGCCACAGGCCGAGTGTCCTCGCAGCACACGGGTGTGCGTTAATCCCCAATAACAGTGCACCCTGGAGTGGGTTATTGCATTTGTAACATGGGTTATGTTTAAGCAACAAAAAAATATCAAAACCGATGTTTTTTTTTTTGCTATTTAAACAGCAAAAAAGATGCTGTATACTGCCACCTTGCAAAATAGTTCCTAAGGAAAAAAAAACACATTTCCATGCACATAGAAATGTCACAGACACACTACTGACATGTTCTGTGACATTTCTTCTGCATATCTCCTGCTGGTACCATGCATAGCAGCTGTCATTTGCAATGCTTCCCCACACACAAAACAAAAGCTGTCTGTCTGTCTGTCTCTCTCTTAACCACAAGTACAGGATGACTCACACGGTGACAGAAACACAGACACACACTGTGTTTCAATTCTGCACTCCTATTTTCATGGAGACACCACCTCTGTTACAAAAGTAAAAAGTCACACCACTCTGTGCTGTGTCGCTAGGTTTTTTGGTCACTCCCTCTGTCTTTGCACAGTGGAAACATGTCGCTTTGCAGAACAAAATACATATATCTGCAAGATGCTGAAGAAATGACCATATCTTGCATGGAGTTCCTGTTCAGTGGATGACAGGGGCTGGAATTCAGTGAGCCATAGTAGTCTCTCAGCACTGCTGTTGGGTGGGGGAGATGTTCACCTTGCTCTATCCCTCTCTCCACTCCCTCCCTCGCCCCTTCTCCCACACAGACATCTGTGCATCTGCTCTGTGTGTTGTTTCTCTCTCTCTCCCTCCCAAGACCACTGCTGTAGGTGTTCACCTCTCTGCCCTCGCATCCCGCTTGAACAGAAGACACATCATAAATACTGACAAATACTAACAAAAGACAGAGAGTGACACACACAACACTGCTGCTGTTCAGCGCTACCACCGATGAGGACCTAAGATTCCACATGTGCACTCTCTGTCTCACGGGATGACCATTTTACCCGAGTCGATTGCCTCTATTTCACACACTGCTGATTGCCACCAACACAGAGCACCTGCGCCCTGACTGTGGCTGGGGGATTGTAGGTGCAGCACAAGAGCTGTCAGACACTGTGAAGTCCACATCGCAGACCACAGTAGTGACACTGACCAAGACACTGGGACATCGCATTCTAAAATCCTCCAGTGTCCGGTGTCTGTGCGGTCCAGTTTTTTGGAAACTCGGTGCCAGTAACACGGCGATGACAGAGCCAGACTGTCCGTGAGATGGGGGAGAAGAGAGACACACACACAGAGAACAGGGCAGCAGACACTGACAGCAGGCAGAGAGAGGGCGGTTGCCTGGTAAGCAGAGATCCACAGGGTGGGTGGGGAGCAGTAGTGAAGCGATGCAGGGAAAGGAGTCAGGGCAAGGACAAACAGCACTTTTCCATCTTTATTCTTAAGAACCACTGTAGCTGTGTCACTGTCATTGGGCTAGTAGCGGGCACTGAGTGCTGTCACTCACATAAACTGAAATTCCCTATTTCTCTCTCTCTCTCTGAAGGTGCACTTTAGGGAATTGTGTTTGTCAATTACTGTATTCCTCACACATTGCTTTTCACTCAGAACACGGGACACAGTTAATCTGTGCTGGACTTCGCTGTGCACTCTCTCTGGCGCTGCTCTTGCTCGAGTAATGGCTACCATTCACTTCTGGGATCTGAAGAATATAACGAGAGCTGCTCTGCCCACTGATACTGCTGGCCGCCCCTTCACACCAACTATGTGTATATGGGATTAATCAATGGCCACGCACAGGGAGTCAACCAATGGGATCCAATGTTTTTAGTAACTTTCAGCAACCCATGTTATAATGTCGAGTACACTCAATCTTCTATACCACTGGACTGCTTCCAGTCACAGGTGAGCACAATACCTCATTTGAAAGAGTTTTCTATGGACTTTCAGACTATATCAGCCACTGGACATGAATGTTTACCTTTAATAAAGCCCACTCAATCAGAATTTGTTAGTCTCAGGAGGAGTCCCTCCAGCTGGGTGGCCAGTATTTTAGTCAAAATTTATAATCAAAGAGAAGCTGTATCAGTCTGTAGCTTCCCGGCTCCTGTGGCCCTTCCCTTTCTTGAAGATGGTTGCACACTTATCTTCCTGCATGGAGTGTGGTAGCATTCCCTTCCCCTTGGTCTTATTATACGCCTTCATCAGAAGGCAATCAGTTTAAGGTTGGCCCAGTAGTGTGCAGGGCTGAGGCGTGACGCCTTGCCTCCTGCCACACTGGCGACCCCGGTTGGGAACAGACTTGGGTCGCTCGGGGACTGACCAGAGGAGGGAGGATTGAGTGTCCGCAGGACAGCTCTCCTCCCTTGGGTGAGGGGAGGGTTACTGCAGCCTGCTGCATTACTGCCATCTGGAGATGATCAGTGCGTCAGGAGGCAGGGCCACAGCTAGACATGATAGGCCATCTCTGTGGAGATAGAGCTTCTCTGCCACACATTGCACAGTCCAGGCCCTAGGGGAAACCCAACCAAGGTGGAAAAAAATCCCTTGGCCACAGGATGAAGTTCAGTCCCTCACAGGTCCCACACTGGTGACCCGAGCACCTCACCACAGTCCAGGAACCCAGATGCCATTTAGAAGATAAGTCCCAGAGAATCCAGGTGACAGGACTTGGGGGACCAGATGGAAGGGTGCATGCCAGGGAAGATCAAGGGCATAAAATGTATATAGAAAAGAAGGGGATCAATTCTGCACATCTATGTTTTGTAAAACTTTAATAGGATAGCCATCAAAACCTGGAGGGCTTAATGGGTGCCAACTGTCCAATTACTTTCACCACTTCCAACATCAAAATCTCCCCATCCATAGAAACACAGAAAATGATGACAAATAAAGGCATAGTGGTTCACCATCCCATCTGCTGTCTACTTTTAGGACTCCCTCATCGGTGGGGAGGCCCAGACCAGCCAGAGGGATTGGAAGAGAGGAAAGTGAGAGAAGACATGATAGAGACCTACAAGTACCTCACAGGGGTGAACAAGGTGCAGGAGGGAGTCTCTTTCAAATGAGAATGAGCACCAAAACCAGGGGGCCATGCGATGAAGCTGGACAGGGGAGTTTAAGAGGGACGTGAGAAGGTACTGCTTCACTGAAAGTGTGGTAGATGCCTGGAACAGGCTGCCAGTGGAAGTGGTGGAGGTGACAGTGTGGGGGGTGGGACTTCAGGCATGCATGGGATAAACATAGGGGTATATTAGCAATTTATTTATTTAAAAATTGGTAATCAAGAAAGGCACATTGAGTGGATTCTCATTTCTGGGTGTGAGTTGGGGGAGGGAGGGAAGGAGTGTACAAACAGAATAAAAATGAAAAAAAAAACTTGTGTATACATAAGCAAACATCACAGATGTAGGAGCAAATGTGGTGAGTCAAGTAAAATTAACAGCATGAATTAATGCAAAGAATACGGGCAGTTCTGCAAGAATATAGTAAGGTGCATAGTGCCTGTTGAGGAGGGTGGCAGTGCTATAGGGTACAGAAACACCATGGGCGAAACCACAACTAGCCTTGATTTAGAGGATTTTTAAACAGGAAGTGGGTGTCAGATGACGGAGGAAGAAAAGTCAGGAAGGGGTTAACAGGGAAAGGAGGGAGCAGAAAGAAGCGTTTGTAGGTGTCTAAAGATAGGAAGTGAGGGGAAGAGGGAAGCAGGGTCCAGAGGGAAGGGAGCTGGTAGGAGAATATGGCTTGCTCAGCAGTGGAGTGAGGGTGGGAAATATAAAAGTTATTGGAATCCCTGGGGCAGAGAGAGTAAAAAGAGGGAAGGACAAGGGGAAAGAGTGAGGAAAGATATGAGGGAAGGGACCTAAAGCAGTATTTAGCAATAAAGGAGGCACAGTGGAACTGGTGACATGAAGGTAGTGGGAGGATGTAGAAAGAGGAATAGAGGGAGTAATGGTGAGTATGGAGGGGAGAGTTGGAAGGGAAACAACAGAAGGCATTGCAGAGGGTATCTGGGCTGGCAAGGGAAGTGGAGCCATAGACCACATCTACATAGTTGAAAACCAGGAGAACCCTTTTGGTTACCAACTCCCAGTGGACCTGGAGGGAGAGGTAGTCCTTATTGCAGTACAGGACACTGAGTTTAGGGTGAAGTTTGGCATGGATTGCATTAATGTGGGCAGAGAAGTCAAGCTTGGTATCAAGCCACACACCAAGGTACTTGAAGGCAGGGAAAACCTCCAGAGATGTGCCATCCAGAGTGGAGAAGACAAGGGAAGGAGAGAGCCTGCCCAGGGCACCTGCTAGTGCTGAAGGTAATAGACACAGTCTTGGTGTTGATCCCGAGTTGGTTGGTGTGGAACCAGCGCAGCACATTGTGCAAATCGTGCTGGAGTGAACCTTCCACAGCTGAGAACAATGGTCCAGAGGTGTAAATAACCATGTCGTATGCATACATGTGGATATACGAAGATACAAGCAGAGGTGAGGTTGTTTAGGAAAACAGGGAACAGCATAGGACCCAGGCTGGAGCTTTGTGAGACCCCTGCTCCAACCTTTACTGAGTGTTGACAGCCTGTGGAGCTTGAAGGGAACCAGTCAACAGCAGATACTGAGAGGCTAGCAGAGCTCAGCTTGTCCAGGAGAAGTGGGTGGGACACCAAGTCAAAGGCTTTGGCCAGATCAATGAATATAGCTGCAGTGATATGTGCTTGATCCATCCCACTGAGGACAGAGTCAGTGACATGCAGCAAGGAGGAGTCGGTAGAGTTGTGCTTCCTAAAACCAGACTGGAAGGGGAAGAGGAAAGCGTAGTAAAGAAAGTCAGCAAGCAGCTGTTGGATTTCCGCTTGTGATGCCGGCGACCTGGGTTCGGGAACAGACCCAGGTCACCAGAGGGCTGGCCTGGCCGGAGGGGGAGTAGGATCGAGTGTCCCTAGGACTGCTCTCCATCTCCGGGAGGGAGCGGGGCTGTGTGTCCGGTGCAGTTGTGACACCTAGCAGAGGCTGGGTTTATCGCGCACGCACCAACGCCTTTACAACTCAGGGGCGGGGCAGACGCTGGTTATCACTGCATGTCCCCACCCCTGCTTACAGGGAGAAAAAAATGCAGCCTGGGTCATCCACATGAAGCCCTCCCCTTGGGCTTCAATTTGCCTCCGGTGCTGGCTCTCCTGATCAGGACCAGTAGTGTGGTGCTGTTAGGGAGGCAGTGTTGCAACCCCACCTTCTGGGGGGTAAGCCAGGGGTAACCGTGGAGAGCACCGGCATTCACCGGAGGTGGAAGCACAGGGGGGCCGTGACCAGGGCTGAGCCTTGACAACCTAGGATGCCAAAAAAGTACAGTAAATAGAAAAAAAAAAGGCAAGTTAAGAGTATACAATGCTCTCCTGAAGCTTTGCGAAAGAGGGAAGGAGTGAGACTAGATAGAAATTGCCAGGGGAGGAGTGTCACCATCTTTGTGCAATGGCAGAACCTTTGCAACCTTCCAAGCTGAGGGACAGCCCTGGGGGAGAAGATGTTCAGAAGGTGAGTGAGTGGAGAGGCATTGGCCGGAGCCAAGATTTGTAGAAGTTTGGAGTCCAACCCATCAGGCTGGGTTAGGAAATAAGCAGGGAGGAGTGAGGGTCGCCGGAGACCAGACTGTGGAAACCAATTAGGCAGGGAACATCAGGGCAAACTGGATGGGCAAGTGGTCCTTTTCTGCTGACAAATTCTGTTTCCAAGGTTTATAGGCATTTGTAGAACATCCTGAAAGCAGTTGCACTCACCTTAGGTTACATTACCAATAGGGCTGTGCAAAACAAATATTGTTCCAGACAAATATACACAAATACTGCACTTTTTACAAATACAACTCTTAAATACTTGTATTAGACCACATGAAGTAGTATTAGACCTTAGTTTAGGCTGATGTTAACACCCATGACTACTACTGCTCATTACATGAATGCATATTTATTTGATAACTCTGCATATTTTATTGAAGCTTCTCAAAGCCTTGGTCTCATGTCATCAACAAAAAACAAGTCTGAAATGTAAAATAAAATATTTAGCAAATACTGCTATGCAAACAAATACCGGACACAAATATCAAAATTCAGCCCCATGCACAGTCTTAATTACCACTTGCTCTTGCTTGATAAGGATAGTGGGTACTTCAGTGTCCTCATTCTGCTGTCTAAATTTGGTTGCAAGGAGCCTTATCCCCTCCCCTTCCCTCATAGTATGTTTGCTTAATGTTAAACATAGCATATTGGATTCTCCTCTATAAGAGGACATAACATTAATATCCCCTTTATGTTTATTACTTTGTATTACTATATTAGATACAGGAGTGAGGCACAATTCGCTCTCCCAAGTCCTTCAGCTGCCTTTCTAGCAAAGCTAATTGGGCTCACCTCTGTTTCTGCTTGGTGCTAGCCTGAGAGATCTACTCACCACGGATTGAGCATTTCAGGGCATCCCACACAATCTGATTAGAGAGGACTGTGCCTACATTCTCCCCAGTACATAAACTGTCTTAACCCTAATGTGTGCCCTAATCTTCTCATCTCTGAAGTAGCGTTGTTTATTTATTTAAAAAGTTTCACCAGGAAAAGACATACTGAGCTGCCAACAGCTTGTTTACAGATGCTTCCTGAGGATGAGGGGAAGTGGAGATAGATCAAGAGGTGGAAAAAAACAACTAAACGGTGATAACAATTACAAAAATAGAAGTCATATATGGCAATACTGTATATTAATGGAGTATAATCATAAATATTGAAGTCAAATCAGTGCAACAGATGCATGTAGTAGATAAAATTGAATTACGAGAGGCAGGGGGAAACTACTCACACAGGTATAGCATGGGGATGAGGGGAACAAAATGGCCAGTGCAAAACTAGTGTTGGGTGGTGGGGGGGGAGAAGACAAGAGGTAAAGGGTCATATCATCTCCCCCTTCCCTGAGGCCACCATGCCAAGTGGCTCAGCATCATGACGGGTATGATCCAAAAGAGCTTGGGTACCTATGGTGCAATCAGCATCCCTCCTATCAAGCCATTCAATACCAAAAAGTAAGCAGTCCTGGAATGTATTATGTATAAATACATAGCAAACAACAGCAGAAGAAGACCGAGGATCCTTCAAGTCTGCCCATGAGATATCCAGGACCTATTATAGAACCTGAGTGCTGCCCTCGCCTGGATTTCTTCATTTATACCTATTGTAATACATACCCCTTAAATGAGCTCTGTTTGTGTCCCACCCATGCTTGAAACTCATCACCTTCCCTGCTCCCACCAACTCCACTGGCAGGCTGTTCTGAGGCTCCACCACTCTTTCAGTGAAGAAGCATTTCCTTAGCTCTCTCCTGAAACTCTCCCCTCTTAGTTTCCACTCATGTCTCCTAGTTGTTGAGCTAGTGATCCTATGAAATAGTTCTTCAGTGTCTCGCACCTTGTTTATGCCTTTCAGGAACTTAAATGTCTCAATCATGTCTCCTCTCTCCCTCCTTGTTTCCAGCGAGTACATATTTAGCGATGTCAGCCGACGCTCATAGGTGAGTCCCTGTAGACCCTGGATCATCTTCATTGCTGTCCTCTGCACCACTTCTAGTCTATCCCTGTCCTTCTTCAGGTGTGGCCTCCAAAACTGAACATAGTACTCCAGTTGCAGCCTTACCAGAGATCTGTAAAGGGGGAACGATCATTTCTCTATTCGTGCTAGTGATCCCTCTACTTATGCATCCCAGCATTTTATTTGCCTTGCTTTATTGCATTGGTTTGTCTGCATCATGGTGTGAGCAATGATCACCCCAGGTTCCTTTCTTTCTGGGAGGGACCAGCCTAACCCCATTTAGCCAGTATTCCATCTTGGGGTTCCCTTTTCCTAGATGAATAACTTTGAACTTCTTTGTGTTGAATGTCAGCTGCCACAGATTTGAGCATTGTTCCAGTTTTTGTAGATCCTTTTGTAGGTCCCTCCCTAGTCTCTTCCTGGCTGTCCACCCACCCTCGCAGCTTGGTGGCATCTGCGAACAGGGCAGGCTTGCCCTGGATGCCATCACCGATGTTGCCAATAAATATGTTGAATAGGACCAGGCCCAACATTGAACCCTGGAGTATTCCACTTGTGACCTCAACTTCATGTAATCTCATCCCGTTTATCACTACCCTTTATTTATTTTCATTTTTTTATTCATTTGAAACATCAGATTTACAACCTTTGAGCTGCAAGGCTCATTTACAAAGGTACCTCGTCATGGGGAGGACATAATAGGAAACAGACAGGTTACAACTGACACAGGAAAAAGCCATCATGTATGGTTTTACAGATATTGTCAACATATATTATATACAGGTAGAGGAAAAAACGATATTTACGTAGGCATTGCAGAGAGAAAGGACAAAAGAGATAAATATAGTTGTGAGAGGTGCAGTCCATAATGGACTTTGACAGAGGTATGGGTCATGGTGGGCATGCGAGCACAGGCTAGTTGCAGTTAGAGGCATGGACATTGAGGAGGTGGTTGCGGAGGGCGACTTTGAAATGGGAAATCTTGGGTGTGCCAGTGATGGTGGCTGGAAGCGCATTAAACCAAATGGGCCCTGTGGTGGAAGGATCTCTGGGCCAGGGCGGTTTTTACCATGGGTATTGCCAGTATAGCTTTCTCTGAGTTGAGGGTGATGATGGAGTGGGTGGCAAGTTGGAGACAGATGGTGACCCCAGGAGGGGAGTGACCGAGTAGGATTTTTTGGGTTAGTAGGCAGGTCTGGTAGTGGAGCCTTTCATTGAGGCTGAGAAGACTGGCAGAGGAATAGAGGGAGCAGGTGTGGGTGAGTCTAGGGGCACCCATTAGAAGCCTGCACACCTTGTTGAGGGTGATCTGAATTTTCTGGAGTGCGGAGTTATCTGCTGCCCCATACACAAGGAGCCCGTAGTCTACTAGGGACAGTATTGAAGAGGTAATTGCAAGCCTGAGGGCAATAGGAGGGAGGCAGTCCCTGTGCCGGTAGAGGAGTCCAAGCCTAGTGTTGGTGGAGGTTGCTAGGGTGTTTATGTGGTCTTGGAAGGTAAGGGCAGAGTCTAGGGTAAGTTCTAGATATTTGTAGATGGAAACCTGTTCAAGGAGGTACTGGGTGTAAGGGAGGATGAGGAGAGGAGCACTTTTCGCTACATTTTGACAGTGGGAGAAAATCGTTGATTTAGTCTTTTTCAGGTTTATGACCAACCTATGGACCTTGAACCATGTTTCAGTCTGGAGGAAGGCATGTTGGAGGGAGTCCTGGAGGGGAGAGGGTTTGTGGTGCAAGGCATAGATCACGGCATCGTCCGCATACAGTAGCATTTTTTCGGAGCAGGCCTTTGGCAAGGAGTTAAGGTAGAGGGTGAAAAGAAGTGGGCCCAGGATGGAGACCTGGGGTGCCCTGGAGCAGACAGGTAGAATGTCGGATAGGGTCCTGTGTATTTTGACACATTGGGACCAGGTGGAGAGGTAACTGGCACACCTTGCCAGGGGGCCTGTGGAGAAACCAATTTGGCAGAGCGAATCAAGAAGGAGAGGATGGCAAATCGTGTCGAAGGCCTTGGAGAGGTCAATGAACACAGCTCCAGCAATGTTACCGGAGTCTAGGGAGGAGTGTAGAAGTTTGTGAATTCTAGGAGGGCTGTGGTAGTGCTATGCCCTGAATGGAAACTATCTGCTCTGGGCACAGTATGTCATACTTGTGTAAGTATTCAGTGAGCTGTGTAGCAACCACTTTTTCTAAGGCTTTTGGGGGGTGGAGAATGGAAATGGGTCGATAGTTACTGGGTATGGATTTGTCACCATTTTAATGTATGGGGGTAATGATGGCTGTCTTCCAGGCACTGGGGAATTGCCCCAGGTAGAAGGATTTGTTGAGTAGGTCTGTTAGTGGGCCTAGGACCTCATCGAGGACTAATCAAAGGAGCCTAGCATCTAGGGGATCATTGTTAGGGTTATTGCTATTTAGCGCTTTTTGTAGGTATGAGCGGGCTTCCTGGGTGGATATTTTGTGCAGGAGGAAATGTGGGCGCTGCAGGATTAGGGGTTGGGGTTCGGGCACAGGGTCAGTGAAACAGCTGGGGAGGATAGTGCTGAGATCTGTAAAGGTAGTGTTTAGGCAGTTTGCTATAGTAAGTGGGTCAATGGAAATGGTACCATCTATGGTGAGCTGGGAGGGAGGTGGGGATCGAGATTTCCCATTAAGTTCTTTGATATTGGTCCAGAAAGTCCTTGCAGACCCCCATGTGGTGGTGAGAGTATGTTGACAGTGGTCTGCTTTGGCCTTGTGGATGGCTCGAGTGCATCTATTGCAAGCGGCATTATAGAGCTGTCTGTCAGCCAGCCTGCCAGACTCTGTAGCTTTGTGCCACAGGTTGTCCCTTTCTCTCAGTTTTTTGGAGTAGTGATGGGGTGATCCAAGGGGCATTTAGTTTTTTGGTGCGGTGTTTGGAGAGTGGAGCATAGAGGTCACAGGCCTGCATGAATAGATCAAGCGCGATGTCAGTGCTGGGGGCTAAATTGATGTGGGACCAGTCCATTTGGGTGAGTAGTTGTTTAAGGTTTTTTAGCCCCCCTGGGTGGAGACACCTTCGGAAGGTGATTTGGGCTTTGGGTTTGGGTGTGAAGGAGGTCCATAGTAATAGGATGGGCGAGTGATCATTTAGGGAGTTGGGAAGTACTTTTATGTCCTGGATTTTGTGGGGGCGGTTTGAGATAATGATATCCAGGAGTGTGCTGGTACCTGTAGTAGGATGAAGTCTAGTAGGCTGTGTAACCAGCTGGACCATGTCGAGGGCAGAGAAGGAGAGTCCTTAGTTAGGGTGGCTGAGGGGCCAAGTCCGTTGACATTTAGGTCTCCTACTAGTGTCTGCTCATCATTGTGTGGGAGGGTAGTGAGGTAATCAGTGAGGGATGTGATGGCTGGCATTTGGATCTTTGGGAGTATGTAGGAGACTGAGGTATAATAGACCCCTGGAGGGGTCCGGGGTGATTTTTAGGGTGAGGGCTTGTGTTCCATTTTTGAGTTTCGGTGGTGGGAGCATGTGGCAGATAATGTTATCTCTGATGTAGATTGCACAGCCGCCCCCACATTTTCCCACCCTGTCTGTGTATCTGGGGAGAGAGACAAAGGCATCAGGAGTGGATTTAGAAAGCCAGGTCTCAACTAGTGCAATCATGTCTGGTTGGTGTAGGGTAGCCCAACACTGGAGTGCTGCAGATTTTCTTGGTAGGCTGCGTATGTTTAAGGAGGTAATGCGGAGTCCATGGGACCTGGTAGGTGGTCTGGCAGTGGGAGGGCCTGGATTAGGGTGAATATTGCCAGAGAGGAGAAGAAGAAAGACTAAGGTTCTGATCATAGGGTGGCAGATAGTTATCTTTTTGGGAGTATGTTGAGGGGAGGGGGAGGATGAAAAGGAGCAGGGGATGGGCAGGATTTGGAGGGTTGGGAAGACACAGAGGGGGTGGAGCCAGGGAGAGCCCGGGTGGGAGGAGTTTAGGGAAGGGCAGCTAGGAGGTGGATGCAGTGGTCCGGGGTGCGATGATAGGGTTGGGGGATGGTTAATTCCTGAGAGATGTAAAGGTGCAGTCCACAAAGGGCATGGGGTGGTATCCGGCTGGTGGTAGTTGAACCCCAGAGTGGTTATGAGGATGAGACATATGAGGTGGAGGTGAACAGACATGGTTCTAGGTAGATTTGGAGGCAGAGATACGAAAGCTGTGAGAAGTTTTTATACAGACCAATCTAAATAACTTGACTTGTGGGCACAGTGGCCACTGATCGCAAGGTACGGGGTTAGATGTCTGCAATCAGACAGAAGAAAATAGTTTTGGTGGTCAATGCGGATAGTGCTTTGAGTGATTCAGAACTGATAATGAATTATTAAATGTGGTTTATTGTTTTACTGTGTTTACAGTTTTGCTGAGAGGGATAAAGGTAATGAAAAGTACAAGTGCGGTGAAATAATTGGAGGAATGTGTGGTGCTGCCTCAAGTGGCAGAAAGCTATAATCTGCAGGTGGAAAAGTGAGCTGATCGGTTTTTACACCCAACTGTCACACGCACGCAGCAACAGCAGCCCTATATAAGGGAGAGCCGACCAAGTGTGGTGGTGGGGAGCAGACGCACAGCGTCGGCAGGGCCTCCTCTGCTCACAAACATTGCTGGAGTCCGAGGTAGATTCATGGCCATCCATACCTGAGGGGGTCCTGGAGAACAGGCTGGAGGGAGTGCTTCAGGAGCCTGGCCCTCGTGACCTTCTGACCGTCCACTGTTGGACGGGGGGTCCGATTCCCAGCCTGGACTTTCAATCTGAGGGGAAGAGAGGAGAGAGAAGATCAGTTATAGTAGGTAAGGGCCTTTTGTTTGCCTGAATGGGGGGGGTGAGAGAAAGGGGAATAGTTCAGAAACTGAACAGTTGAATTAATTCAAATTAAACAAATCTGCAGCTCTACACTGATTGAGGCAACTCAGTATTTTAAACAAAAGTTTGACTCAGGACTCAGTGAATTAAATGAAATGCCTTTGCCTTCAGTTAGGCAACTCAAGTCTTACCTGTAACAGCGTTATAGAGTAACTGCAGTATGGGTTAGGTAATTAAAGTAACAATATTCGTACATGCACGTTCCTGTGTGACCTCCACAAGGGCGCTGGTTCTTCTTGGGGCAAGTGTGGAAAAAAGGAGCCAACTTAGCAATTACAGCCAAGTCCTATGCATTCATTCCGGTTAGAAACATAGAAACATAGAATTTGACGGCAGATAAGGACCGCTTGGCCCACCCAGTCTGCCCATTTCCCTACCTGATGGATAAGCTGCAGATCCTAGTTAACCAGCAGCCTACTTCTTCCTACCCCCAACCCCTAGAATTGCCTTATGACTGTCCCATGCATGCTTGAATTCCACCACTGTTTTTGACTCCACAACCTCCTCTGAAGGCCGCTCCATACATCCACAACCCTCTCTGTGAAAAAATACTTCCTTAAATTACCTCTGAGCGCCCCTTCTATCTTCAAATTGTGCCCCTTGTTCTTGCACACCTCTTTTTGAAAGATGCTACCCTCTTGGACTTTGTTGATTCCCTTGAGGTACTTGAAAGTTTCTATCATGTCCCCCTCTCCTCCTTTCCTCGAGGCTATACATATTAAGCTCCTAAGTCTCTCTTCATATGTCTTCCGGTGCAGACCCTGCACCATTTTAGTTGCCCTCCTCTGGACAGTTTCCATCCTGTCTATGTCTTTGCAGAGATTGGGTCTCCAGAACTGCATGCAGTACTCCAGATCTGGTCTCACCAGCTGTCTGTACAGAGGGATAATAACTTCTTGTTTTCTACTGGTGATGCCTCTCCCTATGCATCCCAGTATTCCCCCAGCCCTCCTTGCTGCCCTCTCACATTGCTTGCCCACCTTTAGGTCATCTGATATGGCTACCCCCAGGTCCCTTTCCATTTTTGTTGTTGTTAGTATCTCACCCCCCATTGTGTACTGTTCCCCTGGGTTTTTGTTTCCCAGGTGCATTACCTTGCATTTCTTAGCATTGAATCTAAGCTGCCATACATTTGACCATGCCTCTAACTTGCCAAGTCCTTCTCATCCTTTCCACCCCACCTTGTGCATCAACTCTGTTGCAGATCTTTGTGTCATCTGCAAAGAGACATACTTTCCTTCCAATCCCTCTGCAATGTCGCTATAAAGACATTGAAGAGGACCGTCCTAATACTGAACCTCATGTACTCCCACTACTAACCCCCTTTTTCAGAGTGGACTCCATTTACTATTACTCTCTGTGTCCTATTCTCCAGCCAATTCTTTACCCAGGCTGTCATCTTGGGACCCACTCCCAGGCTGGCTAACTTGTATATTAATCTTTGTGTGGGACTGTGTCAAATGCCTTGCTAAAGTCTAGGTAGGCCATGTCCACAGCCCCTCCCTGATCAACTACTTTAGTCACCCAGTCAAAGAAATCTATCAGATTTGTCTGGCATGACCTTCCTGCTGTGAATCCATGCCACCTTGGGTCCTGTGCCCCTCTGGCCTCTAGATACTCAACAATTCTTTCCTTCAGAAGTGATTCCATCATTTTCCCTACCACTGAGGTTAAACTAACAGGTCTGTAGTTTCCTGCTTCTGCCTTGCTCCCACTTTTGTGAAGGGGAATCACATCTGCCGTCCTCCAGTCCTCAGGTACCACCCCATCCTCCCATGATTTGTTAAAGAGGGTAGTCAGTGGTGTCACTAGTTCTACCCTTAGTTCTTCTAGAATTCTGGGATGAATCCCATCAGGCCCCATTGCTTTGTCCACCTTCAGTTTTAAGAGCTCTTTCAGAACCTTTCTTCTGTAAATCGGCTGGTATCAACTTCTGTATCCAGTGTTTCTACTGTTTGTTTTCGGTACCTCCCCCTCTTCCTTTGTAAATACTGAGCAAAAATATTTGTTTAGTATCTCTGCCTTTTCACAGTCACCCTCTGCCCACCCTCCCTCCCTTTATTAAGCCTCACTATCCCTCCCTTGGTCTTCCTTCGCTCCCTGATGTACCTATAAAAGGTTTTATCCCCCTTCTTAACTGAGTTGGCTATCTTTTCCTCAGTTTGGGCCTTTGCTGTTCTGACTGCCTTTTCAGCTTCCTTTTGCTTTAACTGATACAGTTCTCTGTCCTGTTCCTTCTGTGATTCCTTGTACTTCCTGAATGCTTTCTTTTCTCTTGAACCTTCACTGCCACTTCCTTTGAGAACCATAGTGGTTTCTTACCTCGTTCATTTTGTTTATTTGCTTTACACAATGGCTTGTTACCTCTGTGATGGCAGTTTTATTATTCCCATTGTTCTTCCACCCCTCCTTCCTGCCCATTTGCTAGTGCATTCCTTAGGCACTCACCCATTTTGGCAAAGTCAGCCCTCCTAAAATCCAGTACCTTTGTCTTTGTATGGCTTGACTCTATTGCTGTGTTTATTGTGAACCATACTGTTCGATGGTCGCTAGTTCCCAGATGGCTACCCACTTCTACATCTGTGATCCTCTTCATCTCCATTTGAGAGAACCAGGTCTAAGATTGCTCCCTCTCGAGTGGGCTCCAATACTAGTTGTCTAAGGCATGCCTCCTGTAGGGCATCTAGAATAACCCCACTCTTAGAAGTGGCTGCTGCAACTGCACTCCAGTTAACATCTGGCATATTCAGATCACCCATCAGCAATATCTCCCCTTTATCTGCCATTCGAAGTATACTTTCTATCATTTCCTTGTCCATTTCCTCCCCCTGAGAGGGGGGTCTGTATACAACCCCTGTGCGGATTGTGGTGCCATTGCCTGCCTCCAAATTGACCCACAGTGCTTCTTCTCCTCCCTGTTTACCCTTTTATTCTGTTGCTTTGATTTCTTCTCTTATTAACCAAATTTAAATATCTAGGTATCTGGATCGACAATAAATTATCTTTCAGTGACCACGTCGAAGATGTCTCTAGAAGGTTAAAAGCAAGGTTAGGTTTCTTCTACAGAAATAGGCCCCTTTTCCCCTTGAAACTCGAAACAAGCTTGTACAGGCCACTTTTCTCCCCCTACTCGACTATGGCGATGTAATCTATTCCTCCACCACTCTTGCAAATCTAAGTAAACTGGACATCCTTTATCACCGTGCGTTACCGTTCATTACCAACTCCCTTACTGTTCTCACCACTGTGACTTATATGCAGCTGTTGGTTGGACATCCCTTACTACTAGACGCCTGCTCCATGCTGGGCTATGGACTCAAACTGCTCCTGCAGAAATTGCCAAGCTATCTCTCTTCCCTTATTAGTATCTCACATAGTGCATACTCGTTAAGAAAATCTGACTTTATTATGCTTGATATACCAAGGACGCGGACTTCCTTTGGTAAACATGCTATTGCATATGCCCGTCCCTCCATTTGGAACCAATTACAAACCGTACTGAAACTAACTAGCACAGTTTCAATAAACTTCTACAAATCGCTAAGTTCAGCCAAAATAAAAGACATCTGTAACTGTCATTAAGTCTCTTCCTTCCCCATGTGTGCCATATTTATCCACTGGTAAGGTATAATTGATTTGTCATATTAACTGCTTTCCTTCCTTCTACTCCTAGCTTTATCTTTGCTTACGCCCACTGCTACTCTATCAAATCCTCCTCCCCCATATCAGTTGTAGACTGTTGTTTGTTCTAGCTGCCAAAATACTGTATATGTATTGCACACACCAGTCATCATGTTTCATTTATCAGTATGCAACCTGTAAGTCGCTTCCCTGTCTCATATCAATGTTTACCACCTGCGGTCACCCTATGTGGTATCCTTGTATGTCCATCCAGCCTGTATCATGTAACGTGCATTTCATGTATATACTGTTATTACCTATCTGTGTTTGTACTTTTAAGTGTTTATGTCACAGGACCTCCTTGTGAATGAACTTGCTCAATGGAGTTTTCCTGCAATAAACTTGAACTTGAACTTGAACTTATGTAGAGAGCTACTCCTTCTCCTCTTTTACCCTCCCTGTCCCTCCTGTAGATAGTGTATCCTGGTATGTTTGCATCCCAGTCATGGTTCTGTGTGTACCATGTTTCTGTGACTGCCACGATATCCAGATCTTCCTCCTCCATCAAGGCCACTAATTCAGGAAGCTTGTTACCCAGACTACGGGCATTGGTACTCATTGCTCTCCATTTTTTGATGGATTTACCTTCTGTAGCGGCATCCCCCACTGACCTTTCTACCTTGGTCTTTTTCTCATTTAGTATCCTGTTTTGTAGGGGGAGGCTGGGATTTTCCTGATGCTTATCAGTGCCTCCCCTTCTTGACTAGTTTAAAGGCTTGCCAATGAAGCATTTAAACCAATTGCCCAAAAGACTTGTTCCCTTCCTGGACAGATGCAGACCATCCTGCTAGTATAGGCTGGTGTCCCTCCAGGTAGAACCCCAGTCCCCAATGAAGCCAAACCCCTGAGCTCCACACCATTTTTTCAACCATTTGTTAAACTGCATGGTGCAAAGTACCCTCGCCTCACCCATGCCACTGACAGGCAGCACCTCTGAGGAAGGATACTGTGTGCTACTTGTCTTAAGCCCTCCCCAACTCTACAAAGTCCTTCTGCACTGCTCTAATCTCATGACAAGCTAAGTCATTTGTCCCTAGGTGGACAGTGACATCCAGCTCAGACTCCCGTGCAACTGTTCTCGTGATCCTGAGGATGCGCTTCCTGTCCCACCAGGCAGGCACCTTACTTCAGTTTTCCCTGCTCCGCCCAGTTCTATCCCCCTAATAATTGAGTCCCCCACCAGGAGCTGCTTTCTTTCCCTGTAGTGCCCTCTGCCTCCTTCCTGAGGGCCTCCCTTGAGACAGTTGTCTGCACCCTCCTTAGTCTCCTCTGCGGGTGCATCCATGGGGAACTATGCTCCCCCAGAATGGTGTATGGATTGTGGAGTGGAACAACTGACTGGGTGTGCCTCTGTTCCACCACCCTTACCCTCCCTGAGCCCACTGTGGTCCAACTGCTGTGCTTTCTTCGCAACCTCTGAGGTAGTGGTGGTGGCTCTGGTGCTCCCTGGATGGGGGAGGTTCCCTTGCCACTGTCCAGTGCGGCCTGAAGACGGGCAACTTCCTCCCTCAGGGCAGATAGTTGTCTGCAAACAGGGCAGCATCTCAGCCTCCAGAAAGACTCCCGGAAGACTGCTGCCCCACAGCCATTACATTGTACTACTCCCCACATAACTGTCTACCTTGTTTAGTTTTTTTTTTTGCCACATTAAGGAGAATTTAAGTAATTCAGTAATTAAAGTGGAGAATTAAAGCACATAAGATATAGAATTAAAGAATCTGTGATGTGGGAGACTATCTCTGCTCATACGCCGACAAGTAATACGTTCGTTCAGAGTTAATGAAAAAAGGCGCCAAGTCCCTCCTCTGCTCACAAACGCTGCTGGAATCCGAGATAGATTTGTGGCCATCCTGTCCATGAGCCAGTTACCTACCCATCTGACTCTGTTCATCATGTGCTGCTGAACAGAAGAAAAAGTCAAGTTGCCGGTAGTGGACTACCCTCTACATATCCTGAACACCTAGATCATAAGTTACCGTGATGTCGCAAGCAAATTATGGCTAGGAGTCACTAAGGTAACCTGAGTGGTGTCCAAAGTGGGGTCCACCATGGCGTTAAAAGTCACCTCCTAATATGATGGGACAGGGCCTGGGCCAAGGCCCAATAGTTCTCCCACTAACTTGGAGAAGGGGAAATCAGTAATGTGGTCCATATACTGACCCCAAAATGATGCCCTTCTCGTCCAGGCTAGATCCCTTTATTTATTTATTGAATTGATTCACCAGGAAAAGCACACTGAGCAAAACGATGCTCGTCTCCCAGTGTGACCTGGGGGGAAGAGTTACCAAGGGAGGATAACACGCAGGTTGTTACAATAACAAATTAATTGGGTATACAGAGGAAAATGGAACAATTGGTTGCAACATTGATTAACAGTCAGCTAAAAGTGTATACCAGAAGCATACATACATACATAGAGTACAACTTGCTGCGGCAGATTAACACTCAGAGTTAAATCTACAGCAGTGTCAGTGGCTCAGTAGGTAGCACACTCGCCTCTGAGGCCGGGAGATCAGACGGCTGTGGGTTCAGTTCCCACATCTGGCACTTGGGTTAATATCCCAGTACTGACACTGTAGTGCAGCATGAGAGGGGTGCTGCACTTCTGAGGTGCCGTCTTTCGGATGAGACGTTAAACCGAGGTCCCAACTGCCTGGATTGGTGGTAGTTCAGGTGGATGTTAAAGATCCCATGGCATTTATCGAAAAGAGTAGGGGAATTTCCCCAGTGTCCTGGCCAAATTTCCCTCATTCACTAAAAATACCACCAACAGCTTAATCTGGTTCAAGGTCATTTGGCATTCATCTGTATCCCCCTCCCCCGGGTCATGCCTGAAAATAGGCAGGATTTGTCTAGTGCACTTACCCAGTCAACAAAAACTAAATAAATTAAAAAAAAATAATAAATAGGGAAGACAGAGAGAGAGAGACAAGAGCATGCGAATAAGTGCCATGGGTGGTTTTATAAGTCAGCTTCCAAGGTTAGGGTGGTGCTGCTGGTCAGGCAATGGGAATTTGGGGGGTCAATCAGAGTTATTGAGCGCAGGCACAGTTTACCGTGAGGTAGTTTGTCAGCATGTTTGATAGGGAATGGGTGGAGGAAGAGTGGCGAATTTGAGAGGGGAGAGCATTCTAGATTTTTGGGAATTGGTGTGAGAAGGCTGTCTGTCCAACAGAGGTCTTTCGTGCGGGGATATTTAGTAGTCGGGTGTCAAGAGACCGGAGTGCGTGGGGGGGAGCTGACAACAGTGTGGAGGAGAGGTAGGAGGGGAGGGCTCCAAGCCAGAATTATGAGACAAGTTTGGAGCAGTGCAGTTGTCAGCAATTTTTTGAGAGATGGGAAGGGGAATATTAGAGGTCACAGTGATGGGAAAGGGGTGCATCGAGAGCGAAGTGGCAGAAGGCATTGAAGAGGGGGGTCTAGTTTAGATAAAGGTTGATTTATGTGCAGTGCTGTAGACTATGTTACAGTAGCCTAAGGAGGGAAGGATCATCTTCTGCACTAGTTCCCGCCTAACCAGAAAAGGGAGGCAAGAGCAGTTCCTGTACAGGACACCTAGCTTGAGGCGCAGTTTTTTTTTATGATTGCATCGATGTGGTCAGAGAAGGTAAGGTGACAGTTGAGCGATACCCCTATACAGAGGAAGGAAGCGACTTCCTCCAGAGTTGTCCCATCCTGGGTGTGGAGGGAAGGGAGTCAGGATAGCCGCTGTCTCATACTGAAGGTCATGGTGACAGTTTTTTTTAGCGTTGAGAGCTGCTGCGAACTGAACCAGAGCTGAATGTTCTTGAAATTGGACTGGAGATTGGATGCTACCTCTTCCAGAGAGGAGCCAAAGGTGAATAGGATGGTGTCGTCCGCGTACATGTGTATAGATGTGGTTGTGCAGATTTGTGGCAGGTTGTTGAGGAAAATGGAGAACAGGATGGGGCCAAGTACCGACCCTTGGGGGACACCAGTTGTCACAGGGAGGGGGGAGGATGTGACATCTGCAATTCTTACTGATTGTGTTCTTCCTGACAGGTAAGCACTGAACCAGTTAGTGGCTCAGATAGTGAGGCCTGCATCCGAGAGGCTTGTTAACAGCAAGGGGTGGGAGACAGTGTTGAATGCTTTAGCAAGGTCGACAAATATTGCTGAGGAGATCTGCCCACTATCCATTCCGGAGAGTATGGTGTCAGTGAGTCTTAACAAGGAGGATGCAGTGGAGTGGCCCTTTCTGAACCCAGACTGAAATGGCATGAAGAAGTTAAGAGTCAGAGAGAAAGGAGGTAAGTTGGGGTGAGCACCAGGTGTTCTAGGGATCTGGATATGTTGTTCAATCCACACTTTGTGGCAGGTTCCTTGCCGCTTTAAATCTTGCCGGAAGGTCTTCAAGCTGGCTCCTCCCACCCACCCGGGTGGTAAAACCCTTGGCTCCGCCCCATGATACCAAATCTTCCTTACCGCTTGGAAGCTCAGGTTCCCTCCTTAGCACTCAGCGTTTTTAGGCCTGGATCCTAATTCGGAAGTTCCGAAAATCATTTTAAAGTTCTTTAGACTTATGTCTTCATCTTCCCTCGTGGCTGCGATGGACAAATCCACTCCAGGCTTCCGTCGGTGTCCTTGCAGGCAGAAAATGTCCTGGACCGACCCGCACTCCACGTGCGTTTATTCCCTGGGTCTTGCTCACGATCCGCAGGCCTGAGATCTTTGCAAGTCTTTCATGGCTTCAGTTCTGGAAGACTGCGCTGCCTGACTACAACTGGGGTGCCCTGAGAAATGGTACCTGTCTGTAAAGTTGAAGGAGGCCCGTTGGACGGTGTCCGCAGCTGCGTGCTCCATGGAGCAAGAGGCGGCTCAGGCCACATCATCTTCCTTTTTGGCCTCGGCATTTATCCCGCTCTCCTTAGGCTTCTCCTACACTGCTTCTTTCAAGGAGCTTTGTCAGTCCCTCTCCACCAAGGGAGAAGGACCCTCGAGACACACGAGTAGGTCGAAGAAAAAAGAACCAAAAAGTAAGTCCCACTGTTGATGTTCGTGGGAGCGGGAGAGATCCCCTTCACCATACCGTCGGCTCTCGACTTCGGTCGAGGTTGTGGCTAGGGCCGCTAGCTTCACAGTGTCCCCGTCAGGTCAGCCAGCTGAGACACCCGTCAATGTGGTCAAGATTTTTCTTGACCCATTGGATGGGTTGTCGACTGGAGAAGCTAACAACCCTTCTTCACCAGTTCCCCGGTGGTAACCAAGGACTTGCCCGTGCCTCCTGTGCTGAAGTCCCTGGTCAAGGACACTGAAAAGAGGGATGAGCAGATTTCCCCCCACCCCCTCTTTGACCCACCCTCAGCGACCCCAAAGGTCTTGGTCTCAGTCCTCTTCCATGTCAGGTAGATCCCGCTGACATCGGCGGTCTCGGTCTTGGCACCATGGAAAGCGGCGTCGCCGCTCGTCCTCTTCGGAGGATAGGCTCTGACGTAAGTTATGCTGATGCTACGAGGACATGATGTGGCAACAGCTCTTGTTGGCTGGTAATACGCCGACTCCGGTGCCTTCTCTGGCCATTAAGTGACCCGAGCGACTGAAGCAACCCTTCATAGTAGTCAAGGAGCCAACCCCGGCACCAGTTGTTTGGCCGAAAACTGCTGCTCCGCCCATTGTGGTGGAACCACCACCTCCTCAACCGAAGACTGGGGCCCCAACCAAAGATTCTCGGTCAGGCCAGGGCTTGCCCCACAGGTTGGCGGTCACCCTCACTCCCGATCGGCCTCGGCAGGTGGAGGGTGGCTCAGGTGCTCGGCAGCTGTTCGTGAACTCCTTGGAGTCTGACAACTCCTCCCTGTACTCCAGGCCCCTTGACCTGGTATCTGCAGCAGGTCAGTCGGTGGACGAGAGCCCATCCTCATTCTTGGGAATACTTCGGCTCATCTCAGAGTCCACTGGGATGCAACTTGAACCCATACAGAAATGGGCCAGGTATCCCCTCACGGAGAAACTGGACCGAGGGGATTCCCCTACAAAGGCCTTTCCTGTGGCTGAAGCCATTGTTGGCCCAGCCCTGGAGTTGTGGCAGCGGCCAGCATCTTGTCCTGCACCTTCGGCCAGGATGGCTCGAAAGTAGGCGGTCCCTACCGGTTCACTCTCCGGTTTCTCGGAGCACCCCTCTGTGGAGGGGCTGGTGACCGATAGCATTTTCCGGTGTTCCAGCAATGCTAGAGATGTGGACAAACCACCCGATAAAGAGTCCAAAAAGCTGGACTACTTGGGGTGAAAGGTTTACTCTGCTTCCTCCCTAGGCCTTCGACAGGCTAGCTCAGCTGTACTGATGGCACATTTTTCACATGCCCTTATGGGTTCCCTGGATGAGGTGATTCCTCATCTCCTGACTGACCTTCAGACAACGGTCAAGCAGCTGCGGGATCAGGGGAGGGCAGTGGCCAAATAACAGCTCCAAACTTCTTTGGATATCAGTAACTCTTGTGCCTGGTCAGTAGTGGCTGCAGTAGCCATGCACCGCAGAGCTTGGCTTCGGATCTCCACCTTAACAGCGGGCATCCAGCACAAGCCGGCAGATGTTCCCTTCCTGGGCACTGACTTGTTCAGGCCGTGGGTGGAAGGCCATCTCCAGAGGATCGAGAAGTCCAATGCCACCTTAGACTCGGTCATGTCTGCCCAGAAGGACAAAGGCCGCAAGCAGCAGCGTATGCCCTTTCACCCTTCCGCCCCTGCGGCACGTCCAGCTCAGCAGCACCAGCAACAGGGCCAGCAGGCTCACACTTGGCACCCCAAGTCCAAGTCTGCCACTTCCTCCAGTAGGAAGCCTGGAGGGAAGGGTCCAGGCAGCCCCTCGGCCGGCCCCTCCTCCAAGCCTGCCCAGTGACGGGTTGAGGGGTGTCGCTCCCAACCTCATCACTCCTCCCCAGTTTGCCCTCATGGGGGGACGGCTCCACCACTTCATTTCCACCTGGTCTGCTATCACCATGGAACGCTGGGTGCTGGAAGTGGTCGGCAGGGGTCTGCCTCTGGAATTCGAGCAGTCCCCTCCGTATCCAGCCATCGCCCCATGGGGGGCTATGGGCTCTGCAGCCTCTCTGTTGGCTCATTGAGCTGACATTGCTCTTCTCCTCCAGAAGGGGGTGATCAGTGAGGTGGCGGATCCTCCTCCAGACCTGCGGTTTGTATCCAGGTACTTCCTGGTCCCAAAGCAGACAGGGGGCTGGTGCCCCATTCTCGATCTGCACAACCTGAACAAGTTCCTAAGGCCGAGCTCCTTCAGGATGGTCACTCCGGCTCAGATCATTCCATCCTTGGAACTAGGCATGTGGTTCTCTTTCTGGATCTCCAGGATGCATTCTTTCATGTCCCAGTCCATCCGTCTCCTCAGCAATTCCTCCGCTTCAGAGCAGAGGGATCTCTTTACGAGTTCTGGGGCCATGTCCTTCGGCCTTTCTCCAGCTCCCAGGGTCTTCACCAAATGCATGGCAGTGGTGACAGCATTCCTGCAGTGCTGAGGGGTCTGAGTGTACCCTTACCTGGATGACTGGCTGATTGCAGCCCCCTCCAGGTTGGAGGTGGAGCGGTCCAGGGATCTGGCCCTCCAGGTCTGACCTCAGATTGGCCTCTTGATCAACGAGACAAATCGGAACTCGTGCCATCACAGGTGATTCAGTTCTTTGGGGCAGAGCTCGACTCTCTTTGAGCCAGAGCTCGGTTCCCGGCAGACAGATCCGAGGTCCTTTCCTCCTTTGCCCAGTCATTTCTGGTTGGGCAATTGCACCCTGCCCGGGACTTCCTGTGCCTTCTGGGCTACATGGCAGCCTGCACCAGCATGGTCCGTTGGGCATGCTGACATATGCACCCCCTGCAATGGAGGCTGGTCTGCCAGTGGTCACAGCACTCCGGTCCTTTGGACAAGACAGTAACCGTGACCCAGAAGATGTGGAACAGCCTGCAGTGGTGGCTTGTCCCAGCTCATCTGCAGGAGGGTATCCCGTTTGTCCGCCCCAAGCTGATGGTCACTCTAACGACCGACGCCTTTCTGATGGGTTGGGTTGCCCATCTGGGGGATCTCCGGGTCCATGACCTCTGGTCCCCTCAGGAGTCTCAATGCCACATCAACCTGCTGGAGCTTCAAGCGGTCTGACTAGCCCTCATCGCCTTCGCTCCGTTTGTATGGAGTCAGGTGGTTCAGGTCCAGACAGACAACACCACAACCATGTACTATCTCAACCGTCAGGGCGGGAAGCACTCCTTGCCTCTGTGCAAGGAAGCTCTCCACATTTGGTCTCTCGTGATCAGCCTGGAGGTGGATCTCCTAGCCATCCATGTGGCAGGAGCCTCTAACAGTCTGGCCGATACCCTCAGCCGGATAGGCATTGCATCTCACAAGTGGTCTCTCCTGCCAGAGGTAGTGCAAGACCTATTCTCCCATTGGGGCACCCCTCAGGTGGACCTATTCACCTTCAGGGAGAATGCGAAGCTGAGGCTGTTTCATGCCCGCCGTCCAGAGCAGGGCTTAATGTAGGGGGTTGCCTTCTTGAGTCCGTGGACCCCGGGCCTCTTCTACGCCTTCCCTCCATTTCCCTTGATCCACAAGGTGCTTCTCAAGGTGAAGAGAGGCAAGGCACAGGTGATTCTGGTAGCCCCAGACTGGACTCACCAGTTCTGGTACCCATTATCTCCTCAGCCTCAGATCCAGGCTCCCGGGGCAGCTTCCAGCCCGCCCGGACCTGATCTCAGTCGACAATGGGAAGGTTCTCCACCCAGACCCTCAATCCCTGCACCTGACAGCCTAGTTCCTGAGTGGCTAGAGTTCCAGGCCTTGGGTATTTCCGACGAGGTCCTCAACGTTGTTGAGGCATCCCGTAAGGAGTCGACCAGAAAATGCTACGCTTTCAAATGGAAGAGATTCTCCATTTGGTGCCAGGGCAAGGGATTGGACCCCTCTTCCTGTTCATTGGGTAGTATTTTGGACTACCTGTGGTCCCTTTCTCAGCTAGGGCTTTGGTCAACGACCCTTAAGGTGCACCTGGCAGCCATCTCTGCTTACCAGGCATGGGCCGGCAAGCAGTCGGTGGCACAGGAGAAGGTGGTCGGGCAGTTTTTCCAAGGCCTAGACCACATATCCCCTCCAGTGTGAGAACCTCCACCTCCGTGGGATCTACTGCTGGTATTGGCTAAGCTCATGGGCAAGCCATTCAAACCAATGCACAGGTGTGACATCTCTCACCTATCGTGGAAGTCCGCCTTCTTGGTGGCTATTACATCAGCCAGAAGAATGGGAGAGCTTCAGGCACTTTCCATTGAGCCTCCATACCTGGTCTTCCACAGAGACAAGGTTGTCCTTCGCCCCCACCCGGAGTTTCTTCCATACGTGGTGTCAGAGTTTCACCTGAACTAGGTGTTGACTCTGCCAGTGTTCTACCCCAATCACACATCGGAGGCCGAATATAGGCTCCATTCCTTGGACCCTAGAAGAGCGCTTGCTTATTATAAGGAGCAGACGGCTGAAGTTCGGGGAGAGGTTTGCCAGCTGTTTTTCACCTATGCTGAAGCCACACCTGGCAGACCTACAGCCAAGCAGATGATAAGCAGGTGGGTCACCTCTGCATATATCTCTGCTATAGGTTGGCGGGCATGGATCCTCCCAAAGGGATAAGAGCTCATTCTACCCACCATACCGCTGCTTCAGTGGCTGCTTCTAGGGATGTCCCTATCCAGGAAATCTGCAGGGCTGCTACCTGGAAGTCAGCACACACCTTTATTTCCCATTACCACATTGACCTAGAGTCACACTGGGATGCTGGTTTTGGAACCTCGGTTCTCCAGTCCTTATTTCCCAAGTAGGGGGTGCACACCTTGCCTCCCTCCTCCCGGAGAACTGCTAGGAGTCTGCCACAAAGTGTGGACTGAACAACATATCCACGTCCCTAGAAATACAGGTTACTCACCTGTAACAGGAGTTCTAGGAGTGGTATATGTTGTTCATCAACACGACCCACCTGACCTCCCCGGCTTTCACGCGCAACCTGGCTTCCAACGGGCTAGAACTGGCATCATGCGGCAGAGCCGAGGGTTTTACCACCCGTGTGGGTTGGAGGAGCCTACTTGAAGACCTTCCGGCAAGATTTAAAGCAGCAGGGAACCTCCCACAAAGTGTGGGATACAAATTCATGTTTAACTGAGCAGCATGTAAACACAACAGCATTACAAATTCATATTACTAGGGCAAGTAAGATGTAAAACTAAATCCAAAAACAAATCTTGTGGGCTACGGTGCTTGAGGATCTAACTCCTGAACTAGTGATCCTAAAAGCACCGAGTCAAGCTCCTACTGCATTCTGGTACAGGACAGAGGTTCCTAAAGCAGCGTTTTAACACTTATTAAACGCACAGGACAGAGGTTCATTAAAGCAGCATTTAAAATGATTTAAATGCCAATATATAGAAACCTTTGTGTCCTCTTAAGGCTCACTTCAGAAAGCACTTAATGCTATGCAAGGTGCATATAAAAATCCTTGTCTGTAATGCCTAGGACAGAGGTTCTTAAAGCAAAGTTTAAAATGATTTAATTGCCCAAAATAGAAACCTCTGTGTCCTCTTAAGGTTTCTTACAGAAAGCATTTAAAACTATGCAGAGTTCATACAAAGTCCTTGTTGAAAAACTGTCTTCACTGTTGTGGCAACACAATTAGAATTAAAATGGCGCCAGCAACTAGAGCTGCGTTCAACTAGCGTGCTGGAAAGCTGCCAGAGCTCTTGCATACCTGCTGTAATTAGGGGTGGGGTGGGGGAGGGCAGTTCCTGCATGGCCCTCACGACCTGGGACCCTCGTTGAATCCTGGAAGCTGCTGTAATCTGGGGCAGATCCTGCACGGTCCTCGTGGCCTGGGACCCTCGGTGGATCCTGAAGCTGCTATAATTCGGGGGGGGGGGGCAGTTCCTGCACAACCCTCATGACCTGGGACCCTCGGTGGATCCTGAAGCTGCTGTAATCCAGGGGGAGGCAGTTCCTGCATGGCCCTCACGATCTGGGACCCTCAGTAAATCCTGAAGCAGCTGTAATTCATGGGGTGGGGGAAGGCAGTTCCTGCACAGCCCTCATGACCTGGGACTCTCGGTGGATCCTGCAGCTGCTGTAATTCGGGGGTCGGAGAGGGCAGTTCCTGAACGGCCCTCGCAACCTGGGACCCTCAGTGGATCCTGAAGCTTTCACAGGTATGTATGGACCATCTGGGTTTGTCTTTGTGTATTCAGCAGTGAACCCCACCACCTTCCTAATCAGTATGCATACATCGCTGTTTCTGGTGATGCTAAGCTGTAAACTATCTTCCCGACCCAGCCCCTACAGTTTATCTAACTAGTGACTTAGCCCCCACAGTTTATCTATTTGCCTCTAGATGGCACTCCTGCACCATGCTAATATCTGCTTTTGACTTCTATTGAGTTTGCCCAGAAGCTTTTTTCTCTTGACTGGTTTATGTATCCCATTTATGTTCTATGTATAATAATAATGAGTGTTAGAGCTACCAATTTTTGTATGGGTCAAGATAAACTGTACCATCTATAGCTGTAGGCCTCGCTTGTTCCTCCACTGTTACCATGCCCGATTACCCTGTTAGATGATCTATTCCATGCACTACCCACCTCCTTCTCAAGTTTAGTAATCCTGAATATACAGACATCTCCTGTAAATGATGACAGCACCCAGGTAGAAAAAAATCCATAACAGAAGCCCAATTAAAATGTAAGAAAGAAGTTTTGTTTTTCACAAAACACACCTCATCTATCTTAATAAAAGGGTCTTCCAAAAGCAGGAATCTCTGCTGCTGAACTATGCACTAGATCATGGAAAGGAAAGCTCCCAGGTGGATTATTCTTCCTCAAAAGTCTGTCAACCACAGCCCCTGCCTGCTGGCTCATCATAAGAGAGGTTGCCCTACATCAAAATGCACCCAATTATATCCCTGTCACATATAGCAGCAAAGAGAAGGGGAAAAGTGTCTGCAAGGGGACCCTGTACAACAAAAATAATAAAAACAGGATAATCCACTGCCCAATGCAGCAGAAAAACTCAGCGGGTGCCTGTGCCTAAACATACATGCAAACTTGAAAGAGGAACCTCCCAGCCAGTGCATCCTCAGAACTTTTTACAAGATAAGAAAGTCACAGTATAAATGAACCCTCTACCTGATAAACTACACCCAAATAAATCACAACCCCCTATTAATATTGAGCCTAGATGCTCAAAAAGCTTTCGATCGAGTATCATGGGACTTTCTTCACTCCTCCCTGACCAAATTTGATTTTCCATAAAAGTTCTTAGATATCATTGGAGGAATATATCAGAACCCCCAAGCTGTAGTCAAAATCAATGGCTCCCACTCTTCCCGATTCCAGTTATTTAAAGGCACATGCCAGGGCTGCCCCATCCCTGTATCTCTTCATCCTTTATGTAGAACCAATAGCACAATACCTAAGACAAAACAATCAAGTATCAGGATATAACATCAATCAGACCTAACACAAACTGGCATATTACGCAGATGACTTACTTTTATATATTACTAACCCAGAACTTTCTCTCCCCACTCTTAACAGAACCCTCTCCAAAACAGAACCATTAACAGGTTATAAAATTAACCTGGACAAGACAGAGGTATTATCCATGAACTGCTCCCCGGCCCCCAAACTTTGCCAGGCCAACTCCATTACAGATGGAATCGTCCACATATAACTTACTTAGAAATTACAATCTCTCCTAACTTATCCAACCTTAGGACAATAAACTACGATCCTCTCTTTGAAGAGGTGAGGTTGGATCTCCGACGCTAGACACACCTCCCATTATCCCTCATAAATAGAATGCAATCTATTCAAATGAATATATTACCAAGACTATTATATTTACTACAATGCATTCCCCTCCCCCTCCCAAAACAGGAAATAGTGAAATGGAATAGGGCCATAAACTAGTACCTTTGGGGTGGAGGTAGACCCCGGATTTCTTTAGCTAAGCTACAGTTACCTAAAGACAAAGGACGCCTGGCCCTACCAGATTTTTACAAATATTCAGTGGCGACAGCACTAATACACCTAGCCAAATGGCTTCTCCCATGACACAGGCTCCTCCGTGGCTCATGGTGGAACGAGCCTTAACTGACCTAGTGTTAAACAAGCTAATGATATACCAACCTCAATTACCCCCTCCAAACAAAAAAAACGTTCCTTTTTCACAAGAGCGTTATTGTCAGAATGGAGACAATACCTGTGAGCCCCAGAAAATCATTATTTAGCAAGATGGCTAGGGATACCAGCGTGCGACCCCACCTTTACCCCATCCAGAACAAACCCGTCCTTTCAAAGATGGGTCTCCAAAAACTTGGCACATACCTTCCAACTTTATGAAAATGGAACTTTTAAATCCTTTTCCCAGCTACAAACTGACGTTTCACTCCCTCAGGCTGATTTTTTCCATTATTTACAAATAAGACACTTTCTGGGAACAACCCTACAACATGAAGTACTAGACTGCAATCTCCCCCATTGGGAACACTACTCACACAACTGAATAGCATCTTTACCCACCACCATCTCATCTCGAAAATATATAAAATAATATCCAATAACTCCCCCATCGACAAAGACATCACACAAATTGCCTGGGAGTCAGAACTTATGCTAAACTTAACACACAAAGAATTGACATGGATCTAGCGTAGACAACACAAAACCACTATTTCTTATACCTGGCATGAATAGTCCTGGAATATAGTAGCAAGATATTTCCAACCCCCACAGATCACAGCCAATACTCTTCCTCCAGGGACTCATCTTGCTGGAGGGAGTATGGAGAGGAGCTAGCCACACATTCTCATATAGTCTGGTTATGCCCAACCTTAAAGCTATTCTGGCAGGAGGTAAACAACCAACTCCAGACTCTCTTTCCAGAGCTAGGAAACCTAATCCTAGAGATGGCTCTCCTTCTATACCTCCCAAGACATTTCAGAAACCCACACCATGTATACCTCTTAAGCATACTTATAGGAACAGCTAAGAAAGTACTAACAAGATTATGGCTGAAGGTAGATGCCCCGAAAATAGGGGATTGGGAAAACGCAATATACGACATATATAAAATGGAAAGTCTGACAACCAGACTCTAGAATACATCTGATAAGTTGATGAACAGGTAGTCTGTCTGGTTCCTTCACATCTCAAATCACTGGGCAGATATGGTTTCCTAACCTACGACACTACTTACTGAACCTAAAATACATAAAAATCATGGTCCCTCGTACAATGTCTCCCAAATGCCATGTCCACTCAGCCTGATTCAATAAACTGAATTTATTAAATGGAAATATCTAAAATAAATATATATCTTAATCTCTAGTTAGAAAGAAGGATGAACTGCAACCCCTCCTTTGTTCTTATTTTTATGTTCAATAGAATTAATGACAAGGAGATCTCCCCCTTCTCTATCCACAACAATACAACACAGCATACCTATCAATACCTAAATGATAAAACGAAAACATAATTAAAACAAATGTATTGCAACTATACAAGCATGAATATAGATATATGTTGTCTACTCCTGTATATTTCTTGGAGGAATCTCCAGAATGTAAGATGTAATCTTTCTCTTGTGTCGAATAACAGTAAATAAAAATAAAGTTTAAAAAAAAAAAAGTCACAATGTGCAGCCCTCAACCTGTAAAATAAAAAATGGGCAATACAGTGAATATTGTGGTGGCAGCTGGAACCCAGGATTCTCCAGTACTAAGCAGCCCAGGCTTGCACCTTAACAAATTGTGTCAGTACCCTGCTAACATTAGGGTCCCCCCTCTGACATCCCCTCACCACAGCCCCAGTGCTGAGGAGGAAACAAAGTATGCTGCCAGAACACCTAGCCCTCTCAACTTTTAACAGAGTGAGAAGGGCCCTCATTGTCTGCCCAAATGTGGTCTCCCACTCTGAGCTAATATCTGCAGTGCAAGACCTCTGGGGGGGGCGTGTGTATCCAGCAGTCAGCTGCCATGCCTGCTGAGAACAAAAAAGGCAGACTGAACAAAGGCCAGATACAGGCTGCATTGAACCACTAAACCTTCATCCAGTTTAAACCCAACTTGCCAGCTGCCATCCCTCCAGACTGTACACTACAAGCAACCAAGCCAGTCTGGTAGGAGAGAGACAAGTAGCACAAACCCAGCAAGGAAAGAAGGAAGGGCACAATGGACAGCATAACTAATTTGAGACTTCACAAAGGCCACCATAACCATCACTACACTCCCCTGTTCCCAACTGCCACTCCCCCCACAGTGCACCTGGACTGAAGCCCCACAAAATCTAGGGGATCTGTTCTGTACCAAGAAGATGGCAGTTTCTTAGGAAGCCATTAAATGAGTTCAGATTGTTAAAGTAGTTAGCCAAAATGTTCAATTTGTAGTCCAACTCATTTCCACCATACCCCTCAGTTCAATGATTGGGGAATATAGAAAAAAGTGCCAAAATGCCAAACTTGCTTAGTAACATACTAATTTAAGGTTAGAAGGGACAATAGGTCCATTATGTCTCCTCTCCCCCCCCCCTCCAACAGTACTACCAAGTAATTTAGCCATCTGTTTAGTACTTTAGCTCCTGAGCTTGCCGACTTTATGTAATATCATAGGCCAGGTGAATACCACACATTGTAAACTGTGAATCTATTGTTGGAAATCCACATCAACTAGGCTTAGCCTCATTCATAGGCTGTATGGAGATGGAACTGAGAGGGGAGCCAGTCAGTTGTGGCAGCTGGGGGTGCTTTTCTCTAGGGTTATGCTCTGGAGAAGGGGGCACTGTCCCATCTGCAGGACCATCGCAGAGATCCAGGTTTAGCTGGTAGCAGCATGGGTAGAAATATGTCATCTACATCACCAACTCAACCAGAGCCCACCCCCACATCCACACTGCCCCAGAAACCCACTGGTCTGGGAGGTGGAGAGTGGTGGGGAGTGGGAGGGGGACAGTGGTAGCTATAAGGTTGTCCAGCCCAGCACTATCCAGATGTTGAATTGCTTTGCACCCCAAGAGGAGGCTTAGGCACCTGACTCCATTGGGAGGGACTCTCAGTCAATGGGAAAGGGAAGGACACATGATAGCACTCAAGGGGAACAGGTCTACCAGGAGAGTCTTAATGGTCCAGGACTCTGTGATTAGGGGGGGTAGAAAGGGTGGTGGTGGGTAAGGTTGGACAGGAGGGGATGGTCTGGTGCCTTCCTGATGCATTAGCCATCTGGGATTTAAAGAGGATAGGGAGGATGGCAGAGGGGAAGCAGGGAGAGCTGAGGGTGTTGGTGCACCTGGGTACCAGTGATCTGGTGAATCATTCAGTGGTGATGATAAAGTGGAACTTCTATAGACTGGGGGACAGATTGGTGGCACATTCAGCCTTCATGGCCTTTTCTGAAGTGTGAGGCAGGGAAGGGAAGCATGCTGGGATAACGAGTGATGTAATGAAGTTTAATGGGTAGTTTAAAGGATGGTGTCAAGAGAAGGGTTACCACTTTGTGTGGGATTGGGGGGACTGTTGGGACAGAAGACTGTTCAGGGGTGGCGGACTTCACCTGACAAGAGAGGGGGCCTGTGTGCTGTGGCAGAAGTTTAATCTCTGTATCAGGCATTTAAATTGACTGTGTGGGAGACTGGAACTAGGGGAACCATGGCAGCAGCTGACAGGAAGGGGATCCTAGCTTGTACTCCTCCACATCTGGGGGCTTGTAGCAGCACAGCAGGTACAAAGAGACCTGTGGCCCTAACTGGACCAGGTGATGAGATATTAGAGAGGGGGCATGCAAAGAGTACAAACATCAAGAAAAGTAAGAGGGTGAGAGGATAAGAAATCAAAAGGGTAGTAGCAAAGTAGGATCAGGGCTCAGATGGAAGGGGTATGCCTTACTGACAGCCTGGATAATGAAATCGACATGCTCCTGGTGCTGATGGCAGACACTGAGGTGGACCTTGTGGCCATCACAGAATCATGGGCTTTGGAAAATAACGACTGGAATCTGACAGTCCCTGGGTACTCAGTATTCAGGAGGGATAGAGGAACAGGTGGAGGGGGAGGAGAAGTCTTTTTGTCAAGGATGGCATTGAGGTGGTGGAAGATGGGTGCATTGGGGTAGTAAGGGGGAGAGAGTCACTGTAGGTGCAACTCATGGTGGCCTCAGGCAAGAAACTGCACTTGGGGGTGATCTGTAGATCTCTGGGGCACAGGGAAAAGAGGGGACAGAGAGCTCAAGGAAGAACTTAAAAGAGGGTGGCAAAGGGGGAGGTAGTGGTTGTGGGTGATCTGAACATGCCAGACATTGTTTGGGATGTTCCACTGGCCAAGAGCACCAGACATTAGGACTTGCTGGACACCTTCCAGGACTATCTACTGGTGCTGCTAGTTAAGGAACCCACCAGGCAGACTGCAATTCTAGATGTGGTGCTCACCAACTCAGAGGTGGTAGGAGCTGCAGCGATAGGGGAGCCACTGAGGAATGAAAACCATAACTCCATTTGATTTGAACTGGCCCTTAGGTCCAGAAAACCCCCAATCGAGAGTCAGAGTCCTTGATTTTAGAAGGGCTGACTTCAACAGGCTGAAGGAACTGGTCAAGGAAAAGTTAGTTGGGGTGGACAACATGGGGTGTGGAAGAGAGATGGGGGACAATAAAGGGAGCCATTCTCAAGGCATCTAAGTTATGCATGAGAATGGTAACCAAACAGAACTGGTTCAAGAGACCATTATGGTTTTTGGCAAGATTCAGGGAAGTAGTGAGGGCCAAGAAAAAGGCCATCTGCAAGTGCAAAGAAAAGCTGGGGGGAAGAATGGAGAGATTACATACTGAAAAATAGGGAGGCAAAGAGGGCCATTAAGGAGGCAAAAACAGACACAAAACTGCATATTGTAGAGGGGGTTAAAAGTTTTATTTATTTATTTTATTTATTTAAGGGAATCAGATACACCTTTGAGCCAGGGGCTCTTTTCCAAAGGTTCCACGTCAGGTTACTTCAAACATTAGGACAGGCAGAGGTACTGTGCAATAGAGAAATAAACATAGCAGCGGGAGGGCTTTGTCAATTACCAAAACATCACAATTATGCAAATCACTTCTATAACAATTTAAACAATATAGATTTGTATAGGTAGCCATCCTACAGAGGGAGGCGAGGCCAGAGGCTGGTGTAAAGAGGGAGAAAGAGAGGGAGTGGGGAGTGGGTCAGGGTCAGCGAGGAGGTGTGTGGAGGGAGTAGAGGAGGAGGGAAGGAGTAGGGAGGGAAGGGAAGGGTATGGGGGATGGAGGGATAAACCATTTAGGGGTAGCAGTCGCAGGAGGCACAGGAGATGATGTATTGATGCATGCTGAGCTTAAAGGCACCCAGGGTTGCGTTGCTGGTCACTTCTGCTGGCAGGGTGTTGAACCAGGAGGAGGCTATGAAAAAGAAGGATCATTGGCCTTGGGTAGTCCTGCAAAGGGGAACAGTGAAGGAGAGGTTGTTTGAATTCCTGGTTTGTCGCAGGCTACGAGTGGAGAAAAACTGTTCTTCCAATAGATTAGAGAAAAAAGGAAGAAAGAATGGGGATTGTAAAGTTAGCTGAGGGGGATAGGGTGATAGAGGAGGACGGGCAAAAGACCGCCATCCTTAATGATTACTTTTGCTCAGTTTTCACTGGGGGGGGGGTCTGTGGGCCATTGCAAAAGAGTGGCTTCACAGTGACCACTACTGGGGTTTCAGAGATGAGGCAGACAATATTTACAAGCCAAACAGTCCAGAAAGGGCTGGCAGGCCGGAAGAAGGGTAAGACCCCAGGACTAGATGGGTTGCATCTGAGGTTACTCAGGGAGTGGACAGTGGTACTGGCTGAACCCCTGTAATGAAGAGAGACTGCATATCCAAGTTTAAACAGCTTTACTAAACCACCAGCAACATGCAGGTACATGCACAACAACTTCTAATCTATAACTGGTGGGTTCTCAGCCTGCCAAACTCTGTTTCTGTTCAGTTCAAACTATAGTGAACACATGTTCAAATTACAGTGACATCACACTATGCGTGCATCATTAATATTCATAAACGTCACATCATTACAACCCCTAGTAGATCTATTCAGCAGTTCACTAAGAACAGAGGTAGTTTCAAAAGACTGAAGGGTGGCAGACGTAGTTCCACTCCATAAGGGGAAGGGGGGACAAGTAACAAGCTTGGAAATACAGACCTGTCAGTCTTCCCTTTGTTGTAGGGAAGTTAATAGTCAAAGAGGACCTGGTGGACTACTTGGAGAGCAGTGGTCTCCAGGATAGTAAACAGCACAGATTCATGGCAGGGAGGTTTTGTCAGACTAACCTGATAGTTTTCTTTGACTGGGTGATGAGGGAATTGGATAGGGGCCATGCTGAGGATTTGCTCTACTTCAACTTCAGCAAGGCTTACGACTCATTGCCTCACAGATGCTTGCTGAAGAAAATGGAGGATCTGTTTGTAGCTAAGGTCATAGTAAACTTAGTAACTGGCTAAAGGGAGGCAGCAGAGGGTTGTGGTCAACTAGGTTAAATCAGAAGAGAGGGAGGTCACAAGTGGGGTACCACAGGGATCTGTCCTGGGTCCAGTCCTCTTCAATATGTTCATCAGCAACACTGGTGAGGGAATCCAGGGCAGGTTGTGTGTCTTTGCAGATGAGACTATGCTCTGTGGGAGGATGGATAGTGATGAGGGAATCAGGGAAATGCATAGTGACTTACAAGCTAGAGGGGTGATCTAAGTTTTGGCACTTGAAATTCAATGTAAAAAAACAAAGGTAATGCACCCAGGGAACAAGAACCCTAGGACAAAGTACTAGATAGGGGGGGTGAGACTTTGCACTATGGCTGAGGAATGGGACCTTGGAGTTATCATCAGTGATTCCCTCCAACAATCGAGTCAGTGCAACAAGGCATGTAGCAAAGCAAATAGATGCTAGGATGTATCAAGAGGCATATTGATAGCAGAATGGAACAGGTAATACTTTACCGATATAGATCCTTAGTGAGGCCACATGTGGAGTACTGCGCCCAATTCTGGAGTCCTCACCTCAGGAATGATAGGAATAGGGATAGGCTAGAGAAGGTGCAGCGCAAGTTAACAAAGATGATTCTTTATCAGTGGGGAAGGTCTTATTAGGGGCACCTCAAGGCACTGAACATGTACCTGCCACACACCAGAAGGGAGAAGGGAGATGTGACAGAGACCATCAAGTTCCTAAAAGGAATTAGCAAGATGAACTTTGGGGAACTATTTGGCTTGAATACTAATTTGTGGTCACATGGGCATGAATGGAAACTAACAGGAGGGAGGGAGGTTTAGGAGAGACATGCGGAATACCATTTTACAGAAAGGGTGGTGGAGCATTGGAACAGTCTACCAGCAGAAGTGGTGAGTGCTAACACCTTTGGTGGTTTCAAGCACAGTTGGGACAGAATGAAGGGTATTACAGATCAAGGGAGTGCCCCAACCAATCAGAGCACTCCCTTCCTCTGCGCGCAAGACACTCTTATTCTGTGAAGAGTGTCTCATGCTCAGGAAACTGGCACATTCCCCAGACTTTTTTTTTTAAATAATATCAGGTGTTCCCTCGATCTTTAATATTTTAATACGTCCCGCTGTCACCACTGGTTGCAGGATAAGAGTGGTTTCACTTGCTTTCTATTCCAGCCAGAAAAGCTCAGCTTCACTGTTCTTGCTGGAGCAGGAAGGTTAAGGATGGGGAGGGCTGGGATCCTGGAGGGACAATAGGACCTTGGGCTAAATGAGGAACACAGGCAGACTGGACGGACAGCTAGTCTTTTTCTGCCATCATTGTCTATATTACTATTAGGAGGGATGGAAAAAAACACAAGTATTCTGTTCAAGTATGTACTAGTTTATGGTGCTTTCCTACCCACTCTACTATAGAAGCCAATCATGTCAGCAGAAAAAGATCAAAAGGTCTATCCAGGAGGGGTATGGCCAGTAGCCAAGCTGATAGCAGCCTTTCAGTGGAGTGCCACATGCTAGAAAGACTTTTTGAAAAATTATAGATTTAAAGATTGAAAAACAATTTTAAACTACCAGAGTTTGAAAGATGAGACCCCTGGAGTATGCTAATATGAAGTTTTGTACTGATTAGCAAAACAAAAGTAGAGAAATGGTCTGTGGAAGCAAACCAGAAGGGAGTGGAGAGGGTGCGTATCCTAAAGAACAGCACCGAGGGACTAGCAAGGAATCAACAGTCAGTGCAGCTGACAAGAACCCAACCCAGAAATGCAGTGCTATTAAAAGTGACCCAAAATTTAGATCAGAAGATGCAAAAAACAGTAAGGGGACAAGCACCCATCCAAACGGACTACAAGAGAAACACAGCAAGGCAATGTCTCATTAGAAAACTGTTTAATCTTCTCTCAAAAAACAGGCACAGCAAACAGCATCCAGCTTCAGGGATAGCTGGAGAAAAGCAGAATAAACCTTATGTTTTACCTAGTAAACTACTAGGCTTCCTCAGGGTAGTCAACTAAATGTTTTCAATCCATTTAAATACCCTAAGTGTGTGGTCACATGTTTAAAAATTCAGTAGGTATAATTAACCTGCCCCTTTCCTCGTTAATAAATCTTAACTAGGGCCAATGCAGGTTCACTTAAGCCACTACAATAAGGGCAATGTTCATATTTTAATTACTGTTCCACATTGGTGGTTATTATGACCATAATTAAATTTACACGGTCTGTATAAAATATATAACCTCCCATATAAACATAATAAATATTTCCCCACACAAATTTCTAACATTGAAAGACTAAACATTACTATAAACTAGTACATTACACCTATTTTACATATAACTAAGCCAAGAACATAACCATAAACGAAGACAGAAATAGAAACCAGCGTACTGTGGTGATTTTATACCAACGCACAGCTACTATCTATAGCTGTTCCATCAGAGATCATACTTAACATCTAAATTTATCCAGGAAAGCAGACAATTCAATATTGTCATTAAGACCCAAATTGCTTCTTGCTCCTAATTCAAAGATCCAATAACTTTCACGTTGACCAATTAATTTCTTCAAATCACCACCTCTCGGTCCAGTTTTAACTAACTCCAATCCAACAAAATGAAAATGATGTCCACACTGTACATTGCAAGATAAAAGTTTCACTATGACATGACTAATATCCATTCTTTGTACAGCCCGGACATGTTCACCTATCCGTACCTTAAACTGTCCTACCCACATAATAGGCCCCACAGTTGCATTGTAATAGGTACACCACTCCACTACTACTACATGTAGTAAAATCTTTGATATTTATGATCTTATTTGTAATTGGATGGGAAATGGTTTTGCAAGTATGCACATACTTGCAAAAAATACACCTATGTGGACCTATTTGGTGGGGGGAGCAAAACTGACTGTTTGCTCACTGCAGGACCAGAAATAGCATTGTTAACAATTAAATCTTTTAAGGTTTTTTGTTTGCCTAAAGACAACTTATGGTCCTGCTTGTACTAAATGTTCCAATTTAGACTCCAATTCCAACAGAGACAAATTTTGGTTAATGATCTCTCTCACATTCTCTGCTCTTACTGAGTATTTGGTGACAAAGAAACACCCTCCCTTTCCTTCAGTTTCCTTATGTTGCTATTGTAAACAATTTCCTGGATTTAAAGATCTACCACAACCAGAAGGGTTGCACTACTCTGTATCAGAAGAATACTGATATAAATGGTCTCCTTAGATATGAGAGTTGCCATCCACCGCATGTAAAATTTAATATTCCCAAAGGTCAATTAGTTAGGACATTAAGAAATTGTACTGAGACTGCACAGTTTCATGAGAAACAAGCTGTGCAAATCAGGAGATTTGTAGAAAGGAGATATAGTGCACACAGCATTTCTACAGCTATGAAGAAAGTGGCAGAAATGGACAGAGAATCTTGTTTACAATAACAACATAAGGAAACTGAAGGAAAGGGAGGGTGTTTCTTTGTCACCAAATACTCAGTAAGAGCGGAGAATATGAGAGAGATCATTAACCAAAATTGGTCTCTGTTGGAATTGGAGTCTAAATTGGAACATTTAGTACAAGCAGGACCATAAGTTGTCTTTAGGCAAACACAAAACCTTAAAGATTTCATTGTTAACAATGCTATTTCTGGTCCTGCAGTGAGTAAGCAGTTTTGTTTTGCCCCCTCCAATAGGTATTAATATAGGTGTGTTTTTTGCAAGTATAAAAGGCATTTGCAAAACCTTTTCCATCCAATTACAAATAAGATCATAAATATCAAAGATTTTACTACATATGGTAGTAGTGGAGTGGTGTACCTATTACAATGCAAACTGTGGGGCCTATTTGTGGGTAGGACAGTATGTAATGATAGGTGAACATGTCCGGCTGTACAAAGAATGGTATATCATGCCATAGTGAAACTTTTATCTTGCAATGTACAGTGTGACATCATTTTCTATTGTTGGATTGAGTTAGTTAAAACTGGACCGAGAGGTGGTGATTTGAAGAAATTAATTGTCAACGTGGAAAGTTATTGATCTTAGAATTAGGAGTAAGAAGCAATTTGGGACTTAATGACAATATTGAATTGTCTGCTTTCTTGGATAAATTTAGATGTTAAGTATGATCTCTGATGGAACAGCTATAGTAGCTGTGCGTTGCTATAAAATCACCACCGTACGCTGGTTTCTATTTCTGTCTTCGTTTATGGATATGTTCTTGGCTTAGTTATATGTAAAATAGGTGTAATGTACTAGTTTGTAGTAACATAGAAACATAGAATTTGACGGCAGATAAGGACCGCTTGGCCCACCCAGTCTGCCCATTTCCCTACCTACTGGATAAGCTGCAGATCCTAGTTAACCTGCAGCATACTTCTTCCTACCCCCACCCCCCAGAATTGCCTTATGACTATCCCATGCATGCTTGAATTCCACCACTGATTTTGACTCCACAACCTCCTCCGGAAGGCCATTCCATGCATCCACAACCTTCTGTGAAAAATACTTCCCTTCAAATTACCTCTGAGCGCCCACCCTCTATCTTCAAATTGTGCCCTCTTGTTCTTGCACACCTCTTTTTTGAAAGATGCTACCCTCTTGGACTTTGTTGATTCCCTTGAGGTACTTGAAAGTTTCTATCATGTCCCCCTCCTCCTTTCCTCGAGGCTATACATATTAAGCTCCTTAAGTCTCTCTTCATATGTCCTCCAGTGCAGACCCTGCACCATTTTAGTTGCCCTCCTCTGGACAGCTTCCATCCTGTCTATGTCTTTGTGGAGATTGGGTCTCCAGAACTGCACACGGTACTCCAGATGGGGCCTCACCAGCTGTCTGTACAGAGGGATAATAACTTCTGTTTTCTACTGGTGATGCCTCTCCCTATGCATCCCAGTATCCCCCCAGCCCTCCTTGCTGCCTTCTCACATTGCTTGCCCACCTTTAGGTCATCTGATATGACTACCCCCATGTCCCTTTCCATTTTTGTTGTTGTTAGTATCTCACCCCCCATTGTGTACTCTTCCCCTTGGTTTTTGTTTCCCAGGTGCATTACCTTGCACTTCTTAGCATTGAATCTAAGCTGCCATACATTTGACCATTCCTCTAACCTTGCCAAGTCCTTCTCATCCTTTCCACCTCTACCTGTGCATCAACTCTGTTGCAGATCTTAGTGTCATCTGCAAAGAGACATATTTTTTCCTTCCAGTCCTTCTGCAATGTCGCTTATAAAGACATTGAAGAGGACTGGTCCTATTGAACCCCATGCACTCGCTAGTAACCCTCCTTTCTTCTGGAGTGGACCCATTTACTATTACTCTGTGTCCTATTCTCCAGCCAATTCTTTACCCAGGCTGTCATCTTGGGACCCACCCCAGGCTGGCTAACTTATATATTACTCCTTTGTGTGGGACTGTGTCAAATGCCTTGCTAAAGTCTAGGTGGGCCATGTCCACAGCCCTCCCTGATCTACCACTTTGGTCACCCAGTCAAAGAAATCTATCAGATTCACTCTGGCATGACCTTCCCCGGTGAATCCATGCTGCCTAGGGTCCTGTGCCCCTCTGGCCTCTAGATACTGTACAATTCTTTCCTTTAGAAGTGATTCCATCATTTTCCCTATCACTGAGGTTAAACTAACAGGTCTATAGTTTCCTGCTTCTGCCTTGCTCCCACTTTTGTGAAGGGGAATCACATCTGCCCTCCTCCAGTCCTCGGTACCACCCCATCCTCCCATGATTTGTTAAAGAGGGTAGTCAGTGGTGTCACTAGTTCTACCCTTAGTTCTTTTAGAATTCTGGGATGAATCCCATCAGGCCCCATTGCTTTGTCCACCTTCAGTTTTAAGAGTTCTTTCAGAACCCTTTCTTCTGTAAATGGGCTGGTATCAACTTCTGTATCCAGAGTGTTACTACTGTTTGTTTTTATGTACCTCCCCCTCTTCCTTTGTAAATACTGAGCAAAATATTTGTTTAGTATCTCTGCCTTTTCACAGTCTCCCTCTGCCCACCCTCCCTCCCTTTACTAAGCCTCACTATCCCTCCCTTGTAATGTTTAGTCTTTCAATGTTAGAAATTTGTGTGGGGAAATATTTATTATGTTTATATGGGAGGTTATATATTTTATACAGACCATGTAAATTTAATTATGGTCATAATAACCACCAATGTGGAATAGTAATTAAAATATGAACATTGCCCTTATTGTAGTGGCTTAAGTGAACCTGCATTGGCCCTATTGAAGATTTATTAACAAGGAAAGGGGCAGGCTAATTATACCTACTGAATTTTTAAACATGTGACCACACTTAGGGTATTTAAATGGACTGAGAACATTTAGTTGACTACTCTGAGGAAGCCTAGTAGTTTATTAGGCGAAATGTAATGTTTATTCTGCTTTTCCCCAGCTATCCCTGAAGCTGGGTGCTGTTTGCTGTGCCTGTTTTTTAAGAGAAGATTAAACAATTTTCTCATGAGACATTGCCTTGCTGTGCTTCTCTTGTAGTCCCGGTTGGATGGGTGCTTGTCCCCTTACCGTTTTTTGCTATTTCTGATTTTTAGCACCATCCACTGCCTGGTGCTCTAGTATTTCATTTTTTCATGAGATCAGAAGATGGAAAAGTTTTCCATGACAATGAAACTGAAGAAAAGGTTGGTCTTTTGTCTGAGGTTATATCCAAAATAATTTGATAAGTCAGTGTGGTGCCAGTCTAGCCTCCCAGTAAAGTATGCAGGTCCCGGCCTTGAATCATGGACTTGTGTGCCCAAATATTAAGTCTGTAGGCACCCCAGACATCTGGATAGCAGTTGTGCAGTCCCAACTGCTGTCAGAAACAGCTCAGACACACCTCAGAATACCACCTCAGCAGCTGGTGCAGATTGCTATACAGCAGTATCCTGGTCCCTGGCCCAGAACAGTTGCAAAAAGGGAGCTGTTGCTCGAGTTCCTGATAGGTAGACAGGTTGAATTCTGTTTTGAGTGTCAGTCTTCACTTGTCTGACCTTCTCAAGAATCTGGAGAAAGTTGTTTGAGGGGAATGACTCCACAGATGGTTTCAGCATTAAGTGGGCCAACTCCTTCTTTATGGACTGCACCTCGTCTCTCTTGGGCACCAACCCTCAAGTCACCCAACCCTCTCAACCACCCCATTCCTAAAATACTCCCCCAACAGGAAACTCTTTTGTCTTCTGCCAGACTACCCCGGGTGAAGTTTACAAAGCTCTACTTGCCCTAAATCCTGACAAGGGCAAATGCCCCTCTGGCCTTGACTCCAAACTACTCTACTTGTCTGCACCAGCCATCGCCTCCCCCTAGCAGATCTCTACAACCTCTCTTTCTCTCTTGCTGCGGTCCCCACCGAATGGAAACACGCTACATTCATCCAGCTGCCAAAAGGTGGCAACCCCTTGACACCCGGTAATTACCGTCTGATATCCCTGCTTCCTATCCTGGCCAAAATCCAGGAAAAATTAGTCCAATATCAACTGTCCTCCTATCTTGATTCCTCTTCCTTTTTCACACTTTATCAGTCTAGCTTTCGGAAGATGCACTCCACCACCACCTCCCTCCTAAGACTCACAAACTCCATCCTCACTGATATGGACAAAGGTCAGATCACCTTCACCATTTTTGTTGACCTGTCTAAAGCCTTCGACACTATCTCCCATACACTCATGCTATTTAAACTATCTCATGCAGGGATCTCTGACTTGGTCACCAGGTGGTTCCAGTCATACCTGCTAGACAGATCCCAATCCATCAGAATTGGAAGTGCCACTTCTGCTTCCCTTCCTGTCACCTCTGGGGTCCCGCAAGTCTCAGTCCTTGGCCCTCTTTTGTTCTCCATCTTCCTCAATGACCTGCCAGCTGCCTGCCCTAGTACATCCATTCACATGTAGTTGGGTGATACAGTGTTGTACACATCTGGAGTCTCAACTTCTGAAGTAGCGACCAGACTCCAGCAAGGCTTCAACGAAGTTCAGCACTGGTTTTGCTCAAATCAGCTTTTTCTCAATGCCAAGAAAACTATCTCCATGACCTTCGGCACAAGGCAGAGACTTTCAAGGCAATCCTCTACCCCCTCTTTCCGCACCCTGGATGGGACTTCTATTGAAACATGCTCCACCTTCAGGTATGTCAGGGTCTGGCTTGGCCAGCACCTTGACTTCTCTGCACACATTGATGCCATCCACAAAAAACTGCACCCTAAGCTTGGTGCACTATATCGAAACCGTGGCTGCATCCTTCTGCCAGCAAGACTTGCCATTGTGCAGAAAATGATTCTCCCCATCTTCAGCTACGGGGACGTAGTCTATGGTGCTGCTCCAAAGTCCACCCTGGCCAGACTGGACCCGCTCTTCCATTCCTTCTGTCGCTTTGCTCTTGACTGTTCTCCTAGCACTCATCACTGTATCCTGTACAGGAACCTAGACCTCCCCCTCATTGCAGGGCCAGCGCCTAGCCCATTGTGCAAACCTCATGTCCAAATACTGGTTGCAGTCCCTCCTCATGTACCTTACCATGGTCCTCTTGGCCCACACCCCCCAGGGCTATGCACTGAGAAATAAAGACTCACGTCTACTAGCCATCCCACACATGTCAACATTGGCAGGCCAGACAGCTTTCAGTTTCCGCATGCCCAGCCTCTGAAACTCTCTTACATCGGATGTCCGGCATGCCACACCTGGTAGGCATCTTAAAGTGATTTACCAGCTTCCCCCAATGTCATATTTGCAGATCACCTTCCCTTCATTGAGTGATGCAAAGCTCAGCTGCCCTGAAGTTAAGAATTAAATATATTCAGATGCTTAGTTTTTTAACGTTTTTGTACCACACATCTTTCAAAAAAAGAGGTGTGTAAGAACAAGAGGGCACAATTTGAAGATAGAGGGGGGGCGGCTCAGAGGTAATTTAAGGAAGTATTTTTTCACAGAGAGGGTTGTGGATGCATGGAATGGCCTTCCGGAGGAGGTTGTGGAGTCAAAATCAGTGGCGGAATTCAACGTCATGGGATAGTCATAAGCAAGGCCCTGAATTTGCCCTATGTGCATGGAATTTGCCGCAGAATTTGCATCATGCCGCAGAATATATATAGTGCCGCAGAATTCATTGTTTTTGGTGAATTTTCATATAAATATACTGTTTTTCCATAGTGTCAGGCTTTCTTTACCACCTCGTTTATCCTGAAGCCCCTCCTCTATGCTCAGCATATGATGTCATCGATGACATCACATCATATTTAGCCAATGACAGGACTGCATTCTGCCAGAGAAATGAATAAATCATGCCGCAGAAATCAGAAAATGCTGCCACAGAAGTCAAGGAGCCCTGCCGCAGAAATCAGAAAATTCTGCCGCAGAACACCAGGGGCCCTGGTCATAAGGTAATTCTGGGGGGTTGGGGTAGGAAGAAGTAGGCTGCTGGTTAACTAGGATCTGCAGCTTATCCAGTAGGTAGGGAAATGGGCAGACTGGGTGGGCCAAGTGGTCCTTATCTGCCGTCAAATTCTATGTTTCACAGTTGTCTCTGCATGTTTTTTTCTTTGTTTGAAGTTCGCAGATGAGCAGTGCATCCACATGCATGAGTGACATCAGCACAGGCCCAGGGAAGGTGTTCCCACTGCACCTTTCTCACTGCTCGTTCATTCATCTTTCCTGGACCCAGCCTCAGTGAGTGCAGATCCAAAACTGAACTGGCAAAAATTACAGCACTGATGACTGAAGCTGTTTGTTATATTGGCAGCTGTTATACTTGCTTTTGGGATTGCAGAAGTGGTGATTTCTCCTGATTTTCAATTTTACTCATCTGACTAAGCTCTGTGGCCTAGGTCCATTGGTTCTAGGAACATCACAATCTACATTGCTTGAGTACAGTGTTAATAAGTGCTGCAAGTACATAATTACAACAAGTCTGTATAAAAGAATACATTTTTTTAAGTGAGTGGAGCTGTAATCTGTAGCATATTGGGACCCAAAAGGACAACTTTTGAACTGGACAGAACTATAAACTGAAGTAAGCTTTTCGGTATTGGTACATAGAGGTCTGTGTTAAATGGATGACTTTTTCAACAGTTCAGAATTGTAATGTGCAGCAAGAGTATAAGCACTGAGCTTCACAGTCCAATCCCAGGAGAACAGTGCAATAAACTGTGTATTTTTGACAAGTGCTGCTTCCAGTGTGATTGCTTCAGTAAACTGCCTTTGCTATTGCATTTCTGATTGTCACCATCATTATAGACATTTTATATATTTTTTTGTGCTCCTGTGTTTTCTTGGACTCATTTGGTGTTCTCATGCAAGCACCATAACACTGATCACCAAAGTATGCTTAGATGTGCATGAATAAAGGGACGTGGTGCACTGAATTGTTTCTCCAGCTTGCCAGCTCCTCGCTAAGTTTATAAATAAATGCAATAAAATCAGTTATATACTGTACATAGTTATACTGTACATAGTTTACAGTGTATCTCAAAATTAAAAATGCTTAGTTTTTTAACATTTTAACATACAGTCTTTATTTATAATTAGGATTATAGCATCATTGTATGTGCTCCAGAGCATCAGCAAAAGTAGAGACTGCAGTTGCCATCCTCTCCCGACACTGTGGTACCAGTGTACGGCTTCTATGGTGTTATATTGTAAAGTGTGCTAGTCAGTTCAGCATACTTAAGGAATAATGTCTGAACCAAAATATGGGCTACACAGCAATGAATGCAGGGAGTCTACACAATGCACCATGACATCGGTAAGGCATGGGAGACAGTATAGTGCAGCATCTGTTGTTTTTGCTGTACACTTTACGCATGTGCATCAAAGAGCCACTGTAATGGAAAAAATGGGAAAACACAAATGGCTTGACACAGACTGAAGTTGTAATGAAGTATGGTGACATAAGTGAGGAAGGGTGGTTCAAATACAGTCTAACACTTGAGTACCTACCGCAAGGACATGTCCCTTTTTGTAGTGGACCAATCAAATGGTACTTAGGCTATCTAAACATAAATGCGGTCTCTTTCTCCATGAGAAGGGTATTGGCAGTGTCATTTTTAACCTTGGGGAGTGGGGGACGATCACCGACTGTACTGTGTATTTTTTGCTCAATTCATAATGCGCCTGGAGGCACACATGTAGCAGGAATAAGCCAATGCCAGGATGGTATTACAGATGCTTATGCAGACACTAATGACAGCTGCAGTCTGTATAGTTCCTGAGCACTTAGAAGTAACACAAAGCTGGTGCAATAATTTGTAGTTTTAAATTTATAACATGCCGTAAACAGGGGAACCGGTGACTTCAACACGTTACTCAATCACTGATACCTTTAAAGGGGAAAGTACAAGCAGGCCCCCCAACCCCAAACACATACATACACAGAGAAGAAAGCTATAGCGTAGACCAGTTGGCACTAGGGCAAAGACAGACCCAAATAGTATAAATAATTTACAGATAATAAAAGTTCTATGCTGCAGCATTTTTCTAAGTGTATGTGTGCAGCTGGGGGGTTTGGAGTGGTTGGGGTACAAGGTGCCTGCTTGTAATTTCCACCCTGTGCTCCATCAGAGTGAGTGACTGATAAATCAATTGGCGGGAGGTCACTACTAACTAGTACCAGGTGAGGAATTTGGACAAATTGGATTTGGAGAAATTGTGAGCCATTTATCCTGCTCAAGCAATGCCACCAGATCGAGCCATGCTCTCAGTGTCAAGCTGGAGTGGCCAACAACTCATTGCATAGGGAAAGCAATCCCCCAAAAAAGAAATATAAAAACCCAGGGTACTATCACTAGCATTTGTGTGGGCAGATTGATGCTGGGAGTAACAGGACACACACCATACCTCGATTTTGCACAGTAAAATGACAGCAATGATGGGAGCCAAACCATAGCACTAAGTAGCAAAATATAATATTAACAGTCCGTGTTGCTAAGTCTGCTCTCGCTGCTGTACTGGAATGGATCGGGACTACTGCTGTGACTGCCTGAGCTACTGCCCACATCATTCTTGCTGCTGTCATAGGGTCATCCCTATGGGGATCTACTATGCAGCGGCTGTCAAATTGTGGCACTATATCAAGTGTCCGAAAGATCACTGTTAGTGCAGGACAACATAATGCTTTCATCATCGGACCCTGAACATGAACTGTTTGACATTGCTATTGTTGTGCTGCATGCTGCGACCAAGAGCTCTGTTATCAAGACAGAATTGCTGTGACCAAGAACTAATTTTAATTGCAGAGCACAGATCTCCCTGTGGTGACATTGCAAAGGTAATGAGTGTCAAAGGTCACCAAATACAGGCTCCAATACACAAAATGACATTTCCTGGTTTGTGAGGGTGAAAACCTGATTTAATTTGCTAAAATAGGCTATGCATCTATCAAAATACATTGTGAATCAGTTCGATATGCAGTCACCTTGCAGTATATACGTTTATATATCAAAACTTGGTAAATCGCTTTAACTCCCTACTCAAAACGAACTTCCACCCTATCTGCGCTTGCACCCCTGGGAGCTCACCAACTGATAGTCCTCAAACCCCTGCATCAGGGTAATTCCCACTGACACATACACCACTCCCAAATTTCACTGTTCCATCCACCTATCTGATGATGGAACCTTCCAAAAGTCTCCTGTCTTCTGGCCTTATTTTCCTCCTATCCCAAAAGCTCACCACCATGAACTATGTATTACCATATTGAAGCCATGGCTATGTACCTGCCTGTGAATTTGCACTCTACCTTACTAATGTTTCTCTTGCAAGATTGTAAATTCTCATTACTGTGTATGTTTGTATGCTCTCCCATTCTCTTATGTATATCATGTAATTGTCCTTACTGTATATGTTTGTATGCTCTCCTATTTCTCCCTACCCCCAGGGCGCATATGGAATCGAGCAGTAGTCTGCTCAGCATGCTTCCCTTGTAAAACACTTAAATAAATAAATACAGACCAGCAAAGTCCCCTCAAAGTACTTTGTCTTGATCCAAGTTCTGCAGAACCTCAGCAGGTTCAGTTGACACTTGAAACACAGTACAAGGACCCCATTTCAGAAGGGTTACGTCTCATACTGCTGTCATGTGCAGAAAAGTGTCCCAAAGTCTTTTAAAGTCGCACAACTCTGGCACTGGTCTGAAAGGATGCAACACTTTTTGACACAAGATGCCTTCAATTCACATGGTCACAGTGTTGTGGAACTTGACAGCCAGTCACACAGCTAAATTTGTTTATCTGAAAATAGGTAACTGGGGAAAGGCACACTGAGCCAAGGCTCATTTCCAGGTATTTATTTTATTTTTGTTAACCAGGTAGGTATACTAGAGAAGAAATTTTGCTTATTTTCAGGCATGACCCGGGAGGGTTACACATCAGAAACAGCATATACATAGTGTCCACAACGGAATACAAAACATCTAGTTGGAAGGAAAATACAGTAACACATGACAATTTAGAATACATGGCACATTTGGGAACAACAAGTAGAACATACATAGCATGAGGATAAACAGTAATCACAGTTACACAAACTTTTATAGCATTTTGAAAACAGTATAACTGACTAAAAATACATATACAGTAAATACTAGGGGCACATAAGTGCTGAGAGGAAATATCGCTCTCAAGGTGGAAGATCAGTGGTAGTAGTGCAAGCGGAGTGGAGACAAGCAAGAGGTAGAGCAGAAGCAGAGACCTGAGCTCATAAGGTGAGTTCTTAAACTTTTTTGAAAGGCCCGGTGAGTAGCCGATTGTTTAACATAGAGTGGAAGGGTGTTCCACATTCTGGGAGCAGATACGGCAAATGCAAGTTCACCCTTCTTGGTGAGACATCTGAGCTTAACAAAGGAAGCATTTTCAGTAGATCTCAGTGTATAGAGCAAGTCAGGTTGTTTTAGCAGAGTTACAAGGGATCTTGGAGTACTAGTCCGGGTTAATTTATCGACCAGACAACCAGCTGTGTACAGACGATAGGAGGATGGGGTGAGCCAATTGAGAGAAGAATAGAGCTGTCAGCGATGTGTCAGTTTAGGAGCCGCAAGGGCAAAGAGGCAGATACTATTATAACAAGTGCTCCATTTCTGGATTACTTGCTTGCTAGCATTAAGGTAGACTATAGCGTATGACCCAGGGAAATCCCAGATGAACCCCCACATGTATGCCCCCCCCTCACTGGCCACCTCTAACAACATGCCCAGGGAAGAAGAGAGGGTGGGCAATAGCATCAGGGGCAGACTCCCATGTCTTAAGATAGAAAGTAGGGAGACCTCAGCTTATACATGGCATGGTAACATTTAAAATATGAAGCTTTTTCCTGAGCAGTGAGTGGGTCACCTTGTCATTGGTGGTCAGGCTAATCATAGTTTGGCCGAATGATGAGACCAAGAACCCTCTAACATGTTAAAATGATGAAAATAGCAAGTAAGAAAATTGAATTGATTTGAATGAACTGTAGGCTTTAAAGCAGCCTTTTTTTTCTTTTTTGAGGGGGGGAGCACCAGTTTTATAACTGTTCACTTTTGCTTGGTCACACAAGAGGTACACCCTGGTAAATATTTAAAAAATGTAAGAGGCATTGTTAATGTGATAAAAATATGTATGTATTGGCCAGGGCTGAGCTTGCTAAACCTTTAATGTAGAATTGAGACCTTCTCCTACTTAGCGAGCTCTCCAATGATCATGTGTGAGCCTCATATTGGCCAGAGCAAGAGAGTGGTTTCCCCATGGAAGGGAGAGAATGTAGGAAGACCTCAACTCATAAATGGCATGGTAAGATTTAAAATAAGAAGCTTTTTCCTGACCAATGAGTGGGTCACCTTGTCGTTGGTGGTCAGGCTGATCATAGTTCGGCTGAATGAAGAGACCAAGAACCCCTCTAACATGTTAAAATGTTGAAAAAAAAACAAGTAAGAAAATTGATTTGAATGAATTGCAGACTTTCAAGTGGGGGGGGGCACTGGTATTATAACGATTTACTTTTGCTTGGTCACACACGAGGTGCACCTCTGTAAATATTAAAAACAATTAAGATGCAATATAAATGTGATAAAAATCTTTTATGTAAGCCAGCCGGTGGCGCTGAGGGTTGAGGTGATGGGCGCCACACTGGTGACCTGGGTTTGGGAACATGCCAGGGCCACTGGGAGGTCAGCAGGGGGAGGAAAGCTTGAGCATCCAGAGGACTGCTCTCCTCTCTTCAGGGAAGGGGACTAGTTATCCCACTCACTGACTGCCCTCTAGCTGTGGCTGGAGGGCAGTACAGGTCGGGAGACTTGGAAGCCGACATGCTTATGTCAGAGGGGAGGGAAGGGAGAAAACAGAAAATGGCTGGGGCTCCACTGACCTGTGATGGCCCGACCACTCCAGCGAAGTCTGCCCCCCACCACCAGATTTGACATATCGAGTGGCAGGGGACTGCTGGCACCCCTACACCTGGCAGCCCTGCCATGGAGGGGGAACATCTGGGGACAGACAAGTTGGGGGTCGGACTGGAGGATGTACCTCCCCCCCCCCCTGGTGGGGGGTCATAGCCCTGAGGTGCCTGCGGTTGGGGAGTAAATAAAAAAAATCTTTTATGTATTGGCCAGGGTTGAGCTAGCTAAACCTTTAATATTAAAATACCAGGAGCAACCCCATATGATATTTTTCCTCAGGTCTTTCTTTTCACCATGCCCTGTAAGTGTGGCCATGGGGGTGCTGGGCTGGCTGTATCAGTCTTTACACCAACCCGGTCAAAAAAAATTCATTGGTCAAAAATTCATGCATTACAATTTGCCATCCTCTTTTAATCCATTACCTGTATCTTTATTTGGTATCAATAACTCTATAACCTGCATCAAGCATGCACTAAAAAACTACCTTTTTACCAACAGCCAATGTAAATGTTTCCCTGGATAGACCAGAACTGTTTGCATTAACTGTTCTGGTTGCCCTTGAAATTGGGCTTTGACTCAAGGTCTTACCAGATTTTAAATAAATAAAACAAAACTGCTCTGGCCATGCTGCACTGTATCCCCTCGGGGAGACCACTCACCATCTTCTTCAATCTATGTTGATTAATGAAGGACACTGCTCAACTAACAAGGGCCATGTTAGTCAAGCGGTGTCCTTCATTAATCTGTAAGTGGCCATTCTTGATCTTAAAAATGAATGAGATGGGGTGTGCCCCCGTGCCCTCCCTGGTCACACGTCATTACGTGCTTGGGCAAGGTGGGGGTGTCAACAGGATGGGGGCTCTGAGAATGCATCGAGCAGCCAGTGCAAAAAGAAATTTATGAGTGAATTATAATTAGGCAATTCAAGTGCTCAAGGAGTGAAAGGGATCGAGGGGAGTATGAGCTGATGGCTTGAAGGGCCACTAGGGTGGTGAGTGCGGCTAAGGCAAGGAAGGAGCAGAACCTGGCCAGGGAAATTAGGAGGGGGAACAAGGGGTTCTTTAGATACACTGGGGGAAAAATGAAGGTTGAAGGGGAAGATTAGCAGGATTAAAACAGGGGAGAGATGAGCACAAGACCCGGGGGAGCAGGCTGAGGTACTAAATGAGTACTTTACCTCAGTTTTTACCAGGAAGAATGGGGGGGGGCTGTGTCATCCAAGGGAGAAGACAGTGAAACTGAGGAAGGAGCAGAAACCTTACCGATTGGAAGCCCCGGCAGGTCTAGGAAGTGGGGGGGTGACATCACTGTCAGGAGGGGGAAAGGCAGAACAGGGGGCCAAGGGGGAGGAAGTGGAGGTGGAAATCCTGGTAGAGAGAGAGTGAGGGAAGCCCTCAGGCCCCTTAGGATGGAGAAAGCACCAGGGCCAAATGAATTACATCCCAGGGTACTGAGGGAACTGGCAGATGTTCTGGTGGAACCACTGATGGAGTTTTTCAACATCTCTATGATGGCAGAGTGGGTGCCCCAGGACTAAAAGGTGGCAAATATTGTGCCTATCCACAAGGGAGGATCAAGAGACAATGCAGAGAACTACAGGCCCATCAACCTGACATCGGTGGTGGGTAAGGTGATGGAGGGTATTATCAAGAAGAGGCTGGGGGGCTACTGGAGAAGTTGGGGTACCTGGATGATAGCATGGTTTTGTCCCAGGAAAATTGCGTCAGACAAACCTTGTGGAGTTCTACAATTGGGTGATGAATGCCCTGGACCAGGGCAGGCCGGTGAACGAAAATTTTCTTGACTTCAGCAAGGCGTTTGACTCAGTTCCTCATGGGGGCCTGTTGGATAAGCTGGAGGATTTGGGGGTGGAGATGTATGATCAGATGGATAGGAAACTGGCTCTGGGAGCATACCCAGAGGGTCATGGTTGGAGGGTTAGTCTCATCTCCAAGGAGGGTCATCAGTGGGGTCGTTTCTAGGGCTTCTCCTGTATAACGCATATATGTCTGACATAAGGCAAGGTATCAACAGTGAAATGAGTCTCTTTGCGGATGACTTGAAGTTGGGAGCAGTGGTGAATGTGGAGGAGGGGAGGGTTACCTTGCAGGAGGACCTAAATGCTCTGGAGAGGTGGTCAAGGAAGTGGAGTCTGAGGTTCAATGCAAGGAAATGCAGGGTTCTGCACCTGGGCACCAGAAACCTGGGCCAAGTGTATACCCTGGAAGGGGGTAATGCTTCAAGTCTCAATGGCTGAGAGGGACCTGGGGGTGGTGGTGGATGTCAAAACAAACAACTCTGATACTTGTAGAAGGGCAGCAGCCAAAGCCAATAGGATGCTAGGATGCATCGCTGGGGGGATTACCTCCAGAGGGAGGGAAGTGATAATCCCTCTGTAAAACTGCTTGGTTTGGCCGCACCTCCAGTACTGTGTGCAGTTTTGGAGGCTGTACTTAAAAAGGGACATTGCACTCCTGGAAAGGGTCCACAGGAGGGCAACCAGAACTATCTGGGGCTTGGGGGAAAGGACCTATGGGGAGAGGCTCGAGGAGCCCAACATGTATACGGTGGAGGAGAAGAGGGACAGGGGGGTCATGATAGAGGTCTTCAAGTACATGAAGGGGCTAAATAGAAGAGGCTCAATTGGGGTGCTCCAAAGGAAAGGGGGGCAACTAGAGGGCATGGGTGAAAGCTATAGGGGGGAACAACGGGGGAAAGGAAGAGGTGCTACTTCACTGAGAGGGTGGTGGAACCATGGAATGTGCTGCCCAGGGGACTAGTGGAGGCAGAGACTATGGAGGGGTTCAAGTGGGGTTGGAACAGGTTCAGGGGTAGGGTTGTGCTGGCAAAGTCCAGTACAGTGGGAATATCTCGGACTGGGAATGGAGAAGCTCAAGGGGGTGGGGGGGACAGCAAGGTCAGCTCCCAGGGTTGGGGGCTGACCAAATGAGCAGACACGAAAGACCATTAGGCCTACTCTGCTGGCATTTTAGTAAGTTAGTAAATTATAGGTTTTAAATGTCTTTGCTGAGAGATTCCAGATTGTGTACTAATCGCAATTTTCTGCATGTACCTCCAGTTCTTGTGCCCACCATCTCATCGGTTCATTGAGTGTGCCTCTCGTTGAATCTAAAAAGAAATTATCAAGTGAAGAGATTGAGGGAGAGAGCTGCATGCTGGCAATAAAGGATCTGGACGCATCTGTTGCTGCCCGTTCCACTTGATTCTGTGTTTGTATTATTTGTATTGTTTGTATTATTTGTATTATTTGCTCAAAATGTTGCCTTCCCTCTAAGCCCAGTTGGTGCTTCCTAATTAAAAACTCAAATGTAAGGAAAGTGTCATAAATTAAGTTTTTCACCTTTATGACTTTTTTCCTAGTCCATTCCTGTTTAATATTGATAGGTATCTCTATCCTAAAGTTCACATTATCCCAGATGGGTTGCAATATAGAGATGTGTAACTCAAGTTTAAATGCCCAAGCCACATATTTAATTATTCTGAAGGAGTCAGTCATGACTTTACTCTGAGGGATCAAACATTTCTTGGCAAAAAGGATTGAGTGTATATCTATGTTCATAGATCTACAAATCCTTCTCTCTACCACTTGACAATCTGGTAAATAAGCATAGTTATTAGGAGACAACCATCTGGAAATGTGTGAAGACCTAGCCACCAGATAATCAAAGAAGAGATCTGGCATTTTCAGACCACCCCTTTCTTTACTTCTCGTTAGTTTGTGATAGGCCAGTCATATTTTTTTGTAACCCCTATATAAACTTTAATATTTCCAAGTGTATTTTCTCTATACATCTTTTATTGATGCTACACAGTAGCATAATAAAGACATATACGATTTTGGGGAGCAGTGTTATTTTTACTCTGGTCAGCCTATCCCATGTGTTTAATGGTAGCTTGTGCTATCTTGCTACAGCATCCATAAAACTAGCTTTTGCCAAGGCTAGGTTTTTAGACATTGTTAACATTATTCCCTTATACTGTACAATTTAATCCCCAAATAATCTATAAATTCAGACACCCAAGAGAGACCTAAATTAGTAACTGTAGTTTTACAACACATTCTATTAAGAGGTAGGAACTTTGTTTTGCTAAGATTCAGCTTATATCCTGATATTTTACCAAATTATTTTATTAAATCCAGCACCCTCGGGATAGACTTATCCACTGTATGTGTGATAAGGAGAGCAAAAGATTGTCTGTATAAACAGAGGTGTGAATCTCTTTTCCAGGAAGATTGACCCCATAACCAAAATGTCCATGTTAATTTTTCTGACCAGAGGGTCTATGGTTAAACAGTAGTGGTGATACGGGACAACCCTGCCTAGTACCTCTTGTAATCTTGAAATAGTCTGAAATGATCCCATTAGTAATAACTGTGGAAGATGGGTTGCTGTAAAGCACTTAAATCAACCTAATAAACATATCAAGGAATTTATATTGGTCTAGAATGTAAAAAATGTAGGTCCAGAGTATTTGATCGAAGGCCTTCTCAGCATCTAATGAGAGAAGACCACATGATGTATCCATTTTTTGTGAAGCTTCCATTATATGGAACAGTTTTCTTATAATATCTGCTGAAATTCTATCTTTCATGAATCCAGTTTGCTGTGGAGCAATCAATGATGGAATTATTGGTTCTAATCTATTAGCTAGGATCTTGGCCAATATTTTCATATCTGTGTGATAAAAGTTATGAGTCTGTAGCTATGGCATTCCAATGGTTCCTTTGCAGGTTTAAGAATTGATGTGATTAAGCCATGAGTTTGGTCACTGGATAATGTCCCATTTGTTAGAGCCTCCTTGAAGACTTCCTGTAAGATCAGGGCTAGTTTTATTTTTATTTTTTGAGAGATTTAATTGCTTCTAGTATTTCATTCAAGGAAATATCTGCTTCTAGCTCCACAGCTTGTTCCTCTGTCACCCTGGGCAAATCTAAACCTGAAAAGAGTCCACACCAGCACTCTCATTACTAGGTTTGACTTGGGCATATATATCTTTGTAGAACTCATAGAATATTTCATTTATTGTTTTGAAATCAGTGAATATTTTGTTGTTGTGAATTGGTGAACTTATTGCAGAGATATGGGTAGAGCTCGCATTTTGTTGTAATTTAATAGCAAACAGTTTAGTGGCTCTTGAACTAATATCTATATAACTAAGTATGGCTTTCCTAATTGCAAATTCTGCATCTAAACTGTTATGTCCGTTATACTCTGTGTTAAGTCTAGACCCTTCTTCCCAGAGGTGTCTATCATCTAAAGCAGCTAGCTTTATTTCTATTTATTTTATTTTATCCAGCAAATTATTCTGTGATTACTTACTAAGTTCCCTCTTAAACAACATTTCAATGCCTCCCACAATATTCCTCTTTTGGTATCTTTTGTGTCATTCAGGTCCAAGGATTATTTTATTCTTGCTCTGATTTGATCAACATTCTCTGAGTCATTAAACATTGCATTGTTTACCCTCCATCTTTTGAATTTTAGTGTGCACTGCAATAAGGAAATGTTTAAGACAACCAGGGTGTGGTCTGAAATGACTAGGGGTTTAGTTTCCGCATAGTTAACTCTGTTTGTTAGCTGTTGATTGATGAGAAAGCAGTCTATTCTAGAGCCTGATTGGTGACAGGTCGACCAAAAGGTAAATTCTTCGTTTTGAGGGTGTAATACTCTCCATATATCCACTAGGCCGTTATCTACCACATCTGCCAGATCCTTCTCCGCCTTACACCTAGTTGGTCTAAACCTAGCTCTGTCTAAAGTTGTATCCAGGATGGCATTCATTTCTCCCGCTATAATTACTATAGCAGCAGGAAGGTCAGTGATTTTTTTCTGGATGTTGTAAAATATTTCATTATTCAAAGTAGTGGGACCGTATATATTGGCCAATGTTAATATTTCTTCTCTTATTTTACCTTGTATTATTAGGAAGTGCCCCCTTCCCCGCATCCTCTATTTGTGACAGAATCCTAAAGTCTGGAGCCCTGCTGATTAGAATCATAACCCCAACTTTTTCAGAGTTGCTACCTGCCCCAACAATCTGCCCTACCCAGTCTCTCCTCATGAGATTATAATGTTCTGCCCTAAGGTGTGTCTCTTGAAAAAAGGCAAAGGAAGCATTTAATTTTTTAATGTGCCTAATCACTGAGTATCGCTTAAGTTTATGGTTCAATCCTTTCATGATCCATGAAATCATGGTATACAGTATGTATTAGAGATAGCCATAGTTCAAGGGTAAAAAAGTGTGCTTAACTCTGTTTCTGGGATAAAGCAGAAGTCCACTTAGTAAACCGTGTTCTGCCTTGGTAAACCTAGTCTGTTGAAGATTTATCTTGAGTAATGTGGTTAGTTTAAGAAAGTTAAAGATATAAAGAGCAAGTTTATATAGAATAGCTATCAAGAGTACTAACACAACACCAGCCCTGTGGCATTGAGGGCTGAGGTACTGGATGCCACACCTCGCACCATGCTGGTGACCTGGGCTCAAAGCGAGCTTGGGTAGCTGGGTGTCGGTCAGGGAGGAAAGGATCGAGCATCCAGAAGGCAGCTCTCCTCTCCTGGGGAGGGTGGCTTGATGACTGCCTGGCAGCAGTGACTCCTAGTAGAGACTGGGGGTGCAACAGCATGGGGGGTCGCATACGCAGGGGTGGAGGTGTCGGCAGATGTCCACGAAAAGGGTGCGGGAGCACACTCTGATCACACTGGACATCATTGCATGTCCGCACCTCCGGGGTTTCGCTCATAATCACATAAAGGAGAAAGCCCCAGTGCCTGATGAGACAATGGCGCACCTTTCCCATGCCCACTGCCGGACTCCGCCTTCACCCGATATCCCTCGGCCTGCATCTGAGGTCTACCACTGGACTAAATTGTAGGAGCATCCAAGGTAGGTGAGGGCAGCCCCACCCTGAGGGGCACAAGTCAGGGGGGCCTACCGGTGGGGGACTCAGGGTTTTAGGTCGAGGGTCCAAGGGGATCTGGGGTGAGGTGGGGTCTACAACAGGGCAGGACAAGCAGGTGTCTCCTGAGGGATGCCTCAGAATTTGGTGACTGGAGGGAAAAATAGGAAAAATAAGAGTGGTAACACAATAATAACTGTATAAAACATGTCAATCTTTACATTTGGGAGACAATGACTACCAACAATAGTTATTACAGTTTTCTTGTAACTGTCATTTCCTCCCCTAACCCCATCCCTGTCCATCTCAAATGCTGTGGAGCGAAATACTGCACCCACACCTTACCTCTCCAAGGCCAGTGAGATTGTTAACCTACACAAAACCAACAAATAGTAGGGTTTTGATTTCCAATAGTGAAACACACTAAAACTTTCCTGTATACCCTCTAGTTCCTACTATCCATTTCTGCTAATGATAAATTTATATTTAATTATTTAATAAATAGCACTTGCTATATCAATAAAATTATTGTAAAGCCCCACTTAGGTAACCTCACCAGAAGTGAAAGAAAGTTAAAGAATCTTATCAATTCTAGTATAAACTGGGAGATTATTGCCCAGACAGCTTTCAGTGAAAGTGGTTATTTTTGCCCATGTAAATCAGCATAGCTTATATTCATTCTTACCTACCATGTAATTAGCAAATATAAGTTATTACTATCTCTTGGAGCCCCCCAACCCAAAAAAAATCAGCAGTTGTTGGAAGTACAGTATTTGACTTCCAAAAATAATGTAAAAACTTCCAATATGAAGAGGGAGGAAGTCATTGACTTCTAGATATAAAACTGAAAATTAGATGACTTCCAAAACTGCAGTTTGGGAGTCAGAAATGATGGATTTTTCTGAACAAAACTGTATTTTACCACTAATATATTATATTAACATACATAAATTTGTCCTTCCTAGAATATTGACTTCCAAAGGTGGGATTCTGGAAGTATTTTGACTTCCGATAAAATTGGTATGATTTCCAGATTTTAACTCCTGGAAGTTTTAGACTTCCACTGAAAATAAATTAACGGAACCCCTGGGTAAATGTATAAAAACTAAACACTGGCATGCTAAAAGCTAAAACCTTCAGTTTCAAAATGGGTTTACAGCATGCCAAATCTAACTTGAATTTAAGCTTTCTATTGTATATGCTAACCTTTCTACCCCCAACTCCCCCCCCCCCCAAACACACATACACACACGCTTTGGTGCTGTGTTCTTTCTATTTGTAAGATATGGTACCTGGTGGAATAACAAATGCTATGACCAGGTTTCCGACCTTAAAAAAACAGCTTTACATAAAAAGTTACTAAGGTGTCAAAAGCTTGATGCAGTTTAGGGTATTAAAAATGTGTAAAGGAAATGGCTACCCCTTCTGCTCATATTCAGTTCTTGCCTATCCCCCCTCTCTTCTCCACCTGCCCTTCTGGGTCACCAGTGTGCACAACCTAACCCCATCCTTTTCACTCCAACAGCACTTGCGTACTACCTCGAGCCTGCTTCTGGTACACTCATGCACTATAAATGGTTCTATCGCATTATTACTGTTTTGTACGTTTATATGTTCTTTTGTATGATTTTGGACATGTATCGTAATTTACCCAATGTTCCACTACTCTTTATTGTACAATAGCTTGTGTTCCAGCTATTGCACAGTCTTACAATGTTGTATTGTTTGTACTACCCACATACTATTGTAACTGATCATCCTTCAAAACCCAATGTAACTCCTCCCCCCCAGGTCACACCGTGAGATGAGCAACTTGTTGTTCAGTGTGCCCTCCTGGTGAAACATTTCAATAAATAAGTAAATAAAAAATAAATCACATGCTTTGCAAACTGCATTGAGAATAGCTTTTGATACAAATGGCTGGTCTTTATTTTATTTTCTTACTACTACATTTTTTTTAAATTTTATTAAAGTTTTGTAGTTAACTCCTTTGTGCCGGGAGATCTTTTACATAGGTTCCACATCATTAAACAAAGACGGAAACAGTACAGTAACAGAGTTAAATCGATTGGTACACTTAGCACACAGTACAATGACAGTGGGTAAAATAATAAGGTGCAGCCAAAGGCCGTGTCAGTGAACAAATCAGCTAGCTATGGACATCAGTGCGTGCAAGCATATGCAATTTAAGCTCAAACTTTTGAACATCATTTAGGTCCTGAGCAGGTAATAGATCTAGAATAGCCCCATACCCGTATGATAGGGATTACAGAAAGTTAAAGGAGGAGAAGGGAGGATGGTAGGTGGTATAGAAGGTAACCAGAGAAGGTTAAGAAGGTGATAGGAGTAGATGGGGAGTAAGGTAGTAAGGAAATGATGGCAAGAGATGATAGGGAGGAAATAATGAAGGAGTGAAGGTAATTGAAGGGTGAGTGGAGGGGGAGGAAAAATGAAGATTTGTAGTAGTAAGATTGGGGCGGTGTCAGTAGGTCATTAAGAAAGAGGGGGGGGTAGTGAGGGGAAGAACAGCATGGAAGCCAGTGGAGAGACAGAATGGCAGAGAGTGAGGGTGGCAGTTAGTGCTGAGCGGAAGGTGACATGTTGAATGAGGGTGTAGGGATGTGGTCAGTGATGACTGCTATTTTGTGGGTGGGGAAAGGAGATTAATTAAAGCAAGAACAGTTGGATCTAGCCAGTAGGAGTTCACAAACTTTACACTTGAACATACCCAAGGACCCTACATTGGAGATGTCGGCAGGCAGTGCGTTGAACGACTTAGGTGCTATAGCTACAAAGGAGTGCTGACCTTGAAAAGTTTGACAGTAAGACACATGGAAAGTCTGGGTTTCTGAACTTCTGGTAAGGCGGGGGATATTGGACTGTCTTAAGATTTCTTGTACACTTGGGGGCATGAGACCAAGAGAGGCCATTTTAGTTATGAGACAGAGCTGGTAAGAAATTCTATCCTACAACTGGAGCCAATTGGCCTGTGCAAAATTGTCATAGGTATTTGTCATTCGCACTGCTCTTGTGAGGCACCTGCAAGCCTTATTGAGGGCCATTGCTATGTGTTGAAGCATAGAATCAGTGGCTGACCCATAAATTACAGGTCTGTAATCAATGATGGAGAGGACTGAGCTTTGTACAGCCATATTAAGTGTTTCAGGTGTCCAACAGTGCTTATATTTGTATAGGAGCCCAATCCGGGTGTTTGCGGCTCTAGTGACATTGTCTGTATGGGTGGCATATGACAAAGTGCCGTCTAAGGTAACTCCCAGATATTTAAAAGCACTTGTTTGCTTCAGAGCTATTCATGCACAGTTGCTGATCACTATGAGTTGGTTTTTGTGCTTGCTAGGAGTGCCATGGAACAGCATCACTATAGTTTTATTATAATTTAGGATTAATTTCTGAGAGCTTAACCAGACTTCGGCATCCATAAAGCTGTTCTGGAGCTGATTCTCCAAGGTGGTTGAGTCTGCATCACTTGAATAGATAACCGCATCATCCACGTACAGCAGAATCTTGTCCAAGCAGGTGGTTGGTAGTTTAAAAAAAATACTAAATAGTAAAGGGCCCAGGATAGAGCCATGTGTCAGTCCAGATCTGACAGGGAGCTTGGTTGATAGGGCATCCCCAATCGTCACCTGTTGGTATCGCTCACTGAGGTAGCTTTTGAACCAGTAGATTATGTCCTTTGATAGGCCAGAAAGTGATAACTGTGCAATCAGAAGGCGGTGATTGTCCATATCAAAGGCTTTTGAGAGGTCGATAAATGTGGCTCCAACAAGTTTGCCTTGATCTAAGGCATGGGGGATATAACTTGTAAATTTGAGAAGGACAGTGTAGGTAATGTGTCCTTTTCAAAAGCAATGCTGCTGTGGAAAATGCAATGTTTCTTAAAGTGCAAACTGAACACATTTGCTAAGTTTGAAAAGTTGAGCAAAGTTAGTTGTGCCATATGGAAAAAAAATCTGTATTTTTTCTGTTGTGTCAAATGCACTCAGGTTTGCGACAAGAAATGCGACCCCCATAAATGGAAGGTCTGTGCCTTAAAATGTTTCACCAGTTAAGGAATGTTTTAATCTGAAGCAATCATAAAGTAGGAAAAAATGTGTTATTTATTTCTCAAGCTAGACTTGGTGATGTCACAGAATAACTTTTTTTTACAGAACTGATTACGTTGGATTGCTGCCTATGACAATGATGTAGTCATGGTTAACTAGCTAAAGAAATTTGCTAGTTGCAACAGCTCAGTGAAATGCCTGTTAAAAACAAGCATTTTTCAATGCCGAATGTTGTCTCACTGGCATTGGCATTGGTAGTGCCGGAGTTAGAGACGCATAATAGGAATGGCAGTGAAGTATGGAAGTGACGCCAACCCCACCCCCACCCTATAGAACCGAGCAGGCATTAGGGTGTACCTTTGGATTGTCAGCAATAATACTCATGCCATTGTACCTCACCCTCCCCTGTAGACACTGACAAGTGTCGTGGTGAACTTTGGGGTCTTTGGGCGTTATACTACCCAGTTCCATAAGGAAATACACTGAGGTGGGTGCAGCATAGGAGAATGGGGTGAACTTTGTGGCCGATCACTGCAAGGCACACCAAGTTGCCTGTCACTGGTTGCAGGGTGGAGGTGGGGGTGGAATGGAGTGAGCATTACAGCCGATGATCCCAAATCACACCCCTGATGCCTGTAAGTCTCTACAGGGTGGGGTGCTACAGTTGGAAACCCTCACACCACAGGCATGTGTTGGTATTTTCACTCCAAATTTTCAACATGGGCTGTTTGTGAGCCCACCTCATGAAAAGCGGCACTATCAGTTTGTTAGCTGAAAGGTGGTTTTGCACAGCGGCTATGCCATTTGGCAACACAGGAATGAAAACACATTTTGGGCAGGATGTGGAAAATGACAACTGTATTGTTCATGAGGAGGCATAAAAAAATGGCAACGTTGAAACTCTGGAGTGAAAATATGAAAAATTGGTGAAGTCACGAGCATGCATAGAAACTGCACAACACACGTCCATAACCCAATTATGTTTGGGAGTTTGTTAGCCACATTTGTAACATAGGCATTTTGGGCCCTTCCCTCATGAACAGTGGTGCTGTAATTTTGTTAATCTGTCCCAAAAGTTGATTTCCCATAGCGGCCATGCCATTGTGCGCCACAGGTGCAGAAACACATTTTGGGTAGGATGTGAAAAATGACAGCTGTACTGTTCATAAGGAGGTGTGAAAAAATGCCAGTGTTGAAAATCTGGCATGAAAATATTGCAAATTTGTGAAGTTACAAAGGTGCGTGGAAACTGCACAACGCACACTTGTAACACAGTCATTTTATGGAATTTCATCACCAAATTTTCAACATAGGCATTTAGGACATCTGCTCATGAACAGTGTCACCGTCATTTCTTTAAACTGTCCCAAAAACTGATTTTGCACAGCGACTGCGCTATTCTGCGCGGGACATGTGAAAATACATTTTGACCAGCGTATGTAAAATGACAGCTATACTGTTTATAAGGAGGTGTGGAAAAATGCCAATGTTGAAAATCGGGAGTGAAAATATTACAATTTAATGAAGTTACGAGTGTGTGTGGAAACTGAGCAATGCATGCTTGTAAAATAGCCATTTTTGGGATTTTTCCCACCAAATTTACAACATAGGCTTTTTGAGAGTCCCCTCATAAACAGCAGCACTGTCGTTTCGTTAATCGGTCCCGAAAGGTGATTCCGCGCAGTGACCATGAAATCACCTTTTGGGGCCGATTAACACCATGACAGTGCCAGAATTCATGAGGAGGGGTCCCAAAAACCCCATGTTGAAAATTTGGTGCTAAAATTCCAAAAAATGCCTGAGATATGCATTAAAGTTGAAAAAAACCCATTTATTAATTATACAGCTTAACGGCATTTCTTCAGTTCGCGGTCGGCTTTGAAGATTGCAGACATTTTCCGGGTCCACCGAAGATCATTGTGCCAGGGGTGAGGGGGTGTGGGAGGCAAGGTGCGCCAGTGGGTGGGCGCGGGTTGTGGGGGCAGGGAGACCGCGGGGACCGTTTTTACAGGTTTAAAAAAAAACATCAGAGATTTTTTGCAGAGATTTGGCACACTGGGTGGGCTCCCAGCGGCCACCTAAGTCTTTTGGGGGGGATGCTGTAGCCGATGGGGAAATTGGGCACCCCCATCGGCACATACTGAAAGGGGTGGAAACACGAGCCGAGGGGACTGGGCACCGCCCTTGGCACCTAACAAGCGGAGACATTATGCCAATGGAAGTGGGCTCCCCATCAGCCAAAATAAGCGAGGGATGGGGATAAGCGCCAATAGAGTTGGGCCCCTGTGACAAAAGACGTTGGGGTGCATGATGTTGAGGATTGAGCACCCCCTCAGCATACATTTTAAATGGGAGGGGGGGTCATTATACTGATGGGGAGTGGGCTCCCCCATTGGCATTGTCACAGGAGGCGGCGCCAGTCACTGCCACCATGTTGTGTGAATGCCAGGAGGCGTGCTGTGGTCCTGCTGCTCTGCAGTGGACCTTTTCTTTGAAGTGATCACCACATTAAATATGCATGGTGTGACGCTGGCATGCAGGCAGATTGGGGAATGAGGGATGCACCAGCTGATGCATGCCCTGCATTCGCCCAACAGTGACCACACCTCCAGATCTGCTACTACCGCAGTATGTTGGCCGCACATGCGCGAGACAACATAAAAATGTGATTTAAAACAAACTGTTTGAGAAAACCAGTTAGGCTAGGGCCAAATGACGTTGTAGATACAGCATAGCTATTTGTTTACAATTTTTCACAATTTCTCTGTTTAAGCATTTGACTAGTTCTAAATTCAAGCAAACTGTGCTCCATCTAAACCAGTATAACCTGTTTCCTTTCTGGGTTTGTAGAGTTATTGAAAACATTAATTGTGATGGTTATCTCAGGTAATACTATAGGTTTGTGAAAAAGACTTTCCACTGTCATTTATCTTTAAAAAAATGCTCATTTTACAAAAGCAGCTTATTTGTGATTCTTAAAATTTAGTAAGTCACATATCCGTGTGCTTTTTGTGTTATTGCAATAAACCTAGTGAAAAAGCAATAGCAATTTTTATTTTATTTTGCTATGATGTCTAACTGCCTTGGGGCCTCCAAAATGCATTTTGTGCAATCTCTAAACTTAAGTGCCATGCTGCATTTTCACTGCAGTAGGTACTTTTCGGCTTTGTAGAAAAAGTAAAACATTGCACACTTACTGTCATGAATGCACCATAGAGTAAATGGCTTCATGTTCTTGTTATGCTAAAATACATTACTAATATATGTTTTGTTTTTTTCTTATTAAAAAGGTTAAGTGAAACAAATCAGGTAACCAGGTGGCTAATGGCTACTTAAAAGAATTGGTCTAGCTACCAGATTTTACAAGCTAGTGGCCAAATAAACCACCAGTTCACACACTAAAAACTTTATTACTGAAGTTTTATTTATTTCATGCTTTATATGTCTATGGTACATACCAGATTTTGTTTCAGCTTGTGGTATTGTATCATAGAATCTTAATAATAAAGTTTTGCCACTGTCTATTTCAGGAAACCTTCTGGTTTCTGCATGCAATATACACTGGCTGCCTCATCAAAATTTAAAGGGACACTGTCAAGTTCCCAGCCTCAAATTTTACCTACTGTGGAAAACACACTGCCTGGTTGTACACGCCATGCAGAATTTGCTGCTGCGGCCACTAGTTAGAATTTATTATGATTTTTCTCTTATTTGGCATAAATTCTAAATCTGCACGGTCCGCTGCAAAGCTGTGCACTGCTTGGGGAGCGCGGTCACATTTCTAAATGGCAGTGAAGTGCCCAGAGACTTGTGCAGACCTCCCAAAACTCGAGTTCAGCTGAAAGCAGTATTTGACAGAGGAATGAAAGCTGAACCCAGGAAAGTTGCACCTATGTGCAAACAAGGGCTGTAACTGTTAAAAATCATGGTCAGAAAGCTGAGCCGTGCATGCGCTGATACACATGCATATGTGTGAGCACATGCAGAGTATCAGGGCTCGACTTTCTGACCATAATTTTTACCAGTTACAGACCCTATTTACACATAAAAGCAACTTTCTAGAGTTCAGCTTTCATTCCTCTGTCAAATATTGTTTTTAGCTGAACTCGAGTATTGGGAGGCATGCACGAGCCTCCGGGCACTTCGTTGCCATTTAAAAATGTGACCGTGCTCCACAAGCACTGCACAGCTTTGCAGTGGACCATGCAGATTTAGAATTTATGCTAAATAAGAGAAAAATCATAACAGACTCAAACTACTGGCTGCACCTGCATCTTCTGCACGATGTATGCTACCAGGCAGTGTGTTTTCCACAGTAGGTAAAATTTGAGGCTGGGAACTTGACAGTGTCCCTTTAAGACTCAACTGCAAATTGCTTTTGTATCCACATCTAGGGGTAACAAATTTATTTTAATGGTCTCTGACTTATTAAAACAGCCACTGCATGAGTTATTGCAAACCATTTGTTTGCTCAAGTGGTTTGCAGGTGTGGATTGCTAATGTGGATTTGGTATAGGTTTTAATGTGTTGTTAGGTACAGAAAAAGGCAGTAGTATTTTTCCAAAACTGCATTATGTGTTTCATACAAGCAGACAAGTATAAAAGGAATGTATTAAACAAGTGTATGTGTTTTCTGCTCATAGTTTGGGAAAATACAGATCTCAAACAACTAAGTATTTTAGCAAAGGTGTGTTGACTGAAGAAATGGCAGGAAGGTAAAAAGGTTATGCTCAGATGCTATGGCACTGCACAACAACTTCTACAGCATAAATGGGGAAAAACATACTACACTGTAAATAAGTGTAGTCCCTCAAGTTAATCAGATCATAATTACTAAGGGCAAGCAACACAATGGTATATGGAAATTGTTTACAGTGTGCAAAACTGTTAGCTATTGCATGGGTCATGCAGCAGTAGACTAATGTGCCACGAGGTTTAACTCTATTTTCTGATTCAGTTTAAATTTGTAATAAGTTTTTTCCAGTGGGAAGACAGATGGACTTCGGCCTCTCAAATGGTAAGTTATTAGCACATCCAAAATATTGCCATAAAGGCTAAACAGTATGTAAGCCCAATGTATGTTAGAAAAGTCAGGGCTCAATCACCAAAGACACCCAATGAGGGGCACGCCCAGTGGCATGGAGGGCTGAGGCATTACTGCCATACCTCTTGGCAACCTGTGTTCCTGGTGTGAGCGGGTCACTGGGAGTCGGCCGGGGAAGGAATGGATCGAGCATCTGAAGGACAGCTCTTCTCTCCTGGGGAGGGGTGGGACTAGAGTTGGTGCTTGCCTGGCCTCTAGTGGTGGCTAGAGGCTGGCACACTGGCTCTACAGAGAATGGGGGCGGAGGCAGAGCAGACACTGGGCATTTCTTATGTTAAAGGTTTTTCTTAGACTATGTCTCTTTTAAAATGGTTGGTTTATGCATGCGCCTGTCATTTTCTATATGGCAGAATTAGGACACTGTGTCCAGACAAATGTATCCTTATTTTATTTTTCCGTTTGATATTGGGTATTTTAAAGGAGAACTAAAGTCAAAATTTGAAAAACAATATGTTGTGTACAGTGTTTTGGTTTGTAGGTATACTCCTAGTGAGGCCTTCCCTTTATTTGCTGAGAGGAGTTTTTTCTAAATTTGCTTCCTTCTTTAATGGCCCCTTGGGCTCTCCATAATAGTATCTCCTCCACTACCACCCATGGCTCATTCAAACATAAACTCCACCTCCACCTTATTAACTCTAGCTCCTGTGAATGCTACCTATAATCTCCTCAGCCCTCTCATTTCTGTTCCCTCCAACTATCACCTACCACATCTCCACCTCCTCCTTTTCCTCTGTTACTTTTTTATTTCTTCTTTCTTTTCGCCACTCCTGACTCTCCCCCCTTCACCCCCTGCCACTTCTGAGCCCTCAATGATCTTTCCCTTTTTGTTGACTAGTTATAGCCTGCTCCCAGTTGATGACCATGCCCTTTGGCTGCAATTCCTGCCCTCTCCAACTTTGCTCCTCACGTTTATCTTCATCTTCCACCTTCCCTCCTACTTATCCCTCTGTTACTCTGTGTTCCCATGTATACATTCTACTTATTCTAGCTATTGTATTGATCTACCATTGTAACCTAATATGCCGACCGATTTATTGTTTCGTCCCCATTTCTGTAACTTGTATTGTATTTGTTCTCTGTCACGGAACCTTTGTAAAAGAGCCTGGCTCAAAGGTACTTGCAATCCTAGTTGTAATAAAATAAAATAAAAAATAAGTATTTCTAATGGCCTTTCTTGTTCCTACAATGCCTCCTAATTTGCAATGTGCTTAGAACTCCCTGAACAAGGAGAGTTAATTAACATATCAGCTCTACTGCTATAAACTTGAGAAAACACAGCGCTTGTTGAAGTAATGGTCCAGGACACATCACAGTCACATGGGACAGGAGGTATTGTAGGAACAAGAAGAGCCATTAGAAATACTAATATGGAGATCCCCAGGAGCCATAAAACCAGCAAGCAAATTTAGAAAAAAAATGATTTCAGCAAGTAAAGGGAAGGACTTACTAGGAGTACACCTACAAATCAAAACACTCTGCACAACATATTTTTTTTTTATTTTGGCTTTAGTTCTCCTTTAAAACGGATAAGCTTGAGCCGCATGGTCTTGATGATTTATCCATGAAAAAAAGGTTTGTTGAAGCCTAAAAGTTTGTTAATGATTCCTCTGTGCACAATATTGTATGTTTGTTTACTTTACACAAACCAAAATCAAGGCCTTAGTTACAGACAATTTTACAAGGCCTGACACAAACACACTGGTAAACAAGTAATACGCATTTTCTATGGGAACTATGTTCTCATAATTATTTACAATTTGCTCATGAAATGTGGAAACATGGCACTTCCCTGGCATCATTTCAAATAACTTCTTAACCCGGTCACAAGACATCCATACAAGATGTGTTAAAGCCGGTGTCATTGGTCAAGTGGTTATCCTAACAGAGCAGCTTCACGAGTAGAAACATTTTCCTAGTGAACCTGGTCATTAAACTGATCATACATTATGCTCCAACCTTAAATATGCACATTACTTGTACTAGACTTACAGCTGTTGCTGTATCATAACAACATTGCTAATTCATTTAATGAGGTTCAAGCACAGATAACCAAAGGGTTAAAGTCAATAGCAGAAAGGTAAGAGAAAAAGAAAAGGTCAAGAGATCATTTGCACAGCCTATGGTGGTTATAATTACAGCAACTAAGTTATTGCAGGATGTAGAAAATAGCTGCATCCCACACCTCATCAAAAATGAACAGGTATTGCTCGAAATGTGGCTGTGTGTGCGGCAGAACAGATTACATTGTGCCAAAACAAATTTCCAGAGGCCTTTGTTTTGAACTGCCCAGAACCTAAGATTGGTAACACCACATCCCAACAGAGGCCCATGTTATACTCAAGTCATGCTCGATCAGGGACTCACTTCATTGTGTCTTTGCCCGTTCTTGATCCTGTCCACTTCATAGAATACTACTTAGAAGAAGGTGTGTACAAGGAATACTTAGATTTTGGCATTCCACCCTGCCACACAGATGTGGAGAGCCCCACATACTGCATGCTGCTCTGTAAAGGGCTATAGATACTGTAGATGTGAGGTGGTTGATGTTGCTATTCCTGTCTGTGGTTACATACCTGAAAAACAGACAAACACCAGAGCAACCAACCAGATGTAAATGAACCTCACAAGCTACACTCTAGTTCAGCTTACTAAATGGTGTCTTTCCAACTGTCAAAGTAGTTTATAATATGGGGGGGGGCAGTACTGTATTGATACTAATTATAAAATGAAATATCTTTATGAGTCCCTCTCTTGTGATGTTGTCACCCCAAATTTTTGTTTTCCTCCTCATGGGCATGCCATTATTGGCCAGACTGTGATCAACCCTGTTCCCACACACGATGAGTCTGTCATTCAGAGTAAACCTAATCACCAAGAGAGTAATGCACACATTGATTCCTTGTTCTTAAATGTACAATCTCTGCTAGACTATAAAGATACACACCTCATTAAAATTAGCAATGACAGACATTAGGGAGATGTCGTAATACTTATCCAAGCCAGGGTGCAGTTACGCCAAATAAAAGTAGAGGCCCAGCAACTCATGGGCAAAGGAAACATGAAAATTATTTTTTCACCCTCTCCTGGTGGGATATTATCTTTGAAACAGCTTGTGCCGTAGTATTACTAGCAGGACTATGTAAATTGAGGGGTCAGGAGTCGCCTATGGGTCTCCCTCCCTCCCCTTCAAGGTGGGGAATGTTAGATTAAGTAGCAGTTTAAACCAATAAAGGGGTTTTGCTGACGTATTGTTTTTTATAAAAACTAAAAGATTTATATCCACTGTAATATTGGGGACAGATGAACTGCAAACTGCATCTGAACTTTTCACTGTGGAAAAATACAGCAGTAGATCGGGAACAGGTTTTTAAATATGTGGAATGTGCCAAGCCAAGCTCATCCAAGAAACTGTTTTTCTCAGGGACACAATCTTATTTGTAAACATCAACTTCTGTTAGGTAAACAAATGTCCTTTGTTCTATCAGACAAATAGATTCTTCTATGTGGCTATAGTAAAAAATTCCTTTGGATGTTAATTATAGGTTATGGGGCTTCCCCCTTTCAGGTAATAGAACCAAATCCTGTCCCAAGCAGTACTGACAGCCTGGTCAAGAGTTCACCTTGATTTTTGCCATATCAGAAATATTAAAAACTGGTACCTTAGCATAAACTGCATACAGGGAATCCAAACCACCTATTTATTTATATATATATATATATATATATATATATACACATACACACACTGTATGTTTAACCTAATTGTATATTTGGAACTAATGACTGTGGTAATTTGTAATGTTAGCATACAAGAATAAGTGAATCTTAAAATGCTCATTGGTGTAAGCTAATTCTGCCTAAATCTTGTAAATATCAGAAACCACTATTAAAATGGTAATTCAAGATGCTTTTGTGTTTAAATATATTCATTGTCTAGCCTAAAATTCAAAATAAGAACTGTATATCAAACACTGTAAATAGCTCAATATTTGTAAATGTCTGTGTTCACATGTCTTGTTAAATATTGTAAATGGAGCACTGTTGCAATTTACTTATTAACTGAACTAGTTAATCACTCACTCACTCAACCCACTGTTCATGAAGGCTGGAAGGCTGTGATTGGCTCCAAGCCTCTGTCCATGCACTGAGCATGCACATTCTGATTGGCCATCAGTCCCAACATTCTTTTCTGATTAGTCTAAAAAACCCAGTGACAACTCAAACAGTAAGGTCAGCTAGAGTATAAAAAAACCACACGTGTGCTGGGTTTTGTGTCTTGGAAGGAAGGAATAAGAACAAGCAACCTGCTGCCAGATCGCCCAAGCTCCCAGAAATACAGGGATAATATTATTTTATCTGTTTCTTCTGTACCCTATAGCTATAATAACATTATCCTATTTATTAGTCTGCTCTGTCAAACCTGTAACTTGTATTGTAACATCAGAAATGTCTGTAAAGTAAGCTGTTTAACTTGTAACATCAAAGTAAAACTTTGTTTTAAAAATGTTTTGTGTGTGTCCTTGGTTGTTTGGTGTTAGCCAACATTCCGGTCCTTACAAGGGGTCCCCAAAACCCAACATGGTGCAGAGTCACCATCTGGCATTTGCATGACTGAAGATATTGGTTGAGGCCGTGCAAATTCAGTATGGGGCACCAGCCCCCCATCCATTTTGGAACCAGAAAGAATCTGGAGAGAAACTCTGGACTGGCTGTGGTGTCCTTGACACTATCACTGCCTCCTTTTGAAGGAGTTGGGCAATATTCTCCCGAGGGGCAGACAACATGTCCACTGACATCTTGTCTTCCTGAGGGGCATGGGCTCAGCTGGGCAGGGGAGCCTCAAACTCCAGAGGAAATCCCTGGCTGATCACCTTGAGCACCCACCTGTCTGAGGTAATGACAGAACAGTGGAAGCAAACTGGAGGAGCCAGACCCCCATGGGAGGTCCAGGGGTGGACAGGATAGGCAGAGGGAGGGCACCCCCCCATCCACCACTATGCAGTCTTGGTGGTGGTGAGGGGACTGGCTGAGGAAGCAGACACCCTTACCCACCAGATGTCTTGGTGGCAGAAGTTTGCTTTGGCAGATTCCACCAGCCTGCTGTTGCTCAGTGGGGGGCTGAGGCAGTAGGGCCAAAACTGAAATGGCTTTTTCTTAGGCTTCTGGCCCTTAATATCCTTTTAGGTGGATGTGACAGAGTCCAGAATGGTGATGGACTTCTGAATACGGGTGAGATGGCCATCCACCCCATGCCTGAACAAGTCAGTGCCTAAGAAAGGGACCACAATCATTTGTGCTGGGTATTGGCTGTAAAAGTCAAAATCCACAGCTACATCCTGGGATGCATTGCCACTGCTGAGGCCATGAACCTGGTGCAAGAGTCACCAATGTCCAGGTCTGTCTGGAGCTACTGTTTTAGTTATGCAACCCTGATCACTGACCAGCTTGACTGGCATCTGTAGGTCAGCGTGGAGCCAGGGAATGACTTGGTTCACAGTACCCAAAAGTGCATGGGTAAATTTGGCAATAAGGATGGCCAAGCTAGCCTGCTGAAGGCCCAGGGATAATGCTGAATAAACCTCCTTGGTCATTGGTCCAACTTTTTTGACTCCTTTCTGGGAGGTTTGTCAACATCCCTATCATTGCCCATGCACTGGAGGACTGAGTCAGTGACTAGCCCTTCCGCTGAAGGGTGCTCGGTGAACCTGGGCAAGACACAGTAGGGACCGCATATTTACGGACCATACAGGCTGACAGCATAGGACAGGAGGGTGGACACTGTCACAGCTCCAGTGTGGGGCCAAGGATGGCCTCCACTACCCGAAAGGCAACCCCAGAGGAGTCATCCCAGTCAAGGATCTCAGTCAAGGAGAATTTAGACCTCTTCTGGACAGGTTCCAATGGAATCCCCATGGACTCAGACATCAAGTGGAGCAAGGCCCCGAAGGAGGTAGGTCATTGCACTGTTGAGAGATCATCCCCAGACTGAGGGTCCAAGCCCAGGGTCTGGTGAGAATGCATCAAGGAATCCTCCAAGTCTGAAGATTCCTCATACATTGGCCAAGCCCATATCCCCGTGGGTGATGCGTGATTCATCGGTATGAGAGATCTGAATTGACAACTGAATGGGAAGCCAAGTGTCTGGGCATGCAGACTTAGGAGGAGGTCCCACCTTGGGCTGCAGAGGCAGGGGCTCCAACCGAATGGGCAGAGGGGCCGGAGTCTGCCAAGCTGACAGGGCCTATTCGGGCCGAGGCTGTCACAACCATGGAAGTGCTGGAATAGGCTGAGGTGCAGGCAACTGTCTGCTGCGGGTCTCCAGAAGCAACTGGAGTCACATGGACTCCTCATAACAGCACTGCATCTTGCAGCAGAGCCCATCCTCCCCTGAAGAGGAGGAAGAAGAAAGAGTACTGATGACATCTCTTGGCCAAATGTCGAGAGCGAGACCAACAGCTGCATCGGGAATCACTCAACCTCGAGCTGCAAAATCTTGACAGTGGTGAACTGGACAGTGAGGGGTGGTGGGGACAGGCAATAGGCACCGGGGGTTTCCCCAAAGGGTCAGTCTCCCAAGGAGGGGAGTCTGGCTCAGCGTGCTGAGCTGGTCCACCTTAGGAGAGAACAAGCAGGATTAGAGTCTTGGACAGGGAATTCTCCCCCTCATCCGGTGACAATGGGTTGACCGGCTCAAGAAGAATCTTGACTGGTTGATCTACCTGCGTCTCAGCCAACAAGCCCAACAGGGACACTGTGGGGCCAGCGGCCTGGATAGGAGCATTGGCTGAAGCTGACAGCTCAACATCCGTTGAGCCAGCAGAAGCACAGGAACCAGTAGCCCGAGAGCACTCGTGGTCCCACAACCTGCAATGGGACTTCTTGCATTTAGAGTCCAATTTAGAAGAGGAGGACCATTGGGAAGGGCCCTCCCCAAGGGTCAGAAAGGATGGCACAAATCCCGAAACACCCCTGTAAATGAGGCCTCCTATGCCCACCGGAACCAGGGTGGACACAGATGTGGCACCTGCTGTGGCCTGGGCCATTGCCTCCTCGAAAGTGGCAAGTTGCTTGGCTGAGCTTGCTGCCACAGAAATCGCACTCCAGGCTTCTTTAGATTTTACTAGAAGGTCTCATTTGGCCGGATGACCCAGGAGAAGACGTGGGTGTAATGGTCCTGCAAGGTGGAGGGTACTGCACAGGCTGCAAGCCTGTGGGTCATGCTGCATATTCAGACAGTAAACACACGGGGTGTGCAACATTTTCTGGCTGCAAGAGTACCGCTTAAAACCAAGACCAGTCTTTGGTTCTCTCTCGAGTCCATTGTACGAATGCAAAGGTAGTCAAAAGTGCGAAGCTTGAAGACAAAATAGTTTCAAAAATATTAGGGCCTACACCAAGCATGGAGCTCTGTTGGAGGAAACCTGATGCTTCCAGTGGAAAGGAAGATCTGGTGTCACAGGGTGGTGCCGAGGAGGAAACCACCCATGTGGGTGGGAGGAGCCAGCTTGAAGACCTTCTGTCCACTTAAAGAGGAAAGGATTCTGCCTGAAGTGTGGATAGTACACCATATCCAAGTCCCTACAAACAGCACTTTCCATGAAAGGAAACCCATCTCATAGGTTACAGCAGGCTCAGCTGTAGTCAGAGTCAATTTCTCAAGAATGAAATTAAGGTCCCAATACAGAACTGCTTTATGAATCGGGGAACACATGCTCAGAATGCCCTTCATAAATGTACAGGACACTTCAAATTGTGTCATCTTGCACCCATCAATAGGAGCACAAAAAGCCAACATGGCTGCCAAATGAACTTAATTAGAAGTGAACTGGAGACTGCAGTCAGATAGGGACAGAAGGTAATCCAGTACATAGTCACATGACTCATAAATGGGTCCATGGAATGGGAAGCACACTATACTGAGAAGTGCTTCCACTTCAAAAAATAGGTGTGCCTGGTAGAAGACTTTCAAGCACCAAGCAAGATTTCAACCACCTGGGGTAAAACCCCAAATCAGTCAATGGCTACATATTCAGGAGTCATGCATGCAGATGCAGGGACCAGAGGTTCAGATAGACCAGGGACCCATGATCCTGGGACAGTAGACCCTGACACAGAAGGAGCTGAGCCACAGTCTCCACAGCTAAGTGCTGCAGAAGTGGAAACCAAATCTGGTGACACCAGAAGGGAGCCACCAGTATCATGGAGGCATGCTCTGCCCACAGCTTGAGCAGAACCCTCTGAATTAGAGGAGGCCAAGGAAAGGCATAAAGGAATTTCCCTTTTCTTTTCTTTTTTTTTTTAAACTCAAGTTTATTGAAGTCCAAAGATCATACAACCAATCAGCATTTATGAAGCAGTTACATTTCATGGTAAATGAATTGCAAGACATACAAGGAGGCTCCCGTGATGGAGCTGAAACTTAAGTATTGTAACTGCTGTATGACAATGCCTAGCAATTCAGTCTGTCTGGTGTAGTGTTTATCCCTTCTTCAAGAAAAATGCTTAGTTAGAACTGGCATTGATACGCAACTATAAACATCCAATTACAGAGTCACTGCAATTAATGTTGACCTGAAATCTAGTCTTCTTAACTATTATCTGGCAACTAACAGAACTGTAGAACTAAACAGGTGGTCGTCCGCCTCTCATGGATCCTGGTATATACTCAAAGCTCTTTATCCTGCGATGGGTAAGTATGGGCCCGACTCATGCCTCTTTGGGGTAGGGGTAAGAGAGAAGTCTGGGGGAACCCGACGGGGTCCCTTCCCCCTCCCCTGACATCCTGGTTTGGGTATGCCCCCCCGACTTTCACTGGCCCAAATGGGGGGTTACATGGATATGGATTCTCTTAGGGACTCTGACTACCTTCCTGCAGTGTCCCCTGTACCCCCACCTCATAGGTTTCCCAGGTATGCCACAACTCCCTAATTTTATCCAAGGTGAGGCATAGTGCATCTGTTAGTCTCTCCATGGTGTAGAGTTCCTGCATATGGGTGCGCCACTCCTCTATGGTCAGAGCTGTCACTGTAAGCCAATAGGAAGTGATTACCTGCATGGCCACTAGGCAGAGGACCCAGAAGAGTTTCTGATGGGGTGAATGACCTATTCTCAGGGTCTTTCCCCCCCCCAACACCATATGCTCAAAAGTGTGGAGACATTCACTCCCCAACTCTCCTCCAGGGCACCATGTATCTGGGAACAGAACTGCTGTAGCTGCGGGCAGCCCCAGAAAATATGATAGTGTGTACCCACCTGTCCACACTGCCTCCAACATAGTTCTGAACCACCAGGCTGAAAGTGTTTAGAGACTGTGGGAGTGTGGAAGTACCTGATTAGGCACTTCCATTGAAATTCTCTCCACGTAGGAGATGAAGTGGTGCGCCAACCAATTCTCCAGATGTAATCATATTCCTCATTTGTTTTCTGGATATGAGCTTCCCTCTACTAGGCCTCCTTTATCTTTTGCAATTCAGGATATTTGGAGCCCTGTAGCATCTTATATGCCCTGGCAGTGTTGCCTCACCTGCCCAGCAGCTTCACTACCCAGTATAAGAATTGTTCCATGCCTGTAAGGTCCCTGTTTAATGAAGCAAGCCTCCCCAGCATCTGCATTTAAAATCTCTTCCACAAAAAGCGCCAAAAGTCCTGTCTGGGCAGGTTAAATTGTTGTTGTATGTCCATGAAGGTTCAGAAGGTGCCATTGCTTATGAGTTGACTAAATCTTATCAGTGAGTTGCAGTTTCAGCATTTGAAACCGCTGATTCCAATTGTGGGGATAAAGTATGGGTCTCCCACAATTGTTGTAAGTGGACCAATGTCATTAGGGGTTCCAGAGATCCTCCAATCTTTCAGGGGCACTCTCAGGGTGTGCCTCGTAAAGGGATTCCCAATCAATGCCAGCACTGCTGGGGTGATATGTGTGGGAGGCAACATGAACAAGGGTACCACCGGGCCTTCCTCCGTCTCCAAGTCCAGCCAGACAGAACTGGGATCTTGCTTAATTCATGTCACAACAGGCATGAGCCATGTAGCTATATAGTACAGATGTAGGTCCGGCAACGCCAGCCCTCCATTCTCCCTGGGGAGGGTCAGTAGTCTCCTTCCGACTCTATGCCTGCGACCCCCACCCAGACAAAAGCCTGAATGGATTTCTGTAGTCTCCTCCAGCACATTTCTGGCACATTTATGGGTAAGGCTTGAACTAGAAACAGGTATCGAGGCAACACATTCATCTGGATTGTGTCTATTTGCCCCGCCACCCCCAGAGGAAGGAGGTTCCACCGGGCGATGTCAGCCTTTACCTCACCTTCCAGTTTCTCATAGTTGATACTAAAGAGGGAGCCAAGTCTGACTGAGACCTGTATACCCAGATACTTCACAACTCCCCTTGCAGCCCACTGGAAGGGGAGATGCTCCCGGAACCAGGGGAAAGGTCGGGCCAGCCGGCCGTAGGGCTTCCGACTTAGTGAAGTTGATCTTGTATACTCATATACTCATATACTCCCATACATACTCAATTCATCCAGGAATTCTGGTACAGAGTCTCGAGGGTTCATTAGGAAAAACAGGGAGTCATCAGCATATAGTGATATTTTTTGTTCCTTCTCCTGACCCCTTATCCCTGAAATTCTAGGGTATGCACAGACTGCCTGCACCAGGGGCTCTATGCACAGAGAAAAATCAGTGGAGACAGCGGACATCCCTGCCTAGTACCTCTGGTCAGGTGAAAGCGACTCGAGATCATTCCATTGATCTTGACCATGGCCTGGGGTGGCATAGAGCTCCCGCACATAGGTAACATAGTAACATAGAAACATAGAAGTTGATGGCAAATAAGGACCGCAAGGCTCATCCAGTCTGTCTATTTCTTTTTCTACCTTATGAATGTGTCATCGGCCTTTGCTCTGTCAAGGGCCTATCTATTTATACTCATCTGTATTGCTCCCTTATGCCTATCCCATGCCTGTTTGAAGCCCTGCACTGTATTCATATCCACAACTTCCTGGGGTGGGCTATTCTATGCATCCACCACCCTTTCTGTGAAAAACAACTTCCTCATATTACCCCTTAATCGGCCTCCCTCTAATATCATGCTATGTCCTCTCGTCCTGCTATTTTTCTTATATTGAAACTTGTTAGCCTCTTTCACCTTGTTAATGCCCCTAAGGTGTTTGAATGTTTCAATCATATCACTTCTCTCCCTCCTTTGCTCTAGGGTATACATATTGAGCTCTGTTAATCTGCCCTCATATGTTTTCTCATTCAGTCCCTGCACCATTTTGGTTGCCCTTCTCTGGACTGCCTCAATTTGGTTAATGTCTTTGTGAAGGTGTGGCCTCCAGTACTGCACACAGTACTCCAGATGGGGCATAACCAGTGTCTTGTAAAGAGGGATTATTACCTCCTGCTTCTGACTTGTGATACCCCTACTAATACACCCCAACATCCCCCTAGGCTTACCTACTGCTTTAGTGGTCTGCATGGATGATTTCAGGTCATCGGTGATGATGATGCCCAAGTCCCTTTCTTCCTTGTGACTGCCAGCAACTTCCCTCCCAGCTTGTAGGTGGCTTCAGGGTTTCTCGTCCCTATGTGCATGATCTTGCACTTCTTTGCGTTAAACCCCAGTTGCCACTCTTCTAACCATTTTGCTAGTTTATACAGATCTCTTCTCATTCTGCCCACCCCATCTGGATCATCTACTCTGTTGCAGATCTTGGTGTCATCTGCAAACAGACAAACCTTACCCTCCAGTCCATCTGCAATGTCACTGATGAAGATATTGAAGAGAACTAGCCCCAGAACTGATACCTGAGGTACCCGACTTGTGACTTGCATGTCTTCTGACTGTATATAATTTACCACCACACTCTGTTTTCTGCCCATCAGCCATTTTGCCACTCAGTTGACCAACTTCTGTCCCACCCCAAGCCTACCCAGCCTATTAATCAATTGTCTATGTGGAGCAGTATCGAAAGCTTTATTGAAGTCAAGGTAGGTGACATCAACTGCTCCCCCTTGGTCCACCAGTCTGGTTACCCAGTCAAAGAAATCTATGAGATTAGTTTGACAGGACCTTCCTTTTGTAAACCCATGCTGTCTTATGGATTCCAGGTGTTGCACTATCCTTTCCTTAAGGAGTGCCTGCATAATCTTGCCCACTACTGAGGTAAGACAGACTGGTCTGTAGTGCCCTGCCTCCTCCCTGCTACCACTCTTGTGGAGTGGGATCACATGATCCCTTCTCCAGTCTTCTAGGACCTCTCCTGTGCTCAGAGACTCACTAAACAGTTCTGCTAATGGCTCTGCTAGTTCCACCCTTAGTTCCTTTAGTACCCTGGGATGAGTGCCATCAGGTCCCATTGCCTTGTACACCCTGAGCTTATCGAGCTCTTGTAGGACCCTTTCTTTTGTGAAGAGACTGGTACACACCTCCCTCCCCCCTGTTTCCATGGTGTTGAGCTGTGGGCCCTGCCCTACCCTACCTTCTCTTAAGTAAATACTGACCAGAAGTATCCATTTAGGATATATGCTTTTACATGGTCCTCCTCTTCACATGCCCATTTATCCCCTTTGATCTTAGCAATACCCCCTTTGGACTTTCTCCTTTCACTAATGTAACTATAGAAAGTCTTGTCACCTTCTTTTACTGTTTATGCTAGTGTTTCCTCGGTTTGGGCCTTTGCCTACTTTACTGCCTTCCCTGCTTCCCTTAGGGAAGTTTGATATGCCTCCCTATCTTCATCCTGCTGTGCTCCCTTATTTTTCCTGAAGACCAGCCATTTGGCTCTGACCTTTTCTGCTACTGTGTTTGAGAACCAAAGTGGTTTCCTTCTTCTTTTGCACTTCTTTTTCTCTCTAACACAATGGGATGTTGCTTCAAGTATTGTATCCTTAATGCTTGCCCACTTTGCCTGTACCCCCTCACCTGTATTTCTTTTTGCCAGGGCTAGCTTAACTGTGTTGGCCATTTTATCAAAGTCAGCTCCTCTGAAGTTCCATATTTTTGCTTTGGAATGGGATGATTTAGTTCTAGTGGCCAAATTGAACCATACCATGTGATGGTCACTGGCCCTCATGTGACATTCTACCTGGAGATCTGAGATCCTTTCCCTGTTAGTCAGTATTAGATCTAGGATAGCCCTGTCTCTTGTGGGTTATTGTACCAGTTGTTTGAGGTTGCTGTTGTTGTTGTAAGAAAGGTGTCCCCTAGTCCCACCACCCACAGGGTCTTGAAAAGGAAACCCCAGTTCACCCAGTCGAACGCCCTCTCGGCATCCATGAAAACCACCAATGCCAACTCATTCCCCTGCTGTGCTTCATTCATGACATTGAGCAGTCACCTGAGATTGTCATGGATCAATCTGCAATTGATAAAACCCATCTGATCTGGGTGAACTGGGGATATCACACACCCCTGCAGGTGCAGCGCCAGTATGGAGGTGAATATTTTAAAGTCCGTGTTCAGAAATGATACAGGGTGGTAGGAGCCGCATAATGTTCCATCTTTCCCCTGCTTTGGCAGCACTATGATCTGTGTATATTGCCCTGAGGGTGGGGCCAACTCACCCTCCTGCACCCCCCTGCACACTCCCAGCAGCCTCGGAGCCAGTTCATCTTGGAACTGTTTGTAAAATTCCATTGGCATGCCATCAGGGTTTGGAGCCTTTCTATTTTTTAACCTTGCAATCGCTCTCTGAATCTCTCCAAGCATCAGGCAGGTCGACATGGTCTCCTGTTGCTACTCTGAGAGTTTCATCAGCTTAACTCTCAGGAAATACTCTTTCAGTTTGGTTTTGAAGTCTGGAATGGGCTCTTGTTTATATAAATCCTTATAGAACTCAGACAAATGCTGCAGGATCAGAAGCTGGTCTGAGTCGTAGCGCCTTGAGCTCAGTTTGCGGATGCGCAGTACTGTCCAGCTTGCCACTTGTTTAAAGAGCTGCCAAGCAAGCAAGAGCCCTGCCTGCTGGCCTGCCTCATAGAAATGCTGCCTCGAATATCGTAGCTTCCCCTCTAGCTTCGCTTCCAGGAGATTGTTAAGCTATGCATGACATCTTCTCATTCGTTCCTCTACTCTCGGATCTAGTGTGATTTTATGTTCTGCCTTTAGGTCAAACAGCTGTCCTTCCAAGTCCACCTGTTGCCTAAGGCTTTCTTTTTTTATCTAGAGGCATAACTTATAATATGTCCTGTGAGGACTGCTTTGAGACTGTCCCACCAGGATGCCTCTGTGGGTAGTCCGGTGGGGTTTGTAGCCTTATAGTTACTGATCTCTGACTTAATCATTTGCTGAAAGTCCTCCCAATTGAGGAGTGAGACATTCAGCCTCCAGATGCTTGGCCTTAACTTTTGGAGTGATCTGCACTTCAGAGTCACTGGGGCACAGTCCGAGACTGTGATGGGTGCAATGTTGCATCTCTCCACTGTATGTACCCATTCAGAAGAGAGTAGGAAAATGTCTATGTGAGAATATGCCTGGTGGGGGTGAGACCAGAAGATATAGTTTCTGGTCTTCAGATGTAGCAGCTTCCAGACCTCCACCAGGCCCAGCTCCTGTGACAGCCTCCGAATGCACTGGCCCAGTCTGATTTGCATCGAGGTGCTACTTCCAGACCTGTCAAGCTGTGGCCTGACAACCCTGTTGAAGTTCCCCCCAATCAGGTATAACATTTCAGGGTCTTGGGCACAGGTAAGGAGCATCTCCTTCAGGAATTCCACATTCTCCCTTTCTACATTTGGTGCATATATATTTAATACTGTGCATGGGACTGACCCACACGTGCCCTTGATACACACATATCTGCCCTCTGGGTCTGTCTTCACCTGGCCAATTTCCAAGGGGCAATCCTTGTGTATCAATATAGTGACTCCCCTTCTGTGTGTGTGAGCTGTGTATGAGGCCGCATACACCTGTCCCACCCAGGATCTTTTCAGCTTGGCACGTTCAGAGTCATTCAGGTGGGTCTCTTGCAGGCATACCACCTGCATTTCCCCATGCCTAAGTTCCTGCAGTAGACGAGTCCTCTTTACCAGGCTACTAAGGTCTTTCACATTGTATGTGACTACCTTACCCACCACATGTTAATGACTACTCCCTCTCCTCCCCATCCAGTCCCATTGGAAAGGACAACCACCCTGTCACAGAAAAGTTAGGAACAGTCAGAAAAATGACAAGAACTGTTTAAATTATATAAACTATATACAAAGACCTGTTGCCAGGCCAGCAAACTTCAATGGTTGTAGAACCAAGCCTTATTTCTACCTGGATATACATATCCAGTATGGCTGCCTCTGTGCTTATAAATTGCCACAGAGCAAAGCACATTGTGCCTATTGAGCCACTCCCTTACTTTGAACCTTCAGTGGCTCAATACACCGCCTGTAGGATGTTTGTATGACAAAGGACCTTTACCCAGCGCTCAGGGACAGATACTGTCCATGACAGAGAGTCCCCCTCTTTACCAAGAGGAATCATCAAAAGTGGGACCCTTCCCACTTCCCTACATTTAAAATAATATCTCCAGCCCCTCCCTAGGAGCCACCTCAAGTAACCATGTCCTCTGTCCCACCAATTTCTACTCCCCCCGTGTAGTGGTCCTGGTTCAGGTATTATATACCTGGTCTATGTCCCTGTCCCCTCTGTCTCACTCACTTACAGAGAGTGTCATGTCCCCCCCCCTTACCCCCCTTGTAGTATCTGCTAATTTACCTTTAAGATTTACAAGGTACAGAGCCAGGATCATGTGACATGGGAGAGTCTTGGTGTGGGGTGGACATGTTGTTGCATTGTGTTGTATGGAGTCTCGTGTGATGCAATTAATAGATGGAGCAGCTAGAAGCTACTAGAAGTTAACCCAGTACAGTATGTGGTCTCAGTCATTCTAAAAGTTAAGAACATGACATAACACGGTGTCAGAAGCAGCGAACCAAAAAGCTTCTCAGTAAGATAGGTGAATTCTGCAACAAGAAAAAAAAAGGAAAAGAAAACAACAAAATGGAACAATTCAAGCCACCTGAGCCTTTGGCCCTGCAAGGTAATCTGTCAGAGAATTGAAGAAGATGGGAACAGAGGTTTAAGCTCTACATGGAAGCATCTGGTGCAGTTGGAAAATCCCAAAAAACACAAGTAGCAATTTTACTTCATATTATAGGGGAGGAAGCCCTAGAAATATATAACACTTTCAGCTTTGAAGAGGAAGATAGTCCTAAAAATGTAGACACTATGTTAGAGCTTTTTAAAGCATATTGCAACCCCAGAAACAATGTTGGTTTTGAACACTACAAGTTTTGGGACAGAAAGCAAGCAGAAGGTGAAAATGTTGATCAGTACCTGACAGAACTTAAAACCCTAGCTAAGAACTGTGAGTTTGGTACAATTCTAAATGCCTTGTTAAGGGACAAAATAGTGTTTGGGATTTCGGATGGCAGATTAAAGTAGCGTCTCCTGAGAGAGTCAGGCTTAACTTAAGAGAAAGCAGTTGATATTTGTAGAGCTGCAGAAGCCACAGAGACACAGCTCCAAGCCATGCCACAGGGTACCTCAGAGAAAGTGCTGCATACTATTGCACCATACCTCTCAACTGTCCCTGATCTTGCCTCATAATTTTACTCTGTCCATCCTAAAAATTGTGTTTCTGTGACCAAACAGTGGGAGTTGTAAGCAGAAAATAAATATCAAACATTAAAGTTACAGACATGTTCTTCCTTAGAAAATGCACTTTACACTAAGCCCCTTATTCTACTAGCTTCCTGAGTTGATATCTCCAATTCTGAAGATGTGTCCCTGATTTTGGTCCTTTGTCCCTGTTTCTTTTAAGTCTTGTCCCTGATTTATGAGGCAGGAGGTTGACAAGTATGTATTGTACCACAGAAAAAAGGCAAACCACAGGAAAAAAGGCACACATCAGGTCCTGAGGACAAGCCAGTATCTTCAGAACACAAATGGCACTCAGCTCAGACATGCTGTCATTGTGGGCAAACCCATGCACTGCAAAGTTGCCCAGCCTATGGAGAAACTTGCCACAAATGTAAAAAGAAGAATCACTTTGCAAAACTATGCCATGCATGAACTGAGACCACAAAAAGAAGGAACGTGCAGGAAATTAATATGGACAGTCTGTTTCTGGGACAAATAACTCATGCAGAGCAAGCGCAAAAAGATCATGATGCAGATACCTAGTATGCACACGTAGAGGTAGAGGTAATGCCTATAGAGTTCAATCTGGACACAGGGACCCAAGCCAATGTGTTGCCAATCACTGTGGCAAAGAAAATATCAGATAGCAGAAGCTTGACAGAATCACCAGCTGTACTGGTGGCATATGGAGGAGCACAAATAAAACCCAAAGGTGTGATCAACTTAAAATGCAAAGCAGAAAATAAAGAAGCTGATCTCCAATTTTACATCACAGATGTGTCCTCCATACCACTGTTAGGCAAGGCTGCATGTGAAAAACTCTATCTGGTGTGCAGAGTTGAGGCTATGGTACTCCCAGAACCTCTTATGAAGGAAAGCTTAATTGAAACATATCAGAATGTCTTCACTGGGGTAGGACAGTTCAAAAAGGAGCATCATATTCACATTGACCCTGAAGTACCAGCAGTGATACATGGCTGTAGACGAGTACCATTTGGAATCATGGACAAGCTAAAAGAAACTCTAGACAAGCTAGAAATGTCTCATAATTGTTGGAGACCTTGAGCCCACTGACTGGGTAAACAGTCTGGTGATTACTCAGAAAATAAATGGTGAACTGCATGTTTGTCTTGACCCATGAGAATTAAATACAACAATAAAGAGGCAACATTATAACATATCAACACCAGAAGAAGCGCAACATTGACTTGCCGGAAAGCAAGTAGTCACCATTCTAGATGAGGAGGATGGCTACTGGCAAATTAAGCTTGATGAGGAGTCATCTAACCTCTGTACATTTAACACCCCATGGGGCCGCTATAGATTTTGTAGACTTCCATTTGGCATAAAGTCAGCCAGCGAAGTGTTTCAATAAAAGAATGAAGAAACATTTGGCCACATTGAGGGAGAATATATCATTACTGATGGCATGATAATTGCTGCAGACATTCAAGAACAGCATGATGAGATTTTAAGGGAAGTCATGGACCCAGCGAGAGCTGAAAATGTAAAATTCAATAAAGACAAGTTACAATTCAAAGTTTCAGAAATCAAATACATGGGTCATGTGGTGACTGCAAAAGGGATTCGCCCTGATGAGACCAAAGTGAAGGCAACTGTGGACATGCCCATACCAACAGATAAATCAGGACTGTTATGTCTACTGGGAATGATACACTTCCTAGCCCAGTACAACCCAAGGGAGGCAGACATTACTGTCCCACTAAGAAAACTTCTTCAAAAGAATCACCTATGGCAATGGGAACATGAGCATCAGCGAGCTTTCACATGACTAAAGGAAGCCCTATGCAAAGCTCCAGTGCTCCGGTACTTCGATGTGAAAAAACCTGTTGCTGTCCAAGCAGACGGACTGAAAGACAGACTTGGTGCATGTCTTCCACAGAATGGAAGCCCAGTTGCATATGCTTCTAGAGCCTTGACGAGCACAGAGAAAAACTATGCCCAAATAGAGAAAGAACTTTTAGCAGTAGTCTTTGCTACTCACAAATTTCATCAATACATGTTTGGCAAACAGGTTCAAGTGCAATCAGACCATAAACCACTAGAGTCCATTTTTCAGAAAACCTCTAGGACAAGCCTCAGCTCAACTTCAAAGAATGCTATTACAGCTCCAGAAGTATGATTGACAGATCCAGTATTCACCTGGGAAACTGATGCACATCACTGACACACTCTCAAGGGCACCATTACCAGATACCACTGAAGCAATTGTAAGTGATCAAGATGAGAGAGTAATTCATTCCATGACCAGTGAATCAGTTATGGAGGGTCATCTGATGTGAGAAATCAGAATGAATACTCAGAACGACAGTACACTGTGGGTACTTGAAGGGCTAGTCAGACAAGATTGGTCTTGCTACAGAAAGAAGGTTGACATCAGAGTCAGACCATACTGGCCATTCCATGATACATTGCAATGTGAGGAAGGAGTTCTATTCCAAGGAGAAAGAGTCATAATTCCAGCAAACATGAGAAGTAACATGCTAATAAGAGTACATGAAGCTCACCTGGGCATACAAAAAACAAAAGCAAGAGCGAGAACAGTGATGTGGTGGCCAGGATTGTCAAGCAAAATAGAGCGCATGGTGGAAGGATGTAACATTTGCACAAGGCACCATAAAAGGAATCACTGTTACCTCATCCCATCCCCAAACTTGCATGGCAAACAGTAGCAGCTGACATTTTTTGACTTCAAAGCCCATCCATTCTTAGTCATTGTGGACTATTTCTCTAAGTACCCCGAGGTTCTGAAAATGACAGACAAAATGGCGCAATTAGTAACTGCCAAGATGAAAGCTGTATTTGCCTGACATGGCATACCCAAAGAGCTCATCAGTGATCACGTGCCATGCGCCAGTCAAGAATTCCGCAATTTTGCAAACAAGTGGGGAATCAAGCTTACTACATCAAGCCATACATATCCTCAGTCCAATGGAATGTCTGAAAGGGGATGTGGTCAAAATAGCGCAGCCACAATAGAGCGAGTAAATACAGCGCATTCAAAATCGACCCTGTAAAGATAGCGTATTAACAAATACGCACTTACCTTAATAGCGCAATGCCTGACTACAGCTTCATCACTACAGCCATGCATAGCCGAGACAGATTTAAGGAAGAGGGTACAAACAAAAAAGCACGATTGGTTAAGGATACAAATCAGTGTTGCACATCCGTTCCACTTTCAGTCCCCCCACTGGCTAAACAGTTCCACCACCACATACAAATACAACAAATGGTGTGTGAATCTTTATTTTCTTAATTATTGTTCTAATTTAAAAGGAATTTGTATCAGCATAATCAGCATATGTGCAAAATCAATTTCTTAAGTTAGGCTTGCAGCTGGAAATTGTACGTTATTCCCCGTAAATATTCCATCCTGGGGCATGAGCTGTATTCTCTAACTATCCCTGTTATACGTTTAGCTGTGTCTTTATATTTTTGCGAATTTCAGTCACTGCTGATCCAGCGACCAGCTGTTCAATCTCAGTGCTATTCATGTGTTGTTCAGTTTTTAGCAGCTCAAAGAATTTCCAAATAGAGGGATGATGCGCACTGATTAGGTGATTGAAGCGATGATGCCAGGCTTCAACAGCATTTGCTGTCCAGGGAAGAGCATCAGAAACTGCATCATAGCAGTTCCACAAGGATATCAGAAACATGAGCCTTCATCCCCCCAGCGAGTGGTCTACCAAGCCACGTATCTCGAAGTAATCTATCAAATTCGACAGTGTCTCCCCATTTGTCTGGTAGAAGTCAGTGTTCATTAGCTCATTGAAAGTGTTAGAAACATCATCGACAGGCACATATGCAACAGCTAGTAGCATCCTGACATTTAGGGGAAAATTTGGGTCTGAAGTGTATGGGCCACTTATGTCAGGCAATTTCTGAATCTTTCTCCACGCTGCCTGGGTCATGTGGAAGAAGCACCCTCTCATTTTAGCATTTGGGAATGACTGGCTGAATGCTTTTATTGCTGCCAACGCAAAGTCTGTCAAAATAGTCTGTGGCTGCAAACCCTCACATAAACCATTAATCACTGCTAGAACTTTCTGATAATCTGTGCAGTTCTCTTACACATTAACATGTACACCAGTGGAATGACTTTTTCATACTTGACAGCATGAATTGTATATACTTGCGAAAATATAGATGGACAGCTCTTAAAAGTGCCGTCAGCAAACCAGTGCTCACTTCGCTTCGTGTTCCATGTCTGCAGAAGTGGTGAATATCAAAATTCTGTCACTGCCAGGCCCACCGTCATATCGCAGAAATGTTTCCTTCTTTATTGTTTGAACAAAATCCAATGGGATACTTAGAGCTATGGCATCAATAGGCTCAGGTAACGGTTGTGAATGGGCCCTATGATTCCTCCGTACGGTACACGTCAGCAGTGGTATAACTGGTAGTCAAGATGCCACAGAAGGTGATAGTTGAGAGACTCCAGAAGCAACTATTTGGTGTGTTGTCTCAACAGTGGTACTAGCCCGTTCTCTCATAGTTGAGACTGCCTCTTTTACAGCCAGAGATGCAGGGTCAGGGACATGATTGTGCTACCCAATGGATTTAAGCACTATTTCCCCTTTCAGGTGAATTCAGGCAGTACAGTGACCCTTATCGTACTCTAAGCACTTGTAGTACGTTTTGTTAGCTGTCACTTGCTCTCTCCTATAGATAAATCCATCGAGTACTGCAAGATCACCACCCTTCTGGCTCTTCAAGAAACGTACCGCCATGTTACTGTCATCTGATGGGTTACAATTTATACAAATCTTTATAGCCACATTTAAATTACACATGCACGCTAAACATGACATGCGTGATTAATTCAGCGCTATGAAGACCCTGCGTTATGTTGATCACACTAAAATTGCATGCGCGATTAGGGACGTGCGATTTTGACATTAAACCGTCTGAAAGAGCAGTTCAGACTGTGAAAGCTCTACATAAAAAGTCTGAGGAAGCAGGTACAGATCCTTACTTGGCTCTGTTAGAGTACAGAAACACTCCGGTAGCAGGAATACCCTACTCACCAGCTCAAATGTTGATGGGCAGGATGCTGAGGGCACGACTTCCAGTGACCAAAGACCTACTATGACCAAAGATTCCCAACAGAGCCAGGGAAAGGCTGGTAATAGCACAATCCTGTCAGAAAGAATACTATGATCACACAGCAAAACCTTTACCACCATTGCACCCTGGTGACTTGATTAAGATGGAAACAGATCATGGATGGCAACCCACCAGAGTAGAATCAAACTGTTCACAACCTAGGTCCTTCAAAGTGGTCACTGACCTGGAGGAACCGTTTTCAGGAGAAACGGAGGGTATTTACAGAAATTTAAAGGGCTGCCAAGTAGTGGAACAGCTGAGGCAGAAGAGCCTTATCGAGATGACATGGAGTCTCACCATGATGCCATGCCGCATTGTGAGCCAACGGATCTAACTGAGTCACAGCCAGAACTAGTGAAGGTTACAACCACAGGAAGACCTGTGTGCCTACCTCAGAGATTCAAAGACTATGAGTTATAAAGAGACACTACTAGAAACTGACTCTAAAAGAAAAAAATGTTGAGCCATGTTGTAAGGCATGGGTCCTAAGTTACTAAAGTTACAGAATGTAAGGATTACTAATATGCTATACTGCTTGTTATTAGCTTTAAAACTGAAGAGGGAAGATGCAGTATATGCTACTGTACCTTTAAGATTAAAAAGGTACAGAGCCAGTATCTTGTGACTATGAGAAGTCTTGGTGTGGAGTGGACATGTTGTTGTATTGTGTTGTATGGAGTCTTGTGTGATGCAGTTAATAAATAAAGCAGCTAAAAGCTACTGTAAGTTCAATCAATCAGTCAATCAATCAGAATCTTTGTTTATTCAGGCGGGCACCATTGAGCAAGGCTCATTTGCAAGGTGGACCTGGTCATGAATACATCAAAGTACAGTACAGAAGCAGGTATACAAAAAGCAATAATATACAAGGAAGAAAAAGCATATACAGTGTATACAGTACAGTACAAGGTTGAAATAAAAAAACAGCATTATTTTACAATTGAAGAAGTCAGCAGATGTACAATCAACCTTAGGCATACAGGAGTTATAAGCAGAGATCTTTTGAGTGAGGCAGCCGGCAACTACACATATAGGGGAAAGAGGCCGTGTATGGGGTGGCAGGTTAGAGGGTAAAGAAGAAGAGGGATATATTACCGACGACTGGGGGAAAACTTGGGCTAAAACCACAGAAAATGACGATGGCTGTCGTGTACTTGTTTATTATGATAATGACGGAGGAGGGGTAGATAATTGGGACACTACTATGGATGGGGTGGGACTTTAGCCAGGCTGGAGTGGACAGGGAATGGGTGGGTGCAGCAGGAAGCGTTAATAAGGAAAGAGTGAGAGCCAGGGGTAGAAACATGGTGAGCATCAGGATGGAAAGGGGGAGTTGCGGAATTAGTGGGCTAGCGGTGAGGAAAACATTTGCAAGGTGCTTTCATGTAGCGATTGTAGAGCGACTTGAAGATATTCAGGCTAACAGGACAGCTCAGCTTCAAGTTCCTTTGTAAACCATTCCACAATGTGGGTAAAGAAAAGCTTAGAGCAGCTTTGCCAAAATGAGTGTTGATCCTTGGGACTTGGAGGGCAATTAGAGAATAGCTCCTTAGAGCGCAGGTGCCTAACATGCTCTGGGGAATACAATCTGAGACATATCAGGGGAGCTTGTTGGTCACTGCTCTGAAGGCCCATAGGGCGGCATTTCTATTCCTCCTATAATGAAGGGAAGTCCAGTCTAACGATGAGTACAGGGAGCAGTGGTGTGTGGAAAGTGGAAGGCCATTAATGAACCTGATAGCTCTGTGGTAGAGGGTGTCCAGCTTAGCCAGTGCAGAGGCAGTGCAGTGACTGTAGAGCAGGTCCACGTAATCTATTAAAGATAGGAAGATAGCTTGAACCAGTTGAATCTTGGCCTCCTTTGTGAGAGGTGGTTAATTCTGTAGAATAATTCTAGTCTTTGCCTTAGTTTCTTCTGTTGTTCTTCGAGATGGTCAGTGAAGGAAAGTTTATGATCGAGCCAAACTCCTAGCTAGTTAACCCAGCATGTGATCTCAGTCATTCTAGAAGTTAAGAACATAACATAACATAACATCCCTCTTCCTCGGTGCTGGACCCCTTACCCTTTCATAAGAGCTGTTCTTTTGGCATCTGCTTTTAAGGTCTACTTTATTAAGTTGCTACTTGACTGGGCCATGTCTGGGAGGGTTGCCCCACCCGTGACCCGATTCAATCAGCAACCCACCAGCCTGCCTGCTCTGCCCCAGCAAGTCCCACGCTATGATATTGTGTCTCTCACCCTAGTATGGGAGGGATCATGAGTCCAGGGTCTGACTGAGCTCCACAGCACTGTCTGGGAGCATGAGCATACTATCCATTACACTGGGTCCTGAGGTAGGCACCACACCTCTCTATGCCTTTATGATGTTACCCCTATAAGCTCTGTCCACCCTTGAAATTGTATTCATGTGTCCGGCAGTTCCCTCGCCCTGTATGCAATGCCCTCCAATAATGAGCTTTGTAAACCCATCTCTGGCACCAAGTATTTGGTGACTGATGCATCCATTTTAATTTTGATGTTTACTGTCTTATTTAAATTAAGCTGATGTGAGATCTGATATGTTTTTAAAATTGTTAGGCACCTTGGTTTTAGAAAGGTGCCATAAAAATAAAGTTTTATTATTTATTATTATTATAACCAGTAGCTGAGGAATGTCCCTACGCCACTTGCACTAGGGCTATGAAATTTCCCTTTTCAAGAGAGAGAGAGAGAGAGACAATGCACCTCACCAGAAAATTCCAGGTTCTGTAGTGAACGAGCAAAAATGCGGCAGTTTTGCATTGCATGGGGATGACTCCATCTTGTGAAGAGGATGCCATTCCAGGGTGCATGCTGCACAGGCGGGACAGGGAAGGCAAGAAGGGGGAGGGGTGGCATTGTACATCAGAGAATGGATAAAAGCAACAGTCCCACAAGACAAGGGATGAAAGCAGAGGCACTGTGGGTAACCCTGGAGGTGGGGAGGGAACAGTACTTAGAACTGGAGTGATATACAGGCCCCTAGGGCAGGCAGAGGATGTAGACAGAGAACTGCTGGAGACTGTAGAGAACATGGCAACAAAGGGTGAAATGCTGCTGATGGGTGACTTCAACTTGCCAAATGTGGGCTGGAGCATCCCAGCAGCAGCCTCAGCCAGGAGTAAGGGATTCCTGCAATCCCTGCAAGGGGCGGTTCTCACACAGCTAGTGAGGGAGCCTACAACGGAGAATGCAATTCTGGATCTTGTCCTAAGCAATGGGGACAGGATAAGGGAAGTCACAGTGGGGGAGAACCTAAGGACTAGTGACCATTGAGCTGTGGGGTTCACCATAAGGATGTCGCAGGAGGCTAGCCCGAAGGACAGACTTCGGTAAGATGAAGGATGAATTCAGGAAAGCTATGCAGGAATACGATGACATAAGGGGAGTGGTGAAACAGTGGGATAAGATAAGTGAAGCTCTGCACCTAGTAGCAAACCATTGTGTCATGCCCTGCAGCAAGAGCAAAAGAAAAAGGAAACCTCTGTGGTTCTCGAGGGGAGTAGCAGAGCTAGTAAGAGGAAAAAAGATGGCATTTCTGAGGTACAAGGCAACAAAAAGCAAGGAGGACTGACCGGCAACAATACTTGGGAAAATGAAGGGATGCGAACAAGGCAGTAAAGGCAGCAAAGGTCGAAACCGAGGAAAAGCTAGCTAAATCAGTGAAGGAAGGAGGGAAGACATTCTTTAGGTATATTAGTGTAGCAGGCCGAAAGGTTCCCTAACAATTTTAGAACAGGCCAGACGAATCTGAAATGAGAGGTAGGAAGCTTACTCAGGGACCAAGATGCAAAAGATTTATTTACAAGGGATAATAAAAAACAGATAACTGTTTCCACAACACTACAGGATATGGGAATAACCAACAAAACATTACGATCAGGACCAACAATTGGTTGAACCAAGAAAGGGGGTCAACCCCTTTTAGTCCAAGTCCTGCATGCACTTGGCCGAGATGACAAGCGGCGGGCGAATCAAGCTTGAGCTTTGCGATGAGTCGGCTGATCAGCAGGTGGGCATTGACCACACAAAGCACTTTTGCAAACAGGCCATAATGGGGCATCCCCTGCATGAACAGGACACATAAAGGAACACTGCTGGCTGGACAATTAAGAACTTGGCGATCCTCTGCGGCTCCAACCAAGAAGCTGAAGACATCCAGTCAGGAGATGGTTCTCTGGACGATCCGCAGCAATAACCACTGGCAGGTCCCCGGCACCCCTAAGCCGGCATGGTGGCACTAAGGATTGAGGCGCTGGACGCCACATCTCACACCATGCCGGCAACTCAGGTTCGGGAGCGAGCCTGGGTCATCAGTGGTCGGCAGGGACAGGAGAGGATTGAGCGTCTGGAGGACTGCTGTCCTCTCCTGGGGGTGGGTGGGTTGAGCTCCCGCTGTCTCGTGATCCCCAGTGGAGACTGGGGGTATCGCTACTTGCGGGAGCCATACGCAGGAGTATGGAGGTGATGGCGAATGTCCTGAGGGCGGGTGCAGGAGCACACCTGCCATGCACTGGACGTCATTGCACATCTGCACCTCCAGGAACTATAACAAAGGAAAACCCCAGTGCCTGGACAGGCGAAGGTGGGACCAGGGGAGCAACCACCACACTCTCTGTTGGATCCTACCTGGCTGGTCTCCGACTCTCCTCCTCTTCCTGGTGGCCCTTCTAAATTCTAGATAGAGCACCGGAGGAGTTAAAGGTGGTCCCACCTGGGGGGGGGTTCAGAGGTGAGGGGGGAGTGGGGCAGCTGGTGTAGGTGAGGGAGAGCACCGGCCGGAGGAGAGCTGGTCAGGAGGATCTCAGGCTGGGCGGGAATCAGGTTGCTCCGAGAGCCCCACTGGAGAGGAAATCTATGGGGCAGGTGACTGTAGCATAAAGAGTTTTTAAAAAAAAGGTCCCCAGCACCCAGTCCACCTCCCAACAAGATGACTGCTGGTGATGTGATCTCTGGACAGCCTCTGCAGAGTGACATGGGTACGCACAAACTTACAGTCGGCCAGCAAAATGAGAAACAGGGGCATGCACAATGTTAACTGGTGTCCCTTACGCTTGAGCCAGGGTGGCTCCTATTTATTTTTATTTATTTATTTGTATTTCGGATTACACCTTTGAGCCAAGGGCTCTTTTACAAAAGTTCCACATCAAGGCAATAAGGACAATAAGGTACAAAACATAACATGATCATTACAATGGAACTTACAAAAAAAAAAAAGACAAGTAAGGTTAGAATAATAGCAGCCAAAGGCATTGTCATGGAATTGTGTTGCGAGTTAATTATACAGTACAAGTCATAGGCGGCTCAGTGAAGCTTTGTTAGGAGTGGGTTAGTGGGAAAAGAGAAAGAAGAGTGGTGGTGGTGAGGGGTGGAGGAGAGGGAGGGAGAGAGAGAGAGAGAGAGAGAGAGAGAGAGAGAGGGAGGAGGGGAAAAATAGGGAGGGCATTGCGTTGGGTATGTGGTAAATGGGAAATAGCAAGGGAGGAGGAATTGATTGGACTCCAGGGGGCATAAGGCCCAGTGATGTGTTCTTAGCTAGGATGCAGGTCTGGTACTTTAGCCTGCCGGATACCTGGAGCCAGTTAGCCTGCTCGTAAATGTCACATGTGTGAGAAAGGTGGACAGCTGAAATAAGGAGTCTACATGCCTTAGTAAGGGCTACAGCTATGCGCCAGAGTGCAGTATCAGTAGCGGATCCATAGATAAAGAGCCTGTAGTCAATAGCTGAGATAGCAGAGCTCTGGATAGCGAGGGTCAAGGCTTCAGCCATTAGGCAATGTTTATGCTTGTATAGTAGCCCTATGCGGGAGTTCACAGTTTTAGCGATATTGTCAATGTGTTTCAGTCCTGAGCTGACTTACTTCCAGATACTTAACTAGTGGCTCTCTATCACTGTCGCAGAACTGGTGCTAGAAAACAATGGCAAAACTTCAAGACAGGTCCATGTCACTGGAGACGATTCTGTTGCAGGTAGCAGATGGGCCGGGGACCCCCCCCCGGGTTAGCGTTGGACTCTGAGGAAGCTGGTACGGACAACAAAGGTGAAGCTGGACTTCGGGTATGCAAGGATGCAATTCGATAGCACAGTCCAGAAGTTGAGTTCAGTTCAGTTTATTGTGATGGGATAAATTCCATTGAGCACGCTCATTTACAAGGAGATCCCTTATACAACATACTTATCGTACATAAAGATTGCAGTATAGTACAGTACAACACTGGTTACATAGATGGCACAGGGAATTTGACTGAACAACCTAACTAAAGTACACTAGATCAAATCACAACACTAGTATGCAGATTACAATACGTGAAGAGATGGCTGATCTGACAAATGAGGTATGAAGAGGGACAGAAGCAAGCAGACAGTTTAGATTTTTAAGCAAAGTTCAGTTCTTGCAGAACATACAGTCTTTAGTGGCACCAGACAGGCAATAGTGCAGTTCAGTTTGGGTGCTGGGACACTTAGGCCATAGGACCATCCCTCCCTCCAAAGGGTGCTGCAAGGGTCTTCCCCTTTCCTGGCTATTTCTGCAGATCCGACCCATGTTATCAATATTAATATCACCCCCCATCAGGCCTGTACCCTCACAGCATGCCTCTCCCACCTCTCAGGGCTTCTAGGTCACTGCACCCCTTTCCTTTAATCCAGGGCAAGCTGCTAACCAGCTCAGACTGACCTTCCCCAAATACCCTTTGACAAAAGTAAAATTAGAAAACAAAGTAACTTTATGGGCTCTGGTCACACCTGGGGCCATCTCTTTTCTCTTTTAGTGGGTACTTGGCCCACTGCCCTTTTAATTCCTCTTCCCCTCTGGGCTGGCAGCTCACTTAGGGAGCCCACTCCGCCCACCACCCCTTTTTCCTAGGGTGCTGGCCCTTTAAGTTTTTTCTTGGGCACTCTGCCCCTTTAATTGCCCTTTCCCCTCCCCTCCCCACTCCCAGCACCTGTGGCATGAGCAAACAGAAAGATCGGGCACTCAGCCCACTCATCACCTCAGCCTGGGTCCTCTACTCTGCTGGCAGGGGTCTTGACAAGCAGCTGGGAAGCCACGCTTCCACCCGGCTTTTTTTTCTTATCTGTGGCTCGTTGGCAGAACTCCAAGGTCTGGGACACATTTCCTACCAGACCACTTTTGGTGCTACACCCATTTGGTCTGCCGGCACTTGTGTTACCCCCCTCGCCGATTGGGGCTCTGCCCAGGTGGGACAGATTGCGTCAGGGAGCCGCACACAACCTGACCGACCCTGCTGCTGATGCTGCCACCACGTCTCAGACCAAAACTGGAGGGGAGCAACGCACAGGGAGCCATGGACACCATGCAGGTACCTTTTCTTCTTCTCCATGCTCCCCGCATCCTCCACCCTCCACACTATGCCGTTGACTGCTCTGCCTTAGCCACTCCCTGGCTCTTTTTGTAGGGCAGGAGTCCTGGCTTCAGACCAAGAATTTTCTAAGCCTTACAGAAGGCATTTTGCCTTTAGCCCCTCTTCCTTGCACCGAATGGAGCAAAATCAGACAAAGAGACTGGGAGGGGTCGGTGGGACTGCAGGCAATGTGGGGGATGGAACAAGGCAACTGGCTAAATAATAAAAAAAAGGAAATTCCCATGTTAGGGAGAGAGACCCGGTTCTTTGCTGTGCCCCTAGCTTTGGGGGTACTACAGTTCACCCCTTCCCCTTAAACATACATGTCCCCATGTAAGGGGGTCAATTATTCTGAATTTTAAAACACAAACAACATTTTAGTACTATAAACTATTTACCTAGTCTACTTGAAAACATTAATTCCTAACTGGTCGACTGTAGCATTTTTAACCTACAGAACAAAATGAACTACTGTGGCTTTCATTGTTCACTTGGGAGCTTAAGCAACAGGTTGGTAGAAAAGAGGCCAGGAGTTATATTTTGTTTTAAACTGAAATATTTGAATAGTTTGTTAGTGAAATTAGTTCTATGTGTTAAAAATTATTACCTTGAATTTGAACTGATACTTGGGCTGTGATATTGTAGGTTTGGGGATAGATGTTTGGCAGGGAAAATTAGAAGGTAATTTAAATGTGTTGTTTGCCTGGTGGTAGAAGAGCCTCCCACCCACCCTGTTTTGTAGGCTTTCAAATACTGAAAAGCCACTGGGGGTTGGGATTGAAGGCTGAGTATTTCTGTTTGGGACTGAAATTTGAAGCAACAGGAGTTGGTGGGCCTGTGACATCATACGGTACCTGGAGTCTGCTTACACACACTGTTAGTGGGACTGAACACATACTGGACTGTATGTGTTTGTGAGACTTGGGAACTTTGTTGGTGGGGTTGAAATTGGGTTTGTAAATAACTACAGTCAGTATAGAGAAAACTGTACTCCAGGGAAGGGACTGAGAAAGAGTGTGCTATTATAAACAGAGGGGGATAATCAGGGTGGCCATATTCCACCATGGCAGAGCATCTTCGAGGAAGGGTTGTAGGCTGCACAGGCTGTGGGATGGCAATAATTCTAAATTGGGCCTGAGAGAGGGAGGCTGCCCACCTGTAGACAGCTATCTTGTATCAGGAGGAGGTATATTGGTTAAGGAGTGTTGTGGGAGCTGGGGGGTGTCCAGGATAAGGGTGTGGATATGGGCAGCAGAAGGGTGGGGCTGAGGGAGGCTGGAGCAACGCTCTGAAATTACAGGACATTATGCTACAGCAAGCAGAAGGGGATATTAGGGACAGAGGACCCTTAGATAGGGAGTTGATGCCAAGGGGAAAGCGTATAGGGTGAAAATTCTTGAATTCAAGGAGACTGGAGGGGAAGAGTCAGGAGGGCTGTTGTGCTGGAAGCCTAAAACAGCAGACTGTGGGAAGGGAGCTCCTAAGGTGAACAGTGCAAGAGGAAGAAGAGGTCAGTTTAGAGATGCAGTCAGGGAAACTGTTACTTTGATGGAGGCTGACATAGAGTGTCACAACAATTTGAGATACTAAGCATCCTAGAGGGGGAGGAAGGGGTTGGTGGAAATGAGGAAACTTATACAGAGGCCGGGGGGAGGGAGTCAGATACCCATAGGGCATCACAGAACAGCTATGGAAAGGATAGACATAGTCCCAGAGGGAGAAGGGGAAACATATATGTTAAGCAAATGGGGGAGATGCAACATATTCCAGACATGAGGGAGGAGAGCATGATTGGAGAGGAACTGGGAGACAAGGAGGTGGGAGAGGAGCCCCCCTTCAGCAGGAAGGTCAGTACCAAGGATGGGGCCTAGCTAAGGGACCCACAGAGGCCTCTGGAGACAGGAGTACTATTACAAGGGGGATGAGGGTGGGGGGAAGGGAAACCATCAGGGCCAGGATAAATGGTTCAGATAAGAGGGTTAAAGGGACACCTATTCAGAGGGGTTTGAGTTAAGTGGGCAAAATAGCAAGGAGGCAGAAAGGAGGGTGACAAGGGGTCTCTAATAAGGCAGGAAGACTCCCATGAAATTGCGATCATGAATAAAGTGGGGAGGGGGGCTGAGAGAGCATAGTGGAGGTAACCATAAGGATGATGGCGGTGTTAAGGTTCTGTTACTGGGAGACTGGATGATTAAGGGTATCCATTGGGAGGACAGGGGATGGATGCCATAGCCAGGTGAAGGTAGTGAGTATCTCTGGGCTGACAGTGCACAGAGCAAAGTTCATGGTGTATGAAATGGTTAGGATTGTGGAGGAAAGATTTCCTGGTGCATTTGGGAACTAATGATCTAGAGGAAATAGCATTATGAAATCCAAGCAAGGTTCCAAGAACTTGCCAGAGTCTGTCGGGATAATGGATGCAACATTTCTTTTCGGAGATATTGCCAGTACCAAAGGCCTCAGTGGAGAAAAAAATAGCTACAGAGGTTAATGAATGGCTCAGGAAGTGGGGTGAAGAGAATGGGTTGGGGTGTTAGGGAACTGGAATGGAGTTTGGGAGGATAAGGGACTATATGCCAAGGATAGGTTTCATCTTGCCCCATTAGGGAAGGAAGTCCTTAAACAGGGATGGCTGACTACATACAAGAAAGGTGGGGTTTAAACTTGTAAGGGGGAAGGGATAAGGGAGGGGCTGACTGAGAAGCCCCTCCAGATGAGGGGAGTAGCTCAAGCCCAAGGGGGAGGAAACAGACTGGAGGTGGAGGTTTCAGGAGGAGCAGGGGAGGATGGAAGTATAAGGAATCTGGGTGGGGTTGACAAAAGGATCAGGGATAAGGGGTGGGGGTTAGTGTTAGTAAATGCCAGGAGCTTGGGAAACAAGTTGCCAGAGTTCCAGGCCATGCTGTTCGGGGGTGGATGTGGTGGCAGTCACGGAAACGTGGGCCAACAAAAACCATGACTGGGACCTAAATGCAGGGGTACACTATGCTTAGGAAGGATAGAAAGGAGGGCAGAGGGGGAGTATGTTCATTAGAGATGACATAGAAATTGCTATGGTAGAAGAGGCAGAGGGAAACGTGGAGGCCTTATGGGTCACCTTCACGATCCCCTGCAGGAGATAAGGTCAAGCTGAGAGTAGCATAGGCCCCGGGATGAGTGATGTTCTAGAGGATGGTTTGCTGGACAACATCATTGCCCAGTGTGGTCCAAAAGGGAAGGAGTGGTGTTGATGGGGGACCTTAATATGCCAGGTACTAACTGGGGAACCATGTGTCCTCTAAGGTGGCCAAGGAGCAGAGGCTGCTGGATGGCTTCCAGGATGTGTTCTAACACAGCATGTGATGGAGCCCACAAGGGAGGGGCATGTCCTGGATGTGGTTCTGGCGGATGGGGATCTGGTAAGGGACATGGTTGTACAGGACCCCCTGACTGGGAGTGACCACAATACTGTCTGGTTTCAAATAAGCATTGGGGGAGTGGGGGTGAGAACTAGGACACTGGCAGTGGACTTCAGGGGGGCAGACTTTATGGGCATGGGAAATATTCTCAAGGATCACTTGAAGGGGATTACCTCAACAACAAGTGTGGAAAGGAGATGGGAGGTCATAAGCGGGGACTTCATGGGGCAGTCAGGATCTGCGCTAAGTTGAAACGTAAGGGAGCAAGGTCACATAAACCATGCTGGTGGTCCAGTGAGGTACAGGTAGCAGTCAGAGAAAAGAAGGCGGCCTACAAAAAATATAAAACAACAAGAGGGGATAGGGATAAGGAAATGTACCAGCTTGCATCTAGAAAAGTCACCCGTATGGTGAGGGGAGCAAAGTCCAGTAAAGAGCAGCGGCTGGCAAAGGGGATACATGGAGGGGAAAAGGGGTTCTTCTGGTACATTGGGGAGCGGAGAAAAACTAAGGGCCATCTCAGCAGATTGAGATCAGAAGGAGGGTGGGTGGAAGAGGCGAGGGACCAGGCAGAGGTATTTAACGAGTACTTTGCCTCTGTGTTCACTAGGGAGGGGATGGATATCTACAAAGCAAGGCACAAAGGGATAGAAGCAGCAGGGAGTGGGATCAGGGAGCAGCAGAAATGGAGCAAAGGGAGGAAAGGTACCCCAGGGTGTCACATCTGGATAAGGATAAAAGACCAGTAAGGTGGAGGGACGGATGATGCCATCCCCACCAAAAGGGTGTGGTTTGCCCTCAAGGCCCTAAAGAAAGACAAATCTCCTGGGCCGGATGGCATTCATCCGAGAGTACTATGGGAATTGGCGGACATACTGGCTGCACCCCTGGCGGAGCTTTTCAACAGGTCACTTGAGACAGGAGGGTACCTAGGGATTGGCGAGAGGCACATGTGGTACCAATCCATAAGGGGTGGAAGGAAGTATCAGGAAACTATAGACCCATCAGTTTAACCCGTGGTGGGAAAATTAATGGAGAGTATACTAAAGGAACGATTGGGGTTTACTTGGAGGAGGTGGGAGGTCTGGATAGTCGGCAGCATGGGTTTGTGCCAGGTAGATCATGTCAAACCAACCTTGTGGAGTTCTATGAATGGGTAACATCAGAACTGGACAGGGGTAAGCCTGTAGATGTATTATTCTTGGACTTCAGCAAGGCGTTTGACTCTGTCCTCACAATGGTCTGGTGGAGAAACTGATGGGGTTAGGAGTAGGCCCTTTGATGGTCAGATGGATTGAAAACTGGATAGCTGGACGACTCAGAGAGTAGTGGTCTGTGGGAGCTCTCGAACCCTACAGAGGTTGGTAGTGGGTACCACAGGGCTCGGTCCTGGGTCCAATCCTGTTTAATGCATACATATCAGACATCAGGGATGGTATAGGGTGTGAAATGAGTCTCTTCGTGGATGACTCCAAGATGGGAGCAGTAGTTGAGGGAGAAGGGGAGGTTGGCCCTGCAAGGGGACCTGGACACCCTGGAAAGCTGGGCTCACACATGGAAATTAATTTCAATATCACCAAGTGCAGGTGTTGCATCTTGGTCGGGAAAGCCCTAAACACAGGTACACCCTGGGAGGGAGGTGCTGGAAGCCTCAACAGGGAAAAGACCTAGGGGTCATGGTGGATACATGTATGAATAACACTGAGCAGTGCAGGAGGCAGCTAGCAAGGCAAACAGGATGTTGGGATGCATCGCAGGGGGATCACCTCTAGGAGCAAGGAAGTGATTCTGCCACTGTACAATGGACTGGTTAGACCACACCTTGAGTACTGTGTACAGTACTGGAGACCACACTTGAAGAGGGACACAGCTCCTGGAGAGGGTACAGAGGAGGGCAACAAAGATGATACGAGGGCTAGGGATTTGACTTACGAGGACAGACTGAGAGCTCTGCCTGTTTTCATTGGAGGAGAGGAGAGACAGGGGACATGATTGAGGTCTTCAAGTACCTCAAGGAATAAATAGGGTAAACATGGAGGGATCTTTAGACTAAAGCAGGAAGGCATCACCAGAGGGCATGGTTTGAAGTTGGAAGGTGGAAGGGTGAGGGGAAAGAGGAGGAGGTTTTCACTGAGAGGGTGGTGGACCCTTGGAATGCTCTGCCTGGTGAGCTGGTTCAGAGATCCACAGTGGAGAGCTTTAAGAGGGTGGGACAGACACAGAAAGTGGATGTATCAGATGATGGCCTGTCCTGGGGGGGTGGGGATGGATGATAGGGGTTTCTGGAGCACAAGGGATGGGAGGGTCTCGGCACCCAACTAAGGATCTAGGTTCGAGCAGACTTGATAGACCATAAGGCCTAATCTGCTGGCAAATAGTATGTTAGTATGTAACTAAGAAGAGGGATGGACAGCCTCAAGGTGCCTTCCAGGAGTGGTTCCTGCCTCTCCTTGTTGATCCATCTATCCATCTTGACAGTAACTGGGCAAAACTTTAGATGCATTCGATGCACTAGCTTTTGCTTTCCATCCAAGGCTTGGAGCTGGTAGCTATGCATTTTGCAGAAAGGTCTGTCCACGATGACATATGGGTTGGGATCCCACCTTGAAGATGACACTTCATCACTTCAGGACCTCACCATCACTCGTTTCCCTATGGGCAAGGGCATTTCCTGATCATAGGCATCATCTGACTCTTCCCCGTCATTTTGGTCTATACATGCTTTTTTTTTTTTTTTTCTCCCATTTTTTCCCCCAGACCGCGGACCCTGGCAGACACGTATGAGCGAGTGCGTGGAGGTGCATGCACAGGCCAGGCACCGGCTCAGCCCCTTTTGCCTCACCCATGGCCGCTGCTCCCCCTCACCTACGCTTCCCACCAGACCTCCACCTGGTAGGAGCAGAACTATGGGGGGAACGGACAACCACCCCTGGGAGGGGAGAACTGCCTACTGCAGCTCAATTCCACTCCGACCCTCCCCCCATGCCGGCTCCCTGGCAACCCAAGGTCATTCCCGAACCTGGGTCACTGGAGTATCGCGAGGTAAGGTGTCCAGGGCCTCAGTGCCACTGGGCCAGATGGAGGCAGAAGTTTGACGTCTTTGCAGAATATTTAAACTAGAAAATGGGGAGAGGGGAGCAGCACCCCATACGTTGAATGGGAAGAATAACCCTCCCCCCTCAGCTAGTTGTCAAACAGGATTTCAGCATGTTTGTAGTTCATTTGGATCACCAGGTAAGGAAAAAGGTCCAGCTCCCCATACGACGCACAGGGGAAACACCAGACCTCGCCCAACAACTAACACACCAAAATCAGGCCAATGGAAAATCATGTACACAAATGCTTTCATTCTGGAAAACAAGATTCCAGACCTGCGGGCAATAATGACAGAGGCTAAACTGGACATAGTAGCCACTAGCGAGATATGGTTTACCAGTAACCACATTTGGGAGACTTCTGTACCTGGCTATGTACTGTTCAGAAGAGCCGAGGCAAACGGGGGGGGGGTGGAGTGACCCTTTATGTCAATGAAAATATCAAAGCTACAGAAATTCAGAATACACATAAGGAGCCAGAAGAACTGTGGGTCACCCTGGAAACAGAAAATGGGACAGCTATATGAACTGGGGTTGTGTACAGGCCTCCAGACTAGGGGGAGGACATAGACACATTACTGTTAGAAGATATACAAAACATGACAGCTAAATGGGATGTTCTGATAATGGGAGACTTCAACATGCCAGATACAGATTGGTCAATACCAGCAGGAACATCTGCCAGAACTAGACACATGGTGGATTCCCTGTAGGGGGAGGGCCTCAAACAACTGGTACAATAACCCACAAGAGACAGTGCTATCCTAGATCTAGTACTAATTAACAGGGAAAGGATCACAGATCTCCAGGTAGAAGGTGACCTGGGGGCCAGTGACCATCACATGGTATGCTTCAATTTGGCCACTAGAACTAAATCACCCCATTCCAAGGAAAAATATGGGACTTCACAGGAGCTGACTTTGATAAGATGGCCAGAGTTAAGCTAGCCCTGGCAAAAAGAAGGACAGCCGAGGGGGGTACAGGCAAAGTGGGCAAGCATTAAGGATGCAATACTTGAAGCAACATCCCATTGTGTTAGAGAGAAAAGGAAGTGCAAAAGAAGAAGGAAACCACTTTGGTTCTCAAAAACAGTAGTAGAAAAGGTCAGAGCTAAAAGGCTGGCCTTCAGGAAATATAAGTGTAACCCTCTTGCAAATGGGGGTTCCTAGAAATGCCAGTCTGGGTTTACCTTAGTCCATTGGTTCTGTCTTTCTCCTGTTGTCTCTCGGGCTTCTCCTGACTTGGCCTCTTATTTTTCTTGCTTCCCAGGTCCTGTTTGCCCTCGTGTGTGCACCAGCTTGCAGTCAAATGAAAATCCAGACCCTCGGGGCTTAAACTGCTGACAGCGAGCTCCTGCTGTAAAAGTGCTGCCTCCAGGGCAGCGGGAGTCACGTTGGCGTGCACAGCGCCTTTGATGTGGAGCCACTTGTTTTGCGGTCGCCTCGGGGACTGTGCCGTGGGTCCCAGGATCCCTTCCACCTATTTGGGACCTGTTGACCACAGACAGCCTGCTGGGGGACCGCTCAGATGGGAATTAAAGAAGTTCTGACCGGGGCTCATTTGAGTATGCCTCTGCAGGGCCCCGGTCATCTGAATAATGCATAACAGTGTATCTGGCTGCCTCCAGGGTAGCTATGTTCAGCTCCAGCCGAAAAGTAAAGAATTAAAATGTTTTAAATAATGGAACTGTTGCTGCTTGTTGGGAATGTATTGTGCATGTGGGGGAAAGTGCTTAAAGTTAAAATGAGTACTGTTTCCCTGGCAATTCCAGTATCTGGGACTCCGTGTGTCAGCCTGTCAGCTGCTACAAGGGGAGCTTGCATAAGTGCAGTAGCGACAGGAAAAGTAAAAGAGCCATGTTTTTCATCTGTGCAGTGACTGCAAGTACAGCCTTTAAGCTATAGAACTGTGGGGCATGTGGGCAAATAATTACTTCTTTCTGGCTGCACCAGGACATTATTCAGGACTGTATCTAATCTGCTATAAGGGACAGTGGGTTAAGCAGCCATTGCCAGCAGTACAGCCAATTGGAATTGCAGCAATAGATAGCCAGGACTTGTGGGACATTCACTGCATCTCATGGGTGAGCACCCAAGTGCTTATGGGGGCTTACAGGGACATTATTTTAGGCGCAAATTCCACAATCCAATTGTGCCTCGAGTGTTCTGATTGACAGGTCCTTCAGCAACTTGGAGACATGTCACCCCATCCCTGCTACCAATCAGGAGTTGAGATAGGAGCTCTATAAAGAGACAGTGTTGTCAGTTTGTCTGGAGATTTTTGAGAGATTCAGAGAGAGAGCCAGAGCAGGCTCCAGCCTGCTGGGAGCCCCCCATGGGGGAGGGTCTCAGGCTCCAGCCATACCACCAGGTCTGGGCCACTTAATCCAAGCCCTTTCAGCCTTCAGGGGGCATTTATTATTTTCTTCAGTTATCAGTTAACTAGTTACAGTAATTGTGCTTTCTGCAACAGCTAGTCTGGAGGTTGCCAGTACTGTCCTCCAGAGGCTAGCCTTCCCTCCCACGTCGGGGAAAGATGTGGACCGAAGAATCAGATGTCCAGCAGCGGTGAGAGCGCTAACCAGACCAGATGACATCATGCAGTGGTAAGAGCGCTGAGCAAGGACCTCAGTGGTGAGAGAGCTGAAGACGTCTTCAGGATGTCTTCGATTGCGGATGAGACCTGTGGAGGACCTGAGTGAGTACCCTCGTACCCCCAGGTGCGAGGGAGAAGCTAAGCAAGTAATCTTGGGGGCTCCATGCCCCATTAAGAAATGTGTGCTGTTAAATGTGAAGTATTGAAGTCATCAGTCTGGGCTACTAACCCCATAAGAGACTGCCTAGTTCAAGATAATGGATGCATCTTGTCTGTGGCCCAAATGGCTAAGTTGCAGGTGCAGCAAGATGCTGGTCTTAGTGAATCATATAAATGTGTAGCTATGGGTTAGAGTCCTGCCATCATGGAGCTGTCTGCCAAGACGCACTTGCCACTTCATGAGATGGGAGGCCCTAGAGCATATTAATATTTAAGGTACCTTAAAGAGAACGTACCTGTGTCTGCACAGAATTTCATCTAAGAGCGCTTGGTATAAGTGTTAAATGGCTAGACGTGCTGGATAGGACTCCACTTGTGGATAATGTTCTTGGTATAAAGAATGTACTGGATGTGACTGCCTGTGACTAAAGTATGGAATGCTTGATAAAAGTGTCGTTGCCAGCTTACTCTGGATGGATGCGTTTTGGTATATAAAGTACTGCATGTGACCATATTTGAATTGCATATAGGATGCTTGACAAAAGTATCACCCTTATTGCTTTGAATGGGACTTTCAAATATTGTGCTGAATGTTCTGGATGTAAGATCCAGATAGTTTATTCTGGAATGTTCAGAAGTCTGTGAGTGCAGGGCAATCCCTGCTGTGGTTGTAAATAGTAATTTGCTGCTTTACAAAAATCTGTTTCCAAGTTGCCCCCACCCTCAAATTAATAGCCGGCCACCCCGACCAGCTGCAACTCCATCAGGCCTGCAACATCTTGGACTGTGGTATCTATTTAACCAGTATGGTATGAGATTGCAGGGTTTCTGCTGTATCTGGGACTGGTACCAGTGTGGGTATTTTTAATAATTATGTTTAACATCTAATTTATCAGCAGCTAGATAGCCAGGCTCTGGATGTCTTAAGTTGAATGGTAAAATGTGATTTATGTCTGCCTGTTAATATGTAGCCACCCAGCTGGAGGGTTCACCAGCAAAATCCAAAATTATTTCTGTACATGTGTAAATACGGTAAGATATCCTCTATTTCTCCTGTTTCCCTTTCCTAGCTCCTTTATTTTACCCCCAAAATAAATATCTTGTTGTTGTTTGAAATCGTGTGTGAGCATATTATTAGAGAGAGCCTTTAATTCAAAATGTTGAAACGTGGGGAACTGTATCTTGGGGCATGTCTGGGGAAGGTAACTGGTCACCGTGGGTGATGTAGCAGCTCAGGGGGCTACACCCAGTACCATCTCACCCATGTAAAGCACCCTGGGTGGAGGCATTGAGCAAAGGTTTAAAAAAATTTTATGAGTTAGTGAACCCAACCCCCTTAGCCTATGTCCAGGGTAGTAGGCAGGGGTGTAACATGGGGGGGGGGTGCTGCCCAGGGGTTACATAAGGGAACGCAGCAGGATGAAGATAGGGAGGCATACCAAACTTCCCTAAGGGAAGCAGGGAAGGAAGTAAGGCAGACAAAGGCCCAAACTGAGGAAACACTAGCACAAACAGTAAAAGAAGGTGACAAGTCTTTCTATATATACATTAGTGAAAGGAGAAAGTCCTGAGGGGGTATTGCTAAGATCAGAGAGGATAAGGGGGCATGCGAAGAGGAGGACCATGTACAAGCATCTATCCTAAATAGACACTTCTGTTCAGTATTTACTGAAGAGAAGGTAGGGCAGGGCCCACAGCTCAGCACCATGGACACAGGTGGTAGGGAGGTGTGCACTAGTCTCTTCACAAAAGAAAAGGTTCTACAAGAGCTTGATAAGCTCAGGGTGGGCAAGGCAATGAGACCTGATGGCATACCTCCCAGGGTACTAAAGGAGCTAAGAGTGGAACTAGCAGAGCCATTATCAGAATGGTTTAGTGAGTCTCTGAGCACAGAAGAGGTCCCAGAAGACTGGAGAAGGGCTCATGTGATCCTGCTCCACAAGAGTGGTAGCACGGAGGAGGCAGAGAACTACAGACCAGTCAGTCTTACCTCAGTAGTGGGCAAGATTATGGAGGCACTCCTTAAGGAAAGGATAGTGCAACACCTGGAATCCATAGAAGCACAGGATCCAAGACAGCATGAGTTTACAAAAGGAAGGTCCTGTCAAACTAATCTCATAGATTTCTTTGACTGGGTAACCAGAGCGGTGGACCAAGGGGGAGAGGTTGATGTCACCTACCTTGACTTCAGCAAAGCTTTCGATATTGTTCCACATAGAAGATTGATTAATAAACTAGGTAGGCTCGGGGTGGGTCAAAAGCTGGTCAACTGGGTGGCAAACTGGTTGACAGGCAGAAAACAGAGAGTGGTGGTAAATGGTATACAGTCAAAAGAGATGCAGGTCACAAGTGGGGTACCTCAGGGATCAGTCCTGGGGTCAGTCTTCTTCAATATCTTCATCAGTGACATTACAGATGGACTGGAGGGTAAGGTTTGTCTGTTTGCAAACGACACCAAGATCTGCAACAGAGTAGATGATCCAGATGGTGTGGAAAGAATGAGAAGAGATCTGGATAAACTAGCAAGATGGTCAGAAGAGTGGCAACTGGGGTTTAACATAAAGAAGTGCAAGATCATGCACATAGGGAAGAGAAACCCTGAAGCCACCTATAGGCTGGGAGGGGAGTTGCTGGCAGTCACAAGAGAAGAAAGAGACTTGGGCATCATCATCACCGATGACCTGAAATCATCCAAGCAGTCCACTAAAGCAGTAGGTAAGGCTAGAGGGATGTTGGGGTGTATTAGTAGGGGTATCACAAGTCAGAAGAGGGAGGTAATAATCCCTCTTTACAAGACACTGGTTAGGCCTCTATCTGGAGTACTGCGTGGCAGTACTGGAGGCCACACCTTCACAAGGACATTAACCAAACTGAGGCAGTCCAGAGAAGAGCAACCAAAATGGCGAGGGACTGCATCAGAAAACATATGAGGACAGATTAATGGCGCCAATATGCATACCCTAGAGCAAAGGAGGGAGGAGAGAGGTGATATGATTGAAACATTCAAACACCTTAAGGGCATTAACAAGGTGAAAGAGTCTAACATGTTTCAATATAAGAAAAATAGCAGGACATGAGGACACAGCATGAGATTAGAGGGAGGCTGATTAAGGGGTAATGTGAGGAAGTTATTTTTCACAGAAAGGGTGGTGAATGCATGGAACGGCCTACCTCAGGAAGTGATGGATATGAATACAGTGCAGGGCTTCAAACAGGCATGGGATAGGATGGGTATATAGGCCATTGACAGAGCAAAGGCTGATGGCACATTCATAAGGTAGAAAAATAAATGGGCAGACTGGATGGGCCTTGCGGTCCTTATCTGCTGTCAACCTCTGTGTTTCTATACATGCTGTTTGACTGACCGGGTGACTTAGGCTGCATTTGAAGAGGTGCCCTTCCTTTCCTTTGGTGGTCCTGTACTACTGCCAGAACTGACATTTGGATTGGGGGGGGGGTGCAGCCTGCATGCTCTGCCAGCTGATATCGGTTATGGTGGCCCGAACTGGATCTGGTTCTTGATGAGCTTGGTCATCAGTGCCATACGAACTCCAGGTGCCTCGGGATGCAGATGCTTGCTGGTTGGCTCATTTAACACTACTGGGATGTTGGGCTTTGGGAGTTCTGGCAATTGTTGGGGGCATGCAGCATTTAGTCAGGTGCACTCATCCTTTCACAAGGATGCCTGTAGCTCCCCCCAAGTGTCAGCGAAACTCCACCGCCTTTTGCGTCTCGATGAGCAGCTCACTTCTGAGTTTTTCAGTCATAACATCATAGCTTTGGATAACTGCAGTGCACCGGGACACTGCCTCATTTTGGCAGAGGGCTTGCTCAGCCTGTTCCTTAATCTTTTGATCCCGCTGTTGGAGATTCTTTTTGAGGTCCTTACACTCTTTCCACAGCTTGTTAGTCTGCTTGGCATATTGTGCAACCTGCTGTATAAGCTCCAGGTACCAGGCCTCCCTTTGGGGATCCCAGTCAGGAATCTGCTGACTCGCATCACAGGTGACAGCACTCGCCATGTACACAGGCTTCTTCACTCGGGCATCTTGAATTCTGAATTGACTTTTGACAGTACCATGACAGCTTGGTTGCGCTGCTTGATTCTCCCCATCTCCCTTTGTGTGTCCTCATATAGCTTGTGCTGAGCTCTCTTGACTTCACTGCTTCTGGCATCATTCCACTCCCATGATCGCTGAACGGGCCCCACGGTTTCTTTGCCTAGGTGAATGGTCCGGCCGTGCTCCACCCATCAATCCATGTGTCTTCGACCTCGGTTTCTTCTCTTCCTCCCAGGCCAGCGTGGTCATGGCCCATCCTAGGGCTGGGCCCCATGCCTCGTTTCTGTGATGAATGCCGCCAGCTCCCACTCTTGACATGCCACACAGGCCAGCTCCTCTTGTATAACACAGCGGGGATCCCACTTCATATCTTCTCTTGCAGGCATCTTGGTGTGGGTAGCTTCAAGCTTTGGACTCCTTGATGTTTCTAATCCTGTTCGCAGCTCCAAGTTGTAGCAGGCCAAAAGGTTCCCTAACAATTTTAGGACAGGCCAGATGAATCTGGAAGGAAAGGCAGGAAGCTTACTCAGGGACCAAGATGCAAATGATTTATTTACAAGGGATAATGAAAAACAGATAACTGTTTCCACAACACTACAGGGCATGGAAACAACCAACAAAACATTACGATCAGAACCAACAATAGGTCAAACCAAGAACAAGGGAGTTAACCCCTTTTAGTCCAAGTCCTGCATGCACTTGACTGAGATGACAAGCGGCCGGCAAATCAAGCTTGAGCTTTGCAGTGAGTCAGCTGATCAGCAGGTGGGCATTGACCACACAAAGTGCTTTTGTAAACAGACCATAAAGGGGCATCCCCTGAATGAACAGGACATAAAGAGGAACACTGCTAGCTGGACAGTGAAGAACTTGGTGATACTTTGCAGCTCCGAGCAAGAAGCTGAAGACTTCCAGTCAGCAGATGGCTCTCTAGACGATCCACAGCAATGACCACTGGCAGGTCCCCAGCACCCAGTCCACCTCCCAATAAGATGACTGTTGGTGATGTAAACTTTGAACGGCCTCTATGAAGCAACACAGGTATGCACAAACTTACGGTCAGCCGGCAGAATAAGAAACAGGGGCATGAACGATGTTAACTGGTGTCCCTTATGCATGAGCCAGGGTGGCTCCTAAACTGACTTACTTCTGGATACCTAACTAGTGGCTCTCTATCACTTACCATTGCAGAACTGGTGCTGGAACACTGTGGCAGAACTTTGAGACAGGTCAACGTCACTGGAGACAGTTCTGCAGCAAGTGGCGGATGGGCAGGGTACCCCACCCCCCCGGGTTAGCATTGGACTCTGAGGAAGCTGATCCAAACAACAAAGGTGAAGCTGGGCAAGAGGTATGCAAGGACGCAATTCAAAAGCACAGTCCAGAACCAAGCAGACAGTTTAGATTTGTAAGCAGAGTTCAGTTCTCCCAGAAAATACAGTCTTTAGGGGCACCAGGCAGGCAACAGCGCAGTTCGGTTTGGGTGCTGAGCCACTTAGGCCATAGGACCATCCCTCCCTCCAAAGATCACTGCACCTTTAAGGGTCTTCCCCTTTCCTGGCCATTTCTGCAGCTCTAACCCACATTATCAATAATAATACCCCCCCCCCTGTCAGGCCTGGACCCTCACAGTATGCTTCTCCCACCTCTCAGGGCTTCTAGGTTGTGGCACCCCTCTCCTTTAATCCGGGGCAAGCTGATAACCAGCTCAGACTGACCTTCTCTGAATACCCGTTGAGAAAAGTAAACTTAGAAAAAACAAAGTAACTTTATGGGCTCTGGTCACACCTGGGGCCGTCTCTTTTCTCTTTTTTTGGGCACTCAGCCCACTGCCCTTTTAATCCTTGAATCTGTGCACAGTCACCTTCTGCTCTGTATTTATTGGATTGTATTTATTGGATTTTAAGAAAATGTCTGGTTGCTAGATATACATATATATTTATTAACTGTTTTGTATCAATGATTTGTTGAGATATTAGTGTACAAATTGAGGGCCTCCTTCAAAATGAGCTTTGCTCAATAGACTATTGTTACAACTATCCTTTTCACAATTTTTGAATAAAATTGTATGAATGAATGAATAAAATGAATGAATGAAAAAATGAATTCCTCTTCCCCTCTGGGCTGTCAGCTCATGTAGGGAGCCCACTGTGCCTCCAACCCTTTTTCCTAGGGTGCTGCCCTTTACGTTTTTTTCTTGGGCACTGTGCCCCTTTAATTGCCCTTTCCTTTCCCCTCCCCACTCCCAGCACCTGTGGCGTGACCAAACACAAAGATCGGGCACTCGGCCCACTCACCACCTTGACCCGGGTCCTCTACTCTGCTGGCAGGGTTCTTGATAAGCATTCAGGAAGCCATGCTTCCACCCAACTTTCTTTTCTCAGCTGCAGCTCATCGACAGAACTCCAAGGTCCAGGGCATATTTCTGGCTGGACCCCTTTTGGTGCTACTCCCTTTTGGTCCATCAGCACTTGTGTTACCTCCCTCGCCAGTCGAGGCTCTGCCCAGTTGGGACAGGTTGCTTCAGGGAGCTGCACTCTACCCGACCGACCCTGCTGCTGCTGCCACCACATCCTGGAATGACGCTGGAGAGGAGTGATGCAGAGGGAGCCATGGACACCTTGCAGGTACTTTTCCTTCTTGTCCATGCTCCCCCCATCCTCCACCCTCCTCACTATGCCACTGACTGTCCAGGTTTATCCACTTCTTGGCCCTTTTGTAGGGTAGGGGTGGCCTGGCTTTGGGCCAGGGATTGGGCACTACAAGCCCTACAGGGAGGGTCTTCTGCCTTTGTCCCCCCTTCTTTGCACCGAATGGTTCAAAATCAGACAAAGGGACTGGCAGGGGTCGGTGGGTCTGCAAGCAAGGGGGGATGGAACGGGGGAACTGGCTAAATAATAAAAAAAAAAAAAAATTCCTATGTCAGTGAGAAAGCACCCAGTTCTTTTTGCGTGCCCCTAATTTCAAGGTACTACATTAATCTAGAGAAGAAAGATGGGGGGGGGGGGAGAGATTGTGAGACTTAGGTAAGGGGGAAGCAGGGTAGTGGAGAAAGACATTGACAAGGAGACCATCCTCAACAAATACTTCTGCTCTGTATTCATGGAAGAAAGCAATAGGGACAGCCTCCCATTAATAGAGAAGGGCAAACAGAGAGAAGGGATGTACATTTGATCTTTTTCAGAGGACAGATTAAAAAGAACACTAGAATGGCTTAGGGTAGATAAAGCTATGGTGCCGGATGGGATACACCCAAGGATCCTAAAGGAGCTCCGGGATGAACTGGCCAAGTTTTTAAGTGGATCACTCAGGCGTGGTTCCAGAGGAGTGGAGGAGGGCACAAGTGGTACCCCTGCACAAAAGTGGTAGCAAGGAGGAGGCAGAAAACTACCGCCCTGTAAGTTTTACCTCAATAGTAGGTAAAATGATAGAAACCCTGCTTAAGGAAAGGCTGGTGGACTACCTAGAGACAAGGGGGCTGCTGGACCCAAGGCAACATGGATTCACGACAGGGGGGTCATGCCAGAACAACTTGATTGATTTCTTCGAGTGGATGATGAAGGAAATAGACTAGGGCAGAGTAGTAGATGTGGCCTATCTGGACTTCAGGAAGGCCTCTGACACAGTCCCACACATGAGACTAATCCACAAGCTGGCAAATCTGAGGGTGGGGACAGAAGTAGTCACATGGGTTAGAACCTGATTGAGAAAAAGAACACAAAGAGTGGTGGTAAATGGGGTTAGCTCACAGGAGGGATGGGTAACAAGTGGCGTACCCCAGGGATCAGTGCTGGGACGAGTGCTCTTCAGTGTCTTCAAAAGTGATATTGCCAAGGATCTAGAAGGGAGAGTTAGCCTGTTCGCGGACAATACAAAGCTATGTAACAGGGTAGACACACAGGAAGGTATAGAAAAAATGAGGAGAGACCTGAAGAGGATAGAAAACTGGTCCAAGGAATGGCAGTTGGGTCTCAATGCAAAAAGTGCAAGATTATGCACCTGGGGTGAGGGAATCCTAGGGTTAAGTATGAACTAGATGGGGTAACACTGCAGGCCACCAAAAGAGGAAAGGAACTAGAGGTAGTCATAGAAGATGCCCTCAAAGTGGCTAAACAGTATGACAAAGCAGTCAGAAAAGCTAACAGAATACTAAGGTGCATAGGGAGGAGTATAACAAGTAGAAGGAGGGAAGTGGTGGTACCATTGTACAACTCCCTAGTAAGGCCTCATCTGGAGTACTGTGTTCAGTTCTGGAGGCCCCATCTCCAGAAAGACAGACAGGATGGAGACGGTACAGAAGAGGGCAACAAAAATGGCATCCAGGATGCAGCACAAGTCATATGAGGAGAGACTCAGAGCTCTCAATATGTACTCCATGAAGAAAAGGAGAGAGAGGGGGGAAATGATAGAGGCCTTCAAGTATCTGAAGGGGATCAACAGGGTACCAGAGGGGAGCATCTTTCACATAAAGGGAAATAGCAGAACAAGGGGGCACCACATGAAACTAAAAGGGGGAAAACTTAGGGGGAACTTGAGGAAGTTCTACTTCACTGAAAGTGTTGTAGAGAGATGGAACTATCTCCCCCAGGAAGTGGTGGGGGTGGCCACGGTTCAGGGATTCAAGAATGCATGAGATAGGCATATGGGAATTATCAAGCTAGGGTGAAAGGGGGAGAACTTGTCATAGTGTCAGTGGCTTAGCAGGTAGCACACTCACCTCTGAGGCCGGGAGATTAGTAGACTGTGGGTTCTATCCCCACACCAGACACTTGGGTTAATATCCCAATACAGACACTAGTGCAGCATGAGGGGATTGCTGCACTCCAGAGATGCCATCTTTCAGTTGAGATGTCAAACCTAGGTCCCATCTGCCTGTTCTGGTGGTAGTTCAGGTGGGATGTTAAAGATCCCATAGCACTTTTTAAAAAGAGCAGGGGAATTTCCAAGTGCCCTGGTCAAATTTCCCCCATTCATGAAAAATACCACCAACAGCTTAATCTGGTTCAAGGTCAGTTGGCATTCATCTGTATCTCCCTCCCCCAGATCATGCCTGAAAATAGGCAAGATTTGTCTAGTGCACTTACCTGGTCAACAAAAACTAAATAAATAAAATAAATAATAGCATCTAGTGTACCTTAAGTATTAGAAAGAGGGATAGGGCAGCTGGATGGGCTGCAAGGCCCTTATCTGCTGACATCATCTGTGTATCTATGTATCTGTGCTTACCACAGAGGTCAACAGCTCCCATTTGTGCTCCAGGGCCTGAGACCTTCTTAGCCTGTCTGTCAAGACATTCTTGGTCACCTGGGAGAAACACAGCTGAGAACTGAATACCAATAGACATGACCCAGTACCATACTCTCATCTCCTCTCTACATAGAAGATAAGAGTGAGCGCCTCCTTGCTTGTTTATGTAGTGCACGCACTGACATTGTCTGTCTGAATCAGCAAGAGACTGGGGCTGAAATGCCTTTAAGCCAGGTAGGACAGCCCTCATCTCCAGAACATTGATCTGTACAATGGACTCTAGGTCCATGAGCCTTGAGTCTGACAAGATCAGAAGTGGGAACCCCAACACAACACTGAGGCATCCATTGTCAGGATCTGCAAGGAGTCAGGTGAAAAAAATGGAATGCTTTGTAACAGGTTCTGGCAGTCCATGCACCACACCAGAGTACGGCAGAGAGGGGACATGTCAAGAACCATTTGTTCCAACTCATCCAACAGCTGGTCCCACTGTGCCCAAAGAATCTAATGCAGAATATACATATGAAGGTGTGCAAAGGGACTGTGATGATGGCCACAGCCATCAACCCCGGCAGAGGTAACGTCATCCAAGCTGATATGTAATGGCTTCTGTGTATCAGCTGAGCCAGAGAGGCACTGCCCACCACCATGTTCAGGACCACCCCAGTATACTGGAGGCAGTGACAAGGAACTAGGATGGATATCAGAATGTTCACAGTGGCTCTCAGTTCCTCAAACAACTGTCGTGTCCTGGACAGTATGTACAGGATTTCATCCCTGGATGGGGCCTTGAATAGCCAGTTGTCCAGATAGGGGAAGACATAAAGCCCTTCCCTCCAGAGAGCTGCTGCCACAACAGCTGAGCATTTGATAAGTGCCTGCAGTGCCAAGGATAAGCCAAAGGGTAAGACTAATAATTGATAATGGCTGCCCTCCAACACAAATTGGAGGTACTGCCTGTGGCATTTGCTAATCTTGATATGAAGGTATGCATCCTTCATATCGAGGGCGCAGAGCCAATCTCCCTTTTGCAGCAGGGGGATTACAGCCTGAACAGACACCATTCAAAGCATTTTGTAATCGATGAAAAGGTTCAAGTCTCTTGCGTCCAATACAGGACACAGATCTCCTGTCTACTTGGGCACCAGGAAGTAACAGGAATAAAATCGCTTATTTCTCTCTTGTTGGGGGAACAGGTTCTATAGCATGCTTCTGGACAGTCATCATTTTCTTTGAAGCGATTCTGAGAATGGTTGGTAGAGACTCTAGTCGTGCTGGGCTTTGGAAATTTGCCTCTCAATCGCCTGAACTACTTAGAGCTTTGCTTGTACAATGGCTGTTTGCTGAACACAATTGGAGGTAACCACTTAACTGTAACTAGGAACGGCTAACAAACGGGCGGAAAATCCTACAAAGTGCTTTTGAGTAACTGCAAAAAAGGAGAAGTAGTGGAACTAAAGAAAAGAAGGGGAAGGCTAAGAAGCCAGGATAAACAGTCTAGAGACTTGACTTGAATGAAGTGGTTCTGATACAAATGTGGACACCTGTGTTATTGCTGCCTTCAAACATTGCATAAACTGGACAATCTAGATCTAGAAACAGCCTAAGATCCAGATTTGAATTAATGCAATTGAATTACACATTTCATATTCTCAAATGTGGTGCTCTGTGAATGTCTGAATGTTTTTAGAATTGTGTATTGAATTTTGTTGAATATTTTTTGACTATCAGAGGGTGGCCCTGCAGGGGAACCTGGAGGCTCTGGAAAGATGGTCTAGAAAGTGGAAGCTGAGGTTTAATACAGGGAAATGCAAGGTACTCCACCTGGGGGCCAGAAACCCAGGCCAAGTGTACACCCTGGGGGGGGGGAAATACTACAAGTCTCAATGGCTGAGAGGGACCTGGGGTGGTGGTGGATGTCAAGATGAACAACTCGGAGACTTGTAGGAGGGCAGCAGCCAAGGCCAACAGGATGCTGGGATGCATCGCTAGGGGATCACCTCCAGGCGGAGGAAGTGATACCCCTCTGTATAACTGCTTGGTGAGGCCAGACCTGGAGTACTGCGTGCAGTTTTGGATGACTTAAAGAGGGATATTAACCTCCTGGAGAGGGTCCAGAAGAGGGCAAACCAAAATGATTTGGGGCTTGGGGACAGGACCTATGACGAGAGGCTCGAAGAGCTAAATATGTACACTTTGGAAGAGAGAAGGGGCCGGGGGGACATGATAGAGGTCTTCAGGTACATGAAGAGGGTAAATAGGGGAGAAACAGTGAGGGTGCTTCGAAGGAAGGAGGAGGGGGCCACTAGAGGGCATGGGTGGAAGCTGGAGGAAGATTCAGGGAGAAAGGAGGAGGTGCTACTTCACTGAGAGGGTGGTAGAGCCATGGAATGCACTACCTAGGGGGCTGGTGGAGGCAGAGACAGTGGAGGGGTTCAAGAGGGGGTGGGACAGGTACAGGGGAAGGTTCAAGAAGCAAAATCCAATGCAGCAAGAATATCCGGAACTGGGAAGGGAGAAGCCAGAGAAGGCGAGGGGGACAGCAAGGTCAGCACCCAGGGTGGGAGCTGACCAAACAAGCAGACACGAAAGACCATTAGGCCTATTCTGCTGGCATTTTAGTATGTTAGTATGTTAGTATGTTAGGATTGCTTTAGCTCTCATCTAGACTTACAGGCTGTTAGCGCACTTAAATATGATATACTCACAGTTAAATACTTTTATAAGGTATTTAATACTTAGTTCTGGTGTTTAGGAGCCACTTTGAAAACCTGTATTTGGGAATTACAAAGAACATTAGTTGATTAGTCTGATCACCTGTTTTACCTAGAATTAGTTACATTAGCCAGCTATAAATTAAAAAACACTTTGTTGTTAAACTTTGCTGACAGGTCTGACCTAAGAATATATTTGATAAGCCGATTTTTCTTGTTGGGCTTCTGCTATCTTAACTGATTGCTAGAGCATGATGGTTCTCACAAGAAGTGGGAAGAATAGCTCGCCTCATCGAGGGAATATGGATTAGTCTGCTTTGACTAAAGCAGAAACTCAAATTAAATAGCCTATCAATAGATCTAAGAAAACAAAGAAGGCAAAGGAAGCTAGGATAAATGATAATGCCCCATCTATAGTTACTATGCAAAGAAAGGGAAATAAAATACAAGTAACCCCCACAGTTAGACCTAAATGGGGGAAGGAATTAAAAATTACTGACATATGGGTAGATACTTTTGAAGAACCATGCAATTTATCTATACCTAAGTCTCGGATTGGTAGTCCAAAGTCCCAAGTAACTCTAATGGAAAGACTAGATGCTTCTGACCCCTTTAATGAATCCAACAATTCCAGTTAGTAATATCTTCCGAAGAACTGGGCACCCAAGATGGTATCTCTTGTGATACATATGATTGGGAAACTCGAAACCCAGGAGATACCCTGGAGAATTCTGGTAGTTATCCCCCAGCAGTTTTCTCCTCTTACTCCTCATACACTTCATGCTCTACTTTATCAAGTCCCAGACTGATAGAGGCTGGGCCCCTAGATTTGGTAGCCCAGAATAATAACCTATTGGTCGATTCAAGGTGTGATCTTCAGTCACCTAGATTGTCTCCCAAACAAGGGAAAATAGAATAGCATTGGAAAGTATAATTCAGGAGTTGAGTGTCACCATAGAAGGCCTTAGGAAGTTAGAAAATATGGGTAGAGTTGGACCTGTTTAGGAGCACTTTGATGGAAGACAGGAAAATCATGCTGAGAAAGTTCCTAGCCACAACATTCCAGATAATGAAGAACATTTTGGAAATAAGGGAAACTGTGTTAACAGTTCAAGTCTTTCTAAACAAATGTTGGGGATTTTAAAGAATAGATATTATGCAGATGTATTTACGTTGGATAATTTGGAGAAGATGAGAATAGTAATTTAAGATCAGATGTTTTTCACAACTGTGTATTACTGAACCAATTGTCAGAAGATTCTCATAAAAATGGGGATAATGTTGAACGCTCTGTATCTGTTCTTATGGAAACCCAGCCCTCGGACACAATAGGGGAGAACAAAGCTGTACAGGTTAACCTGCTATCTCCTTTTCATAAAGACCAGAAATGTGACTGCTATATTAAACCACTTTTTGAAAGTGGGGAGCAAACTAATAAATTGGCTAAAAACCAAAACAAGAATAAAGCCAAAAATAAGAATAAACATTCTATCTCTAATAAAACCAAAGATAACAACACATTTGAAAGCAATCAAGTCATATACTAATGATGAGGCTCTATGTCAAGAGTCTCAGAATGGACCTTTATTCAATAATTCAAAGGAGATGGATGGCATACTGGTATCTTAGGATCAAAGGGATAAAAACATATATATTAAAGAAAAGACCTTAATTCCTCCCCCTGAAGTTTCTGTTATGGTAACTGAATTCAGAGGGGAACCTCTGATGCTTGAAACAAAGGGAGGGGAGACCGAGACCACCATATTTCCCCAAGATCATCTATCACAGGATTATCATTCCCACCATATTCATTGTTATCGTACTCAGACTACTTCTCTTGAGATGAGAGAATCATCAAATCAATCAAATCAAATATAAAAGCAGGTGACTCAAATTACAACTTCCTGTTGCTAGCTTTTTTTATTACTAATTCCCCTCCATCACACCCCTCCACCCACCCACCTTAAGCCAGTTCTACTTTTATAGCCACTGGATTTGACTGAGAACAGGAACTTCCTGTTTGGCAGTAGGAAGGGAAGGATCATAGAGAAACACTGGTTTTGTCAACCCTAAAGGAAAAAAGTAGCTCACTCTCCCCCACCTAGCTGCTGGTGGGCTGACACTGAGCAAGGGAAGAAGGAGGCTACTAAAGAATATAGGAAGTTGCTATCCCAGAACAGGAAGGGTGAGAGTTGTAAGGAGAGGAGAGAGTAAGCATACAGAGAAACAGAAGAGGGGACACAAAATAAGACATGATAGGAGTGGTGCAGTGCAATGGCTGTGAGGTGGCAGTGTTCCGGGAGACATTCTGGAGGCTGCGATGTTGCACTATTTGCAGGCACCTCTCTGGTCTGAGGGAGGAGGTTGCCCATCTCCAGGCTGACCTGGCTAGGATTTTTGAAACCTCCTCCCCCACCCAGGGACCACCAGGGCGAATGCCACTACCTCAGAGGTTGCCAAGAAAAAGGAGAGGCTGGACCAGGATGGGCTCAGGGAGAGAGAGGGTTGTGGAATGGAGTTGCATCCCTCCAGCTGTACCTCTCCACAATCCATATGCTCTTCTGGTGGATAGTGGTTCCTCTCTGGAGGCACCTGCAGTGGAGACCAAGGAGGATGCTGGGAACCTTCACAAAGGAGACCCACAGGAGGGTGGCATGGGACCCCACAGGGGCAGAAAACAACTCCTGGTGGGGGACTCAATCATTGGGGGGTAGAAATGGGAGAGGAAGGGGAGAGGGAGGTAAGGTGCCTGCCTGGCGCCACAGCTTGGAGGGACAGGAAGCGAATCCTCAGGATCGTGGGAGCAGCTGCATGAGGAAGGGAGTTGGATGTCATTGTCCACCTAGGAACAAATGATCTGGCAAGGAATGGGATCAGAGCAGTGCAAGAGGAGATTGTAGAGTTGGGGAGGGGCCTTAGACAAGTAGCGTATACGGTAACCTTCTCAGAGGTGCTGTCTATGGCAAGGGTGATGCTAGGGTACTCCTCACCAGGGAATTCAATGAATGGTTGAAAAACTGGTGTGGAGCTCAGGGTTTTGGCTTCATTGGGGACTGGGGAGCCACCTGGAGGGCTGCAGACCTATACTGGCGTGATGGTCTGCATTTATCCAGAAGGGGAACCACGATCCTAGGTGAGAGGTTTAAATGCTTCATTGGCAAGCATTTAAACTAGCCAAGGGGGGAGGCACTGAAAAGGAGCAGGGAAATCCCAGCCTCTCGCCACAAAACACAGTAATTAGTGAGGTAAACACCAAGGTAGAGAGGTCATTAGGGAGCAGGACAGAGGTAAATGTTAAAAAAAAGTTAAGGCAGTAAGGACAGGAATGGGGCTAAAAGGGGTAAGGCCATCCAAAAGTGGAGCGTGATGAGTACCAATGCCCATAGTATGTGTAACTAGCTCCCTGAACTAGTGGCCTTGATGGAAGAGGGTTGCCTGGATATTGTGGCAGTCACAGAAACATGGTACACAGAGGACCATGACTGGGATGTCAACATACCAGGATACACAATCTACAGGAGGGACAGGGAGGGTAAAAGAGGAGGAGGAGTGGCTCTCTATGTAAAGGAAGGATCAAAGCAACAGAACTAAGAGAAACAGGAGCAGATAAGGCACCTAGGGTCACCCTGAGACAAGAAATGGCACCACAATCCGCATGGGATTGTATACAGACCCCATCTCAGGGGGAGGAATGGAAAAGGAAATGATAGAAGGCATCCTTAGGATGGCAGAAAAGGGGAGATATTGTTGATGGGGAACCTGAATATGCCAGATGTTAACTGGAGCACCTTGCTGCAGGTACATCCAAGAGCAGGGTCATTCTTGATGCCCTCACAAGGGGCATGCCTCAGACAGCTAGTATTGGAACCCACTGGGAGGGAGCAATCTTAGACCTGGTACTCTCAAATGGGACGGAGAAAGAATCTCAGCTTTAGAAGTGGTAGCCATCTGGGGAACAAGCGACCACCAAACAGTGTGGTTCACGATAAACACAGCCATACAATCAAGCCACAAAAAGCAAGAGTATTGGACTTTAGGAGGGCTGACTTTGGGAAAATGAGGAGCATGCCTCAGAAAAGCACTAGCAAACAGGCAAGAGGGAGGGGTGGAGGAACAATGGGGAGTAATCAAAACAGCCATCACAGAGCCTTTGTGTAAAGCAAATCAACAAAACACAATGGAGGAAAAAACCACTATGGTTCTCGAAAGAGGTGGCAGGGAAGGTTAAGGAGAATAGGATAGCATTCAGGAAATATAAGGAAACACAGAAGGAGCAGGACAGAGAACTTTATCAGTTAAAACAGAAAGAGGCTGGGAAGGCAGTCAGAATAGCAAAGGCCCAAACTGAGGAAAGGATAGCCAATTCTGTTAAGAACGGGGATAAGACCTTTTATAGGTGCATTAGGGAGCGAAGAAAGTCCAAAGGAGGGATACCGAGGCTTAATAAAGGGGAGGGAATGTGGGTAGAGGGTGACAGTGAAAAAGCAGAGATACTGAACGAATATTTCTGCTCACAAAGGAAGAGGAGGGGAGGTACCTAAACCAAGCAAGAGAAACACTCTGAAGACAAGGGTCAATACCAGTCTATTTACAGAAGAAAGGGTTCTGAAAGAACTAATGAACTTGAACGTGGACAAAGCAATGGGGCCTGATGGGATTCACCCAAGAATTCTAAAAGAACTAAGGGTAGAACTAATGACACCTCTGACTACTCTCTTTAACAAATCATGAGAGGATAGGGTGATACCTGAGGACTGTAGGAGGGCAGATGTGATTCCTCTTCACAAAAGTGGGAGCAGGACAGAGGCAGGAAAATACAGACCAGTTAGTTTGACCTCAGTGGTAGGGAAAATGATGGAATCACTTCTGAAGGAAAGAACTGTTGAGTACCTAGAGGCCAGTGGGGCACAGGACCCAAGGCAGCATGGATTCATGATGGGAAGGTCATGTCAAATGAATCTAATAGATTTCTTTGACTGGGTAACCAAAGTAGTAGACCAGGGAGGGGCTGTGGACATGGCCTACCTAGATTTTAGCAAGGCATTTGATACAGTACCACACAAAAGATTAACACACAAGTTAACCAGCCTTGGAGTGGGTCCCAAGATGGTAGCCCGGATAAAAAATTGGCTAGACAACAGGATGCAAAGGGTAGTAGTAAATGGATTCCACAGTGAAGAAAGAAGGGTTACTAGCGGGGTACCACGGGGTTCAGTACTGGAACCAGTCCTTTTTAATGTCTTTAAGTGGCATTGCAGAGGAACTGGAAGGAAAAGTATGTCTCTTTGCAGATGACACAAAGATCTGCAACAGGGTTGATACACAAAATGGAGTGGAAAGGATGAGATGGGACTTGGCAAGGTTGGAGGAATGGTCAAATGTATGGCAGCTCAGATTCAATGCAAAGAAGTGCAGTAATGCACTGGGACACAAAACCCAGGGAAGAGTAACAATGGGGGTGAGATACTGACAACAGTAAAATGGAAAGGGACCTGGGGGTAATTATGTCAGATGACCTAAAGGTGGGCAAGCAATGTGAGAAGGCAGTAAGGAAGGCTGGGGGGATACTGGGATGCATAGGGAGAGGCATCAATAGTAGAAAACAGGAAGTTGTTATCCCTCTGTACAGACAGTTGGTGAGACCCCACCTGGAGTACTGTGTGCAGTTCTGGAGACCCCATATCCACAAAGACATAGACAGAGTGGAGGCTGTCCAGAGGAGGGCAACCAAAATGGTGCAGGGTCTGCACCAGAAGACATACAAAGAAAGACTAATGGGGCTTAATATGTATACCCTTGAGGAAAGAAGGGAGAGAGGGGACATGATAGAAAGTTTCAAGTACCTCAAGGGAATCAACAAAGTCCAAGAGGGTAGCATATTTCAGAAAAAGAGATGTGCAAGAACAAGGGGGCACAATTTGAAGATAGAGAGGGGACGGCTCAGAGGTAATGTATTTTTCACGGACAGGGTTGTGGATGCATGGAACAGCCTCCCTGAGGAGGTCATGGAGTCAAGAACAGTGGGAGAATTCAAGTATGCATGGGACAGACATAAGACAGTCCTAGTTGGGGGTAGGAGGAAGTAAGCTGTTGGTTAACTAGGATCTGCAGCTTATCTGTTAGGTAGGAAAATGGGCAGACAAGGTGAGCCAAGTGGTCCCTATCTGCCGTCAAATTCTATGTTTCTATGTTATGTTTCTAAATCCAAAATCTAACATTCCAAACAGTTTTGAAGAGAGGGATGTAAAGCAAAAAGAGAAAGAGGAACTGTATAAACTGGTCTCTTTTAATAAGTATGCTAAACCTGGATATCAACAGGATTCTGTGGAGACAGAATATTTAATAGAAATAGGGGGGGGTTGAAAGATTAGTCAAGGAAACGCAGGAGAAATTGACCAATTGGATGACACATTTATTACATCTTCATGAAATCCAGGATGAGATTTATGTTATGAGGCCTCCGAGTCCTCATTATTGCGATACAGTACTTGTGAATTGCAAGATGGAGGAAACTGCCAAGATAATCTCGCAGAAAGGATCTATACTTGTGCTCAGATGAATAGGGATGAAGTCCCCTCAGTTAGTTCCACTGATTAGAATTTCTGTTTGCCCCTCAACCCCAATAAATTAAAAGCAAATAAGTAAGAACAAGAACAACAAATGTCAAATAGAAATAAAGGAAAAAGTGAACAAGTCTTAGACAAAATAATTGGGTTTAAAGCCAGTTTTGAAAGAAAGCAGCAAAATGGCTGGAAATGTAAAACTATTTCAATTTTTGGATGGTAAAAGTCTAAATCAGACTCTATTAAGAGCATACAGGAATAACCTTTATTGTTCCTGTCTCGCTCACTCAAATTAAATTTAACCAGGAGTTCCCTAGATTCAATTAAAGTTCATGGGCTTACTTCCTCCTCTTCTCAAATTGATCTTACTTTCAAAAATTCGGCACTAGCTAAAACTCTTCTTCAGTTGGCTCATAAAATTGATATGCTAGGAATACATATAAAGCACCTATTGATTTTGGAAAACAATGATGCTACTAATGATATTAGCCCACTTCTCAATCATATTGTGATGAAGTCTGATTTTGTAAACCTAGCTGATACTAACAAATTTGCTCCCTTGGATACATCATGTATAATAGACTGGCTGCAAGATTTCTTGGATCTATTAAAGGAGAACTCCCCAGATAAGCCTGACTGAGAACAACTTAGTATTCTTTTCCTGGAATATCGGGGATTGCATCTTAAAATCGTGGATCCGGAGCTTGTGGGCTTCCTGGAGGCCTTCAATATTAAATGCCTCCAGGAGACCTGGTGCTCCAATTCCACGTCCCCTCAACTTCCAGGATTCACTGGTCTTATGACTCCTGCTGTCAAGGGAAAGAAATATGGAGATTAAAAGGTGGTTTATCAGTATACGTTCGTACTTCCTTAAATCTTGAAATGATCAAAGTTAGTTCTTCAGAGGATTTTTTTGATAATAACTTTGTCTTGTGGATTGATATGCAGTACATTTCTTCTCATAAATCCTATCTGCTCCCCCCCCCAGGAAATGTAATAAATCCTTGGAATCACCCATTTCCAGGTTGAAACTAGAATCATATAGAATTATGAACATAGAAGGAGATCTCCCAATTATTTTATTGGGAGACCTTAATGTGAGAATCCCTGGGCTTCAGGGTTCCTCCAATCAACCACACTTTATATCCTTCCTCCCTTTCATTAACCACCGTATGGCCTCATCTTGAATTTGTTCAGATCAGAAAAGTAATGGCAGAGGTAAGGAGTTAGCTAAACTTCTAGCAGATTATAATTTTTGTGTCTTAAATGGAAGACTTCCAGGAGATGAACAAGGAAATTATACATACATGAGAGCCAATGGCTCTTGGGCCATTGATTTAGTATGTACTAATCTAGAAGCCACTAGGAAAATTATTGATCTGCAAATTTTGGAGAGCTCTGAATTGGCTCACTCTCCAGTAATTCTGAAATTCAGAATTAGTGGCCTGATGCATACTGACTTAATAAACATTGATGAAGGTTTAGAAATTATAAATGAAAAAAGAATCAAATGGGTTGCATCTTCCACTGAACAATTTAATGTAATTCTTAATTTTGGGGAAGTTTATGAGCTCTGGTGTTTGTTTACTGGGACACTTGAATCTTCTGAGATCCTTGGATACTGGCAGAAGTTGGGCACGTTATTATGACCTCACTGCAAAATAAACCAGCTTCTTTCTTTAAAATCTTGAAGAAAAGCTAAAACATGGTATAATGAAAACTGTCGGAAGGCAAAGTCCAAGTTAAACAAACTGATTAGACAGTCTAGAAAATCTATGTACATTAATAACAAAGAAAAGGTCAAACTATGAAAGGGTCTTAGAAACGGAGAAACAGAAACATACTGCCTTCCTATGGGAAAAACTTAGGAAATTGACCTTTAAAAAGGATGGGAAAACATTTTGACTTTTGGTAGCATCAGGATATCATAAAGCGTCTACAATGGTAGAGGCCTTTATCTCCCCAGACTTATGGACCTCTTATTTCTCTGGCCTATATTTTTTTTCCAAAGAAGAGGATGACTTCTTATGTGTCTTTAATTCTCTCCCAGATAGTTTTTCCCTTGCAATTTTCATTTCTGATCTAGAAATAGGAATGGTGTTGAGTTTACTATCTTTAAACAAAGCTCCGGGTCCAGATAGAATTATAGGGCATCTACTTAAATCCTTTCAGGAATGGTGGATACCCATACTTTGTGCTGCATTTAATTCATTTATTCAGAGACAGGAATACCCAGAAAGTTGGCAAGGCTCAATTACTGTATATTCCCCATTTTTAAGAAAGAAAATCCAAATGATCCAAAAATGTACTGGCCAATCAGTTTGATTGCTATGACTCAAAAGGTATTTACAAAAATCATTTGGGGTAGATTAACAGACTGGCTGGATTCCAACTCTATAATTAGTGAATTTAAGAATGGTTTCCGGAAGGATCGATCAACTATTCAACATTGCTATGTATTATATCATCTTTTGTGGAAATACATTAAAATCAAAAAGGGGAAATTATATTGTTGCTTTGTCGACTTTACAGCTGCTTTTGATAGCATTGGTCAAAACATTTTGTGGAAGATTCTGGAGAGATTGCAGTCAGATTCAACTTTATTATATATATTGATTTGACTCCATGAGAAAACATGGGCTAAAGTTCAGTATGACCAATTTGGCCATACTACCTCTTCCTTCAAAACTAATCTGGGAGTGAGACAAGGTTGTTTTTTGGCACCTACTTTATTCAACATATACATAAATAACATTTTGACTAATCTATCCAACCCTGATTTTCATTCTCCAAATATCATTGACCACAGAATTGACTGCTTGGCATATGCAGACGACATTGTCCTCATTTTGACCTCAGCCCTTGGGTTAAGGAGGAAACTTGATATTTTGGGGGATTATGCAAAGACAAACAGCTGAAAATTAACTTAAATAAAACTAAAATTATTATCTTCAGAAATAACACTCCAAGGACCTCAAAATTTTGAATAGAAGGAGAAAAAATTTAAGTGGTCCCACTTTATGATTATTTAGGGGTTAGATTTGCCCAAAATTTGTCTTGGCAAACACATATGAAACAAACAATAAACAAGATGAAATTTGCAACTAATGCTCTAAAGATCTTTAATGCTAAGATGGAAAAACCTTATCAAAGGTATGCTAAGAGTAATAAATGCAAAAATTAAAGCAAGCATTTTATATACAGCTGAGATCTGGGCACAGTATACTCTAAAATCACCAGATGTAATTCTCAATAAACTGTACAGGCACATTTTAATGGTCCCTGCTGGGACACCCACCAATACTGTAAAACTGGAATTGGGGCAGTACTCTGTGCAGTCTTTAATTAATGAAAGGAAGATTATGTTTCTTCTTAAGACTCTGACTCTTTCTGATGATAGACTCCCTAGAATCTATATTGAGGAAGAAATTAGGTATTTCACGTTGGGCTTTGCTTTCCCCTCTGTTCAGGTGATTAAACATACTATTTTCCCTTCTGGACTGGGCCATGTACTTTATGATATATATTTTAAACCATGGGAAAAAATAGTTTTCGGGGTCAAAGTCAGGATAAGAGACCTAGAATACAGTCCACTTTCTCTCAACTCTCTAAGCTGAAATTACAACACTGGTATAGACAATTCAAAACCTCATGGGGATATGAGGGATATCTATCAAAGATTACAGATCCCATTTTGAGACTCCAATTAACAACATTTAGAACTGAAACCTATATTGCACAATATATTCTCTTCAAGCATAAACGTAATAATGTTTTAGAACCATACTGTAAATGTTCTCACAAAGTTCGGGATGATCTCAAACATGGAGTACTATTATGTCCACTGTATGAGAAGAGTAGGAAGAAATGGCTGGAGGTTATAATTGGTGGTCTCTGTCTCCCCTCCGATGGAATCCTACTTCATCTCTTTTTTTCTCAAGATGTCAAAGTATTGTCGAAACTTGCTAGATTCCTAAAGAGAACTCATCTTTAGAGTATTTAAATACTATCTGCTTGTAAAACCCTCAGTGGCAATAATCCTGCTTTGATGTTATAATATGCTGTTATTCTGATTAATTTATGTAACTGCAAGAATCCTGCTGCTGTTTTATGTCAGTGTTAGTATTTATGTACTCGTTGTTAGAATATCATAATGGCTTAAGCTGATCAATAAACCCTTTAGTATTTGTATAGCATGCTTTTCTAGGAGTGTCTGAGCTTTGAACTTCGAACCTCTGTTGGCAGAAGGGACAAATGGCATGGAGGATGACAGAGAGGAGCTGGATGCACTGGAGGGGTAGACAGTAGCCCTACAGCATGCCCCTTTTCCACTACTTCCATTCCCACTCATCTATAGTCATCTCCCTTCTTTGCAGAGTCTGCCTGCATTTATCACACAAGTGTAATAAGGCTTTGGGGCTTTTTGAGTTAACATAGATGGGGTAAGTTGTGGTGAAACTTGTTTGAATTGGGGTACTTATTACTGACTGAAGGGTAGATTTGAGACCAGATACAGTAGCCCACATTTAGGAGTCATATTAAAAGAGCTGTGTCTTGCCCAATAGTTGGGGAAGTGGGTGACTTTGATTACTGTCTGGCTTGAGGTCTCAGCTAGTTGATAACTGGAGGTGGGACTGAGTTAAATTTCTGATTCACGCTCCCTTTAAAAGGATCAGATCAGATTCAGCTGTTTGTTGGATGAAATAGGGCAGTGTAAAATCTAACCTGTTTTTCTGGTGTAGTTTTTCAGCTCTCTCCAGGTTCTTTAGATTCTGGATGGAGGCAGAGGTCAGAGCACACCCGGCAGCAGGAGGGGTTCACCTGATCCACACAGACCAATTGCCAGCTAGCAGGAAGTGACAGGGGAACTACAAAAGAAACCTCTTCGTATGTGTCCCATTCACATTTGTTTCTCATCATGTGAATGGAACAGGACTTTAGCCTTCTGCAGGTAACAGCAGTCACACAGGGAACTATGCCAGTCCACTGAGGTAAGGTAAAGTATATGTTTGCTTGATACTGCTTGCATAAGGGATTACTGGAAGATGGTAAGTGGGTAAGAGCAGAGGGAAACCAGTTCATACAAGCATATTCTACCTGTTGTGTGGGAATAGAGGAAACACTCTATCTAGAGCAGGCAAAGACAAGCTAAAAGTGGGCAACTAAATGCACCAATAGTGTGGGACTAGAGGTAACATGCTATCTAGGGTAAGGGTAAAAAAAAAAAAGAATAAAAGAAGCAAAATGGGAAAACTTAAAACATCCTATCTAGGGTCAAATAACAAAGGGATCAATCAGAGCAAAAAAGGGGACAATCAGAAACACCCTAGCTAGGTTAAGGTACACATTCTTCCAGTTACCACAGTGTGGGTAGGAATGGGAATGTTAGGAGTGGTGCAGTGCAGTGGCTGTGGAGTGGCAGCTTTCTGAGGGACCTTCTGGAGACTGAGGTGCTGTCCCATCTGCACGCACCTCTCTGGGCTAAGGGAGGAGGTCGCTAGACTCTGGGGGACCTCCCCCCCCCACAGGCCAATGAGTCTACTGTTACTGCCACACAGAATGCCAAGAAGGAAGGCCAGCTGGACTGTGGTAGGCTTGGGAAGGGTGGGGGTAGTAGGTCACGGGCACATTTCTCAGTTGGTGCCACTACAAAACTCAGTCACCATTCTGGCAGGACGGGACTGCCAGGAGGAGGCACCCGTGTTAGTAGCTGGGAAAAATGTAGGGGTTCTCAATGGAGGAGGGCCTAAGGCTGGAAGGAGAGGACTGCAGCAGGGGAGGATGCAACTTCTAGTGGGGGACTCAATCATCAGGGGGTAGATTTGGGAACAGGAAGGGAGGGAAACAGGAAGGTGAGGTCCCTACCTGGCACCTTGGCTCAGAGGGATGTAAAGTGGATCCTAAGGATCGCTAGGGTGGCAGGGCAGGTGGGAGAGCTGGATGTCATTGTCCATCTGGAGACAAATGATCTGGCTAGGGATGTGGCTGGGATTGTATAGGGGGACTTTAGGGAGCTGGGGTAGGGTCTTAGGAAGGCAGTGCCCTCAGTGAATTTTGCTGAGGTGCTGCCTGTCTACGGTGGGGTGGGGTGGGGGAAGGATAGGGCTCTCCACACCAGGAGCTTCAACTCATGGTTGAAGGAATGGTGATGCATTCTTGGGCTACCAAGTGCTGGCACAGCTTAGCCACAGCGATCAGCAGGAGTGGGCTAACAGCAGTCACATAAGTAGGTTAGTCTCTTGGCACACTTTTGAACAAGTCACCAGCTAAGACACACCATGGGGCTAGAGAAAAGCCAGGTGGAGTGTGCAGGAGGGAATTAGGCTGTGATATCAGTGGAAAATTCACTTGGGGCATAGCACAAAGGGCTTTTTAAGTGGGAAATGCAAAAAGTAAATGCAGAAGCAATTCTTTTGTTTCCAAGTGAGACTCTGTGGCCGATTGAAAGGAGCCCTTGAGCTATGCAAGTTGCGCCTGGCCTAAGGCTACTGGTGCACCAGGACCCTGTGCCATATTTTAAAAGCAGAGTCCCTCTGCCAAACTCCTGGGACTGCCGCAGTGGGTACAGTGCCCAACCAGTGGTGCAGCTGAAGCACATGCCGCAGAGGATCTGGCACCTCCCGCCAGCGCAACACAGGATGGGCAGCACTGGTGGTGGTGAGGTGGGTAGCCACATGCCCAGTGGGGTGAGGGAGCAGACCGACATAGCGGGGTTGGCATGCCAGCAGAGAGGTCAGGTTTTGGTTTAGCACCTTGCAGGGTGCATATGCCTATGACATACATATACATTATATATATATATATATATATATATATATATATATATATATTAGTTTAGTTTAGTTTATTAGTCTAGGAATTAAAACCTTTGAGCCAGGGCTCTTTACAAAGGTTCCACGTCACAAAGAACATTTAACAAAGCACGATACACATTACAGGTAAAACCAGACAGGAAAGTTACATCATAAATTTGCTATTAACAGTTTAAGGCAGTAACGTTTTTAAGTTTCATAGAAAACAAGCTATAACAGGTTCAAGCGGTAGACAATTTGAGGTTAAGGAAACTTCCAGGGAGAGGGTGATCATTAGAGCCAAAAGGAGGCTAGAGAGGAGGAAAGGTGGTGAGCGGAGAGTAAGTGAGAGGGACAGGAAAAAGGGGGGAGTGAGTTTGGGTGGGAGACAGGAAGTAGTAGAGGTACCAGAGGGTTCATTAGTCAGGGAAGAAGAGGCCTCAGATGTGAGGATGGACATGAGGAGTAGTAGTCTTTATCTAGCGCAATCACAGTTGCTAGTGGTGGTGAGGTGGGCATAGAGCATGGATTTGAAAGCTTCAAGAGAGGTTGAGGATAGAGTAGGTGGACTAAGCGCATTGACCCATGTCGGGGCCCTGTGCAGAAAGATCTTTGCCCTGTGCAGTCCGCATCTCGAACCAGGAAAGGTTGGCGCTCAGATCTGGTGGAGGGTCGTGAGCCAGGATTCAGTCGGAGTAGGTTTTGAATACATAATGGAGTCAGTCCCAAGATAGATTTTTTTGCCATTGTGCAGGTGAGATAAAAAGACGATTTGATAGGTTCAACCAGCCTTATTCATAGTAAAGATCACACGGTGAGTCAGTCTTTGAGCCCCCGTGAGGAGCCGGCAGGCCTTATTTAGAGTGATTGAGATACGCTTTAGAGCAGTGGAGGTAGCTGAGCCATAAATAATAAGGCCATAGTCAATGATTGAGATTATGGAACTCTGTATAGCTATTCTCAATGCCGCTTGATTTAGAAATTGACGGTTACGGAATAGTATTCCAAGGCGTTGGTTCACTGTTTTCGCAGTGTTGTCAATGTGGGTTGCAAAGGTGAGCCCTTGGTTAAAAGTGATGCCAAGGTATTTGAAAGTATTTACTTGGCCCAGTATAATTCCCACAGAGGTTTGTATGGTGAGTGGAGTATGCCTATTTTTGTTTTGGTGATTGGAGAAGAGCAAGGCTTTTGTTTTATTGTGGTTTAGCACAAGTTTACTATCCAGGAACCACCTTTCAACACTAGAGAAAGTGTTACAGGCTTTTTCGTAGGGAGTTTGGATCCTGTGGGAAGAGAGAATTACAGCATCATCAGCGTATAAGATTATTTTCTCCTGGCAGATATCTGGGAGGGAGTTAAGGAACAGGCTAAAGAGGAGCGGTCCAAGAATTGATCCCTGTGGTACACCCGAGAGAACTGGTTTGAAGTCGGAGAGTTCATTAGAGATTTTTACAGCCTGTGACCGATTGGACAGGTAACTTTTTACCCAAGCACAAGGACCTTCGGCCAGGCCTAGGCTAGAAAGTAGGGAGGTAAGTAGGGCATGATGGACTGTGTCAAAAGCTTTTGTAAGATCGATAAAGACTGCACCTGTTTGGCACCCTTTGTCCAGGGCTGAGTGGACTTCTCCAGAGAAATCAAGTAAGGCTGTTGTTGTACTATGTCCTTTCCTAAAGATGTGCTGTTGATTACAGAGTAGATTGTATTTGGCCAGGTAATCAGAGAGTTGGTCCACCACTATTCGTTCAAGTGCTTTGGAGAGGGGAAGGAGTATTGATATTGGTCGATAGTTTCCTGTTGAGGTTTTGTCCCCCCCTTTGTGCACTATGGCAGATTTCCATTTGTTGGGAAATTGACTTTGGCAAAGTGACAGATTAAGAATTTTTGCAAGGGGGTGAATTACTTCATCCAGGGTGAGAGACAGGATTTTTAGATCTAGCGTGTCACTACTTGTTCTGGATTTGGAGCAGGCTCTTCTTATGTACTTGTGTGCTTCGTGCACTTTGATTGTCTTGAAGTAAAATAGTGGTTTGTCACGAGGGGTGTTTTGTGATACTAGGCTAGGCACAGGTAAGTCCGAGAAGAAAACTGGGGGGAGGACCCCACTAAGGTCTGTGAATGTCTTATTAAGCGCATCTGCAATAGACTTTGGGTCAAGAGTGGTGGATCCATCAACTTCCATAATGGTAGGTGATGATTTTGATTGTTTACCCATTATGTTTCGGATGTTGTCCCAAAAGCTCTTCCATCACCCCAGGTGGATTCAAGGGCATTTTTGAAATAGGCGCCTTCATTTGCCCAATTGTGAGGAAGTACATCTATTTCATGCCTGCTTGTATTTTAGGGTATCATGAGGTGAGCCTGTGTCTCTGGCAACTCCCCAGAGGTGGTCCTGAACCTTGAGCTCGGCAAGTAGTTTGGCAGTAATCCATGGATTTGATAGCGCTTTGATTTTACGTTTTTACTGGCGTATAAGTCGCATGCAGAGTTGAAAGATTTAATGAAGTATTCTAGTGCGGTATTAATATCAGTTGATTCAAGGATTGGCGTCCAGTCCTGTTGTAGGAGATGGGTTTTCAACTTGATAAGATTCCCATAAGACAATACTCTGCTTGTTATAACTTTGGAGAGTGGCTTGAGAAATTTATTAGACCAGGTACAGGACACTGGGGAGTGGTCACTGAGGGAGTCAGGGAGGACTTTAATGTTTTTTATCCGGTCAGGGTGATTTGTGAGAACCCAGTCAATAAGGATGCTTGTACCAGTTTTGTAATTTTTCTGGGTGGGGGAGGTTACCATCTGAGTCAGGTTTGCTGCTAGGATGTCATCTTTGTAAGAGCCAGTGTCAGAGGCGAGCCAGTTTATGTTGAAATCCCCGAGGAGGAGGAGCTCATTTTCAGAGGGCTGCAGACTAACAAAATCAAGTACAGACTTAATACTGGCACGGTGGTCTTTTGGAGGGATATAGACTGCGGCCACTGTGAGAACTTTGTTTTGTGCACCAAGAAGCAGTTTGATAAGGAGGAGTTGCATCTGTGTATATACATATATATACATATACATATATATACACACACACACATATATATACATATACACACACACACACACATATACATATATATATATATATATATATATACATATATATATATATATATATATATATATATATATATACTCCCTGGGACTGCCGCAAGTGGGGTACAGATTTTGTATTTTCTTGAAGCTTGGCTTCCCAGCCAAATGCCCTTTGGGGTAACCCTTGCCTCAGTGTTTGCACACAGAGGTTCTTTGTCTTTTAAATAGTTTTTTTATTTTAATGGGTTCACCACAACATATCCAAGACACACTGTCTTAGGGTAGCTGGTCCAGTCCACTGGGGTGTCAAGCAGACGAGGCATACTGATGAGTCCTGGTAGGACGAAACACGTGTCTATGTCTTCTGTTAGCACCCTTTGCAAACTGTGTGAGTGGCCTTTCTTGCACCATGCAATTTTGCTTAAAGTTGGACCAGCATAACATTCTGTGGTGATTTGCATGTGCAGCCCATGATGCTTTGCATTGTGAGGGCATGTGTGATTTTGTATTTTCTTGAAACTTGGCTTCCCAGCCAAATGCCCTTTGGGGTAACCCTTGCCTCAGTGTTTGCACACAGAGGTTCTTTGTCATATATTATATATATATATATATATACATATATATATATATATATACACACATACATATACATACACACACACACACATACACACACGGAGGCATATGCACCCCCCGGTGCCAAAGCAATCCCTTACATCCCGGCTGCCACACCAACCCTACCTATGCCCCTCTGTGCCCCTCCTGCCCATGGCCCCACTGGTAGCCCACCCAAAACAGTGTCCTACTCGGTCGTAAGGGGCTTAGACCACCTCCTGGCAGGTCTAAGTGGAACCCCTTGCAATGGCCATGGTGGGGCTTTCAGAATCAGAAATGTGATCCCCGCCGTGGCACAAGCCCACTTGCGACCTGGCGTAGCCAGGTGCAGGTCACAAGGGGGGCGCAGTGCCCCTTCGGTGCAGCAGATTCCCTCACCGGTGCAAACCACATACCGGCATAGGGAATGGCACAACAAATGACATAAGGTACAACTTGTGTCATTGCTGTTTGACGCAAGCACCTTGCGTCTGCGTGGAACCCTTTCAGAATCAGGCCCAGTATGTTTATAGGTGGGTTATTGATTATCACGGCAGGGAATAAAAACTAAACATGAGAGCTGAAGAAACAAACAAAACCATCCAATATCATTCCGGTAGAGCTTTCTGAGTAAAGGGGGCATTTATAAGATAAAACAAACAGAACCTCACATCCATACCTCTCAACCTGGGAACATTAAAATGCATAAAACGAGTTACAAAAATTCAGAGCAAGTGGCCAGAATGAGTAGCACTTTTTTATTTTAAAGAATAATATGCCTAAGAAAAGTGGGCCTCATATGTTTATTGTTAAGGAATGTTTCTAATAAGTTAGTTCAATGTTTTATTAGTTTGTGTGTCCACAAATACCTCTAACAGTATGAGGAACATCAGTAAACCTTCACAGAGCAAGGGTAAATTTGAGTGTAAAAATCACATGCTATGCAAAATTCATAGCAGTTGAGAGTGGGGTTGCCAACATTGTATCTCAAAAATAAGGGACAGTTTCCTTTGACGCAACCCCTCCTTGGCCACTTTTGAAGTTGACATCGTAGAGCGCCAAGTGGTCAGGATAGGGTTAGGCAAGGTGCCAGTGCAGGAAACTTCACTTTAAATAGACTTGCAACAGCAGCTCCACAAATACAGCTTGCAGCTTAAACTTGTGTAACCCGGGTGACGCTGTACCCCACAGGCTACTACCCCTGCCTTGTAGGCCTAACCAAGGTTGAGAGTCTTGGGTTCCTATTTTTGATGTGCAAACGGGTTCTTTCCCAGAGAGAACAACACATTACAAGTGGGTTTGATTTTTTAGCAGTACAAACCGCTGGGATGTTGTACCTACCCACGTCCTCATACAGTCACCCCACACATGGATTATCAGCAATCAAAGCCTACAATTTCAAAGTTGATAATATGCTCACGTGGGTACAAATAATACACTTAGAAGTCAAAATATTCCAAAACAGATAAACCACCATTTATTTACATGGGGAGAGTTAGGAAAGGGTGACTGGAGATAGAGGTTAGCAACATTTTCATTTTGCACAGGAATTTAGAAATTAGCATCATAAACAATCATTATGCATTTTGAATTTAAGCATATTTCAAGGCTTGCGACCACCAACCCTCTGATGGATATAGATTTAGCTCTCTGACTAAGTAGCTGCTTAGATTTTAGCAACTACACAAACCCTAACTGGTATCAGTCCCAGGTTCAGATAAAGCCCCCCAAATTCTGTCATGGGTACCCAGTACTAAATCATTGTAGGCCTGTGATGCAGCTGGTTGGTTGGCGTTGGTGTGCTTAATTCAAATCAAATAAACTTTTAACCTTTCCTTGATTACTTTAAATGCTTGCAAAACTCAGAATTGTAAATAAGCAGGTAAACTGTACATCTCAGCAACTTCAGGATTTTACACCACTGGGCATAAACTTGAAAACAACTATATACAGTCCCCAGGTGCAAGATAATCCCTGCTTTTACTCACAGATTTGCAGACAATCTTGGGTGGCATTTAGACAGTAGATCCAGTAGAACTTGGATACCAGGAAAGCTGAGAAGCGAAGCAGGCTCCTGCAGCTTGGACTTTTCCGTTGCAGCAGGCTCTTGCAGCTCGGAAGTCTGGCATCTTTCTCAGCTCCTCTAGCAAGTGAAACTCTGGTTAGACTGAAGTCACAATCTGGAACACAGACCAGCACAGGGACCTGGGCAGGTACGCCTCAGATCCCCATGACCAGGCTTGACCCCTCAGGGGGAGGCGCAATGGCAGTGCCTAGCTAGTGATACTATCAGGCTGATTCCCAGCACTGAACTTGATAGAAGACCTCTTTTTTCCTTCCTCCTTCTGGAAGCTTAGACACATTCGGATACTATTTGCATCTTCAGCCACACTGCCAGCCTAGCAGCCATGGCCCTTTCACATCAGGACACAGTCTCTAGATGCCCACTGGAGACACTATCGCAGAGAGATTTGGATACATACAATGGGTTCCTCCAAGGACCCTGAACCTGGCACTGAAATACAGACCTTTTACTCGAACATTCCCATAATACTGGACATCACCTTCCTCACCGTGCAGGTGCTCACAGCAGAAGAGGGTTTCTCTTCCCACTTTCAAAGATAAACCTTAGCAATACTGGTGAGCCCTGCACCCTGGGGAACTCCCATACCATTTTCCAAATGAAAACCAGAACCATCCATGACCATTCCTTCAGGCAAATGTCCAACCCTCTTTGTGACATTGAGTCAAATGCTGGGTAACAGACAGACTTTAGTACCTCCTGGAACCAGTGGCCACACAGCCCTCAAGAAGATCTCCATCTTACTTGAAATCCACAGTGACTTTTCTCCCACCGAAATCTTTAGGCACAGCTTCTCACTGCTGAAGTGTAGATTCTTACTGTCCTCTCCTATACTTGCAGCTCTTCTCACAGCTGAAAGTTGCTGGGCCTTGCAGCTCTCTCACAGATGAAGCTGCAAAACAGGCTTCCTTGAACAAAGTTCCTCCAAAAATGGGGAAAGGCAAAATGCAGGCCCTGAGGGACAGGTAGCTGGCAACCCCCAAGCAGGCCCTTCCCCAGTTTGTAGCCCCATCCTTCTGCAAAGGGGCTGGAGTCCCCCTTCCTCTGGAGGGGCTCCCACTGAACTGAGCCCAGAACCAAAAGTCTCTTGGGTTTTGAGAGCTCCAGACAACTCCCGATTGGCTGAAACAACTGTCCCAATGAAGAATTAATATTCATTAAGCTCCTTCGATGCCTGATTGGTCCTGTAAAAGGGTCCCAAGAATTTCCCCAGTTTTTCCCCATAAATCCTCTTTACTGTCCCATGGTCCTTGGCAGCAATCTGGGCTCTCCGATTGGCTAAAACTAGTGTCAGAGGCTGCAAATATGGTTGCTGTTAAAACAGTTCATATACCATCTGCCAACGGTACTAACTTTATAGTCTTGGTGTAGCCAACAGAAACATTTTTATTTATTTAAGGCCCCACAGTTCCAAAGCCGTTCCTGTGCCCTGACAAATGACTGCTGAGTTCAACACATTTATTTAGCCGCCGCCTGTCGCTGCTGCCAAAATTCAGTGTCCCCAGGCAGCAGGCAGGCTCACCATTAATATTCAAGAGTCCCCATATTAATATGCAAGTTTGGCCCCACTTCTTTAACATTCATTAGTGCTCTTTATTTACAAAACTCAGAGGCTCCTCTTACACCTCCTCCAGGTCGCCAGTCCCCGATTAGTTGAATTTGAGGACCGAGACCACCAAAGAGGCATTCTGTTTATCGCAAACGTGGTAAGAACAGATGCGCTACTGTTTACAATGTAAACTGAAGGCAGCATGGCGGCTCCACGGTTTAGCTCCTCCGGCCCCAATACACACAAAAACAGCACATGGGGCCAGAGAGAGAGAGACTTAAGGGACAAATGGGGACTTGGGCCAGGTGACTTGTGGCAGGACCGGGGGAATCGAGGCAAACGGGAGCCCGAGATAGCTAAGGTAACCCCCACAGTGGGGGTTACACTCCCCCTTGCCTTAAAATGTTTGGCATCTGTGCCAAGCCCATGGCATAGGCTGACATCAATTAATGGGCATTCAAACATTTTCAAAAACATTTAACCATTTGATCTAGACAAATGGTTTCCTAGCTGGCATAGACAACCAACATGACCTGATCTAGACAATAAAACCTATCTGTACAATAATAAACATTCACTGAACAGACTCTGAGCTTTAAGAGCCACAACCACAATTGGCTAGCTCCATCCTTCAACAAAACCCAGACAGATATTTCCATACTAAACCCACACGTCTAAACCTCAAAATGGGCAACCACTCGCTAATAGACTGGGCTCTCACCAGCCACCCCCACTGGGTCATCAATGCAGGGCTACTACCCGATTCCCTAAGTGATTACCATATTATATACCTAGTCTGGAAAATTCATCACCCCAAAGTACCTAGTCCAATGCTCCTACAAATCCCTAAACATCGCCCCTGTGCTTGAAGACCTAGCACTCGCAAACTGGGAACCTCCCACTATATTCTGCTCCATAGACAATGCCTTCATACACCTCCAAAGCACATTCCTCAATGTCTAGGACATGCATACCCCACTGCGTCATACTAGGGTACATGGCAACCGCCTGCCTTGGATCACCCAAGAAATGGAAATTACGTACCTACCATAATTCTGATCTTTCTGTGTATCTTCACCATTCATCACCTTTGGGTTCTTGGCTGGAGGTCATGATCCCGAGGGAGCTTTTTTTTTTTTGGATGGGCGGAGTCGATGGACCATTGGCGCCGCTCTCAAGGCCAATGTACTGCGTGGCGCTCATGGGTTGGCCATTAGGTACTGTCAACTCCGCCCTCCCACCAGTTCTGAGTCACCATAGAGGTTAGAAAAAGGGTTGGGTGGATGGGACAAGGAAGTCCAAGGGACAGACAAAGGAAAAGATAGAAAACTAAAAGGAGAAATAAATGACTGAGAGGACAGAAGAAGTTCAAAGACTAAGTGGTATTGGGTAGGGGCCCAACTCTTGAAGTAGAAAGGAGGAGGGAGGAGGAGGTTAAGGTTTTAGAAGTAAGGAAAAATTTTACAGGGTGGGATGAGACAGGAGAAATATACCCTGTTACCTTGACCTGTCTCCAGTTTACATAGGAACTGTGAAGGAGTAGCCAAGAGGCTAACTGCCAGAATTGCAGGCACAGAATTACGGGCAAGGCTCCTATAAGCAGAATTGACTATTCTGGAGAAAAGACAGGAAAACAGGGATATCTCCCCACCCCCCCAAAGGAGATTTTGGTGCAAGAAACCTAGTTTCTTAAATTAATTGAGGTTATGTCCACCGGACAAGGAAATCAAAGAAAATCAAGGATTGACAGGGAGAAGGAAAGAAAAAGGGGTCAACTGCCAACCCCCACCCCACAGGGGTGGAGCCGAAGCACTGAAGAAGGAGTGCCCCCACTCCTGACCACTCTACCCCTAAAGAAAACTATCCCCCTATGTGCCCAAGTTTACCCCACTCCTGACTCACAGAAAGGAGGGGGGCAAGAGAGGGGGCACGGAGAGGGAGGGGGACCCAGAGACTGAGACCCCAGGGGGATGGAGGGTGGGATTATGATGAATGGTGAAGATACACAGATCAGAATTATGGTAGGTATGTGATTTTCATATCTTATCTGTGTCAATCTTCACCATTCAAAACCTTTGGGTGAGTGCTGAGCCCCCCCGCAGGGTTTTTTTTTTTTTAGCCCTAAGGGACTCAGTCCCTTAGCTCTCAGTGGGTGACACACTAAGAGGGAGAACCTTCACGGGTCTGGAGAGGCCCGAGAGTGGGGAGAGTGAGACAGGGACCCCCCCGGAGGGGGTAGGAAGTTCCCCCGACAGACGCTGCCTCACTCTACTGGAGAAGAGATAGGTTCTCTGGTGGGCGGAGTTAATCACCCTATGCCGGGCCAAGGGTGACAACCGGAAAAGACACAGCCATGCCGTCCACCTAGTGCAGATCGCTGTCCCTACTACCCTGGTAGCTACCTCATGGCATCACAAGATGCTCTTGCTTGGTGCCTTGCTAGCTCCAGGCCATGTGCAGAGAGTGCAGTGGCTTGCCTGGCTTGCTCCATGTCAGGCATGAAGGCTAGGAGCTGACCAAGCCTAGACTACAGGAATCTGTCATAGGTTGAGTAGTGGGCCTGATGTTCTGTGATAGAGAGCAGCAACCGTGCCGAGTAGAAAGTCCTCCTCCCCCAGAAGTCAAAATTTGAGGAGTCTTGATCTGGGGGCCGGTCACAGTGAAGGGCACGAAGCCCATTAGGAGTGTCCAGTTGTATCAATCCTGACTGAGGACAAGGCATGGACCCTGGAGACTCGGGGGGGGGCACAATACCGCTGGCAGAGATCCCTAGGGGTAGGGACTTGGGAAAAGGGTCTCTGTCAGAAACGTAACGACGCTTCCCAAAAGGGAACGGGCCGGGGGGGGCACCACGAGGGTGTCCTCACTGAAGTTACCTAAAAAGGCGTGCACCATGTGCTCTGAATTGTGTTGAGTGGGAGGGGTGATGTGCAGGTCCTCCAACATCCTCACGAGGAATCGCTGATACTCAGTGAGATCAGCAGCTGGAGAGATGTGGACAGACAGTTCCTCTCCCCCAGAAGAGGGGGGATGAAGAGTCAGAGGACCTCGAAGGTTCAGAAGCTGGCTGCTAAGGGGGAGGTTGAAGAACCTGTCTGTCCATAGCCCTAATGTAAGAGGGAAACAGAGCAGCCTGGGCTCTGAACTTATCCCAGAAGAGAGGCCTGGTAAGACCAAGAATGCCTGGGAGCACAGGAGAAGGTGGCACAGGAATGGGGGCAGAGCCGACAACTGGAATCGGCAGACCTCCACCTGGGCTAGGGAGCGCACCAAGAGCCTTAGAGAAGGAAGGAGCTCTGGAAGACTCCACAGCCGACAGCTGAACAACCACACTGGTACTGCCTAGGCTGCACCCCAAAGAATCCCCCCCCATGAGGCATCCGGGGCCATGTAGGTCCAAAAGGACGGTCTCCTACCTCCAAAGAACGGGGCCTCCCCTCAAGGAAACTGAATGGGAAGGGCAGAGATCTGGACTGCAGCTTCTCCCAGAGCCCTGGTGGGCTCCAGAAAAAGGCCGCTGCATAGACCCCACGCCCCTCGACCCCTCAGAATCCGAGAATGCCCTCCTCCTCGAGAGAGCCAGCCTAGGCAGCTGACAGCCCTGGTTGGCCCCTGAAGGGGCTATCCAGGGAGCAGCATCCTCCCCACCTGTGGGTGCTCCGATCAGCCCCAAAGTTGGGCAATCCAGGCACACCACATGATGGGGTACCACCAGTGAGGGGTCAGAGAACCCTCTGAGGCCAGGTTGCAGGACATTGGTGGCCTGCACCACCGCCTGCTGCTCAGGACCCCTGACCCTGGCCCTGGCAGTCACTGTCCACTCCTCAGAGGGGGGCTGACTCTGGCCTGTCAAGGACACTACCAGGATGTCCATGCCAGCAGCCAGCTCCAAGGAGCCAGATTGTGTGTCCAACCCAGAGTCTGACTCCTCCTCTGAAGAGCTGGAGATCGAAATCCTGTGCCAGACAGTGCACGGATGCCCACTGCTATCCCTACTGAACAGGTCAACAGAGCCAGATACTGCACCCGGGTATACATCTGTGCCCCCCTCCGCACTGCGAATGGTGCCAGTAGAGGACACGGCCCAAACAAGGGTGGCAGTCTCAGAGCCGGAGCCTGTCACGGTGCTGTTCCGACCCCCAACACTGCAAGCAGCACTGAAGACAGAGACAGTGCTGACAATGGCTCCGACCGTACTCTCAGCACCGAAAATAGTGCTGAGGCCAGAGACCCCCACGGAGCAGACCTGCCCCATGACGGTGCTGACGACGGCTCTGACAACACTCTCGGCACTAAGCTCTGACACCCCCATGGCACCGTACCCATGCCCGGAGCCGCGAATGGCTCCAGAACTGGACATGGCACCATGCTCAACCAAAGCACCGTAAACAATGCTGGGGCGAGAAACAGTCAGGGACAGCACTGTAGAGCCTCCCACAGGACCGACAGCTGAATCGACGCTGTGAAAGGTGCCGATGGCAGCAACAAGGTCAAGCAATGGACTAGCGCTGATGACAGCACCGTCAGGGCCCATGGCGTCGTGAGCGGTGCCGAGGCCCAAGATGGCACCAACAGACGGCGCTGACCCAGGCCTTCTGAGCCATGGGTGCAACACTGGGGGAGCCTTTGCCCCTGGAGGGGTGATTGCCAAGGTGGTGCCTCCCGTCTGTCCCCTGGGGGAGACAGACTGGGCCTCCTGCACTGTGGGAGGGGCCTCTTCCATGGCTAGGCTAGAAGAGGCAGAGGCCCCCTCCTCCTCGGTCCATATAGAACTGGGAGGGGACCCGAAGGAAAAGCTAAGAGAACGTGGCTTGGCCCAACGAGTGCGTGCCCGACTCCCAAAAGTTGGCGGAGCTCGACCCACTTTCCACACGCATTGCTTGATGAGCTGGCAGTCCATGGATAAACAGGCATCGCACAAATCCATGTCATGAAGCGGGCCAAGACATGCGAGGCAGCGGTCGTGTTGGTCGGTGACAGAGTACTTACGGCTGCAAGGACTCCATCGCATGGGGGTCCGTCCCGTCTTGGAAGTCTTCTTGCCCTCCGACCCAGACATGACCTACGAGAAGGAAACACCAAACTAGACTCAACGTCGCAAAAACAAAATAAAATAATGGAACAATCTTACCGGGCGATGTCGAGTAGGCTAACAGAAATGGCAGGAGATAGGGAGCTGACGGACTGCGGCACGGAGTCGAATGGAGCCGACACGGAGTCGAGAAACTCAAGTGCGTAGAAGCTAGGCCTCAAACTCTTCACTGCAAGCATCCCACGAGGTGACCTCGATGGCGGGAGATGAAGAACTGGCAGGAGGGTGGAGTCGACAGCACCTAACAGCCAATCCGTGAGTGCCATGCAGTGCGTCGGCCTCGAGGGCGGTGCCGATGGTGCGTCGACACCGCCCACCCAAAAAAAAATAAAAAAAGCTCCCGCGGCGTCATGACCTCTGGCCAAGAACCCAAAGGTGATGAATGGTGAAGACTGACAGAGATAAGATCTTATAGCGTGACAAAATGCACAGGACAAAGCATGGAGAACTTATAAATCTTCACACTTCCCACACAATTTCACCATCTATCGGACTCTATGCAAAAAAGTGTACCAGAACAACCCGTCTAGTTAAAGCGTAATACTTCAGCTCCTCCCTCCACTCCAACTTAAACTGTCCATCCAAATTCTGGAAGGTCATTCATTCCTTTTTCTCCCCACTAGCCGCTTATCCCACCCCACTCCTAATCATGAATAACACCCTCCTCTCAGATCCATGTGCTGTTGCCACCGAATTCAACACATATTTCTCCTCCTGTGCCTCTGCTCTCCTCTCCTCCTTGCCCACTCCAGTGCCACACAGTCCTCCCACCAAAATTAATACACATGGGCCGCTCATCTTCTCCTTCAACGATATCTCACCAGCTGACACCCTTGAGGCCCTACGGGCTATCAACTCATCAAAAGGTAAATCCCCCGATGGTCTAGAAAACAAACTCCTCCACCTCTCCGCCCCTGCCATAGCAACCCCCCTCGCCAACCTCCTAAACCTCTCCTTTTCCACTGCAGCTGTCCCCCAGATATGGAAGCATGTTGTCATCATCCCCCTCCCTAAAGGGGGTGCCCCCACCTCCCCTCTAATTACTGCCCTATCTCTCTCCTCCCAGCTCTTGCAAAACTACAAGAGCACCTAGTGCTCAACCAACTCACCTCCTTTCTCTACGAATCCAATTTCTTTATGCCATTCCAGTCCGGATTCAGGCAGGGACTTCATCCTCACTGGAATGGACAGAGGGCTGATCACCTCGGCTATCTTCATCGACATTGCAAAAACATTCAACACTGTCTCCCACCCCCTGCTGTTATCGTGTCTCTCGGAAGCTGGCCTCTCTGACTCAGCCACCAACTGGTTCAATGCCTACCTCTCAGGCAGAACATAATCAGTTAGAATTGCAGACGCCACTCCCCCCATGAATACCAGAGTCCCCCAGTCCCCCAAAGGTCAGTACTCGGTCTCATTCTGTTCTCCATCTTTCTCAATAACCTCCCCCTTAGTGTGCTTAACTACGTCTATTCATATGTACGCAGATGATACTGTCCTATTCGCGTCTGGCTCCTCCCCAGATGAGGTAACAGCCAACCTCCAGGCCGGCTTCAACAAAGTTCAGCTATGGTTCAGCTCTCACCAGCTCTCCCTCAATGCTAAAAAAACTGTCACCATGACCTTCAGCACTCGGCAACGTCTGTCTAGACTCCCCTCCTTCCACACCCTTGATGGAACAACACTGGAGGACACCACTTCCTTCCGTTACCTAGGGGTATGGCTCGACTGTCATCTTTCCTTCTCTGACCACATCAACGCAATCATGAAAAAACTGCGCCCTAAGCTATGTGCCCTCTACAGGAACCACTATAGCCTCCCCCCAACAGCTAGGCGTGAACTAGTGCAGAAGATGATCCTTCCCTCCTTTGACTACTGCGACATAGTCTACAGTGCTGCTCCCAAATCTACCTTATCCAGACTGGACCCCCTTTTCCATGCCTTCTGTTGCTTCGCTCTCGATGTCACCCCCTGCACCCATCACTGCAACCTCTACTATTCCCTTGCACTCCCATCCCTCGAAAACCGCCGCCTGCAGCACTGTGCTAAATTTGTCTCAAAATTCTGGCTCGAAGCCCTCCCGTCCTACCTCTCTTCATTACTCTCCCCAGCTCCCACCCCTACTCATGCCCTCAGATCCCTCGACTACTGTCAACTACTAATCTCAAGGCGGAGAACCACTGTCGGGCAAGCAGCCTTCTCACATCGCTTCCCTAAACTCTGGAATGAGGTCCCTCCTCAAATTCACCACTCCTCTTCCTCTACTCACTCCCTATCTACAGCGCTGGCAAATTACCTCTTGGTAAATTGCTCCTGCACTGATACTTACAAGTCCCCCGACTGTCTGACCAGCAGCACCCAGCATACGCTATGGAAGCTGGCTTATCTAAATCAACTACAGCACTTCTTGGCTTGTGTTCTTTTGTCCTGTCCTATCCTAAATTGCACATGATACTCTGTCTTTTTGCCTCAGTGTTATCTAATTTCTATGTGATACAAGCTAAACTGTAACCAATGTATTCTATGTGCTATAAGCTAAAATGCATCCAATGTTGCTGTCAATAACTAAACTGTGGCCAATGTATTCTATGTGCTATAAGCTAAAATGCATCCAATGTTGCTGTCAATAACTAAACTGTAACCAATGTATTCTATGTGCTATAAACTAAAATGCATCCAATGTTGCTGTCAATAACTAAACTGTAACCAATGTATTCTATGTGCTATAAACTAAAATGCATCCAATGTTGCTGTCAATAACTAAACTGTAACCAATGTATTTTATGTGCTATAAACTAAAATGCATCCAATGTTGCTGTCAATAACTAAACTGTAGCCAATGTATTCTATGTGCTATAAACTAAAATGCATCCAATGTTGCTGTCAGTAACTAAACTGTAACCAATGTTTTCCTTGTGCTACTAGTTGGACTGTAACAAATGTCGTATCCCTGTCTACCTCTTTAATGTGTGTGACCGGGTGACCCCTGTCATTGGTGAGGTGCCCTGGTAGGGAGAGACGTGCGTCTTTCCTTGCCCTCCCCCCATTAACCTGCCTTATGCCTATGTTATATAAAGTACATGGGAGGAACAGATGAAAGTGCTGGAGTGCTTTAAAAACAATTAAAGATTAAAAGTGCTAGCTAATAAAGTGCAGAGATATGTTAAATGCTATGGTTAAAGTACCAGAATAGTGTTTTCTGTACAAAGAAAAAGTAAGAAATATAAAATGCATCTGTGCCTTTAATTGCAGTAATAAAAAAACATAGAAAGGGAGCCACTGAGTTAAGGACCCATCTGTATTGTCTGTTTTCTATGGTTGCAACCTCTATCTTCCTTTCTAGTGCAGCTATCCCTTTCTTTCTTGGTTGATGGCAGGCCACCTCTAAGCAGCAACCCCCCACTTCATTGTCTAAACCTTCTTTCAAGTTGTCTTCCTTCTGGGTCCAGATAAAAGGTTCACGTAAGGGAACCTTGTAGTTATAAACTAAAACACAAGTGGCAATGTGTGTTTTACTCAGTGGCTAGTTAAATGAGCCCAGGATTAAATAAACCAGTAAGCAGCATTCCCTTTCCCTTTACTTTATTATGCATCCTGTGCTGCCTTGCTAGAAATACAAAGATAATATAAGTGGGATATTACTAAGATACAGTATTATTAGATGCTCTGTTAACAAGTAGCAGTATTGTTGGGTCTATAGGAAAAGTGACCCCGTTGTGGCTGGTAATGTCCCTGAAAGAGTAGTAACAAAAGGAAGGCCCTTGGGTCTTACAATAAGGCACAAACCATTTTCTGCTGAAGTAAAAGTATCAGTGTGTAGAGATGCTGTCTGTATGGTGCTGCTGCTGTTGTGCCTGCATGAATTGTCGCACATAGCACACTATGCAGCAACCTAAAAATAAATGAATACTGTAAATAAGTTACATTAAGCCCTAGTACGCATTGTAGCTGTGGATAGAAATTGGGGATTTCTGTTAAAAGTCCTGTCATCTTCGAGCCTGTGTGAGCAGAGTCAGGAATGCCTGAGATGGATACAAAACTAAAGTAATTCCATTTAAACAAAATTAAAATACAGAACTGACGGTCCCCCCACATCATAGCAAAATGCTGGGTCAATAGCTTACCTCAGGTTAATTTGCTGGTGTGTAAACAGTCCTACAGAGGGTAAAAAAGAGGGAGAAAAGATTCTGTTTGGTGGCCTGATAAGGTGCAGCCTTCTCTGCACTCAATCTGTTGCTATAGGGAAGCAGCGCCCTCTAGAGGCCTATATTTATACAGACTCTAGCTTCTTAAATTATTGATAATGGGAAGAGTCTACATCAATTAAAGCTAATTAGAAACACAGAAACATAGAATTTGACAGCAGATAAGGACCGCTTGGCCCACCCAGTCTGCCCATTTCCCTACCTAATGGATAAGCTGCAGATCCTAGTTAACCAGCAGCCTACTTCTTCCTACCCCCACCCCCCAGAATTGCCTTATGACTATTCCAAGCATGCTTGAATTCCACCACTGATTTGACTCACAACCTCCTCGGAAGAGCCGTTCCATGCATCCACAACCTCTCTGTGAAAAATACTCCTTAAATTACCTCTGAGCCACCCTTTCATCTTCAAATTGTGCCTCTTGTTCTTGCACACCTCTTTTTTGAAAGATGCTACCCTCTTGGACTTTGTTGATTCCCTTGAGGTACTTGAAAGTTTCTATCATGTCCCCCTCTCCCTCCTTTCCTCGAGGCTATACATATTAAGCTCCTTAAGTCTCTCTTCATATGTCTTCCGGTGCAGACCCTGCACCATTTTAGTTGCCCTCCTCTGGACAGCTTCCATCCTGTCTATGTCTTTATGGAGATTGGGTCTCCAGAACTGCACACAGTACTCCAGATGGGGTCTCACCAGCTGTCTGTACAGAGGATAATAACTTCTGTTTTCTACTGGTGATGCCTCTCCCTATGCATCCCAGTATCCCCAGCCCTCCTTGCTGCCCTCTCACATTGCTTGCCCATCTTTAGGTCATCTGATATGACTACCCCAGGTCCCTTTCCATTTTGTTGTTGTTAGTACCTCACCCCCATTGTGTACTCTTCCCTGGGTTTTGTTTCCCAGGTGCATTACCTTGCACTTCTTAGCATTGAATCTAAGCTGCCATACATTTGACCATTCCTCTAACCTTGCCAAGTCCCTTCTCATCCTTTCCACCCCACCCTGTGCATCAACTCTGTTGCAGATCTTAGTGTCATCTGCAAAGAGACATACTTTCCTTCCAGTCCTTCTGCAATGTCGCTTATAAAGACATTGAAGAGGACCGTCCTAATACTGAACTCCTGCGGTACCCCACTAGTAACCCTCCTTTCTTCGAGTGGACTCCATTTACTATTACTCTCTGTGTCCTATTCTCCAGCCAATTCTTTACCCAGGCTGTCATCTTGGGACCCACTCCCAGGCTGGCTAACTTGTATATTAATCTTTTGTGTGGGACTGTGTCAAATGCCTTGCTAAAGTCTAGGTAGGCCATGTCCACAGCCCCTCCCTGATCTACTACTTTGGTCACCCAGTCAAAGAAATCTATCAGATTCGTCTGGCATGATCTTCCCGCTGTGAATCCCATGCTGCCTAGGGTCCTGTGCCCCTCTGGCCTCTAGATACTCGACAATTCTTTCCTTTAGAAGTCATTCCATCATTTTCCTATCACTGAGGTTAAACTAACAGGTCTATAGTTTCTGCTTCTGCCTTGCTCCCACTTTTGTGAAGGGGAATCACATCTGCCCTCCTCCAGTCCTCGGGTACCAACCCATCCTCCCATGATTTGTTAAAAAGGGTAGTCAGTGGTGTCACTAGTTCTACTCTTAGTTCTTTTAGAATTCTGGGATGAATCAGATCAGGCCCCATTGCTTTGTCCACCTTCAGTTTCAAGAGTTCTTTCAGAACCCTTTCTTCTGTAAATGGGCCGGTATCAACTTCTGTATCCAGAGTGTTACTACTGTTTGTTTTATGTACCTCCCACTCTTCCTTTGTAAATACTGAGCAAAAATATTTGTTTGGTATCTCTGCCTTTTCACAGTCTCCCTCTGCCCACCGTCCCTCCCCTTTATTAAGCCTCACTATCCCTCCCTTGGTCTTCCTTCGCCCTGATGTACCTATAAAAGGTTTTATCCCCCTTCTTAACTGAGTTGGCTATCTTTTCCTCAGTTTGGGCCTTTGCTGTTCTGACTGCCTTCCCAGCCTCCTTTTGCTTTAACTGATACAGTTCTCTGTCCTGCTCCTTCTGCAATTCCTTGTACTTCCTGAATGCTTTCTTTTTCTCTTGAACCTTCACTGCCACTTCCTTTGAGAACCATAGTGGTTTCTTACATCGTCTTGTTTTGTTTATTTGCTTCACACAAAGGCTCGTTACCTCTGTGATGGCAGTTTTTATTATTCCCCATTGTTCTTCCACCCCTCCTTCCTGCCCATTTGCCTAGTGCGTTCCTTAGGCACTCACCCATTTTGGCAAAGTCAGCCCTCCTAAAGTCCAGTACTTTTGTCTTTGTATGGCTTGACTCTATTGCTGTGTTTATTGTGAACCATACTGTTCGATGGTCGCTAGTTCCCAGATGGCTACCCACTTCTACATCTGTGATCCTCTCTCCATCTCCATTTGAGAGTATCAAGTCTAATATTGCTCCTCTCAGGTGGGCTCCAGTACTAGTTGTCTAAGGCATGCCCCTGTAGGGCATCTAGAATAACTGCACTCTTGAAGTGGCAGCTGCAACTGCACTCCAGTTAACATCTGGCATATTCAGATCACCATCAGCAATATCTCCCCTTTTTCTGACATTCTAAGTATACTTTCTATCATTTCCTTGTCCATTTCCTCCCCCTGAGAAGGGGGTCTGTATACAACCCCTGTGCGGATTGTGGTGCCATTGCCTGTCTCCAAATTTACCCACAGTGCTTCTTCTCCTCCCTGTTTACCCTTCTGTTCTGTTGCTTTTATTTCTTCCCTTATGTAAAGAACTCCTCCTCCTCCTCCTCCTCCTCTTTTACCCTCCCTGTCCCTCCTGTAGATAGTGTACCCTGGTATGTTTACGTCCCAGTCATGGTTTTGTGTGTACCATGTTTCTGTGACTGCCACGATATCCAGATGTTCCTCCTCCATCAAGGCCACTAATTCAGGAAGCTTGTTACCTAGACTACGGGCATTGGTACTCATTGCTCTCCATTTTTGATGGCTTTACCTTCTGTTGCAGCATCCCCACTTACCGTCTACCTTGGTCTTTTCTCATTTAGTACCCTGTTTTGTAGGAGAGGCTGGGATTTTTCTGCTGCTTGTCAGTGCCTCCCCTTTGACTAGTTCAAAAGCTTGCCAATGAAGCATTTAAACCGATTGCTCAAAGACTTGTTCCTTCCTGGACAGATGCAGACCATCCTGCCAGTATAGGCTGGTGTCCCTCCAGGTGGAACCCCAGTCCCAATGAAGCCAAACCCTGTGCTCCACACCATTTTTTCAACCATTCATTAAACTGCATGGTGCCAATTACCCTCGCCTCACCCATGCCTTTGACAGGCAGCACCTCTGAGAAGGATACTGTGTATGCTACTTGTCTTAGGCCCCTCCTCAACTCTGCAATGTCCTCCTGCACTGCTCTAACCTCATGATGAGCCAAGTCATTTGTCCCTAGGTGGACAATTACGTCCAGCTCAGAATCCCTTGCAGCTGTTGTCGTGATCCTGAGGATGCGCTTCCTGTCCCTCCAAGCCATGGCACCAGGCAGGCACCTTACTTCAGTTTTCCCAGCTCCTCCCAGTTCTATCCCCCTAATAACTGAGTCCCCCACCAGGAGCTGCTTCCTTTCCTTGTGGTGTCCTCTGCCTCCTTCCTGTGGGCCTCCCTTGTGACAGCTGTCCTCAGCCTCCTTAGTCTCCTCTGTGGGTGCATCCATAGGGGAGCTATGCTCCCCCAGAATGGTGTATGGATTGTGGAGTGGAACAACTGACTGGTGTGACCCTGTTCCACCATCCTCGCCCTTCCTGAGCCCACTGTGGTCTAGCTGCTGTGTTTTCTTTGCAACCTCTGAGGTAGTGGTGGTGGCTGTGGTGCTCCCTGGATGGGGGAGGTTCCCTTCCTACTGTCCAGTGTGGCCTGGGGGAAGGTCCCCGTACTACTGTCCAGTGTGGCCTGAAGACAGGCAACTTCCTCCCTCAGGGCAGAGAGTTGTCTACAAATAGGGCAGCATCTCAGCCTCCAGAAATACTCCCAGAAGACTGCTGTCCCACAGCCATTACATTGCACTACTCCCCACATTTGTTTTTTTTTTTTTGTGTGTGTGATTGGTTTGTAATATAGAAATATATATTTATAATATACAATGTGTATGCTTATATTGTCAGTGCAGTGTGCTAGAGAGGATACGACAGTGACATGCACCTTGCACTCCTGAGGAAATGATGTCAGAACCCCAGGTATAAAGGAACTATTTCCAGGGTGGGTGGGGTGAGGGTGGGAAGGGGTTGGGCCTAAACTGTGCCCTCGCAAAACAATCAGCTAAAAGCTCTGACCCACTGCTGCAATGAGTGCCTTCCTGTCAGCAAGATGCCCTACACAACAATTTGATAGAGAAATACCCTGCTAATCAAACAGAGAAAAATCCACACATCCAAGTCAGACACAGGTAAACCTTCCCAGCCCCAAAACAGGCCTGGTGGTTTATGCTCCGAGAGCTGTCAGCCCCAAAATAAGTCAGCTGTGCTTTAAACTCTTCCTGCACTGAAAATCTTAAGAATTGTAACAAACAAACGTAAACCTAGATCCACCACCCTCTGTTGCTTGAAAGACTGTCTTTTCCTGTTTCACACTGCAGGTTTTTCTGTTACCACTCCTTAACCCCAGTAACTCTGTTAAAAAAGAGTTAACTATCACAAACTCCTACGCACTGGTAAATTATTTAAAAATAGTTTCTGTCCCAAAATCCTTAGTAGTCCAGCTACCCCAAGGGACAACCAGAATGCAGTATTCAAACACTAAGCAGAGTTTGCAAGTTTCTTTTCAACTCCTCAGCCAACTGTAATTCATTTAAAAATAGTTTAACTGTCAGCAAATCCTAGTAGACCATCTAGCTACCTCAGGACCTACCCAAATGCAGTATTTAAATCCTTCTGAAGTTACTAACAAGATAAACAGAGTTTACAAGCCCTTCTTGGTTAAACACTAAATAAATGTGAATAAAAAGCAATTACCAAGGGTGGTTAGTTTCACCTCCCACAGAATTAAAGCAAAAGTGCACGTTTGTTGCAGATATCAAGTGCAATATAGAATTTCTCACACAGCTCGCAGTTGAAGAAAGTAGTGTCCTTCCAGCTCCAGAAAATGTTAAATTATGTAAGAAAGAGCATTTTACTGACTAAGATTGTGTATAAGAATGCTATAAGTACATTAGAATGTTTACTTCTTTCAACCTGGCTTAGAAACAACCTTTTGTTATTGTATATGTATAGGTTGTGACTCGTGAGCCATAAAACCTTTTGAGAGTATTAAATACAATTTAAATTGATGTCACATGACAGTGATGTAATTGATAAAAATATATAAAAGTCTGCCACTAGAGGTGGAGTTTTAGATAAGGTGTCAGTCTTGAGCTGGTTATTCGAGGTGTCAGACCTAAGATGAGAAGGCAGATTGGGCATGGGAAGGGTGGTGGTGTTGGGGGACTTAAACATGCCAGGAACAGACTGGGAGACTATGACATCCTCGGTGGCCAAGGAACAGAGGTTGTTGGATGTCTTTCAAGTCGCGTTCCTAACTCAGCAGGTGGGGGAACCGACCAGGGAGGCGTGGGTACTGGATGTGGTCCTGGCAGACAATGACCAGATTGGGGGCCTGGAGGTAAGGGACCCATTGGTGGGGAGTGACCATGCCACAGTCTGGTTCTGCCTGGACCAAGGAAGGGTAGAAGGCTGCACAAAGACGGAGGTAACTGACTTTAGGGGGGTGGATTTTAAGGAAATGGGAAGGATCCTTAAGGAGCATTTGGATGTGATTGGGTTAGACATGGACGCTGATAGTAGGTGGGAAATCATCAGGAGAGGGGTGCAGGATGCTACCAGCACCTGTGCAAGAGTAAGACGGAAATGCGGTAGGGTTCGAAAACACTGCTGGTGGACCAGGGAGGTCCAGGAGGTGGTGCTGGGAAAGAAGGTAGCCTATAGGCAATTCAAGTGCTCAAGGAGTGAAAGGGATTAAGGGGAGTACAAGCTGATGGCTAGAAGGGCCACTAGGGTGGTGAGGCGGCTAAGGCAAGGAAGGAGCAGAACTGGCCAGGAAATTGGCGAGGAACAAGGGTTCTTTAGATACATTGGGAAAAATGAAGGGTGAAGGGCAGATTAGCAGGATTAAAACAGGGAGATGGGCACAAGACCCGAGGGAGCAGGCTGAGGTACTAAATGAGTACTTCACCTCAGTTTTCACCAAGGAAAATGGGGGTGCTGCATCATACATGGGAGGAGACAGTGATACTGAGGAGGGGGGACCCTTACTGATCGGCAGGTCGGGGGAGAGGGGGAGGCATCACTGGTAGGAGGGGGGAAGGCTAAGCAGGGAGAATAGGTAGCGGAAATGGAAATCACAGCAGAGAGAGTGAGGGAAGCCCTCAGGTCCTTTAAGATGGAGAAAGCACCGGGGCTGGATAAATTACATCCCAGAGTGCTGAAGGAACTTGCGGATGTCCTGGCAAAATCCCTGGCAGAGCTTTTCACCATCTCTCTGAGGACAGAGTGGGTGCCCCAGAACTGGAAGGTGGTACATATAGTGCCTATCCACAAGAGGGAATCAAGGGAGGTGGCAGGGAACTACAGGCCTGTCAGCCTGACATCGGTGTTGGGCAAGGTGATGGAGGGCATTGTCAAGGAGAGGCTATGGGGGGACCTGAAAAAGTCAGGGTGCCTGGACGATAGACAGCATGGATTCATCTCGGGGAAATCATGTCAGACAAACCTTGTGGAGTTCTATGACTGGGTGACGAGTGCCTTGGACCTGGGTAGACCAGTGGACGTCCTTTTTCTAGACTTCAGCAAGGCATTTGAGTCTGTTCCTCATGAGGGCCTGTTGGATAAGCTGGGAGAAATGGGGGTTGGGAACCAGATGATCAGATGGATAGGCAGTTGGCTCCAGAACCGGACCCAGAGGGTCATAGTTGGCAGGATAGTCTCATCCCCAAGGAGGGTCATTAGTGGGGTCCCACAGGGATCAGTCCTTGGGCCCCTCCTGTTCAACGCCTACATCTCTGACATAAGGACAGGTATCAGGAGTGAGATGAGTCTCTTTGCGGATGACTCAAAACTTGGGGCAGTGGTGGATGGGGAGGAGGGGAGGGTGGCCCTACAGGGGGACCTGAAGGATCTGGAAAGATAGTCTAGAAAGTGGAAGCTGAGGTTCAATGCAGGGAAATGCAATGTAGTGCACCTGGGGGCCAGAAACCCAGGCCAAGTGTACACCCTGGGGGGGAAATGCTACAAGTCTCGATGGCTGAGAGGGACCTGGGGGTGGTGGTGGATGTCAAGATGAACAACTCTGAGACTTGTAGGAGGGCAGCAGCCAAGGCCAACAGGATGTTGGGATGCATCGCTAGGGGGATCACCTCCAGAAAGAGGGAAGTGATACTCCCTCTGTATAACTGCTTGGTGAGACCACATCTCGAGTACTGCATGCAGTTTTGGAGGCCACACTTAAAGAGGGACATTAAACTCCTGGAGAGGGTCCAGAGGAGGGCAACCAAAATGATTTGGGGCTTGGGGAACAGGACTTATGAGGAGAGGCTCTAAGAGCTAAATATGTATACATTGGAAGAGAGAAGGGACCGGGGGGACATGATAGAGGTCTTCAGGTACATGAAGGGGGTAAATAGGGGAGGAGCAGTCAGGGTGCTTCAAAGGAAGGAGGAGGGGGCCACTAGAGGGCATGGGTGGAAGCTGGAGGGGGGAAGATTCAGGGGAGAAAGGAGGAGGTGCTACTTCACTGAGAGGGTGGTGGAGCCGTGGAATGTGCTGCCTAGGGGGCTGGTAGAGGCAGAGACAGTGGAGGGGTTCAAGAGGGGGTGGGACAGGTACAGGGGAAGGGTTCTGGAAGCAAAAGACAATGCTGCGAGAATATCCAGAACTGGGAAGGGAGAAGCCAGAGAAGGGAGGAGGCAGCAAGGTCAGCTCCCAGGGTGGGGGCTGACCAAATGAGCAGACACAAAAGACCCTTAGGCCTATTCTGCTGGCATTTTAGTATGTTAGTAAGGCATGTGTCTACATCTATAAAGCATTGGATGTTGCTGAATAATGAAAATGTTCTTATTTTCTGTTATGAATGATTATCATTTTATGCCAAAGATAATAAAATGATAAATGCCAACCTGGCATTTTTTATGCACTAATGAAGTTGTCTGCCTGAAGTTTGTATCCTGAACAACAACCCCACTACAATGTGTTGAACTGTAACCTCAGCCAACTGTATACCTTGCTAAATGTAAATCTCTTGATAACCTGCGTGTTATCTCCCACTGTACCTCCTCCCCCCAGGTCACACCAGGAGACAAGCATCTTCTTGCTCAGTGTGCCTTTCTGGTGAAACAATTTCAATAAATAAATAAGAGGTGTTACCATTCCCCAGGAACCCTTGGCATTTACAACTATTAGAATGGCACAGATGTTTTCCCCATTTCCCCCTTTGGCCACTAGGGTGCAATCACTCCCCTACATATTTTCATTGACCAGCAACGAAGACAGCCTAGGACAAAAATTGTGCCAAAACACTTTAACAGTACTTTTCATAGATTTTACCCATTTCAAAGGGTCACTGTTAACTTAGTGAACAGGTGGGGTCCAAGTTGGGCAGGACTGGTGAACAGGAGATCCCAGCGGTGCCTCCATTTGTGTAACCCGGGTGATGCCATAACCCATGGTCTACTACCCCTGCCTTGTAGGCCTAACCAAGGTTGAGGGGCCTGGGTTCCTATTTTTGATGTACAAAGGGGTTCTTTCCCAGATAGAACAATAAACAGCACGGTGCCTCCACCTAGAGTAAAAATTACAAGTGGGTCTGATTTTTAACAGTAAAACACCCTGGTATGTTGTACCTTCCCACTTCTCCATACAGTTACCCCACACATGGATTATCAGCAACCAAAACCCACAATTTCAATAGCTTGAAATTTTTAACTTATGCTGATAATGTGCTCACATGGGGTGGGATATTCAGACTGCACCAAAAAGATGCACCTGCTCCTGCTATTGTACAAGAGCAGTGCACCATTGTGCAACATGTGTGATATTCAAACCAAGTGCAGGCCAAGGTACGCCTGCGCAACACAGCTGAATATCACGCCCGATGCACCATGGCGCAACCAGGGATGTGCAGTGGAGCAAGGCCGATGCACAGTAGCACATCCAGGGATGTGCAGGGACAAGGACAGGAAGCAGGGGTGCACTAGCCATGGATGAGCCATGAGTGGAGGAGCATGCAGCAGGCTAGACAGACCCACCTCCCCCAAGGACCCCATGAGCTGCACATCCAGAGGTGAGCTGAATGGACCACCAGCCCATGAACCCCAGCACCGATCCAACAGCAGACGCTGGTCAGCAGTACACACCCATAGGGTAAGGTGCCCCAGCAGACTCCCCCAGCAAACAGTGGCCACAACACAAGGAGGGCTAGGACCCTCCCATGCCACAGCACCACACCAATGCTGACCACCCCCTGTACAGCGATCCCAAGACACCCGGCCCAGAAGCATGACCAAACAGTGCATGGCACCAAAGGTATGCCACCACCACCACCACCATGACAATGTAACCCTGTGCCTCATGGCACCATGCATGACAGCCCCACCATGACCCCCCACAGCAGGTGACACCAGCCACTGATGCCACCATAGCATACACAATGCCCCCCAGCATGGCCCCCACAGTGGCACAGCAAAGAGGTCGACCTTGGTCAATATCCGAGGGACCCCGCATGTGACAAGACCCGCCCTTGAATCCACCACCAGCTGGATGGCACCCCACACACCCACCCATGCACACACCCTGTCCCAGCACTGGCCCCACCAGACAGCACAGCAGCCCACTGTGGTGCATGGAGGCATGCGCCACACAGGATGCAACACAGGGCATGAACAAATCCCCCACTCAGTCCCAAGGGTACCCCATCACAGAGCCACACATAGCAGGGCAACAGATGCCGCTGTCGCAAGTCCAATGGCGCCGTGTACCCACAGCCTGCACAACACTATGGCGCTGGTGAGCTAGCCATGTGGTGTGTGCACCACAAACCTGTCTGCAGCCAGCATGCAGCTGGAGCACAAGTGACAGACAGCAGACCACAGGCACCACCCAGACACCTTCAACAGAATGGAGGGGGACAACAACAGCACCGCCCACAGTGTCACCAGAGGCAAACATGCAATAGACCAGGAGTCAGGATGCCAGCTGCCAGGGCGCCATGCCCAGAGGGTGGCTGGCATGGACTGCCACCAATGTCATGCCAGCAGACATGCATGCGGCGGAGGGGTCAGCATGACTGTGCATACCACAGACATACAAGGTGCATAGCTACACGGGTCAGGCACACGCTGCCAAGGGCAACTGGGACACAGCGCATGAACTAGACACCGCTGCACACAGGCATACAGTGCACAGGGCGCAACACACATACCACAGACAGGGACCATGGCCCCCACCCACACCAGTGGAGGGGCCCTGGCAGACACACCCTCAACCAGGCTGGCACCACCCCTCAGACGCCATGCACACCACTGCAGAAAGGCACCAGATGCCCACTGCAAATCAGAGACCACCACAGTTGTAGTATGAAACGTATCTGTACTGCAAAAGGTAACAGATTCAACAAGAACTATATACAGTACTAGAAACAAAGTGGGGGAGGGGGAAGTACAAGGCTACAACTTGGGGGGGACGGGCAGGGGGCAAAGGGGAATAGTAAGGAGGGGGACAAAGGGGTGTGAGATACAGTCCAGGGAGGGGAAGGAACAGCGCGTGTGGACGTACCCCAGAATGGCAGCACTGTGCAGTGCCCACCATCGAGGGGTGCTGGGCAACAGGGTCAGGAACACCATGGGGGACAGCATGCTGGTCATGCAGACGACCCCTTGGATGACCACAGCCATCTTCTCCAGGCCTCAGTAGATCAGCAGATGTGTCTTGTGGTTGCTGTGGATGTGCTCAGTGCGGTTCTGCGCCAGACAGGGGAGCGGTGCAGCAGGGACCACGCCTTGCTCCTGGCAGAGTTGGCCCAGCAGCGGACGGATGTGACCGCTGCCATTGACAGGCAGACTACTGCAATGGTGACTGTCATGGCTGCACTGGCCAACTGGTTGGGTGCCCAGCCACCACACACCCCGCAGAGTGCTATGTCCACCCCCCATTCCCAGCGTCATGCAACCCCTGCTATGTCAATGCCGGGTTCAGCTGTGGGCATACCTAGCACACCTGGTGCGGGCATGTTTGGTGGCCTGTAGACCCCACGCGGACATGGTCGCATTCATGAAGTGTCACTCCTGGGGGCCCATCGGTGCCACCCCATGAGGCCACTGGTTAGCCTGGCATGGCTGGCAGGTCTTGGCGGGGCCACCCACACATCCATGGCAGCTGTGGTACTGTGCCGCATGACTGACCCGTCCCCCTCCATGGCCACTGTCTGCCACTGCCCTGTGTGCACTGTGGTTTTCTTTGTGCGACGCATAGGTGAGGTGTCTAGCCCTGCACATACATGGTCCCTGTGCACACCCTCCCAGCTGCTGGCCACTGTGGTGTGCATGATGATGCCTGTGTAGCACTGTCTGCCACTGTGCAATGGTGTTCAGTGTCTGAGGCACGCACAGTGCCAGCCACTGGGCATGGTTGTGCGTGGTCCTGTGTGAGTGTGGAGGTGCCTGTTGGGGTGGGCATGCCTGTTGCCCTTTGGGCATGTGTTGTGGTGTGTGTGTGTGCTTGTGCAGCCCTGCCCATCCCTGCCTTTGTGTGCAGTCCCCTGCCCATTCCCATGCCCCTGACGCCGATCGCCCCTGGTGTCTACCCCTGCCTGTCTGTGGGCTGTGCCCTTGCCCTTGGTGGTTACACTTGGCCCCGTTGCCTACCTGTGTTGTCCAAAGTGCTCCTCTGTGATGGTGTCCCAGTGCTGCTGTGCCATCCGGGCCAGCCAGGGGTCCCTTTGCAGGGGGTGGCTGCCCAACACCAGCTGGACTGGCATCCTCTTCATCACCACTGCTGTCCCCCTCCTCAACCTCAATGGCTATCCCACAGTCGGTGGCCATGTTGTGCAGGATACAGCAGGCCAGGAATAGCCCACAGGCCTTTGAGGGGCTGTACTGTAGGGCACCGTCTGACGTGTGCAGGCAACGGAACTGTGCCTTCAGCAGCCCGAACACCCGCTCGATGACATTCCATGTTGTGGCGTGAGCCTCATTGTACTGTTGCTGTGCTGGGGTCATGGGGCACCAGTATGGTGTGAGCAACCAGGGCCGTAGCAGGTAACCACTGTCACCTGTGTGTAGAGGGGAGTCATTAGCATGGTGGTCTGCATCACTGTGCCATGGGCCATCATGGCCATTTCCCATGGCACCCCTGCCAATGCCCCACCCCCCCACATCTGCACCCATCGTCCAGCATGCTATGCGTACTCACCTACCAGATGGCCAGTGGGGATGTCCTCACTCTTGAACCTATGGCACAGCGCAGACTGGTGCCAGATGAAGGCATCATGTGCTCCTCCAGTGTGGGTGGCACAGACATTGAGTTTATGCACCCCCTGGCATCGCACACCACCTGGCAATTGACACTCAGGTAGCCCTTGCAGTTGATGTACGCCACCCCCTCCGGGCCAGGTGGCATGTGGATGCCTACATGGGTGCAGTCTATGGCCCCCAGCATGCCAGGCAACCATGCTACCCTGTGGAACTCCGGTATGTGTGCTGTGCGCTTCGCCTGTGTGCTGGGGAAATGGATGTACTCCGCAGCACGTAGCAGCAGTGCACTGAGGAATTGTGTGAGTAGACATGATGCGGCCGACTGGGTTATGACTGTCATGTCCCCTATTGGTCTCTGGAAGGTGCCTGTGGTGAGCAGGCACATGACGGCTGTGACCTTCATCTCCACAGACAGCGCATGGCTCCATTGTGTGGGTGCCTGCATCTCATCACTGCAGAGCTCGCAGGAGTTGCCTCAGAATCGTCCAGTTCAGGCGGTACCGGCCCACGATCTCAGTGTCACTGTACTGTTCGAAGGTGGTGCGGGCTCGGTACAGCCTGTTCTTGGTGTACTGCCGACAGACCCTTCCACGGCCGAGCCTCCCTGCTGCCTGCCTTCTCACACCCCTCATTACCGCCTCCATCTGGAAGGTGGCACTGGCCATGTCCCTGGCTTGTGTTCCCCCCCCCGGGTGGTTGTCTACCTGTTCCCCCCCACTATGTGGTGCTGGTGCTGCCCCTGCACCGGGTTCACCTCTGTGTGCCCTGCCTCTTACCACTGCCCTCCATCCACTGTGGCACTCTCAGGCCCTCTCGCATGCGCACACACACATACGCACACACTCCTTCTCTCACTCACGCACACCTCCGGTGGGCCCTGTCCACCTCCTGGCCACACCTGCCCCCTGCTTCCTGTCTTGCCTCCCTACCACTCTGTCTCTGCTCTCCCAACTATGGCTCCTCTAAGGCACATTCATCCTCCCCTCTCTTGCTCCCTTTTATTTTGGCTCATTTCTGCTGTCACGCAACTTCTGCTTGCTCCACTACTGTGCACTTTGCCTACTGATGAATGTCGCACTGCACACATTTTTCCTGGTTCCACCCCCTGCAGTTGTGCATGTATTCATTTCTGTTGTGCTGTGGCGCATTGCATGTTGTTCTGCACTGCCACTCCCTCTGAATATCGCACTATGGCGCATTTCCGCTCTTGCACGGGCGCATCCCTATTGTGCATGGCGCAACTGCTCTGCATATCCCACCCCTAGAGTACAAATAATATGCTCAGAAGTCAAAATTTTCCAAAGTAGATAAATCACCATTTATTTACATGGGGAGAGTTAGGAAAGGGTGATTGGAGGTAGAGGTTAGCAACATTTTCATTTTGCATATGCATTTAGAAATTAGCATTATAAACAATCATGCATTTTGAATTTAAGCATATTTCAAGGCTTGCGACCACCAGCCCTCAGATGGATATAGATTTAGCTCTCTGACTAACTAGCTGCTTAGATTTTAGCAACTACACAAACCCCAACAGGTATCAGTCCCAGGTTCAGATAAAGCCCCCCAAATTCTGTCCCTGGGTACCCAGTACTAAATCGTTGCAGGCCTGTGATGCAGCTGGTTGGCTGGCGTTGACGTGCTTAATTCAAATCAAATCAACTTTTAACTTTTCCTTGATTACTTTAAATTCTTGTGAAACTCAGAATTGTAAATAAGCAAGTAAACTACATCTCAGCAACTTTAGGATTTTACACCACTGGGCATAAACTTGAAAACAACTATATACAGTTCCCAGGTGCAAGATAATCCCTGCTTTTACTCACAGATTTGCAGACAATCTTGGGTGGCATTTAGACTGTAGATCTGGAGTGCTCAGCTTCGGGAGAACTTGGATACCAGGAAAGCTGAAAAGCGAAGCATGCTCTTGCAGCTTGGACTTTTCTGTTGCAGCAGGCTCTTGCAGCTCAGAAGTCTGGCATCTTTCTCAGCTCCTCTAGCAAGTGAAACTCTGGTTAGACTGAAGTCACAATCTGCAACACAGACCAGCACAGGGACCTGGGCTGGAATGCCTCAGATCCCCATGACCAGGCTTGACCCCTCAGGGGGAAGTGCAATGGCAGTGCCTAGCTAGTGATACTATCAGGATGATTCCCAGCACTGAACTTGATAGAAGACATCTTTTTTCCTTCCTCCTTCTGGAAGCTTAGACACATCCAGATACTATTTGCAACTTCAGCCACACTGCCAGCCTAGCAGCCATGGTCCTTTCACATCAGGACACAGTCTCTAGATGCTCACTGGAGACACTATTGCAGTGAGACTTAGGTATATACAATGGGTTCCTCCAAGGACTCTGAACCTGGCACTGAAATATAGACCTTTACTCGAACATTCCCATAATACTGGACATCACCTTCCTCACCATGCAGGTGCTCACAGCAGAAGAGGGTTTCTCGTCCCACTTTTGAAGCTAAACCTTGGCAATACTGGTGAGCCCCGCACCCTGGGAACTCCCATACCATTTTCCAAATGAAAACCAGAACCATCCATGACCATTCCTTTAGGCAAATGTCCAACCCTCTTTGTGACATTGAGTCAAACGCTGGGTAATAGACAGACTTTAGTACTTCCTGGAACCAGTGGCCACATGGCCCTAAGAAGATCTCCATCTTACTTGAAATCCACAGTGACTTTTCTCCCACTGAAATCTTTAGGCACAGCTTCTCACTGCTGAAGTGTAGATTCTTACTGTCCTCTCCTATACTTGCAGCTCTTCTCACAGCTGAAAGTTGCTGGGCCTTGCAGCTCTCTCACAACTGTAGCTGCAAAACAGGCTTCCATGAAAAAAATTCCTCCCAAAATGGGGAAAGGCAAAACGCAGGCACTGGGGGACAGGTAGCTGGCAACCCCCAAGCAGGCTCTTCCCCAGCTTTGTAGCCCCATCCTTCTGCAAAGGGGTTGGAGTCCCCCTTCCTCTGGAGGGGCTTCCACTGAACTGAGCCCAGAACCAAAAGTCTCTTGGGTTTTGAGAGCGCCAGACAGCTCCTGACTGGCTGAAACAACTGTCCCAATGAAGAATTAATATTCATTAAGCTCCTTCAATGCCTGATTGGTCCTGTAAAAGAGCCCCAAGCATTTCCCCAGTTTTTCCCCATAAATCCTCTTTACTGTCCCATGGTCCTTGGCAGCAATCTGGGCTCTCTGATTGGCTAAAACTAGTGTCAGAGGCTGCAAATATGGTTGCTGTTAAAACAGTTCATATACCGTCTGCCAGCAGTACTAACTTTATAGTCTTGGTGTAGCCAGCAGAAACATTTTTATATATTTAAGGCCCCACAGTTCCAAAGCAGTTCCTGTGCCCAGACAAATGATTACTGAGTTCAACACATTTATTTAGCCGCCACATGTCGCTGCTGCCGAAATTCACAGTCCCCAGGCAGCAGGCGGGCTCGCCATTAATACTCAAGAGCCCCCTTATTAAATATGCATGTTTGGCCCCAATTCTTTAACGTTCATTAGTGCTCTTTATTTACAAAACTCAGAGGCTCCTCTTACACCTCCTCCAGGCTGAAAGTCTCCGATTAACTGAATTTGGGGACAGAGACCACCAAAGAGGCATTCTGTTTATCGCAAATGTGGTAAGAACAGATGCGCTACTGCTTACAATGTAAACTGAAGGCAGCATAGCGGCTCCACAGTTTAGCTCCTCCGGCCCCAATACACACAAAACAGCACATGGGGCCAGAGAGAGGCTTAAGGGACAAATGGGGACTTGGGCCAGGTGACTTGTGGCAGGACCAGGCTGAATCGAGGCAAACGGGAGCCCAAGACAGCTAAGGTAACCCCCACAGTGGGGGGTTACATTCCCTCTTGCCTTAAAATATTTGGCATCTGTGCCAAGCCCATGGCATAGGCTGACATCAATTAATGGGCATTCAAACATTTTCAAAAACATTTAACCATTTGATCTAGACAAATGGTTTCCTAGCCAGCATAGACAACCAACATGACCTGATCTAGACAATAAAACCTATCTGTACAATAATAAACATTCACTGAACAGGCTCTGAGCTTTAAGAGCCACAACCACAATTGGCTAGCTCCATCCTTCAACAAAACCCAGACAGATATTTCCATACTAAACCCACATGTCTAAACCTCAAAACGGGCAACCACTCGCTAATAGACTGGGCTCTCACCAGCCACCCCTACCGGGTCATCAATGCAGGGCTACTACCCGATTCCCTAAGTGATTACCACATTATATACCTAGTCTGGAAAATTCATCGACCCAAATTCGCCCCAAAGTACCTAGTCCAACGCTCCTACAAATCCCTAAACATCGCCCCTGTGCTTGAAGACCTAGCACTTGCAAACTGGAAACCCCCCACTATATTCTGCTCTATAGACAATGCCTTCATACACTTCCAAAGCACGTTCCTCAATGTCTGGGACACGCACACCCCACTGCATCATACTAGGGTACGTGGCAACCGCCTGCCTTGGATCACCCAAGAAATGGAAATTACATACCTACTGTAATTCTGATCTTTCTGTGTATCTTCACCATTCATCACCTTTGGGTTCTTGGCCAGAGGTCATGACCCCCGAGGGAGCTTTTTTTTTTTGGATGGGCGGAGTCGATGCACCATCACCGCCGTCCTCGAGGCCAACGTACTGTGTGGTGCTTGCGGGTTGGCCATTAGGTGCTGTCAACTCCACCCTCCCGCCAGTTCTGAGTTACCGTAGAGGTTAGAAAAAGGGTTAGGAGGGTGGGACAAGGAAGTCCAAGGGACGGACAAAGGAAAAGATATAAAACTAAAAGGAGAAATAAATGACTGAGAGGACAGAAGAAGTTCAAAGACTAAGTGGGATTGGGTAGGGGCCCCAATCTCTGGAAGTAGAAAGGAGGAGGGAGGGAGGGTTAAGGTTTTAGAAGTAAGGAAAATTTTGCGGAGGGGGGACAGGAGAAATATACCCTGTTACCTTGACCTGTCTCCAGTTTATATAGGAATTGCAAAGGAGTAGCCAAGAGGCTAACTGCCAGCATTGCAGGAGCAGAATTACTGGCAAGGCTCCTATAAGCAGAATTGGCTATTCTGGAGAAAAGACAGGAAAACAGGGATATCCCCCCACAAGGAGATTTTGGTGCAAGAAACCTAGTTTCTTAAATTAATTGAGGTTATGTCCACCGGACAAGGAAATCAAAGAAAATCAAGGATTGACAGGGAGTAGGGGAGAAGGAAAAAAAGGGGTCAACTGCCAACCCCCACCCCACAGGGGTGGAGCCGCTACACTGAAGAAGGAGTGCCCCTACCCCTGACCACTCTACCCCTAAAGAAAACTATCTCTATGTGACCTTAGTTTGCCCCACTCCTGACTCACAGAAAGGAGGGGGGCAAGAGAGGGGGCACAGAGAGGGAGGGGAACCCAGAGACTGAGACCCCTGGGGATGGAGGGTGGGATTATGATGAATAGTGAAGATGCACAGAAAGATCAGAATTATGGTAGGTATGTAATTTTTGTATCTTATCTGTGTTAATCTTCACCATTCATCACCTTTGGGTGAGTGCCGAGCCCCCCCCCTGCAGGGTTTTTTTAACCCAAAGGTGCTCAGCCCCTTAGCCCTCAGTGGATGACACACTAAGAGGAAGAACCTTCACGGGTCTGGAGAGGCCCGAGAATAGGGAGAGTGAGACGGGACCCCCAGAGGGTAGGAAGTTGCCCCAACAGATGCCGCCTCACTGTACTGGAGAAGAGATAGGTTCTCTGGTGGGCAGAGTTAATCACCCTATGCCGGGCCAAGGGTGACAACCAGGAAAGACGTAGCCATACCGTCCACCTAGTGCAGATCATTGTCCCTACGACCCTAGTAGCTACCTCATTGGCATCATACGATGCCCTTGCTTGGTGTCTTGCTAGCTCCAGGCCATGTGCAGAGAGTGCAGCGGCTTGCCTGACTTGCTCCGTGTCAGGCATGAAGGCTAAGAGCTGACCCAGCCTAGACTACAGGAACCTGTCATAGGTTGAGTAGTGGGCCTGATGTGCTGCGATAGAGAGCAGCAACTGTGCTGAGTAGAACGTCCTCCTCCCCCAGAAGTCAAAATCCAAGGAGTCTTGATCTGGGGGCCGGTCACGGTGAAGGGCACGAAGCCCATCAGGAGTGTCCAGTTGTATCAATCCTGACTGAGGACGAGGCATGGACCCTGGAGACTTGGGGAAGCACAATACTGCTGGCAGAGATCCCTAGGGGCAGAGACTCTGGAAAAGGGTCTCTGCCAGAAACGTAACGATGCTTCCCAAAAGGGACCACGAGGGTGTCCTCACTGAAGTCACCTAAAAAGGCGTGCACTGTTTGCTCTGGATTGCGTTGAGTGGGAGGGGTGATGTGCAGGTCCTCCAACATCCTCACGAGGAATCGCTGATACTCAGCGAGATCAGTGCTAGAGAGATGTTGCCAGACGGTTCCTCTCCCCCAGAAGAGGGGGATGAAGAGTCAGAGGACCTCAAAGGTTCAGAAGCTGGCTGCTCAGAAGGAGGTTGAAGAACCTGTCTGTCCATAGCCCTAATGTAAGAGGGGAAACTGAGCAGCATGGGCTCTGAACTGATCCCAGAAGAGAGGCCTGCTAGGACCAAGGATGCCTGGGAGTGCAGGAGAAGGTGGCAGAGGAATGAGGGCAGAGCCGACAACTGGAATCGGCAGACCTCAACCTGGGCTAGGGAGTGCACCAAGAGGCCTAGAGAAGGAAGGAGCTCTGGAAGGCTCCACAGCCGACAGCTGAACAACCACACTGGAACTGCCTAGGCTGCGCCCCAAAGAATCTCCCCATGAGGTGACCAGGGCCATGTAGGTCCAAAAGGACGGTCCCCTACCTCCAAAGAACAGGGCGCCCCTCGAGGAAACTGAATGGGAAGGGCAGAGATCTGGACTGCAGCTTCTCCCAGAGCCCAGGTGGGCTCCAGAAAAAGGCCGCCGCACAGACCCCATGCCCCTCGACCCTTCAGAATCCGAGAGTGTCCTCCTCCTCCTCCTCGAGAGAGAGAGCCAGCCTAGGCAGCTGACAGCCCTGGTCAGCCCCTGAATGGGCTATCCAGGGAGCAGCGCCCTCCCCACCTGTGGGTGCTCCGATTGGCCCCAAAGTTGGGTGATCCAGGCACACCACCTGAGGGGGTACCACCAGTGAGGGGTCAGAGAACCCTCCTAGGCCAAGTTGCAGGGCAATGGTGGCCTGCACCACCACCTGCTGGTCAGGACCCCTGACTCTGGCCCTGGTAGTCACTGTCCACTCCTCGGAGAGGGGCTGACTCCAGCCTATCAAGGACACTACCAGGGTGTCCATTCCAGCAGCCAACTCCAAGGAGCCAGACTGCGTGTCCGACCCAGAGTCAGCCTTCTCCTCCAAAGAGGTGGAGATTGAAGTCCTGTGCCAGACAGTGCATGGGCACCCGCTGCCATCCCTACTGAACAGGGCAACAGAGCCAGATACTACACCCGGGTCAACACCTGTGCCCCCCTCTGCACTGCGAATGGTGCCAGAAGAGGACACAGCCCCAACAAGGGTGGCAATCTCGGAGCCGGAGCCTGTCACTGTGCTGTTCCGACCCCTAGCGCTGCAAGCGGCACCAAGGACAGAGACGGTGCCGACAACGGCTCCGACCGCACTCTCAGCACCGAGAATAGTGCTGAGGCCAGAGACCCCCACGGCACCGACCCACCCCATAGTGCCGCGAATGGTGCTGAGAACAGAGACAGCACCGACGATGGCCCCAACAGCACTCTCGGTGCCAAGCTCTGACACCCCCATGGCATCGTACCCATGCCCAGAGCCACAAACGGCTCCAGAACTGGACGGCGCCGTGCTCAACCACAGTGCCGTAAACAGCGCTGGGGCAAGAAACAGTCAGGGACAGCACCGTAGAGCCTTCCACAGTGCCGACAGCTGAATTGACGCCGTGAAAGGTGCCGATGGCAGCAACGGGGCTGAGCAACAGACCAGCGCTGATGACAGCACCATCAGGGCCCACGGCGCTGTGAGTGGTGCCAAGGCCCTAGACAGCACTGACAGACGGCGTCGAGGACGGCGCTGATGCAGGCCTTCCAAGCCTTGGGTGCGACACCGGGGGAGCCTTTGCCCCCGGAGGGGCGATTGCCAAGGTGGTGCTCCCATCTGTCCCCCAGAGGGTACATACCGGGCCTCCTGCACCATGGGAGGGGCCTCTGCCACGGCTAGGCTAGAAGAGGAAGAGGCCCCCCCCTCCTCGGTCCATATAGAACTGGGAGGGGACCCAAAGGAAAGGCCAAGAGAACGTGGCTTAGCCCGAGTGCGTGCCCAATCCCCGAAAGTCGGCGGAGCTCGACCCACTTTCCACACGTGTTGCTCGATGACCCGATGGTCCATGAAGAAACAGGCGTCGCACGAATCCATGTCGTGAAGCAGGCCAAGACACATGAGGCAATGGTTGTGTTGGTCGGTGACAGAGTAATTACGGCTGCAAGGGCACCATCGAATGGGGGGCCGACCCATCTTGGAAGTCTTCTTGCCCTCCGACCTAGACATTACCTACGAGAAAGAAACACCAAACTAGACTCAACGTCACGAAAACAAAATAAAATAATGGAACAATCTTACTGGCCGATGCCGAGTAGGCTAACAGAACCGGCAGGAGATAGGGAGCTGATGGACTGCGGAACGGAGTCGAATGGAGTCGACACGGAGTAGAGAAATTCAAGTGCATAGAAGGTAGGCCTCAAACTCTTCACTGCAAGCATCCCACGAGGTGACCTCGATGGCGGGAGAGAAGAACTGGTGGGAGGGCTGAGTCGACAGCACCTAATGGCCAACCCGCGAGCGCCACGCAGTGTGTCGGCCTCGTGGTCAGTGCCGATGGTGCGTCGACTCCGCCCATCCAAAAAAAAATGCTCCCACGGGATCACAACCTCCGGCCAAGAACCCAAAGGTGATGAATGGTGAAGATTGACAGAGATAAGATCTTATAGCGTGCCAAAATGCACAGGACAAAGCATGAAGAACTCATAAATCTTCACACCTCCCACAAGATTTCACCATCTATTGGACTCTACGCAACAAGTGTACCAGAGCAGCCCATCTAGTTAAAGCGTAATACTTCAGCTCCTCCCTCCACTCTAACTTAAATTGCCCATCCAAATTCTGGAAGGTCATTCATTCCCTTTTCTCCCCACCAGCTGCTTATCCCACCCCACTCCTAATCGTGAATAATACCCTCCTCTCAGATCCATGTGCTGTTGCCACAGAATTCAACACATATATCTCCTCCTGTGCCTCTGCTCTCCTCTCCTCCTTGCCCACTCCAGTGCCACACAGTCCTCCCACTGTAATTAATACACATGGGCTGCTTACCTTCTCCTTCAACGATATCTCACCAGCTGACACCCTAGGAAAAGTGACCCCCCATTGTGGCTGGTAATGTCCCCTGAAAGAGTAGTAACAAAAGGAAGGCCCTTGGGTCTTACAATAAGGCACAAACCATTTTCTGCTGAAGTAAAAGTATCAGTGTGTAGAGATGCTGTCTGTATGGTGTTGCTGTTGTGCCTGCATGAATTGTCGCACGTAGCACACTATGCAGCAACCTAAAAATAAATGAATACTGTAAATAAGTTACATTAAGCCCTAGTTCGCATTGTAGCTGTGGATAGAAATTTGGGATTTCTGCTAAAAGTCCTGTCACCTTCAAGCCTGTGTGAGCAGAGTCAGTAATGCCTCATATGGATACAAAATTAAAGTAATTCCATTTAAACAAAATTAAAATAAAAGAACTGACATTCCCCCCCAACATCATAGCAAAATGCTGGGTCAGTAGCTTACCTGAGGTTAATTTGCTTTTGTGTAAACAGTCCTGCAAAGGGTAAAAAAGAGGGAGAAAAGATTCTGTTTGGTGGCCTGATAAGCTGCAGCCTTCTCTGCAGCAGGACAGGGTGTTGGCTGCACAAGCTCTTCTTCTGCACTCAATCTGTTGCTATAGGGAAGCAGCGGCCTCTAGAGGCCTATTTTTATACAGACTCTAGCTTCTTGAATTATTGATAGAGGAAGGCGTCTACATCAATTAAAGCTAATTATGTAAGAAAGTGCATTTTACTGACTAAGATTGTGTATAAGAATGCTATAAGTACATTAGAATGTTTACTTCTTTCAACCTGGCTTAGATACAACCTTTTGTTATTGTATATGTATGGGTTGTGAGCCATACAACCTTTTGAGAGTATTTAATACAATTTAAATTGATGTCACTTGACAGTGATGTCCATTGATAAAAATATATAAAAATCTGCCACTAGAGGTGGAGTTTTAGATAAGGTGTCAGTCTTGAGCTGGCTATTCGAGGTGTCAGACCTAAGATGAGAAGGCATGTGTCTACACTCTAGAAAGCATTGGATGTTGCTGAATAATGACAATTTTCTTATTTTCTGTTATGAATGATTATCATTTTATGCCAAAGATAATAAAATGATAAATGCCAACCTGGCATTTTTTATGCAAGCAATAAGACACTCTGAGATGTGGGTTATCTCCTGATAAGAGCAAGCCCAGGTGCGTTGTTAGGCACGAGGCGCTTGCGCCTCGGCGCCTTATGCACCTGGGCGTGTTTATCAGGAGATAACCCACACCTCGGAGTGTCTTATTGTGCTTATAAAATGGGTCCCTCCTAAAAACTTTACCTTTAAAATTAAGTTAATAATGAAAGAAGTCTCATAACTGTTAAAAAAATTAGGTTAATTAAGAAAAGTGGAAAAAAATAGTCCCAGCATTTGAACTGCAGAACATATATGTAAAATCAGAGACACACGCACACTTTGTATTTTTGGCCCCTGCTCAACTTATTTTTTTATGTTTTGTTTCTAGCTTTTTTTTTGTTTGTTTTACATGTTTTACATGTTCTCATTTTGTCTAGTAGGTGCCAATAGGTGCCAGTAGTCATACAGTGGCTAGCACAACTGGTAGTGAGAGCGAGTGTGTGTGCCAGTCATGATTTTGCATTTTAGTACCCCACTTCCCCGCCACTCACAGACACATTGATTTAACTGTATTTTGTCTGCTGAGAGTTTCTCTTGAATTTTGTTTTTGGCAGGCTTTGAAATTAAACACTGCTTACTGTATTTACGTTGGCAGTTGAATCGGGAGCGAGCATGTCCCTTAGTGGCTTCCATAGAGAGCGGTTTTGTTCACAGTGCGGTTTTCTGAAAGTGACGGCAGTCAGAGTTGTGCCGAAGTGTGTTCCCAATCTGCAGTTAAAATAAATATCTGATATACTTGTGGCGACGAGACTTGAGGAGGCGCAAGTGTCAATTTTAATTTAAAAGGAATTTCAAGCACGCGCGGATGCTCGGTGGATCACAGACGGCTTATCTTGAAGTCGGGATTGCGAGAAGCTTTTTTAACTTCAAGGAGTACAGGTCAGACTTTTTTAATGTTTTACTTGGGTTCACTTGTGCATGGTTGGGGGGGGTGCAGGTCGGCCAGGCCAATACAGGTCTTGCACAGTGTTCGCCTGTGAAAGCAGTTTGAAGCTATCGGAGGTTATTGATATTCACCTGTTGTGAGGTCGGCCAGGGAAGAGAAGTGCTGGTTGGCATAGATATCGGCTGATAAGGACACGGGTGAAAGGCCCTTTCAGCCAATCAGTTTATGGCATTTTATTGACCCATTTTATAAGCACTAATGAAGTTGTCTGCCTGAAGTTTGTATCCTGAACAACAACCCAACTACAATGTGTTTAACTGTAACCTCAGCCAACTGTATACCTTGCTAAATGTAAATCTCTTGACAACCTGCATGTTATCTCCTACTGTACCCCCTCCCCCCAGGTCACACCAGGAGACAAGTATCTTCTTGCTGAGTGTGCCTTTCCTGGTGAAACAATTTCAATAAATAAATAAGAGGTGTTACCATTCCCCAGGGACCCTTGGCATTTACGACTATTAGAATGGCACAGATGTTTTCCCTATTTCCCCCTTTGGCCACTAGGGTGCAATCACTCCACTACGTATTTTCATTGACCAGCAACGAAGACAGCCTAGGACAAAAATGGCACCAAAACACTTTCCATAGATTTTATCCATTTCAAAGGGTCACTGTTAACTTAATGAACAGGTGGGGTCCATGCTGGTCAGGACTGGTGAACAGGAGATCCCAGCGGTGCCTCCATTTGTGTATCCCGGGTGATGCCATAATCCATGGTCTACTACCCCTGCCTTGTTGGCCTAACCAAGGTTGAGGGGCCTGGGTTCCTATTTTTGATGTACAAAGGGGTTCTTTCCCAGATAGAACAATAAACAGCACGGTGCCTCCACCTAGAGTAAAAATTACAAGTGGGTCTGATTTTTAGCAGTAAAACACCCTGGTATGTTGTACCTACCCACTTCTCCATACAGTTACCCCCACACATGGATTATCAGCAACCAAAACCCACAATTTCAATAGCTTGAAATTTTTAACTTATGCTGATAATATGCTCACATGGGGTGGGATATTCAGACTGCGCCAACAAGATGCGCAACAGCAGGAGCAGGAGCAAGAGCAGTGCACCATTGCGCAACATGCGCGGTATTCAAACCAAGCACAGGCCAAGGTGCGCCTGTGCAACACAGCTGAATATCGTGCCCAATGCACCATGGCACAACCAGGGATGCGCAGTGGAGCAGGGCTGATGTGCAGTAGCACATCCGGGGATGCACAGGGACAAGGACAGGAAGCAGGGGTACACTAGCCATGGATGCGCCATGAGTGGAGGAGCATGCAGCAGGCCAGACAGACCAACCCCCCCCTCCCCCAAGGCCCTCCATGAGCTGCACATCCAGAGGTGAGCTAAACGGACCACCAGCCCATGAATTCCAGCACCGATCCAACAGCAAACGCGGGTCAGCAGTCCACACCCGCAGGGCAAAGTGCCCCAGCACACTCCCCCAACAAACAGTGACCACAACACAAGGAGGACCAGGACCCTCCCATGCCACAGCACCACACCAATGCTGACCACCCCCTGTACAGCAATACCAAGACACCTGGCCCAGAAGCATGACCAAACAGTGCATGGCACCGAAGGTATGCCACCACCACCACCGTGACAATACAACCCTGTGCCCCATGGCACCATGCATGACAGCCCACCATGACCCCCCCAGAGCAGGCGATACCAGCCACTGACGCCACCACAGCATACACAATGCCCCCCTGCATGGCCCCCACAGTGGCACAGCAAAGAGGTTGATCTTGTGTCAGTACCCGAGGGACCCCGGATGTGACAAGACCCGCCCTGGACGCCACCACCAGCAGGACGGCACCCCGCACACCCACCCATGCACACACCCTGTCCTAGCACTGGCCCCACCAGACAGCACAGCAGCCTACTGTGGTGCATGGAGGCATGCACCACACAAGATGCAACACAGGGCATGAACAAATCCCCCAACCGGTCCCAAGGGTACCCTGTCACAGAGCTACACATAGCGGGGCAACAGATGCCACTGTCATGAGTCCAATGGTGCTGTGTACCCATGGCCTGCACACCACCATGGTGCTGGTGAGCTAGCCATGTGTTGTGTGCACCACGAACCTGTCCGCAGCCAGCGTGCAGCTGGAGCACAAGTGACAGACAGCAGACCACAGGCACCACCCCAGACACCATCAACAGCATGGAGGGGGACAACAACAGCACCGCCGACAGTGTCACCAGAGGCAAGCGTGCAATAGACCAGGAGTCAGGATGCCAGCTGCCAGGGCACCATGCCCAGAGGGTGGCTGGCATGGACTGCCACCAATGTCATGCCAGCAGACATGCATGCGATGGAGGGGTCAGCATGACCATGCATACTACAGACACGCAAGGGGCACAGCCGCACGGGCCAGGCACACACTGCCAGGGGTGACTGGGACACAGCGCATGCACCAGAGACCACTGCACACAGGCATACAGTGCACAGGGCACAACGCACATACCACAGACAGGGACCATGGCCCCCACCCACACCAGTGGAGGGGCCTTGGCAGACATATCCATGACCAGGCCGGCACCACTCCCTCAGACACCATGTACACCACTGCAGCAAGGCACCAGATGCCCGGTGCAAATTAGAGACCACCACAGTTGTAGTATGAAACGTATCTATATTGCAAAAGGTAACAGATTCAACAAGAACTATATACAGTACTATATACAAAGTGGGGGAGGGGAAGTACAAGGCTACAACTTGGGGGGGAACGGGCAGGGAGCAAAGGGAAATAGCAAGGAGGGGGACAAAGGGGTGTGAGGGACAGTCCAGGGAGGGGAAGGAACAGTGTGGGTGCGCCCTACTGGTGCCCCCTCTCGTCCCTGCACTCCCTGTGGCACCTTCTGTGCCGCTGCCGGTCACTCCACTCCATGCCCTGCAGCAGCTCCAGTGTGGCCCAGGCAATCTGCAGGATCTCCTGAACGTGACACTTCAGGGTCATCCAGCATTGTCCACCTAGGACAAGGGAGCAGAGTCAGTACGTGTGATTGGCCAGACCCCCGCAGCCCACACAATGTTCATGGCATACAGCTGTGGTCTGCGCCCCTGTGATGGCATGCGACCACCCACAGTGGGTGCGCCCACATGACCCGCCTACCCAGGCACCCATAGCCATGCAAACCACTGCACACCCCCACCGCCCATACACTGCACAGCACCAACGTGGCTGCACAGTGTCATGGCTATGCACTGTGATGGCAGTGGCACAGCCAGGTGCCCAGTGTATGCACAGCCCACCTGCGACACCCACCCACACGTGCAGTCCCACAGGATGGTGCAGAGTGCACCATGGGGCATGCATGGCAGTGGGGCCATGTGCAGGGGCCCATGCTCCACCACCACCCCTGCAACCCACCATGCACAGATGTAAGGGGAAACTTGGCACTCACCTGTGTCCTGGTCAGCAGGGTGCTGCTGATCCCCGGCATCACCACTGAGCCCTGGCTGCAAGGCCACTCCCCCAGTTCCAACTTGCCGTCCCTGCTCACGGGCCAACTGGACCCTACGGTGATTCTCCGGGCCTAGAGTGCAAACATGGAGAGGGTGACATCAGTACAAGCCAGTAACATAGCCCTCCCCTTGCTGTGTGCATGCCCGCATAGCCCAGCCATGACGCAGTGGTACAGGGTGTACACGAGGCACTCCCAACACCGGCAACACAGGTACGACCCCCCCCGTGGCATGGCCTGATGACCACCATGATACCAGGACAGACAGATACTACCAGTGTTGTGAAGGAGCACCTACCTGGCCATGGCACGGCGCCCCGCCGGGCATGTGCCTGCAGTCACCCTAGGTGGTTGGGGTTCCACTGCTGGAGGTCCCCATAGCAGTGGCAACACTGCTTGGTGGTCCTGCTGCACCCTGTGGCCTCCTCAAGGCCCTCTGCCACCTCCTGCCACACTGCTGTCTGTGGCCTCAGGAGGGGTACCTGGCCAAAGAGGGCACCTGCATGGGGCCCCACTAACGCCACCAGGTTGGCCAGCTCAATCGTTGTCCACACAGGTGCTCTGGTGCGCAACATAGTGCTGTAGCTAGCAGTCACAAAATGGCACCCTGTAGCACACGTGCCCCATTTCGGAGGCAGCGTGGTACTGCACTGCCAGTCACTATTGCGTTGGCACTGGACTGTGCAATAGGGGTGCAGCCATGCATATGCATGGCACCTAGAGGACAAAGGTCAGCCGCAGAGTCAAGGGTCTGTCCATGCATGGAGTGCCACAGCGCTATTGGGAAGCCTTGCGTGTAGCGCAGTAGGGTGCATGTGTGTGACATCATGCAGTGGCCTACTATGCTGTGGCACCATGGCGCCCATGGCGCACCATGGCACGAGCGCCCCTCTGAGCATATAGGGCACTTGCACCACAGGCACAGTAGTGGCCGAGCCCTGTACTGCCTTCCGCGCACAGCACATCTGCAACGCCACTAGCGTTGGCGTCAGCACCGAGGGCATGCGTGGTGCAGTGCCAATTGCGCACGTCACAGTGGTGCACCATAGCCTGAGCATGCTCAACACCATTGCGCAAGGCGCAACAGCGTGATATATAGCCAGGATATGCAAATCAACTCATGAGCCATTCCACGGTGCATCCACTGCATTAGCATCCCATTACAGTTGCACCTGCCCTCATTTGCATGTGTTGTATTATAAATATGCGACCTGAGGCTGCATGGGCCATGGATCGGTATTGCCGTCCTTTGAGGTAGGTTGCATGCTGTAGGGACGTGGGGACAGTGGTCTGGGAGGGCTGTATGGGACTGCACAGTCCAAGGTAACACCTGCCCATCCCCCAGGCATGAGCATGACCGAGCGAGAGGATGAAGAGGAGCAGGGAAGGGTGCGAAGGAGGAGGCCCAACTTTACCAGGGCAGAATCTGATGCCCTGTTCGAGGCATACCTTGACAGGGAGCCGCTGCTTAGCGGACAGTGGGGAATAACACAGGCTGTGCTGCAGCGTGGGGTGAGGTGGCACGTGCCGTCAACCAGCAGGGCAGCCACCAGCGGTCCATGCAGGAGTGCAAGAAGAAGGCTGGCAAGGTCAGGAGGTGGATTAAAGATAAGGTGGCCACCATCAGGGTGGCACGTGCTGCCACTAGTGGGGACCAGCAGGATGTACCCCACCTGACGCCACAGGAGGAGCAGCTGGCCAGCAGCATGCGGCATAGTGCCATAGAGGGTGTTACTGGTGGTGGCTTCCAGACAGGCAGCAGCCTATCACTACATGGTAGGTCCGGTGCTGGTAGTGTGTGGGTGGTAGGGGGCAGGCCCCAGGGCCAGGTGAAGCCACTAACGGTACTGTGTTCCTTTACAGCTCCTGAGCATCTGCATGGGGCAGCGGTGGTGTGTGTGTCCACTGAGGGGGAGGCTCCTGGACATGATGGAGCACCCATCCACCTCCACAGGTGTCCAAGGGACCGACCATCTGCAGCCCTGCACGTCTGTCCGGACTGATGCCTGTGGTGCAGGTGCGGACATGGCCCTGCCTGTGTCCCAGCATGACACCACCCTCGGTATCCAGTGTGCTGGGACACGGATTGGGCCAGCTCCAGCACTGATGATGACGTGATGCACGTCCCGGACAGTGATATGTGTGGGACACAGGATGGTCCCACATATGGCATCTGCCCAGGCGGTTCTGCGGGTAGTGCTGGCGTGGCTGCCTGCACAACAGCCCATTCCCAGGCTGTGTCTGCATGCTCCAGTTGGGCAGCACTGGCGTGCGGCCAGGGTGGTGGGGCTGTTGCTGCTGCTGCAGCCACACCAGTGTTGCCTGGCGATCGGCAGCCGGAGGGGCAGTGGCTGCAGATGGTCATTGTCAACGTGGGGACAGGGGCGGGGGGTGATGGCAGTGCACCGTGTGTGGACGTACCCCAGAATGGCAGTGCTGTGCAGTGCCCACCATCAAGGGGTGCTGGGCAGCAGGGCCAGGAACACCATGGGGGACAGCACGCTGGACATGCAGATGACCCCTTGGATGACCACAGCTGTCTTCTCCAGGCCTCAGTAGATCAGCAGATGTGGCTCATGACAACGGTGGATGCGCTCAATGCGGTTCTGCACCAGGCAGAGGAGTGGCACAGCAGGGACCACGCCTTGCTCCTGGCAGAGTTGGCCCAGCAGCGGGCGGATTTGACCGCTGCCATTGACAGGCAGACCACTGCAATGGTGACTGTCGTGGCTACACTGGCCAACTGGTTGGGTGCCCAGCCACCGCACACCCCGAAAAGTGCTATGTCCAACCCCCGTTCCTGGCATCGAATGGAGCCCTGCTATGTCAATGCGGGTTCGGCTGTGAGCATACTGCTGCGCCTGGTGTGTGGGCATGTTTGGTGGCCTGCAGACCCCTGCACGAGACATGTGGTCACGTTCACGCTGGCGTCACCCCTGGGGGCCATCGGTGCCACCCATCAGAGCCACTGGTCAGCCTGGCATGGCTGGCAGGTCTCGGCAGGGCCGCCCATGCCATCCATGGTGGCGTGGTACTGTGCTGCATGACCGACCCATCCTCCACACGGCCACTGTCTGCTGCCGCCCTGTGTGCACTGTGGTTTTCTTTGTGCGATGCAAGGGTGAGGTGCCCAGCCCTGAACACACATGGTCCCTGTGCACACCCTCCCGGCTGCTGACCACTGTGGCGTGTGCATGATGATGCCTGCATAACGCTGTCCGCCACTGTGCAATGGTGCTCAGTGTCTGAGGCACGCACAGTGCCAGCCACTAGGCATGGTTGTGTGTGGTCCTGTGTGGGTGTGGGGGTGCCTGTTGGGGTGGGCGTGCCTGTTGCTCTTTGGGCATGTGTTGTGGTGTGTGTGCGTGTGTGTGCAGCCCTGACCATCCCTGCCTTTGTGTGTGGTCCCCCACCCATTCCCATGCCCCTGATGCCGTCTGCCCCTGGTGTCCACCCCTGCCTGTCTGTGGGCTGTGCCCTTTCCCTTCCTGGTTGCACGTGGCCCTGTTGCCTACCTGTGTTCTCCAAAGTGCTCCTCTGCGATGGTGTCCCGGTGCTGCTGTGCCATCCGTGCCAGCTGGGGGTCCCTTCGCCCAGGGGGTGGCTGCCCAACACCAGCTGGACTGGTGTCCTTTTCATCACCACCGCTGTCCCCCTCCTCGACCTCAATGGCTATTCCCAGTCGGTGGCCATGTTGTGCAGGATACAGCAGGCCAGGAATAGTCTGCAAGTCTTTGAGGGGCTGTACTGTAGGGCACCACCTGACGTGTGCAGGCAATGGAACAGTGCCTTCAGCAGCCCGAACACCCGCTTAATGACATTCCATGTTGTGGCATGTGCCTCATTGTACTGTTGCTGCACTGGGGTCATGGGGCGCCGGTATGGTGTGAGCAGCCAGGGCCGTAGCAGGTAACCACTGTCACCTGTGTGTAGAGGGGAGTCGTTAGTATGGTGGTCTGTGTCACTGTGCCATGGGCCATCATGGCCATTTCCCATGGCACCCCTGCCAATGCCCCATACCCCCCCACGTCTGCACCCATCATCCAGTGTGCTATGCGTACTCACCTACCAGATGGCCAGTGGGGATGTCCCCACTCTCGAACCTATGGCACAGTGCAGACTGGTAAGTAAGTAAGTAAGTAAAAGTTTATTTATAAGCGCTTTTCCAAAACCAAAGCACTGTACAATAATAACATTGAATAATAGAAAAATTATTAATAATAAAATCAATCTTTAAACGCCTTTAAAAACAAAAAGGTTTTTAGCTCAGATTTAAAACTCTCGACAGTCAGGCAACCTCGTATCCGGCAAGGTAGAGAAGAAAAAATTACTCACCTTAGTAATTGCTATTCTTCTCATGGAGTCTTGCTATATTATAACAATAGCAGTCAGCCACTGCAGCTGAACTGCCCCGGAGAGGAAGGAGTTAACTCCAGAAGATCTGGAGTTCTACAGCGCGTGGGCGCTGTGCCCAAAGCTCTATCTGGCAGTTTCAAATGAAACTGTCAGATCTTTACGAAGCCAACATCAAAGGACGGAAAAAAGTCTGTGTGGAAAACTACACTAGCCTATGGCTACCTACTAGTAGTAATAACAACAATATAAACAACAAAAAACACCCAGAACCATAATAACAAGGTTGATGGTATTATGGTTCGTTTACCACCCTGACAAGCACATATGAACCCCCCTTCCCCAAGACTCAAGTCCAAAGAAGGGGCAATAAAAATAACCCTAAATGAACATCTAGATCCCTAACCAAAGGAAAACAGGGTTGAGGGAAAACTAAAATGGTATGACACAGTGCTTGCACCAATTTGCCACCTCTACCCAAGTAGGAGTTCTGAGAGGGGCAGGAGGGAGGGTGGTTATAATATAGCAAGACTCCATGAGAAGAAAAGCAATTACTAAGGTGTAATTTTTCTTCAAACACCATGAAGTCTTGCTATATTATAACAATAACGAATTACACAGCAGTACCTCCATGGAGGAGTCAGAACCTACTTAGAAATAGGCTCTGAAGCACAGCTATGCTAAACCGAGCATCTCTCCTGGACTGGACATCCAGGGAATAATGCTTGGTAAAGGTGTGAACTGTCTTCCAGGTAGCAGCTTGACAAATCTCCAGAATAGGAATGTCTCTAGCAGCCGCTAGAGACGCAGCTATACCCTGGTGGAGTGGGCCCTCAATCCTGAGGGGTACTCTACCCAGTTTCTGATAACAAAATTGGATACAAGACAATCCACCTTGCAATTGTTCTCTTAGTGGCAGGTTCCTTTGCCAACCTGCCATAGGTAAGAAACAGTTGGAGGATTCGAACCTATGACCTCTGGTGCCCTCTAGATAGTAACTTAATGCCCTTTTGACATCCAAGCTGTGCAGTCTCCTCTCACCTGAGGAAGAATGCTCCAGTGAAAAAATACTGAGAGGAGATAGATTGGTCAGGTGGAAATCAGAAACCACCTTAGGCAAACTTTCTATTAGTCCTAAGGACTACCTTATCTCTGTGGAAAGAGATAAAATCTTCTTCCACTGACAGGGCCTGTAACTCACTTATGCGTCTGGCAGAGGTGATAGCTACTAGAAAAACGGTTTTCCAAGTTAAATACTTGAGTTCTGCTGAAGACAGAGGCTCAAAGGGGGGTTGCATTAACTGAGCAATGCAAATATTCAGGTCCCAGGCGGGAGCTGGTTCCCGAAAAGGAGGGTTAGTGTGAAGTAACCCTTTAAAAAACTTAGAGAACACAGGGTGAGAAGAAAGGGAGGCAGGCTTCCCTGCTGACACAAAAACAGAGACAGCTGCCAGATGAACCTTCAGGGTAGCTGGTCTAAGGCCTAAGAATTCAGATGGACCAAATAGTCCAAAGAATGGGAAGATCAGCAGATTCTGGGGTAATCTGCCTCTCAGAGCACCAGATGGAAAACCTCTTCCACTTAGAATTATAAGTGGCTCTAGTGGAAGGCTTCCTTAAGCCTTTAAAATATCCATAACACCTTGAGAAAGGTGTAAATCAGCAAATTCTAGCTCCTCAAGAGCCAAGCCTTGAGGTGGAGGGACTGAGGTCCGGATACCACACTCTCCCCTGTGCACAGGCCAGTAAGTCGTGAACTCTGGGCAGGCTCAGGGCAGGGTGGACTGCCAGGGACAGGAGCAGAGGGTACCAGGGCTGTCTGGCCCAATCTGGGGCAATCAGAATCACTCTGCAAGGTTGAGATCTGATTTTCACTAGTACCCTGAAAAGGAGAGGAAAGGGGAAGGCATACAGGAACTCCCTTTCAATCAACAGAAAGGCATCCAGAGGGACTGGGCCAGTACTGGAGGCCTGCAGCAAAGGAAGTTGGTGGTTGTCTGGGCCGCGAAAGATCTATCTGAGGTGCCCCAACTGGCAAGACAGACCCCAGTACTTGTGGATTCAGAGCCCATTCGTGATGGCCCTGAGAAATTCTGCTGAGGCGATCCGCCAGCACATTGTCCTTCCTGGAGATGAACCGCTATCAGGGAGGTGTTCAGGAATAAGCCAGAGACCTAACTTCATTGCTTGATTGCACAAGGCTGAAGACCAGGTGCCCCCCTTGATTGATGTACCACATTGTGGTGGTATTGTCTGTCCTGACTTGAACCACTTTGTTCTGGACAGAATCTGAAAGAAACCCGAAGAGCTAAAAGACAGCTCTGAGTTCCAGAAGATTGATGTGAGCAGAAGATTCCTGAGGACCACACTCCTGGGTGGTAAGGTTAGTCAGGTGAGCCCCCACCCTAACAGGGAGGCATCCGTGGTGAGGGTGAGGGAGGAGAAATGGGAATGAAGGGAACCCCTTGTTTCAGGTTGCTTTGATCCTGCCACCAGTGTAAGGCCAGGATCAGGGTTTGAGTAACTGGGACCAATTTGGTAAGGGGTCCTTCCTCTGAGACCAATAGGCCCTCAAATGGAACTGAATGTCCCTCATCTGGAATCTTGCTCCCTGCACAACAGCTGTGGAAGCAGCCATGTGCCCGAGGAGTTGCAGAAAATGCCTTGCTGGTTGAGAGACCCATGAGGGTAAAGGAGGATGCCAGGGCGATGGAGTCTGTCCACCCTTTCCGAGGAAGAAAGGCCCTGGCTAACCTTGTGTTCAATTCTGCGCCTATGAAAGTTAGGGCCTGAACTGGTTCCAGAACTGACTTTGGTAAGTTTAGCAGGAATCCCAGAGAAGTGAGAAGCTGCTGGGTGACTTGCAAGTGGGATTTCACCTGACCTGGAGACTGACCCACAATGAGCCAGTCGTCCAGGTAGGGAAACACAGCAACCCCTTGCCTTCTTAAATGAGCCACTACTACAGCGAGACATTTTGTGAATACCCTTGGCGCAGAAGTAAGGCCGAAGGGCATTGCCCTGAACTGGTAGTGGCCTGAGGGCAGTTCGAACCTGAGGTACTTTCGGTGGGAAGGCCTGATCAGAACATGAAAATAGGCATCCTTGAGGTCCAGGGAAGCTAGCCAGTCCCCTGGCCTTAGGGAAGGCAATATCATTGCCAGAGTTAACATTTTGAACTTTGGTTTCAACAGATGCTTGTTCAAGTATCTTAAATCCAGAATGGGCCGCCATTCTCCTGTCTTTTGGGGTAAGAAAGTATCTTGAATAAAGCCCCTTGCCCTGATGGCAAGGAGGAACCCTTTCACTGCTTTGCAGACCAGAAGAGAGAAACCTCTGCTTCCAAAGCAAGGGCTTCTGAAGGATTTGCAGGTGGGGAAATGCCTGGCTCTCATCTTTGGGAAATATTTGAGCTGAGAACCAGACCCTGGCCTATTACCTCCAGAACCCATCTGTCCGAGTTAGGGACAGCCAGCTCTGGCTGAAATAGGCCAACCTGCCCCACTGGTACAGGAGAATCGGCCCTGGGCACCCCATCAGGTGCCTGCTTAGCAGCAGCCTTAGGCTGAGGAGGAAGAGCGGTCTACTAGCTCACGTCTACCCCTGCCTCTGAAGAAACCCCTCTGCGAGACAGCAGAGGAGGCTTGAAATTGGTAAAAGGCCTGGAAAAGGGTCTGCCCTACCTCTGGGAGCATGCTTTGTGGCATGGCATGCTTCTCCTTAGCCTGGGCACTTTTGTAGGTAGTTCTGTATTCATCCATCTTTTTCATATAATTTTCTGTTTGCTCCCCAAACAGAGAATTTCCACCTACAGGAAAATCCATAGCCTTTGACTGAGTATCTTGGGACAGATTAGTGCATCTGAGCCATGCCAACTCACGAAAGCTACAGAAGTGGCCATGACCCTGGAGGAAACATCATTAACATCAACAGCAGTATGAAATTGAACTTTAGAGGCTTCAATGCCATCAGCAGCCACCTGTTCCAACTCACTAGCCAGCTGGCCATGGACCTGCTTGGCTAACTGCAATACTGTGTCCCACCTAGATTTCTGATATCTAGCCACATAAGCCATATAATTTGCCTGCCTGAGTCCCAAAGAAGCTGCCATATACTGTTTCTTCACCATGGCATCAATCTTCCTAAAATCCTTGTCAGGAGGATGTGAGGCCAGAGGAATATTAGCCTTGTCACAGGCTGCAGCTTGTACCACACCTACATGACTACACTGCTCAATAAGGAAGTCTGTATCCGAGCCTGACAAAGTATACCTTCTGTCCATTTTTTTATCTACAGGAGGGACAGAATGAGGATTTTTTAAAATCTTTGTTGTTTGCTTCCTAAATGACTTATGCAAAGGAATAGACAACCTCCTAGACTCTGGAATATCCATCATTTCCACATAATCAGGCTCCTCTTGCTCATCCACAGCCTCCTCTAAAGGAAGCTGGAGGGTTTCTGCAACCTTTTTGTAAAAAATAAAGAAAGAAGGGGACTCAGACAGAGTAGGGGGAGATTCTAAAGGTCTGTCTAGAGAAATGCCCGGTTCAATGGGCACGTCCAGACCCTCCCAGCCACACATATATTGATCAAATTCCTCCTCCCCCTCCTGTGGTTCATAAAAATCCTCAACTTCAAAATCCTGAACCACTGGGACTGAACGAACCAACCTTTTACCAACTGTAGGTGGTTCTACAGATCCCTGAGACAGTGACTGGACAATCTGAATGGCTTTAGCTATCTCTGCAGCAGTTGGAGACACAAATCTGGACTCCAAACCTCCTGATTTCTTTGTCTTTTTACTTGGGACTGGTTCCTCTGAACCAGTCTTCCTTTTGGCCGAGGAAGTCTCGCCCTGGTCAGAGGGCACTCCCTCTGGTCCAGTGGGAACTGAACCGGGCTGGCCATCCGGGTCAGCGGATTTTTTGGCCTCTCGTCCCCTGAGCCGGCCCAATCTCTTCTCCAGGGTGGCTGCAGGGAAATTTTTACACACCTGGCAGTCTGACAGGAGGTGGTCAGCCCCCAGACAATAGACACAAGTGGTGTGTGGGTCAGCCTTGGCAAAGGCGTCCCCACAGACATCACAGTGTTGAAACCCAGTGGGCCCGGTTTTTCTTTTGGGTTCTCAGACATAATGCCAGCCTAACCAAAAACTTGCCCTTTTGATGGCAGTGCCAGGCAAGACACCTGCTCCGGTTCCTAACCGTGTCATGGGTATTGAAAAAACCGTAATAATTTCTGCTTTTTAGAACCGATAAGAACCGGAACCGCACTCTAAAACCCACAGTACAGTTTTAAAAGGCAGAAAACCAGCGATCGGTTCAAAACCTAACCGATAATTAATTTTCCACACAGACTTGAATTTTTGTACTTACGTTACCAGATAGAGCTTTAGAACCGAAATGCAGTAAAAATAATGACTTTTGCCGGTTCAAATGAACCGAAAACTACTCTCTTGAACCGAGAATGAACCGAGCTGAAGGAGCTGATCTCCGGAGCGACTGTTCAGTGAAGCGGAGTAAAGAATCTGACAGTTTCATTTGAAACTGCCAGATAGAGCTTTGGGCACAGCGCCCTCGCGCTGTAGAACTCCAGATCTTCTGGAGTTAACTCCTTCCTCTCCGGGGCAGTTCAGCTGCAGTGGCTGACTGCTATTGTTATAATATAGCAAGACTTCATGGTGTTTGAATTCCACAAGGTGGGGGCAGCGTAAGAAAATGCACGTGCCCCAGATGACTTTAAACGGACCCTGGGAATCTCTAGCAATCCCTCGTCGGCGGATCGGAGTGAACAAGAGGGACAGTAGGGAGTAAGGAGATCTTGCAGATACCACTGGCCCTGTTCGTGTAGGGCTTTATAGGTCAGTAACTCAACCTTAAAGGTGATCCACCACTGAACCGGCAGCCAGTGCAGTCTGCGCAGCACAGGCGTAATATGACTGTTTCTAGATGTCCCAGTCAAAAGCCTGGCCGCTGCATTCTGCACCAGCTGCAAGTGGCGGATATCAACCCCTGGTAGCCCTAGGTACAAGGCATTGCAGTAATCAAGGCGAGAGGTCACAAAGGCATGGACCAAGGTAGGAAGGTCAGCCAGAGGAACCAGGTGTTTCACCCGAGCGATATTTCTAAGATGGTAAAATGAGGATTTGACAACAGCCGACACCTGAGATTTTAGGGTCAGGCCGTCGTCTATAATCGAGTGAGTTTCCTAGCCCCCTGAAAGAGGTGGTGGTGACACCTCTCTTGAAGAAAGCTTCCTTGGACCCAGACTGTTTTTCCCAGCTATAGACCCATCTCTAACCTTCCCTTTATTGGGAAGGTTATTGAAAAGGTTGTAGCTGCTCAATTGGATGACCATTTAACCATCCATAATATCTACGAATCCTTCCAGTCTGGTTTCCGTAAAAGACACAGTACTGAGACTGCGCTGGTTCGGGTGCTAAATGATCTTTTGAGGGCGAGAGATCAAAGGAGACATTCTATCCTGGTTCTCCTTGATCTCTCTTCAGCTTTTGACACTGTGGATCACATGGTGTTGCTAGCACGCCTGGGGCAAATTTGCGGGATGTCTGGAACCGTTCTTAAATGGTTCGAGTCATTCCTCAGTGGGAGATCACAAAGAGTTGTGTCGGGGAATTTTTCTTCCGGCCCAGTCTCTTTGTTGTGTGGAGTGCCTCAGGGTTCTGTGCTATCGCCCATGTTATTTGCAGTGTACATGCTGCCCCTCGGAAACATTATAAGATGGTATGGGCTGAGGTTTCACTGCTATGCAGATGATACCCAGCTATACCTGTCTTTTGCACCCGACCAGGATGGAGCTCTCTCGGTATTTAATAACTGTCTGGGGGAGATCCAAGACTGGATGGATTCAAGTTGGCTAAAGTTAATTCGGAGAAAACTGAGGTTTTGATCGTGGACCCGGGTGGTCAGATTGAGAGGTCGTGTGCTGGCGCGCCGTCTGGAATTTTTCTCGGCGGTGTGTCGCTTCCGGCCTCTGAACGGGTGTGCAACCTTGGGGTGATTCTTGATGATAGGCTGACTTTTCAATCCCAAGTGTCAGCCGTCTTCAAGACTTCCTTTTACCATCTTAGGAATATTGCCCGGGTTAAGCAGCTTGTTCTGTCTGACTGTCTGCCAACATTGGTCCACGCTTTTGTGTCCTCGCGCCTCGACTACTGCAACGCCCTTTACTTTGGGCTTTCTGGGGTTGAAATCTGCTGCCTACAGCTCATGCAGAAAGCGGCAGCCCGGATTTTGATGGGGACAAGTAGGTCCTGTCACATTACCCTGGTGCTGCGCGAGCTGCACTGGCTCCCAATACAGTGGAGGATCACCTTTAAAGTCATTTTATTGACTTTCAAAGCCCTTCACGATCAGGGTCTGTCCTATCTGAAAGACCTGCTGGTTCTTTACTGCCCTGGCCAATCACTCCGCTCGGCCGACATGGGGTTGTTAGAGATTCCAAGAGTGAGTTTGAAATTCTTTGGCAGTAGAGCTTATTTTCATGCCGCACCCACTCTTTGGAATTCTCTACCATGCCGGTTACGGGAATGCTCCTCTGTGGAGATTTTCAAGAAAGAACTGAAAACCTATCTTTGGAGAATGGCCTTCTTGGAAAGTTAAATGCACTGTATAGTGAGTGAAATTTTATTGTAATTTATTATGCTTTTATGATATATTTTATAATCTTTATGGTTTTGATGTTTGAATTGTGTGTTGAAGCTTTTATTGATCTGTTCAGCGCCTTGATATAGTGAAAGGCGCTATATAAATAAAATTATTATTATTATTATAATAACACCCAGATTACGTACCTGGTCTGAGGTTGGAAGTTGGACACCATCGAGCCATATGCCCGATGGAGTCCCAGCCCTACAACCCGCCTCAAGGTGACCAGGGTCCACAGCCAGCACCTTGGTTTTATCTGGGTTTAACTTCAGCCAGCTGGTACTCATCCAATCTTTGATTTCGGATAGACAGTTGTTAAGCACGGAGATTGCATCTTCCTGTCCAGGATTGAAGGACAGATACAACTGGGTATCATCTGCATAGCAGTGAAAGCCCAGATCGTATCGCCTAATAATGTCTCCCAATGCCAGCATGTACACAGCGAACAACATGGGTGCCAAAATTGAGCCCTGCGGCACCCCACAGGACAGGGAGATGGCGTCAGAGGAATAAATTCCAGTGACAACCCTCTGCCTCTGACCTGTGAGGAAAGATCGAAACCAATGTAGAACTGTACCAGTCAGTCCACAATAAAGCCGAAGGTGCTCCAAAAGCACACCATGGTCCACAGTATCAAATGCTGCAGAGAGATCAAGAAGGACTAGACTAGTGCAAGCCTTTCGATCTCTCACAATCAGGAGATCATTTAAAACCCGGACAAGGGCGGTCTCAGTGCTATGTCTTTTCCTAAATCCTGATTGAAGAGTATCATAGACGTTGTGATTTATAAGATGGTCATCCAGTTGTAGTGCAACCACCTTTTCAATAACCTGACCCACAAAGGGCAGGTTAGAGACAGGTCTGAAGTTAGCTAAGCAGTCTGGATTCAATGAAGGCTTTCTTAGGAGTGGTCGAATGACCGCCTCCTTTAGGGGGTCAGGAAAGATCCCCTTCTCCAAAGATTTCCAGACAATTTCAGCAAGGATCGGACAGATAGTATCTACACAACCTAATAATAGTGAGGTAGGGCCCGGATCCAAACTACAGCTGGTTGGTCATACAGTCTGGACAATCCTCACAATATCCATGGGCTCCGGCCTACCAAAGTCAGACCAGGTAACAGAGGTGTTTGCTTCCTCGCGCCGATCACCGAAAACCCTTAAAGAGGGAGCTTGGCCGATACCTGACCTGATGTTGGCAATCTTATCTGTGAAGAACCGAGCAAGCTCATCACATTTTTCTTGTGAAAAATCTCTTCCAGACTGCAGACAGAGTGGATTGCACAGTCTGTCGACAGTCTGAAATAGTTGAGCTGGTCGGTTCTGCGCAGCAGCAATCTCCCTGGACAGGAATTCTGCCTTCTTATGGGTGATTGCTGATTGATAGGAGCCGTAATGGTCCATCAACCTAAGTTTGTCCGCATCAAGGCCAGATTTCCGCCAAGCCCTCTCTAGCCTTCGCCCCACTCTCCTCAGTTCCTTTAAAGACTCATCAAACCATAGAGTCTTTGGGCGCTGAGTGAGTGGGCGATTATGGACAGGAGTAACTAAGTCCAGGGCCTCACTCACTGCCTTATTATAGGCAAGAACGAGGTCCCCTGGACCCATGCACTCACATGAAATACCCGACAGATCCAATACCGCCAGTAGACCCTCTGGGGTAACTCCCCTTAAAGGGCGATACTGGACCATCTCTGTAGAGGCAGGTCTATTTGGGGGTGCCCCGAGGCTGAATCTTATGGTATGATGGTCTGTCCACGCATTCGGTTCCACCCCCAAATGCATGATCTCCAAATCCAGTAGAAACACTAGATCCAATGAGTGACCCCCTATATGGGTAGCAGAGGTAACTACCTGTGAGAAGCCCAACATAGTCATAAGTTGGAGGAGATTCTTTCCAAAATGCGAGAGTTCATCGTCAACCCAGGCATTGAAGTCACCCAGTATTAACCATCTGGGCGACTCCATTGCCATGTAGACAATGAAGTCCGTAAACTCCTTCAGGAATTCTCCACCATCACCGGGTGGTCGCTAGATGAGAAGAATCCTGAACCCCGCACCTGCTCCCAGGATACACTCAAAGGATCGAGTGCTATCCACTGGGACATCCACAAGACTCAACTCCATTTTAAAAAAGATGGCTACTCCCCCACCTCTACAATCCAATATCAGGCAGTGTATCACCGAGAACCCAGCCAGAGCAGCAGAAGCTAGTATTGGACCTGCATTCTCATCAAGCCAGGTCTCGGTGATACATGCCAGGTCAGATGTTGTAACAAGATCTGCAATAATAGCAGTCTTGTTTCTAATAGACCTGGCATTACATAGCACCGCCTGAGTTGGATGGGTTTTCAGGGAGGCGCGCAGTACCTGCCCACAGTCTGCGGAGCCCTTGGGTATGGAAATCAGGCAGGGAGGACCCCTCTCCCGATCCCATTTCTCCCCAAGGCGTCTCCTAGTACCAACTATCCCTGTCTGCTCACTCCTTTCCATTCTCCCACTCAGACCAGTCCCCCCACCCCTCAGGTGCCTTCTCATTATCCCCAATGCACGACACTTAATAAAAACATCGGCAGGTAAGCAGGGACAATGAAAGGGGTGGAGGCTCCGGAGCAGAGTGGGAGAATAGCGCCTGACCGTCTTAAAGCCCTCCCAACACATCTTAAAACAATCAATAAAACCCAGGAAACAAACTAACTCACTTTCAACCCAACCCCAAATAAATACGCCTCAAATAACAAATAAATAATAATAACAAAACTATAAAAAATATAATAAACATACAAATTAATAAATATTAACTTCCTCTAACCCACCCCAACAAATGCTAAATAAAACTAGAGATCACTAAAAATATAAATCATAAACTTAACACCAGAGTCCAAATCCAATAAGTCTGAGGTAGATAACAAGTCTTTGAAGCTGTAAATAAAACCAATAAATAAAGTAATTTCCAAGCACTAACTCTTCACAAAAGCGTAGAGTAAGTGCAATGCAACCAGAGTCTCAGTCCCCAGACACTCTCACCACCTGGAGAAATAGGGTGTATTCAGTAACAAAGTATGAAATAAAATAATAATAAATCTTCAAAGCAGCCAATGTCTTTAAATCTTCAGACCCCCAGACTCTCTCACAACCCAGGGGATCAAAGATAAAACAAGCAAACAAACTGCCTTAAACCGAAGGAGTGTATGTCAATGGATTAAAGTTTTAACCATAAACCATGGGCAGAAAGTCAAAGGAACAGAGGAGCAAATCCAAAGTCAGTGGAACTGAAGGCTCAGAATCAACAAAAAAAGGGGAAGAACCCTGACAGCGGCCACTAATCAGGCCGGATCCAGAGCAACGAGCCCTGGAATAGTGTCCATCCACCAGCAGACCCCTCCGGTGAGTCTGGGGAATACCGGCAACTTACGCCTGCCCTTCAGCTGGCCCAAGGCCAGCGTCGCCCGCCCTGAACCCAGCCGATAGCAACCACCCCAGGTAACTCCCCAGAAATCCACTGTCTCAGAGCATCCAATGCCAAATCAGGATAAACAATTCCCACAACGAAAATAAACAGAAATAGATTCCAAACTTTCCAGATCTCACCGCTCCACTCCAAGTCAGCGAATTCATATACTCCCTCAAAGCTCCAACAACCATTTACTCGATCAGTCTGCCTTATAATCCTTGTTATTGTCGATTTACAATCCCCCGTTCATCCTGACAAAAGTCCAAAAAGGTTCACTTCACCGAAAGCTGCAGTCCAAGTTAAAACTCAATCCAACTGCTAAAACTTGTCCACAGTCCACAGCCTTAGCCCATAACGCTCACCCCATTTAAAGTTAGCAGCAAACCATACCAAAGTCTCCAATTCAATTTGGTCTCCAGAACGCAGAACTGGTGCCAGATGAAGGCATTGAGTGCTCCTCCAGGATGTGTGGCACAGACATTGATTATGCACCCCCTGGCATCACACACCGCCTGGCAATTGGCACTCAGGTAGCCCTTGCAGTTGATGTACGCCACCCCCTCCGGGCCAGGTGGCATGTGGATGCCTACATGGGTGCAGTCTATGGCCCCCAGCATGCCAGGCAACCATGCTACCCTGTGGAACTCCGGTATGAGTGCTGTGCGCTTCGCCTGTGTGCTGGGGAAATGGATGTACTCCGCAGCACGTAGCAGCAGTGCACTGAGGAATTGTGTGAGTAGACATGATGCAGCCGACTGGGTTATGACTGTCATGTCCCCTATTGGTCTCTGGAAGGTGCCTGTGGTAAGAAGGCACATGACGGCTGTGACCTTCATCTCCACAGACAGCGCATGGCTCCATTGTGTGGGTGCCTGCATCTCATCACTGCAGAGCTCGCAGGAGTTGCCTCAGAATCACCCGGTTCAGGTGGTACCGGCCCACGATCTCAGTGTCACTGTACTGTTCGAAGGTGGTGCGGACTCGGTACAGCCTGTTCTGGGCGTACCACCGACGGACCCTTCCATGGCTGCGCCTTCCTGCTGCCTGCCTTCTCACACCCCTCATTACTGCCTCCATCTGGAAGGTGGCACTGGCCAAGTCCGTGGCTGGTGTTCCCCCCCCCGGGCAGCTGTCCACCTGGTCCCCCCCCGCTGTGTGTTGCTGGTGCTGCCCCTGCACCGGGTTCACCTCTAGCTGTTCACCTCTGTGTGCCCTGCCTCTTACCACTGCCTTCCATCCACTGTGGTACTCTCAGGCCCTCTCGCACACACACACACACAGCAGCACACACACACACACACACACTCCTTCTCTCACTCATGCACACCTCCGGTGGGCCCTGTCCACCTCCTGGCCACACCTGCCCCCTGCTTCCTGTCTTGCCTCCCTGCCACTCTGTCTCTGCGCTTCCACCTATTGCTCCTCTGTGGCACATTCGTCCTCCAGTCTCTTGCTCCCTTTTATTTTGGCTCATTTCTGCTGTCGCGCAACTTCCGCTTGCTCCGCTACTGCGCACGTCGCCTACTGATGAATATCGCACTGCGCATATTATTCCTGGTTCCACCCCCTGCAGTTGCACATGCATTCATTTCTGTTGTGCTGTGGCGCATTGCATGTTGTGCTGCACTGCCGCTCCCGCTGAATATCGCACTATGGAGCATTTCTACTCTTGCACGGGCGCATCCCTATTGCGCATGGTGCAACTGCTCTGAATATCCCACCCCTGGTGTACAAATAATATGCTCAGAAGTCAAAATTTTCCAAAACAGATAAACCACCATTTATTTACATGGGTAGAGTTAGGAAAGGGTGATTGGAGGTAGAGGTTAGCAACATTTTCATTTTGCATATGCATTTAGAAATTAGCATTATAAACAATCATTATGCATTTTGAATTTAAGCATATTTCAAGGCTTGCGACCACCAACCCTATGATGGATATAGATTTAGCTCTCTGACTAACTAGCTGCTTAGATTTTAGCAACTACACAAACTCCAACTGGTATCAGTCCCAGGTTCAGATAAAGCCCCCCAAATTCTGTCCCTGGGTACCCAGTACAAAATCGTTGCAGGCCTGTGATGCAGCTGGTTGGCCAGCGTTGGTGCACTTAATTCAAATCAAATCAACTTTTAACCTTTCCTTGATTACTTTAAATGCTTGCAGAACTCAGAACTGAAAATAAGCAGGTAAACTGTACATCTCAGCAACTTTAGGATTTTACACCACTGGGCATAAACTTGAAAACAACTATATACAGTCCCCAGGTGCATGATAATCCCTGCTTTTACTCACAGATTTGCAGACAATCTCGGGTGGCATTTAGACTGTAGATCTGAGGTGATCAACTTCAGTAGGACTTGGATACCAGGAAAGCTGAGAAGTGAAGCAGGCTCTTGCAGCTTGGACTTTTCCGTTGCAGCAGGCTCTTGCAGCTTGGAAGTCTAGTACCTTTCTCAGCTCCTCTAACAAGTGAAACTGGTTAGACTGAAGTCACAATCTAGAACACAGACCAGCACAGGGACCTGGGCCGGCATGCCTCAGACCCCTCCAGGCCTGACCCCTCAGAAGCGGCGCAATGGCAGTGCCTAGCTAGTGACACAAGCAGGCTGATTCCCAACACTGACCTCGATAGAAGACCTCTTTTTTCCTTCCTCCTTCTGGAAACTTAAACACATCCAGATATTATTTGCATCTTCAGCCACACTGCCAGCCTAGCAGCCATGGCCCTCTCACATCAGGACACAGTCTCTAGATGCTCACTGGAGACACAGTTGCAGTGAGACTTAGGTATATACAATGGGTTCCTCTGAGGACCCTGAACCTGGCACTGAAATGCAGACCTTTACTCAAACAGTTCCATAATACTGGACATCACCTTCCTCACCGTGTAGGTGCTCACAGCAGAAGAGGGTTTCTCTTCCCACTTTTGAAGCTAAACCTTGGCAATACTGGTGAGCCCTGCACCCTGGGGAACTCCCATACCATTTTCCATCTGATAACCAGAACCATCCATGACCATTCCTTCAGGCAAATGCCCAACCCTCTTTGTGACATTGAGTCAAACGCAGGGTAACAGACAGACTTTAGTGCTTCCTGGAACCAGTAGCCATACGGCCTTCAAGAAGATCTCCATCTTACTTGAAATCCACAGTGACTTTTCTCTCTCTGAAGCCTTTAGGCAGAGCTTCTCACTGCTGAAGTGTAGATTCTTACTGTCCTCTTCTATACTTGCAGCTCTTCTTACAGCTGAAAGTTGCTGGGCCTTGCAGCTCTCTCATAGCTGAAGCTGCAAAACAGGCTTCCATGAACAAAGTTCCTCCAAAAATGGGGAAAGACAAAACGCAGGCCCTGGAAGACAGGTAGCTATCAACCGTCAGGCAGGCCCTTCCCCAACCTTACAGCCCCATCCTTCTGCAAAGAGGTTGCTGGAGCCCCCTCCTTCTAGAGGGTCTCCCGCTGAACTGAGCCCAGAACCAAAAGTCTCTTCGGTTTTGGGAGCTCCAGACAGCTCCCAATTGGCTGAGACAACTGTCCCAATGAAGAATTAATATTCATTAAGCTCCTTAGATGCCTGATTGGTCCTGTAAAAGAACATCAAGAATTTCCCTGGGCTGGCCCCCCTGCACAGCAGTTGGATTTCTGCTTGCGACACCAGCGACCCAGGTTCAGGAACAAGCCTGGGAGCTGGAGGGCCGACCAGGGGGAGAAATCTTGAGCGTCCCAAGGACTGCTCATCTTCTCTGGGGGGAGCGGGGAGCCAGAGCTTGGCTTTTGTCTGACCCCGGGGTGGAGACCTGAGATTCAACAAGCCCTACGCTTAACAGAGGGCGACGTGCCAGACGTCGGTGCTCAAGCGCCTTGACGCCAGAGACACGACGCCGAGGAGAACACCGGAAAACACCTCGCAGCACTCCTGGTAGACGGAGCACCAGGCCCTGATCCTCAATGCCCCTACCAGCCCGGCGACAGCAACCAGATGAAAGACAGACGCATCGGGGTGTGAGGGCCCCCACCCCGTACCCGCCTGGGGAGTATAACCACGGCTCCATACGGGATGGACTGCACCGGTCACCAGGTAGGTGAGCGAGGACTTAAAAAGCCATATGTGTCTCCCGAAGAGGGAAGAGTTGTGAGGGGGGAAGAAAAAAAAAAAGAATTTCCCCAGTTTTTCCCCCTAAGTCCTCTTTACAGTCCCACAGTCCTTGGCAGCAATCTGGGCTCTCCAGCTGGCCAAAACTAGGGCCAGAGGCTGCAAACATGGCTGCTGTTAAAACAGTTCATATACAGTCCACCAGCAGTCCCAACTTTGTAGTCCAGGTGCAGCCAGCAGAAACATTTTTATTTTTTTAAGGCCCCACAGTTCCAAAGTAGTTCCTGCACCCTGACAAAGGTTTGCTGAGTTCAGCACATTTATTTAGCCCCCTGCCTGTCGCTGCTGCTGAAATTCACAGTCCTCAGGCAGCAGGCAGGCTTACCATTAATATTCATGAGCCCCCCTTATTAATATGCATATTTAACCCCGATTTTTTAACACTCATTGGCGCTCTTTATTTACAGAACTCAGAGACTCCTCTTACACCTACTCCAGGTCTCCAGTCCCCAATTAACTGAATTTGGGGACCAAGACCACCGGAGAGACATTTTGTTTACTGCAAATGTGGTAAGAACAGATGCACTACTGCGCATGTGCAGGCTGCTGCTTACTAGGTAAACTAAAGGCAGCACGGCGGCTCCACGGTTTAGCTCCTCCAGCCCCAATACACACAAAAACAGCACAGGTGCTGGACAGAGACTTAAGGGACAAATGGGGACTCAGGCCAGGTGGCTTGTGGCAGGACCAGGGGGAATCGAGGCAAATGAGAGACCGGGGCAGCTAAGGTAAAACCCCACAGGGGGGCTATACTTGCTTATACTTTTATTTCATTAATTCTTCAAAAGGCAACAGCTCAAATAACAAAACAAAAGGTCCAGGATGGTATATAGTACATTGCCATTTTCTTGCTAACTCGGGCCGCCCTAGCAGACTGAGTTGCTGCCTTTTGGATTAATGGAATAAAAGTATGGGCAAGTTTGAATTATGAGCTGTATTTGTGGAGCTGCTGTGGTAAACCTATTTAAAGTGAAGTTTACAGAAGAGGTGCATGCGCTGACCTGCAAGACTATAGTCAATCTGACCATTTACCTATCGGACCCTATTTACAAACATATTTTTCCAGTCTGTGCATAGGGCACAGATGTCTGAAAAGTACAGTGTTGTTTCTCCCAGATAACTAGAAGGACTAATATTACTGCCAAAGTATCTGGAAACAGCATGGGCTCCATAAATACAGGAATTGGAATGCTAAACATCTGACTGTGCAACACCAATGGAAGTAAAACTTTAATGCCCCCCAAATTAAAGTACAACTGAGAGGGTTCAAATGCTGCTTGGGTAGTTATTCAGTAAAAACTCTCTCTCGCTTTCCCTGGAGTTGCAGTGCTGATCTGTCTGACAGCAGCATGCAAGACCAGCACCGACAGCTTGGCAACACCTGACAGCAGTAAGATAGACAGAGAGCACTGCCAGGCCGAAGCGGCTCCCTCCCACATCTCCAGCTGTGTCTGTCCACAGCATCTCCAGTCCACAGCAATAAAAACAACAACAGATCACTTATCTGTTGTTGCAGAGAGCCACTGGCAGCACATTTAGTACAGTCAGTAGTAGCCTGGCCACACTGTGAAGAACCTGAGGAGAAAGAATATCCTACTTTGAACTTAAAAGCTGAGGAGCTTTAATTGCTCCTGTTTCAACCCCCTTCCTGGCTCTTGCTAATAAAACCACTAGAGAAAGACTAGTAGTCATACAGAAGGATGGTGCACCAGCACAGAAATGACTTACAACTTACTGGTTGTTTTGCTACACTGGTCTCTCCCTCTGCCTTCAGCAACACAAGCAATCAGCAAATTCAGCACTGTCAGCTCACTCTCTGCTGCTCTGGTGCACGTCACTCCCTGTTAAGCGTAGGGCTTGTTGAACCTCAGGTTTCCACCCGGGGCCAGACAAGAGCCGAAAAAAGAGGCAGCACAAAAAGGAAACAATGTGGTAGCAGGAGAGTGGTAACAAAATCTGGAAGGCCATGTGTGCAAATGCAGGGAGGATGGGAAATACACTTTCAGACCTAGAGGCCATCATGGCGGAGGCAGACCTGAATATCATGGACATTACTGAGTCGTGGTGCACAAGAAATCACTAATGGGACAAGGCCATACCAGACTATTCTCAGTTCAGTAAAGATTGGGTGGGAAGGAAGGGAGAAGGGGTTGTGCTGTATGTAAAGGAGTGTGTCAAAGTGACGGAGACACAGGGAATCCGGGGGGGGAATGAAGGGGTTGCAGCTACTGTGGGTCACCCAGGAGTCAGGAAACTGAGCCACTATTTACACTGGCATGACCTACAGATCTCCAACACAGGGGTAGTACTTATATAAGGCACTGGTGGAAGCCACTGGCACAATGGCACAAAATGGAGAGGTGCTGCTGGTGGGGGACATCAATCTGCTGTATGTAGGTCGAAGCCTCCCAGCTGCAGCTTCAGTTAGAAGCAGGGACATCCTGGACTCCCTGCAGGGGGCATTCTCAGGCAACTAGTCAGAGGGTCCACATGTTATGGGGCAATACTGGACCTGGTGTTCCCTAACAGGGACAGTATTGCAAGCATTAAGGTGGGAGACCACCTGGGGACCAGTGATCACGTACCATGTTGTTCAACCAAAGGACAATCGTGGAATTGAACCACACAAGGACAAGGGTCCAGGGTGTCAGGAAGACAGATTTTTTTTTTAAATGGGTGAAAGCCTCAGAGATGACCTAGCAAGGGTATGACCTGGGTGGGGTGGAGGAACAGTGGGCTAAGCTAAGGAAAGATATAGTGAAGGCAACAAACCTATGCACAAAGAAGGCGAGTAAAAACATGAAAAACAGACTGTTATGGTTCTCAAAGGAAGTAGCTGAAAAGGTAAAGGGTAGTTTTCAGGAGGTATAAAGAGACACACAGGAAAGAGGACAGAGAGGGTGTATTAGGAGAAGTAGAGGGAGGTATGGAAAGCAGTGAAGAGTGCATAGGTGCTAGGGAAAGAACAGTCCAAGGTGTACTAAAAAGGGACAAGACATTTTTCGGGTACATAAGTGAAAAGAGCACGATTAGGGGAGGAATTGTGAGGTTAAGAAGGGCAGCTGGGGACTGCGCAGAGGAGGATCAGAAAAAGCAGATACCCCCACTTCCAGTGACGTCATCATGATGCAAGGTGCCCTTTCTCCGAGCTCTGTGACCCTCTTATTAAATCTTTAAACATCTTCCATTTATTTGAGAAAATTTCGGGTGTAGTCGGTCAACAGGTTGAAGCTGTAATGTCTACTAAGCAAAATCAGGGTATATCTGCTAGAACCTAGATGACAGGGCTGAAACTGAAGCAACTACTGCTGAGCCCTGACATGAAGGGCTTTCTGGCCTCTATGCAATCCACCTGCTCTCAGTCCCCATCTGAATGAACATCTGAAAGTTCGGAGACAGAAGACCTATCGCCAAGGAAAACAGGCAGGATGCTAAACCAAATCCTTGCCTATGTACAACGGATTGACTCCTCCCTAGCTGATCTAAGACAAGAAATAAAGGCTCTAGATAAAAAGGTTATGAATAACACAGCTAAAGTCTCATAAATAGCCGAAGCACAGGAAATGACTGACCGCCTTGTACTATATTTATTGAAACAAGAACGTTTGTTAACTGCTAGAATGGAAGACTTGGAAAACCGGAATCAAAGAAACAACTTCAGAATCCATGGAGTGCCAGAAGGGGCTGAGGAGGGCTTTCCATCGGTTATAGACTTTGTGTAGCATCTATTAAAAAACATTTATCCCTACTGTCCAATCTGCATTTAGAAATGGACTGGGCCCACCGTTCCCTCAGCTGTCTAGTTCTACAGCTCACCCCAGGTTGCTGATAACAAGTATGGCATACTTTCAGCCAAAGAAAGCGATTCTCCAGGAAGCATGGAGGCACTAAGACCTTAAATTTTAATCAACCCCTATTTTCTTCTACCATGACTGTTCTCCGCCGCTTCAGGCAGAAAGGCTCCACCTCCAAGCTATTATTAACGAGCTTAAGGAGAAGAAGGGGATTCGTGCTCAGATTAATTTCCCGGCAAAATTCAAGTTGTTTCTGGAGGATGGTCTGAAAGTTTTTTCAACTCTTCTGGGCACTGCTCCTGTACAAAGACAAATTCAGATCTTGGTAGCTGAACTGTCCATTGAAGCTCTGGAGAGAAAGCTAACCCAAGAATCTTGGTCTGTGGTGCCTGCTAACAATAGGAGATCGCTGCAAGGAATGCTTCCAAAGCTGCTGGCCACAGACCTGAATAAAATTCTGCATCATGCACCACAAGACAAGCAATTTACTATCAAAACAAATGCAGAGCAGCAAACTCCAAGGAGCACCAGAGCTTCTTCTCAGCATCCTAACTGAACTGCTGTATGTGGCAAGTACTTAAAATGGGCAGATTTCCAATTTTGACTGTTGCAGTGGCTTCCTGTGCCTCCTAACAGCTCGGGTGGCTGATTACGTGAGGTAGTTCATGGGGATACTGAGGAGGCTATGGCCTCAATACACATGAGCAGAACTTTTAATGTTATCATTAATACACTATGAGCTGGTATACTGAACAGTGTATTAGGATGTTTCTTCTGTTCTTAATGCTACTATGGGGTCGCTATTTTTCTTTCAGTCTGTTGCTGACTGCCCCAGAGGCCTAGATCTATACCTAAGTTACTATTTTAAGGGGGATGTGTTCTTTAACCTTAAAGTATATGCTGAAATCTGGGGGTCTGTGGGATTGGAGGACCATTTGAATTTTTGTTTCCTTCACATATTACCCAGAGAATTTGTTCTGGGTAATGGTGACGTTTGCGCCACTCAAGTGGCCAGGTATCTGCTTCGTCTGTGGCTATCTATAGGAGAACCAGACCTTACTCTCTGAACTGGTGGAGATTTGATGATGTCTATCTCCCCTGCTACAGAAGCAGAGGGGGCCACTAACCTAGGAAGTTAAGGGAGGGGAGGCCTGTTTGATTTGTTCCCCAGTTGTTATACCTCCTCTTCCTGGTTATTAGTGTTTTTTTCACCCTTTTTCTTGTCCTTTTTGAGGTTTTAAAGTTTTACAATGTTGGTTCAAATGTTTGTTGATTTTAATTGTGACCGCTGCTTCTACAGTATGTTGTGGAAACTTACTGTTGCAAGTGTTGTGTGGTAGAAGAAATCAGGGCTTATTGGTAAAGAAGGTTTCAGACAATCACTTGTTATATAGTATGGATACAATCAACCTAATCACATACATTGTAAAAGGCATAAACTTTCCTGTAAAGAGAACATGCCTGTTGGGGAACTGAAGCTACTGGGGGGAGACATTGTTTACCTTCAGGAAACACATCTTAGTGCTGCAGAGCATTTGAAGCTTAGGAGAAACTGGGTGGCCCATGTAGAGGCCGCCCCAGCACCAAATTCAAAACGTACGGGAGTTGCTATTTTAATTAAAAGTAACCTTCCTTTCCAATTTTGGACTGTGGAAAGCAGGATGGGAGGGCATTATCTCAGGGTCACGGGGGAGATCCGAGGAGAGACGCTTCACCTCATTAATATTTATGCCCCCAGTACCAGTGCAGAAATATTTTGTAGAGACATATTTCAAAAAAATTGCCCAGCTATCTCCAGTTCACGTACTTTTGGGGGGGATTTTAATACAGTAATAGATCCTGGCTTGGATAGTTCTTCAGGCAAAGTAAATACTAATAAGCAGGCTACCAAAGCCCTGCAAGAGTTAACGGCTGAAATTGGGATAACTGAAATATGGCACAAGTAACACCCTGGTGAAAAATTTTTTTTATATTATTCTGTCTCTCAAAATGCATTTTCAAGAATCAACCTCTTTTTTACCCAAGTTCAAATAATGCACCAAACTGTGCAAAATAAACTACATAACTTTACTTTATCAGATCACACCCCACTATCTATTATAGTTCAGTTAGGCCTCTCTGATCGCACCCCATTATGGAGACTAAACGTGGCACTGCTTAACAACAAAGCTTTAGTTAAACAACTTAAAACTAAAATACGGAAAACGTACGACATAAATATAGCCCAAGGATGTTCCACCCTCACTACATGGGATGCAATAAAGGCTGTAGTCTGTGGGGTCATCATAAGCTATGCATCGGCCCAGAAGAAACTTAGAAATCTCACTCATGATAAACTGCTAAAAGAGCTGAGTCAGCTGGAAAGTTTGCAGAAAGCAAACGCCTGATTCCCAAAGTATAATGAAACAGATATATCAAACTAGAGATAAGCTTAACCAATTGGAGACCACCAGGGCTGAAGGTCTTCTTTGGTTTATGCAACATAAGTATATAGATATTGGGGGAAAGCCATCTCAACTTTTGGCATTCAGACTGAGGATGGAGCAGGCCTCTAGGTGGGTCCCACACATAGCAAATAAGCATGATCCTAGTACACCCTGTATGAGGCCGAAAGATATAGCTAAACAGTTCTGTAGCTTCTATCAGGGTCTGTATACTGAGGACAAGGACATGGAGAAAGTAATCCACTAAACAGAGAATTTTCTAAGCAGGCTTAGGCTCCCCAAACTGTCCATGGCTGCCAGACAGGAGTTAGATGCACAAGTTTCAGAACAAGAGGTTATTGAGGCTATACGGTCACTCCCAACTGGAAAATCCCCCGGCCCTGATGGGTGTGGCCCAGAATTTTATAAAACACTAATTAGCCCTACTTCAGAGATCCTGGCAAAAGTGTTTAATGAGTGCCTTGGAGAAGAGAGGATGCCTGCCTCCTGTAGTGATGCACTGGTGATGGTGCTACCCAAGCCAAACAAGCCCAACAATTTATGTGAATCTTTCCAGCCAATTTCTCTTCTAAACTAAGATCTTAAAATTCTGATGAAAATCCTGCCCACCAGATTGCAAAAGCATATTGAACAATTGATCCAAGTGGATCAAATGGGATTCATACCCCATCGACATCTAGGGGACAATGTTAGGAAGCTATTGAACATCATTAACCATTGCTCTGACAGTAAAATAACCCAAGTAGCAATTTTCTTAGATGCTGAAAAGGCATTTGACCACCTCAACCAGGAATATTTGAAATTAGTCCTCAAACACTTTGGCTTGGGTGGTAGCATTATCCAGTGGGTCTCCCTCTGCTATTCAAAACTGACAGCTTGGGTGCGAGTAAACGGCTTCATGTCTGATCCATTTGATGTCAAAAGAGGCACTAGATAGGAGTGTCCATTATCCCCGTTGCTCTTCGCTCTCAGCCTGGAGCCTTTGGCAGCCTCACTCTGGGAGTCATGGTTGACAGAGGGAATTCGGGTGGGTAGGCAAACCTGTAAGGTATCACTTTATGCAGACAATGCTCTGATCTTTATGTCTCACCTGGAAAACTCCCTACCACATTTCCATCACCTTTTACAAGAATACGAGCAAATAGCAGGGTTCAAAGTTAATCTTGAGGAAACTGAAGTAATGTTACTTAGCGGGCAAACCTCTCAATCATTGCTATCCCAGTTACCTTTTAAATAGGTAAAAGAAAAAGTAAAGTACTTGGGGGTGTGGATTCCCACTAATTTAATGGCTTTATATCGAGCCAACTATACCCAATTGTTTACCCAAATATATTCAGATTTGAATAGATGGAGTCTCCTGCAACTGTCTTCCTCAAGTCGGATGGATACTATAAAACAAAATGTGCTGCCCAGACTATTATTTCTGTTTGCTACCCTTCCAGTACCAGTTTTACCCAAGGACTAGAAAACTTTAAAAAGAAAGCTCTCCAAATTTATATGGGCTGGTCCATCCTTGTAGCAAACAGAGGGGAGGGAGGATGGGGCCTTTCTGACATGTTTCAATACTATTTAGCAGCACAGGTGGTCCCCATAGTCAAAATATTATCAGGGTGCAAGGGACTAGTTGGACGGCATTAGAGGAGGATGCACATCACTTTAGTCCATTAAAATACCTCCCCTGGATAGTGGTACCTAAAACCCTTAAAGAAGTTAGGAATAGGTGAACAAAACACACGCTAAGAACTTGGCTGAGGACAAGACAACACTGGGAAAAAGTAGAGCCAGTGTGGCAATATATACCCTTAAAATACCTACCGGATTTTCCGGCTGAAAAAGTAGGCCTATATTTTGATAGATAAAAAAGGCTGGGGGTGTCCACCTTGGCACATTTAACAAAAGAAGAAACTGTCTCAGACTTCTCCTCACTACAAAGTGAATTTAACATCCCAAGGCATGATTTCTACAGATATCTGCAGCGTAGGCATTATATTAATACAGGGTCAGGAGTACTGGCTATTCTGGGTCAGCCAACCCCTGTTGTTTCTCTCATCCATACTAAAGCCATTCTTGGGGAGCTCAGTAATCTGACCTCAAGGATCTACAAAATTGTTGCAGGAGGAAGTGAGATTGTTGGGAATATAATGGGTGCAGGACAATTGGGAGAGCGAAATGGGAGATGCCCTAGAGGAAGATCAGTGGCAATTAGTATGGCATAAAGTACATAAGGTAACCTCTCTGGTAAATTGGAGAGAATTCCATTGGAAAGTATGCATCTGCTTTTTCATTACCCCAGTAATCTCCAAACATTGTGGATCTAATCCCTCGGATAAGTGTTGCGTGGGTGTGGCCAGGTGGGTACCCACTACCACATTTTCGGGGAAATGCCCCTAAATACATTCTTTCTGGAATATGGTAAACAATACTCTTAAATATATATTTCTGCTTCCAGTGATCCCTACCTATCCCAATGTGGTGCTGGGTCTCCCTCCTGAAAATCTACTCTCGGGAGACGAGATGTACTTAATTCAAATTTTGAGAGTGGCGGCACTGAAAACAATCACCCAACACTGGCTATCCTTGAAGACCCCCTCTGAGAACCAGTAGAGAAATAATATAACTACTATTAAGAACCTGGAGGCCATAACAACCAGACTGCGTCTTCAGGTGAACAGGTATAACTCAAGGTGGTTACCATATTGACACTTTATAGAGGAGCAGGAGGGATGTGCAATATTAGATCAATTTCTTAAATAGAAATATGGGAGGTCGAACGCAGCCCTAAATAAATGAATAAATTAAAATAACTCTGTGAAAAATATTTTTTTATATAACCAACTTAGGGTACAGCACTATTAATTTAGAGGGAAGGAAAGAAACAAAAACACAAGAAACCGGCATTTTTTCTTTCTTTTTTGTTAGCTTTTTTCTTATTTTACCTCATTATTTTTACTTTGTTAGTTGTTCTTGAAGTTAAAATGTTTTTAATTTAGTCTGAAAATGTTATAAATTAACAAGTAAGGTATAGGTTTTACAAAGGCACAGCTTATTTTGTATTAACTATATAGACAATCTATCCATGCTGGATTGTTTCAAGAGATGCATTCACTCCTTTAGCCTGTCAGATAAGTTAATAATACAGCGCACCAGCTGGAACGAAGCTCATCAAGATGGTGAAGTACAGCACCTAAAAGGGACAAAATATAAGCATGGTTGGCAATCAGGACAATGCCTAAAGCAACTTACAGACTTACTTTTCCAACTTGAATGTGTCTGTTACAGAGAATATATACTAAATTGTTGCTGATATGGTTTACCTGTACGACAATGTACTCAATGGTTACTTTGTATTTTGGAAAATTGAATCAGATACTAGTTAAAAAAAAGTAGATATCTTGAACAAATACTTTTATTTGGTCCTCACAGAGAAAGAAGAAAGGGATGGGTCACATTAAAGCAACGGGGCACTGGAGAGGGGGATGTAGACACAAGTCCCTTTACAGAGGAGAGAGTGTCCTGAAGGGACTTGCAAATCTGAAAGTGGACAAAACAATGGGGCCAGATGTGGTACACCCAAGGGTACTGAGGGAGCTCAGAGAGGTACTGGCTGCATGTCTGACAGTCCTTTTTAACAACTCATTGGAAACAGGAGTGGTTCCAGAGGACTGGAGGAGGGCAGATGTAGTCCCACTTCACAAAAATGGTAGTAGGGAGGAGGCTGGCAACAATAGGTTATTCAGTCTGACATCGATGGTGGGGAAGCTAATACAGTGACTTAAAAAGGAAAGGATTGTGGAGTACGTTGAATCCAGCGGGTTACAAGACATGAGACAACACAGTTCATGGGGGTGGGGAGGGAGGTCGGGCTCATGTCAGACAAATCTAATAGACTTCTTTGACTGGGTGACTGGGAAATAGATCAGGGTGGGGTGGTGGATGTAGCCCTACTTAGATTTCAGGAAGGCTTTCAACACTGTTCCACATAGGAGGCTCATAAGGAAGCTGGGCAGTTTAGGGGATGGGTCCAAATGTGGTAAACCGGGTAACAAATTGGTTATGGGAAAGATGACAGAGAGTGGTGGTAAACGGAGTTCAGGGAAGGGAAGGTGACCAGCGGGGTGCCTCATGGATCAGTGCTGGGCCCAGTCATTTTTAATGTCTTTATAAGTGACACTGCAGATGAGCTGGAAGGGAAAGTCTGCTTCTTTGTATAGAGTACAAAACTCTGCAATAGGGTGGGCACTCCAGAGGGAGTGGAAAAAATGTGCAGGCACCTCAGAAAACTCAAGGAGTGCTTAAAAGCATGACAGCTGGGGTTCAATGCGAAAAATGCAAAACAGAACAGTTAAGTACTTACAGTATACAACAATATATCTTTGAGAGAATCTCTTTCATCAGCCCACACCTTTGGGACTATACCTGTGTCAGTGCTAGGCCCACACGGAAATGTTTGAAAATCAGAGGCTGCCCACAATGACATCATTTGGCAGCGTCTATGTAAATTCAGATGGCCCCATCTCTCCTCAGTTCCCCACAGGAGATTATGCTTGAAGGACATCTGTGGGGAACCAGGAGACAATGGCAGCGCCCAGCATACCAGGTAACAATGGGTGCTGGAAAAGTTAGCTATGGAATGAAGCAAAACAGGAAATCTGGTGCCATACTCCTTTGGAGAAAGGAGGGTGGGACGTCATGGCCTGATGAAAGAGATCATCTCGAAGATCTACTGTTACGGGAAGTACACAACTGTTCTATCTTCCTCAAAGATATCTCTTTCATCAGGCCACACCTTAGGAACAACCCTAAGCAGTACCAAAAAACTGACAGTCTGGGCGGATGGTACATATATGTACATATGAATACCTTTCCCACTCTATGGCAACTATAAAAGCAGGTATTCGATTGCACTTATTGTTTGTACTTTGCTATCATTTGTAATACTATGTATGTATTGTTAAAACTGTGCTTTTTTAATACAATGCATGTATTGTTAAACTTCTAACTTACTGCACTGTAGTTTCATATTATGTCTATGCCCTCCAGCTCTGTCTATATTTTTTTCCCCCTGTTACACTGTCTGTATCTTTCATTGTAACTTTCCAGGTCACACCTGAAAATAGGCATTTTTGTCTAGTGTGCTTAGCCATCAACAAAAGCTAAATAAATGATTGCAGGTCCTATAATGCAGCCATGTCAAGTCCTGCTTCTCTGCAAAACGCAATGTCCAGACTGTAATGTTTAGTGAAGGTGTGGACAGTGTTCCATGTGGCAACTGCATAAATCTCAGCAGCAGAAACATTTTGAAAACAAGCCATAGAAGTGGCCATGCCTCTTGTGGAATGACCACAAACCATTCCAGGAAGTTCCTCATTATACTTTCTATAACAGAATGCAATACAGTGTTCCAGCCATTTGGACAGGCACTGTTTAGACACAGGGGCATCCTCTTTCCTAGGGATGAATGAAACAAAAAGCTGAGAGGACTTTCTGCAGGCCTTGGTGTGGTTCACATATCCAAGAACTCTATGTATATCCAAAGTATGGAGTAATGCTTCCCCTAGAATGGCATGCTCCGGGTAGTATACTGGAAGGTGGATGGTTTGATTCAAAGTAAATTCAGACACCACCTTTGGTAAGAAATGAAAATTACATACCTACTGTAATTCTTGATCTTCCTGTGTATCTTCACCATTCATCACTCACAGGGTGTCAAGCCGAAGGTGCAGCACCCCATGGGAGCTTTTTTCCAAAGGGGAGGTGCCAGCACCAGCAGTGCCACCCACAAGGCTGACACATTGTGTGGCGCTTGTGGGTTGGTCAGTAATGGCCGTTGGCTTCTCCTCTGCCCTAGTTCTGCTCGCCGGAGAGATAGAAGGAAAAAAGAGGGCTATAGACAAACCAAGGGTGGGTCAAGGGAGCCTGAGGGACAGAATAAGGAAATGATATAAACTGCAAAAGGAATAAGCCGGTCAGAGGACAGAGGAGAGGAGGAGGGTCTGGGGTTATGGGCTCATTAGGCCACAATCCCTGTATGGCTAGTCAGGAGATAGGAAAGAAGGGAAAAGAGAAGCGAGAGAGAAGAAAGATGGGAGAAGAGAGAGAGGGACCCCTCTTCCCCCACACCAAATCTGGGGCTCTGTGACTTTTGGGCAGAGACGTGCCTCCCAGAGGCAGGCAGCCAACTAACCAACAGGAGTAGCTGAGGTAGGATATCCACATCTCGGCCTTACTGCCCCTTCCATGGACAAGACTGAGGTGTTGCATGAAGGTGGTTTAGGTAAGGTCCCTTCCCCCTTCATCCAATTTCATCCTGGGTGAAAAAGAACCACTCCTAGGCGGGAACCCCACCCACCCCTAAAACACAGGGAATGGGGATAAAGAAGGAGTCCCTGTTGGCTGCATTCCCTCCCCCCATCCCAGGAGACCCCTGTTACTGAAAGTTGGCCCACCCCGGTGGGTCTGGACTGACTTCGGAGGGCTCTCCAAGGATGGTGGAAGTGGGGCTCACGAGGAGTCCCCCCCAAGGCTGGGTCAAGAAGCCCTACCAGCCCTCCTCCTAACTAAGTCCACTCCGCTGCCTAACAAGAAACAAGGAGGGGAACCCTAGGGTCACAGTGGGGAGGGCCCTGACTGGTTCTCAGAGGAGGAGGGCTAGCAGGGAGGAGGCATCGCCCAGGGACTGAGGCCTTCTGAGGGGAAGGTGGGAGGATGCCAGTGATGAATGGTGAAGATACACAGGAAGATCAAGAATTACAGTAGGTATGTAATTTCCATACCTTCCCTGAGTCAATCTTCACCATTCATCACTGTCAGGGTGAGTACCAAGCCACCTGAAGGGGGTTCAGCACTTCCTTGAGGGACAGAAGTCCCTCAGCCTCTCATAGAGGAGGACCACTTGAGGAGGAGACCCACTCCAGGCCAGTTAGGCCTGTGACTGGTCAGGGTGAGTCGGGGTCCCCCGTTCTCTCGGGGAAGGAAGTCACCCCTGCAGAACCCACCTCGTCCTGCAGGAGAAAAAATGGGTCACCGGAATACGGAGACAATCACCCTACACCGAGCCTGGAGTGATAACCTCGATAGGTGAAGCCACGCCTTCCGCCTAATGCAGATTGCTGTCCCAGCTAGCCATGAAGCTACCTCATTGGCGTCATAAGAAGCCCTTGCCTGGTGCCTTGCTAGCTCCAGGCCATGAGTGGAGAGGGTGATGGTCTGTCTGGTTGCCTCTGAATCAGGCAGCAATGCCAGCACCTGATCCAGCATCGCTCACAGATGCCTGTTGTAGGCAGCATGGTGCACCTGATGAGAAGCTATGCATAGTATTACCTGTGCCGAGGAGAAAACTCTCCACCCCAAGTGGTCAAACTCCACAGAGTCCCCATCCAGGGGTTGGTTGCAGACCGGGTGCCTATGCAGTGTCACTTCCACTGAGGGATGAGGCAAGGTACCTGGAGCCCCTTGGGTGCACAATACTGACGCTGACAGATCAAAGGGGCTGTAGCTGGAGTGGATGGGAGCTGCCAGGCACTGTATGATGCTTCCTGGAAAGGTATGGGCCAAGAAAGGACCACCAAGTGATCTGCACTGAAATTGCACAGGAAGGCACGTGTCATAAGCTCGGTGTTGCATCTTGCTACATGTGACACGTGCAGGTCCTTGACAAGCCTTGCGAGGAAATACTGATACTCCATTTGATCAGCTTCAGAGACAGGTGGTCAAATGTACCTTCGATGGAGGAAGATGAGGAGGCCGAAGAACCTAAAGATTCAGACTCCGGCTGCAGTGGAGGAGACAGGTGGAAGACCTGCTTTTTCACGGCCCTTATGTATCTTGGAAATTCTGCAGCCTGAGTTCTGAATTGTTCACAGGTCAAGGGCACTGAAGGACCTACATGGCCTGGGAAAAGAGTGGCTAGACGCAGAGAGAGGGAGGAGACACCTTGCACCTTCAGTGAGCTGCCTCTGTCAGGGCTAGGAGTCCTAGCAGGTGATTCCGGACAACGAGGGGATCCGTAGGTTGGTTCAGTCAAAGGCCACTCAACCAGCCTGAAGTGGTCAGGACTGAGCCCTGAAGGGGAAGCCCCCTATGAGGGGACAGGGGCTAAATGTGTCCAGAAGGACGGACCCCAACTCCACCCAACAAGGACTCCCTCAAAGGGGACGAGGGAGAGAACTTGGGCTTGGCACTGTGGCTCCTCCCTGAGCCCCGAAGGGCCCCAGAGGAGAGCCACAGCCCCTTGCCCCAACCCCTCAAACCCACTGACTCCAAGGAAGACCTCTTCCTCATTCCCTGTGCCAGAGGGGGGACCAGCCCAATCCCGCAGGCTTCCCGAGGAAAACCACAGAAGAAGAAGTCGCTGTTCTAGTTTTGAGGGGGCATCACCAGGGACGGCAGCCGACCCCAGCCCCACAACCTGAACCACTGCCCCATCAGACCAGGGGCCGCTATCCTGCACCTTGCTCCCGGTGCAGGAATCGGTGCTGATCAGGTCGCCAGTCCGGGTTAGCTTCCTGATCATCCAGCTCCAGAGAGGAGGAGATCCAGAAGACCTCCAAACTGGCAACCCCGGGGTTTCTACCACCCTTAGCACAACAAGCAGCCCTGCAGGCAGCCCCTGTAACCCTCACTGTGCTATCTCAATCACCAGAGCTGTGAACGGCTCTGGGATTCAAGGCACCACCAGTGAATGGTGCTGAGGAACCTCCCATGCCAGACCCGGCAACCATGGATCACGACACTAGGGTAGCCTGCACCTCAGAAGAGGTGACTGCTTGGGCAGTGCTCCTGGCCAGGCTCCTAGGGGGAACCAGACCAGTCCTCCAGCATTGTGGAAGAGGCCTCCTCCCTGGCAAGGCTAGAGGAGGAGGAGGAGGCCCTCTCCTCACTGGTCCATATAGGGCAGTGAGGGGACCCGGAGGAAGGGCAAAGAGACCTGTGTTTGGAGCCTCTCAAGCGATGATATCCCCTGAAAGTCAGCAGAGCACTGCCAACTTTAAACACACAGTACTCTAGAACTCAGCGGTCCATAGTTAAGCAGGCGTCACAGTTATCCATGTTGTGCTGAGGTCCAAGACAGTGTAAACAAACATCATGCTGGTCCATAACGGAAATTTGCCAGATGCAGGGACACTGATGCATAGGAGGTTGGCCCGCTTTAGAAAAACGTCTCTTATCCCCCAAACCAGGCATGATGCGGTGGTAACCAAAACAACAAAACAGTAAAGATATAGCACCGCTTAAAGAAATAAAAGGAAAGGCCTTACCAGTATTCTTATGTAAATGGTGCCAAGCTTCGAACAGGCAGAACTGGGCGAAGTCGAGGTTGTAGTGTGTAGCGTCCAAGTCTGGCGTCACACCAAACACTAGGCTGCAAACTATGCTGATGCAGTAGAAATTCCCTGCTGCAGGTGAGGTGCTGTCTTGATAGTGGGAGAAGCAGAACTGGGCAGAGGAGGAGCCGATGGCCATTACTGGCCAACCCGCAAGTGCCACGCAATGTGTCCGCCTCGTGGGTGGCTGGCTCATCCCCCTTGAGGGAAAAAAAGGTCCTACAGGGTGCTGCGCCTCCGGCTGGACACCCTGACAGTGATGAATGGTGAAGATTGACACAGGGAAGATCTTAGGATTAGTAAGTAAAGACAATCTGTCTTTTTGGAAAATCAAATAGGGAGGCTCACACGTTAGAGCCTGTAGCTCTGAAATCCTCCAAGCAGAACGGATTGCAACTAAAAATAACAGTTTCCATGAAAGGAAGCATAAACCACAGCTCATAGTTAGTTCAAAATGAGCCAAAGTAAGCGTCTGTAAAACTAAATTCAGGTGCCAAGTTGGGACTGGATTTCTAATGGGAGGTTTCATATGTAATATATCCCAGAAAAGTATGGGATACCTCCAATTGGGCAACTGTACACCCCTCCACATCAAAAGCTGAAATAGCAGCCAAATGCACCTTGAGTGAGGAATACTGAAGACTGGAGTCTGACAGGGACAGCAAGTATTCCAGCACTGCACTGACCAGACAAGATCTGAATGATTTAAGTCAGATAAGATGACAAGATTTTTATCTTGCACCTTCTGTCACAGAGGCCTCAGAACCTTGTCCTGAAGGTGATCAATAAACACGCAACTTTAGCAAAAATCAGAACTAGGAAAAGGTCCTGTCCTTGGTTTACCAGCACATTAAAATCAACCTTGCAGGCCAGAGATGTACTATGGAAGAGGGCATGTAAACCAAATTAGCAGCCAACTCAGCGGCCTTCAGAGCTACAGGAACCAATGCGCTAAACACATACGGTTGGAAAAAGCAAAGTATTTTCAAACAGCCTTGGATTCCTCCAAAAATAATCCTGCCAAATTCTGAGGGAAATAGAAGGGCACAGCTCATCGTCATCTCTGCCTTCTAAGATGATTGTTACCTGTGATAATACTCATACAAGCAAACAATGCATCCTGGAACAGTTAAATAATCATTTTGTCACCGTTGGATTAGCCTTTGACACCTCTCCAGCAAACAAACTTCTCACTCAGCCCTGCAACTCAGACCCATCCCACCCCACCCCTATGGTTTCCCAACAAACAACCAAGTTTAGCTTTAGACCAATATCCTTAAAGCAGGTCGAGGACCTCTTAATTTCTCTGGACATTAAAAAAAGTGCCAGAGCTGATCAGCTTAAACCCTTCTTTCTAAAGCTAGGTCACCACTTTCTGGCATCACCTATCACCCATCTTTTCAACTTGTCCCTTTCTCAAGGGGTTCTTCCCTCCACCTTGAAAGTAGCACATATTATCCCTCTTTTTAAGTCTGGTGATCCATGTGACCTTAATAACTACCAGCCCATATCACTGCTACCCATCTTAGCGAAATTGCTTGAAAAGCTGATTAACTTACAACTAAGAGAGCACCTGGAAACCTCCAACTTTCTCAATCACTCACAGTCTGGTTTTAGATCAAAACATAGTACGGTATCCGCCTTGGCTAAGGTGACAAATGATTGGCAAATTGCGCTTGACTCTAAACCCCATGTCAGCGCAGTCGTTTTGCACCTGATCAAGGCAATTGATACTGCAGACCATGAATTATTATTGTATAAGCTGCGCGACATTGGTCTTGATGCTATTAACTTGCAATGGTTCTCCTGCTACCTCTTAGGCAGACAACAGCAGGTCAAAGCCCAAGGTGACCTCTCTCCCTTAAAACTTTGCAGAGAGGAGTTCCGCAGGATCAATCCTGGGGCCTCTATTATTTGCGATTTATATCAACGACATTGATTCTAAAATCAGGACAGCAAATGTCCACCTTTTTGCTGACAACAAAGTACTTTATGTTGCTAGGCCTACCTTCAAGCTTGCATGTTCAGAATTGCAGCAGGAATTTACCCTGTTACAACAAAACCTTATTCGCCTGAAACTGTTGCTTAATGCAAAAAAGACTAAAGTCATGTTTCTCTCCCTCAAGCCCATGTGGTAAAAGTAAACTCCCAGGTGCCAAGCTCCAGATCATGACCCTTTTGGGTGAACCACTTGAGGTGGTGGATAAATTTAAATATTTGGGATTTGGGCTTGATTACCTGCTCTCATTCATTACACATATCAAGGAACTGTCCAAAAAGCTAAGACAAAGGCTAGGTCTATTCTTCCAAATTAAACATCTGCTTAACCAGGAGGCAATAATAAGGTTAGCTAGACTACATTTCTTCCCCTTGTTGACTATGCATACTTTCTCTATAGCCATTGTTCCAAGGCAGCGTTAGCTAAACTGGATACACTGTACCATAGAGCATTAAAATTCATTACCAACGCCCCTTTTAAAACCCACCACTGCTATGCACAACTTGGCTGGCCATCGCTTCGCACAAGAAGGTTCAATTGTGTTTATGCAACTGAATGAGATGTATGCTTGTGTGACTTTGATACATTGTGGCTGTTTGCCTCTCTATCCATGGAATATACCAGTAGGGGTATGACGCAAGGAACACTAGAGGAGGGTTTCCCCCTATAGGTGCCACAGGAGTTATTCCCTTGGCTAAAGGCAGCTTAGGAGGAAGTCCACAGGAAAGAGAGATGAGCTGCTGGAGGAGGGGGGGTGGATGGTGGGCAACGAGAAATAAATCCTGGAACAGTCCAGGAGGAGTGGCCTTTTAAGGCCTGATGGGGGACAGCCATTCTTGCTCCACCCATTGAACCTCAGGCTTAAAGCCTTCCCATTAAATTGTGCATATGCAACTGGATGAGATGTATACTTGTGTGACTCTGATACATTGTGGCTGTTTGCCTCTCTATCCATGGGCTATACCACCCTGTAGGGGTACAACACAAGGAACCCTAGAGGAAGGTACCCCCCCATAGGTGCCACTGGAATTATTCCCTTGGCTAAAGGTAGCTTAGGAAGAAGCCCAAAAAGAATACCCAAAAGGGTGTCGAGCATCGAAGAGGCAAGAAATCAGAAGATATCTAGACCGGAAATAAATGTGACAGACATAGATGGGAAGGACAGGAGAAGAATGAGATATGACCAGGACGATGAAAGGAAATGTGACAAGCTGCAGAAGAGCAGACTTCCTAAAGAGAGAGGGAACAGCCGGATTTGGCATCTGACTCCATCTAACAGCGGAACCTAACTACTGAACCTATGAAGCACTAACCCTGACTAAAATGATGATCATTGGCACAGAGGAGAGGAACAAACCCTTTGAGGAGAAAACCTCTGGGAATTCAAGGCCTAGGTCACCTTCCCTCCAGGCTGAAGAATGTTTTGATTAGTGACTGCTCAGCTATAGCAATTTGAAGTTGATACTGAGGAAGGAAGAAAAGTCTGATTTAGAGGAAGCCCTCACTCTGTCCTTCTAGATGAACAGCTGTTGAGGGATTCGAGCAATGTCTCTACAACTAGAAGCTCAAAAGCAAGAGAGGATGTACAATGATGGAAAGAAGCCTTAAAGGCCTGAATGGTTTAAGATGAGGAAATAAAATGGACGATGTACGATTATGAAATGAGGCCTAGAAGGCCAATACGGTTAAGGTAAAATATGAAGTGGAAGGTGAATGATGATGGAGTGAAGCCATGGAAGCTGGTACAGTTAAGATGAGGTATGAAATGATGTATGGTGATGGAGAGAGGCCTGCCAGCCCTGAGCAAAGGCACAATAGACATGAAGGCATGTCTCCAAGTGGACAGTAGGTCAAGTCGAGATAACATGGACCCAAGAGGGTTATGCTTGAGTAGTCGATGTAAAGAAGAGACCCAGGGAGAGGTTGGATGGGTGAGGGATACCCAGATGCAGTCATGAGAAGACTGATGGTGATAATAACTGCAGGAGTGCAGCAGTTCGATGAGCTAGCATAAGACTCAATGAGAGGTATACTCGATTAATTGATGTGAATGTGTAGACCCTGAGGTCAGACTGAGCAAAGGTGAATCAGACTCACGTCATGAGAAAGCTACCCATTATTGGTAACTATGAGAGAGCATGCCATCCGGGTCCATTGAGAGCCAAATTAGGCATGGACAGAATTGCATGAAGGTAGGAGTGAGAGTGGCTGGCCAAAGCCAATAGCCAGCCGTGAGGTAGGCAGTACCAGGAGGATGTTTGAATAGGTTTGACTAGAATAACGGAAGAGGGCCGAAGGAGGAGACAAGTAGGCAGGGTGATATGCAGGAGGGTATATTAGGTGATTTGAATGAGCAGGATATGGTGGTATAGTGGGACGGCAGGATAGGGAAGCCCCCAAAAGAAAGCAGAAGTCAGAGAAGGAGAAGAAGGGAGGGTGGAGAGAATGGGAGAAGGAGGGCAAGTACCCACCATTGGGAAGCACGTCCAGATAGGAGACAACAGGTGCCCATGAAGGGGAAGCACAGGCAGGACAAAATAAAGAAAGTGCAGATGGCGTAACCAAGGCCAGATGGGGCAGACGAGTGAGGCAGGAGAATGTGGACTGAGCGCACAAGAGGTGAGAATAGCAAAGCCTGTGCTGGCTACACAGGTAGCATGGAGTCTATTTGGATAGGCTGATGACCGTGCATAAAGACTGGAGTTTCCACATACAAGCACTCGAGGAACACAGGACTAGTACTATATCTGTATCAGCGAACAAGCAAAGACCGAGTCATAGAGTGCAGGAGAATAATTTACAGTAAAATCATGATAATAGCAGGATAGGACTAGGAGAACATGAATACCTGTGCAACAAACTGGTGGTGAGAACAAGCACAATGCCACAATGAAGGACAATATAGCAGGAACTGAGAACTCCACTGACTCTGTGAATAGTTCCCAGCTAGTAAGCAATACCAAAAATGCATTCTAACAAAGTAATGAAACTAGTAAGGGCACCGAGAATAAATGACATGTACTCAGATTCGAATCAATGGGTAGCCCCAGAAACAAGGATAGTACAGGCCTCACATATCGGAAAAGAGGAGAGAAAGAAATCCGCTCACTTTGATCAAATGAGCAGAAATGAGAAGACACAACCGTGACCTCCAAGAAAGGGCAGCAGGATTAGAAGTAAAAGGTCAATGGGCTTAGTGCAATGAGAGCGAATGCCAAGAGGGTGAACAGCAGACGGCAGCTTAGGTCAGACGGGCATAACCAGCAGGGAAATGAATGAGGAGAATGGGTGGTACGAAGTTGCCAACGAGGAAGAACTGAGGCCAGGAAGGAGAAGGAGGGTGAAGCAAGGAGGAAGCCTGGCACGGAGTGCATTGGCATACCCAAAGGGTGGTGGGGAGGAGCATTGAAGAAGACTTCTGAATGAGAAAACAGCGGAGAAAGAAAACTCTGAGGAGATGCAGAACTGCTGGGAGCCCCACGGTGCAGGAGCTGACAGGCGCTATGGCAGCAAGCACAATGGAGAAGCGCCAAGGCAGGGCTGAAGGGGCGGCGCAGAGGAGGAAAAAGCCTAAAGAAAAAGGCAACAATGAACCGGGGCAAAACAGCAGATGGAAAAACGAGATACGGGGGAAGGGTACGGGAACGTCAGAGGGGGGAGAAAAAAGGCAGAACAGTGAGATGGGAACAGGCGGCCGGAGGCACGAGGAAAACAAGACAGTCCAAGTTAAGGAAGGCAGCGCCTCCGGCCACAATGAGAAATGAATCCTGGAACAGCCCAGGAGGAGTGACCTTTTAAGGTCTGATGGGGGAGTGACACTATTGCTCCGCCCATTGAACCTCAGGCTTAAAGCCTTCTCATTGAAAAATACCTCCCTTTGGGCCTATACAGCCATCACCAATAAACTGCCTCTCTATATCTCTGATCTACTTAAGTGTACTCCAGGCATATATTCGCTCAGAAGATACTCTTATATTCTGCTTGACATACCTAGGATAAGAACTCGCTATGGCATGGCACCCCTAAGTCATGCTCTCCCTACCATGTGGAATACCCTCCAAAAGTCTTTAAAACTTGCACAAATTCTTGGGATACACACCTTTGAATCCTTGCTGAGCCACTCATTGCAGGAAGCTTGCAACTGTTTTTCTTAATCTGAACCGCAGCCTCCCTGAGGAATCTCGTTGTACCACCCTTGCAGCACTTATTGTCTTCTCTTAGTCGGTTGTTATCCTTACTGCATGGCATGTCCCCCCACAGCCTGATCAATGTCATGAGTTTTTCCTTTCTCCCTGTCCCTCCTGTTTCCAAAAACCTGCACTTTAGAACTTTAATGTCTTTTCCCACGGTAGCTGCTCCCTTATCGTGTACCTAGTCTTACATTGTTAGAAACAATGAATGTATTTATAATTGTATTGCCATTTTCACTTGTATAAGCACAATGTCCTTAGTGTCGTATTTATATCATTGTATTTTTATTGCCTCATCCTGTTGCGTCCTTCCAGGACCACCTTGTAAATGAGTCCGCTCAATGGTGTAATTCCTGGTAAAATAAAAATTTAATTGAATTTGAATTGAAAATGGATCCAGTTGCTTGGAAGCAGCCCACAACATAAACAGGGGTGCCATTTCAGATTACAACAGGGAGGGGCAACAACCGCCGGCTGTGGGGGCGGGGCCAATTGCTGAATGGGGCAGTGTCAGGGGCATGTAGGCCATGGTCACCACAAGCTAAGCTGGACTAGAACAGATCTGAATCGGGTAGGAAAAAGTTACACATCTGTTGTGCTGTCAATCGAAGTATTAATAAAAACGAGAATACATTACTAAGACACTGACATTGTCAGTCAGCAAATTTTTTTGAAATGATTAAGTGTACCGGTGGCCTATGTTAGTTTTGTACCGTGAGCTTTGCTGCTGCTGCAGTTTAAAAAAAAAAAAAAACATTTCAGAAACTGGTCTTTAGTGCTAGATTTCTGTTCTTTATTTGCACACATCCAAATTCTGGTTTTGCTCCCCTCATTTTAAAGTTAAACTGAGAAGTACAGTAGTAATAATACTTTAAATTAGTTATTCTTATCTGGAGCACACTGCTCTTCAAATTAATGGTATGTGGGTTAGCTGATTTTGCATCAGCGAGCCCTGTTGTCACTCTCTGCTAGGGGTCCCTTGCTTATGGGAGGTCCCTCATCCCCCCAGTCAGATCCACAGTACCACTTTAATTTGATCTTTAATAATTATAAAAACTTTAATGCAAAACAGCAGTGAGGAGTACCACTGAGCTTTGTTGAGACCCTACTCATCTGTCATCATGCATTATAACAGTAAAGGGTATGACCCAGCCAATCAGAGGCTGGTGAACAGAAATGGATTAGATGGGCACATTTTGGGGCCCAAAAGATGTAACACTGCTACCACCCATTAACAAATACAAACATCTAACTAGTTGCACAGAAAACAACATGCTGTGCCTGTGTGCACATAAGACAGTCAAGTATAAGACAAAGAAACTGCAATGAGGAGCACACATGTAACTGGTTCCATTGACAATACCATGCTGTGTGCAAAGTATGAGACAAACTTGAGTTGGGTAAAGTCCCCTCAATGACTGATTCATCAGACGACATCATCCATTTTACACCATCAACAGCCAGCGCTTACACTGGCATACCTCAGGAAGGTGAATATGTTGAGCCAACTGATGACATGTAGCAAGAAGAAAGTGTCCCTCCAGTTCAAGTGCAAGTTACTGACTTGTGATTATACTCTGTACGATCTCCGCAAAGGTAGTACACCCTATGAATAACGAGAAATATTGTTACAAATGCTTGTTGTTTTTTTTGAAAAACAAAATATCTTGGGTCAATCATGAAGGTCTGGAACTAGAAAAGTGTGTAATGTCGTGGTCTCATCCTGACAAAATAATTGATGGCCTTGTTTACATCCAGGCATTTTGCAGCTTCATGCTCAGAGGCCAACAGTAACAAATCGCTTAAACGTTCATTCTCCATTGTGGTTCTTAAGTAGTCTTTAACTCTCTTCAGCACAGAGAAGTACCTCTCATTTGAAGCTGTGGATACTGGGAGGCTCAGAACAATGTCAACCATTGACAGTAAAGATTGACAAGCCCTTGGAAATTCAGTAAGAAAATTTCTGAAGTCAGAAGTCGATGTCAGTGACACCGCACATGATTTAATGTGAACATTTGCAGCTTCAACTTCAGCATCAAGACTATGAAAAGTGGTGCCTGTTGATTCATAGTGATCTGCAAGGATCTATAATTTGTTATAATCAAGAAAATGTACACTGTTTGGATTACATGCACTTCTTGCAGAAAGCAAATTAGAGTTAGACATGAATCTTCTGTCCAGTTCAGCAAGCATTCTATCCAGGACAGGATAACAGAAATCAGTTTTTATGAAATCTTGAGTACTTTGGGGAACATCGTATGTAGAAGACTGCCCGAGAGTGCTAGTGACAAAGAACTGTGCCAGCTTGGAAGATAGTATTTTTGTTCTTTGTGCTTGCATGGCTGGAGTCAACATCAGAGGTTCTATGACTGGGTATTTCAATTTCAAGTTCCTTCGCCATGTTGTCAGCTACATCACAGAGCTCCGACCATCTGATTTCAGAAGACCTCATGTCTTGTAAAGAAGTGATAGTGCTTTCCACTAATTCCAGAGCACTACATAAATTCAGTTTTTCATTTTGCAATTCGTCAGAGGCACTGTTCATCTTAAATATTTTCTCCAGGGCTAAGAGTCTAAGCAAAAATGAATAGCTCTTCATTTTTCCCAACAGGCCTTTTGCGGTGGTAGCAGCTGCTCCATCAGCAGTTTGAACAGACAGCGCTTCCAGTGTTTCTAACAGAGCACCATATCTTGCATGCAGTTTTTGGAGGGATTCATACCTACAAGACCAATGAGTCTCACATAGGTGTCCAAGCTCAAGAACCTTCTGGTGCAATTGTTTCTGTGCTTCAATGAAAATCTCATGCCGCTTGTAACTACAGCTGAGGAAGACATACAGCTCCTGAGCAACTGTGAGGACTTCTTGCAAGCTGTGATATTGGAACATGTGTCCACTATAACAAGGTTAAGCCTGTGCGTGTGACAATGCACACAAATAGCATGTTTAATTTTTTCTCGAATTCGAGCTTGCACTCCTGTGAAAGCAGCACTCAGTACAGAAGCTCCATCACAGCACTGAGCAACCATGTAATTAACATCAATCTGAAGATGCTGCAGCTGTTGAAGGATCAGGTTTGAAAGTGTTTCAGCATTAAGGTTTTGCAAATGGAAGCATCCTAGGGCTCTTTCCTGAATAATTCCTTCTCTATGGTAGCGCACTAGCAGGCACAGCTGTTCTTTTTTTGATTCATCTTTGGTTTCATTAGCTAGGATGGAAAAATACTTGGTTTGCCTGACTTCTTCAACTATGCTTTCTCTGAGGATTTGTGCAGCCGAGTGTATTAAATTATTCTGGTACTGGTGAGACGTATAATATCCATATCTGCTTGCCAATCTACTACTAAGGCTGGGTTAAGTAGAAGCAACAAGCTCCAGAATTTCAATGAAATTACCTCTGTTGCTTGAATCTTGTGACTCGTCATGCCCACGAAAAGCAATACCCTGTCTTGCACAGAGTAGGGTAACCTTTAAAAGCATCTCAACATGATCGCGATTTTCTGCAAAGGCAGCAGAGCAACTGAAGGCAAGCTGGTTTGTAACACATGTAGAGCTTTTGGACTGAACTTTCAAGTATTCTTGCCATGCAACGGATGCACTCTTATGTCTAGAGCTGAGTCCGTGCTGTTTTAGCAAACTTTTAAAATCTTTCCATTTCTGAAAGCCACGCTCAATAAATGCTCTGCTGCCACCTTGTTCACCAGGTCTTGTACTTTGAGTACCAAAATGTCGGCATGGAAAATGGAAAACAGAATCTGTCGCAACTGACAAAAACCAACTACTGTTAAAACTTCGACTGTCTGTGACAGGATATGCATTTAGTTTGGGCTAGACTGGATGATTATTTTTGGAAAGTACAGTTACATAAGAACTTACCATAACAGTAGATCTTTGAGAGAGGTAGCAGTAGGTATTCACATATAGGACCAACCCGCCAGGCATCAGGACCCCACGGAAAAATTTCTAGCTAGCAGTCTCTGACGGGGAACCACCCCCACGTCAGGTGACTGACATCATGCAACATCAGTATAAAGGGGCGGTTCCCCACGCCCGCCTTCCAGTTCTTTCCCACCAAGGGCCAAAAGAGGCAAGATGAGAAAGAAGAGGATATTCCCCCATGGAAATAGAGCCAAAAAGACTTAGGGGGATGGAGGGTGGGAAGGCAATACCTACTGCAAGAGGCTCTCTCGAAGATCTACTGTTACGGTAAGTTCTTATATAACTGTACTATCTTACTTCGACAGGGCTCATGCAGTAGGTATTCACATATAGAACTGAGTCCCAAGCAGTCTGGAACAAGGAAAAGCATTCAGGAGGAGGGTAGACATCCATTGCATGGAATTTTAGGCTGAAAAGGGTCTCATGAGAGGAGACCTTGTAGCACAGCCAACCTGAGGCCTGCTCTATGGCGAGAGGTGATGTCCAAACTGTAGTGTTTGGTAAAAGTATGGACAGAAGTCCAAGTTGTGGCTGCACAAATGTCTGCCGCTGACACATTCTTGAAACAAGCCATGGAGGCAACTACTCCTCTGGTGGAGTGGCCTCTGACCTGACCCGGCAGGGTCTTGTACTTGTCATAACGGAAAGTGGTACAATAAGCCAACCATTTTGATAGGCATTGCTTAGAAACAGCATTGCCTTCTCTTTTGAGAGCAAAAGAGACAAAGAGCTGATCAGTTTTCCTGAGAACCTTGGTCCGAGTGGTGTTGTATCTCAGTATTCTGTAAACATCCAAAGTATGTAAGAGGTACTCCCCATGACTGGAGTGTTGTGTAAAGAAAGCAGATAGCTGAATGGATTGATTCAGCGTAGATTCAGACACCACCTTAGGGAGAAACTTGAGGTTGGTGCGAAGAGCCCTACTTCCTTGTGGAAAATCAAGTATGGGACTTTACACATCAAGGCCTGAAGCGAAAATGTGCAGAGCAGACATAATGGCCACTAGGAAAAGTGTTTTCCAAGAAAGGAACTTCAAATCGGCTGTAGCTGCTGGCTCAAAGGGAGGCAGGGTAAGCTTTTTCAGAAAAAAATTCAAGTGCCAAGGAGGGGCAGGAACCTGGATGGGGGGGGCCTCAAATGGAGAACCCTCTGAGGAAGGTCTTAGAGGCTTCCAACTGAGCAAAAGTCCTGTCCCCAAAAGGAACATGGTAGGCTGAAATAGCTGCCATGTGGACCTTTAAGGAGGAATGAATAAGACCCAGGTCGAAGATGTGAACCATGTAGTCCAGGATTTTATTGGTAGGTCATGAAAAAGGCTTGAAGTCTTTTGAAGAAGCTCCGATGGAAAACCGTTTCCATTTCATGGTGTAGGTGGACCTGGTGGAAGGCTTTCTGGCCTCTATCAAGATGTCCGCTACGAGCGGAGAAACTCCGAAGTGGGCTTTTGCTACGTCTGTAGGAGCCACGCATGCAGATAAAGGGATTTGAGACCTCGATGAACAAGGGTCCCCTGATCCTGGGTCAACAATTGTTGCAACAGAAGAAGAAGAAGTGGAGGTTCCACTGAAAACTGTTGCAGAAGAGAGAGCCAAACTTGCCTCGGCCAGAAAGGAGCGATGAGAATCATTCAAGCTCCCTCCGAAATGAGTTTGTTCAGGACCCTCAGAATTAAAGGAAGAGGAGGGAAGGCATAAACGAATCTGTCCCTCCAAATGAGAGACACAGCGTCCCACCAAAAAATGCGCGCCCTGGAGCAAGCGAGCAAAAGACGGGAAATTCTGCATTTTGGGGAGAAGCGAAGAGGTCTATTTGTGGTTTGCCCCATCACTGAAAGATGTCATTTATGACTTCTTGATCCAATTCCCATTCATGGGACCTGGCTGAGGAATGACTGAGTTGATCTGCCAGTTTGTTTTCCACCCCTGGAACATGAATCGCGGTCAAGTGAAGATGATGCTGGGTTGCCAAAAGCCAGACCCTCATTGCTTCCCAGCACAGAGGGTAGGAACGTGTTCCTCCCTGATTGTTGAGATACCAGACTACACAGACGTTGTCTGTTTGAATGAGAAGATGACCGGGAAGGATAAGGAGTGAAGAGCCTGAAGGGCATAAAAAACTGCCCTCAGTTCGAGCACATTTATGTGCAGGTTTTGTTTGAACTTTGACCAGCTGCCCTGAGTCCTGTGAGACCCAAGATGGGCTCCCCAACTTTCTCCTGATGCATCTGTCATCAACGTCTGGGAAGGAGATTTGATATTGAAGTGAACTCCCAGGCATAGGTTCTCCTGCACCATCCACCATTGCAAGTCCCTGATCATGGGATTGGAAACTAGCACCTCTTGGTCTAGATTGCCCAGGGTTTGGTCCCATTGAGACCGAAGCATCCACTGAGAGATCCTCATATGGAGCTGAGCAAGTGGGACTGTCGGAATGGCAGCCGCCTTTAGTCCGAGGAGGTGAAGGACTGACCTGGCTCCAACCCTCCTGCGACCGGACAGAAGATGGGCCTGTGTCTGAAGGGTGTCCACCCTGTCTGGAGGCAGAAAGGCTTTGCAGATGGTTATGTCCAGAATCGCCTCTATAAACTGGAGGCATTGGCAAGGGACCAAATGGGACTTTGCCTGGTTGATGGTGATACCCAGGCTGGTGAAAACCTGCAGGGTAAGGGAAAGGGAGTGCAGGAGTTCCTCTCTGGACAGGGCCACCAGGAGCCAATCGTCCAGGTACGGGAATACCTGAACCCCATGGGTACGCAGGTTGGCTGCTACCACAGACAGGCATTTGGTAAACACTTGGGGGTGAGGAAAGACCAAATGGGAGGGCCTTGAATTGGTAGTGGTCCCCCTGAAAGCAAAAATGGAGGAATTTGTGATGGGAATGGCATATGGGGATATGCAAGTAGGCATCCTGCATGTCCAAAGTGCACAGCCATTGCCCTGCCAAAGAAGAGATAGAAGACTCTGCAAAGAGAGCATTCTGAAGCATTTGTACTCCATGAACATGTTCAGGGAACTGAGGTGTAGGATGGGCCTCGCATCTCATATCTTCTTTGGAACTAGGAAGAAATGGAAAGAGTAACCTGTCCCCCAAAGGTGGTTGGGGACTGGTTCTATCGCCACCTTCGAAACAAGGGAGGTGATTTCTTCTAGGACCAGAGGAAGATGTTGCAGGGAGTAAGACGACTGAGGAGGTGGCCTTCAGCGTGGTTTCTGTAGAAACTCTATTGAGTGTCCTGCTGATATCAACTGGAGCACCCAAGCATCTGACGTTATCCTCTCCCAACCCAGCAGATGAAGGGTGAATCTTCCTCCTACCAGTTCCTCTAAGAGTTCCAGAGGCAGTGGGAGAGGTGGGGAGTCAGGAGGTGTGCAGCAGCACAGCAGCTGAGGCTCCTGCGGGTTTCTTGCTAGGGGGAGTCTTGGTTTCTGGAGGGGCCCGAAGCTTGTTGGCCCATTTGCCCTGTGGCTTTGGTTTTTGATGGTTCCTTCTACAAAAAGGACGCTGCTTTCCTTGAGGGGGCCTGTACATGGAGCCAACAGACTTAAGTGCAATGCCCTTCTCCTGCAGGTCGGTAATGATATCTTTGACATCACCACTGAACAGCACCGAACCCCTGAAGGGAGCATCCTGGATAGCAGATTTCACTTCAGGGACCAGTCCTGACACACAGAGCCAGGCATGACACCGTAAACCCACAGCGAAGACTGAGCTCCTACCGGCAGTATCCACTGCGTCATAGGTGGCACAAAGCATGTGCCGACTGGCCGAACGAGCAGAATGGACAAGATCTGCCACTTCCTGCTTAGTCTGAGACTCAGGAAAGGAGTCCAATTTTGATTCCACCTGACTGAGAATGGTCTTCTGAAAGTTCCCTATATGTGCTACATAGTTCAGGGCCCTAATACCTAGGGTAGAAGAGGAATATATCTTCTTCCCGTATTGGTCCAGAAGCTGTGATTCCTTGTCAGGTGGGGACGAGCTGAGGTGTTTTGGGTTAGCAGAATGGCCATGAGCAGTGCTAATGATGACTGAATCCACCTTGGGGTGTAGGTTCAAGAACTCTACACCCTCAGGAGCCTGGTATAGCCGATCTGCCTTCCTCGGAAGGGGGGATAACACTGTAGGTTGCTTCCAAATAGTGGAAGCAAGGTCCATGTGAGGCTCTATCCAGGGTGGAATCAGTGTGGGAGCAGTCTCGGGCAGATCCAAATGAGCAGCGAGCTTCTTATGCTGTGGGTCAGGCTCCAGTGATTGTCACTGATGGACTTCCTGGATCTTCCTCAGTAACTCCAGAAAGAAGGGATCCTCTGGAGGGGACTTTGGAGGGGTCCTTGGCCTGGGGCGATCTGGAGTACGTGGCTCATCATCAGGATCAGAGTGTACAGTCTCTGAGTCCGAGTCAGATGTGTCCGACAAAGGGGAGGACTCCTCCCTACAAGGGGGAGGAACGGTCCCTTTGGGGAGTTCACTGGTACGCATATCCTCCCCACCCCAGGCACCAGAGGGCTCTCCTCTGGTGTTGGGTGGGGGGGAAGGAGTCTCCCGTCTCTGACGTCGGGGATCCTGCAAAGGGTCCAGTGTCAGCAGATGACTTTCAATCTCTCTGGTGAGTTGAGCCTTGGCCTCAGCCCACCAGGAGGCCAGATTCTCCTTCAAGTCTGCCGGCGGCTGGGGAGTGGGCAGCAGTGGAGGAGGAGAAGGAGGAGGAGGATACTGAGGGTATCTCTAAAAAGAGTATTCATAACCTGATGGTGGATAGCCCGTGTAGGGTATTGAGGCATTGGGTTATGCGGCGACAGGTACGAAGGCACCGGATACTGTGGAGCCAGGTATGGCGGCACCAGATATTGGGGTGTCAGATACCTGGGAGCCAGGGGCCTGGCAAAGGCCCTGCTGGCAGGTCAGGTAAAGGCAATGCTGGCCCCATGGGTGTCGGTACGCCGTCCGGTAAGGGAATGTTGGCTGGCGTTGGGTATGCCAGCATCAGGGCCAGCATCTGAGGGTTCAGCGTCAGGACATTGGGTTCCGGAGGAGGAGGCCCTGATGGCAGTGCCTTGAGGTCCTCTGTGACAACCAGGGAGGGAGGATTAGAACCCTAGGGGTTAGCAGAGGAGACACAGGGACCTCAGACGTCAACGCAACATGCTGCAGAGAGCCTGGGGCATTGGAGTGATGTTTGGGAACCGGCACAGGCTTCTTGGATAGGTGGGCATCATTGGGATTGGCATCTGACCTTTTGGCCAAATCCGGGCAGGCATCAGAGAGCCAACATCTGACTTATCAGATTCCTTACCAGAGGAAGGTCACACTGGAGATGCAGCCTTGTCGGACGAAGATTTGGCTGGGCGCCCCTCGAAGGGGCAAGCAGCTTATCAGCCTTGTCCGGGTGGATGTTGGTGGTACCAGTGTCCAATTTACCAGACCCACTCTGACCCAAAGACCACGTGATGGAAGAGGCCTTCCCAGGAGTGGAGGCCTCCTTTTCACTGGAGGCTCCTGAAGGGCCCGAGTATGAGCCAGACGGGAGGGGCGACGCCTTCTTGGATACCACCAAGACGGCCATCGTGGAGTGGTTCCCGGAGGGGATGTTACCTTAAGTGCCACAGCTGCAGCCAGAGTCGCAGCTGCCGTGGAGGCCCTTTCCCACTCTCGATGCTTCTCCTTGTCCCTTTTCTTCTTGTGGCCTTCAGGGAAAGAGGACGCCTGCCTTAATTTCTTTGGCTCCTTCTCCATGGATGCCATTCTTTTCTTGAGGGTATGGGCTTCCAAGGACTGCTGCCTTCTTTTCCGGGTAGTGGAGTTACATTTTAGGTAGTGCTGGCACTTCTCCATGGGATGGTCTGGTCCAAGGCAGAAGAGGCACAAGAAATGGCCGTCCTTGTGTGGCAGTTGGGAGCCACACGAGTTGCACTTATGTTTATGCGATTCGGAAGGCGTCGGGGATGACATACATAGCGAATCAGGTTGTACGGGCAAAAAAACTGAGAAAATTAGGTTGAAAAGTTTGAGAACTAATGACAGGTGAAAGACTGATGAATGTTGAACTCTACCGTGAGGAACTTTCACAAGCTGACGCCGGGAAAGAACTGGAAAGCGGTCGTAGGGGACAGCCCCTTTATACTGACATTGCATGATGTCAGTCACCTGATGTGAGGGGCGGTCCCCCCGCCAGAGACTACTAGCTATAAATTTTTCCGTGGAGTCCTGACGCCTGGCGGGTCAGTCCTATATCTGAATACCTACTGCAAGAGCCCTCTCGAAGTAAGATCTTGAAATATCTACAGCTTTGTAGATGCTTATGCTGCTATTAGTCCCATTAGATTCATGACTAGGTAACAAATACTGCACTCCACAGTACTGAACTCCTGACGATGATGAGGAGGATGAAGGGAATGATGATGACATGTGTGTACTGTGTGCTGCTTCCTCACCTTCCTGAAGTGTGTGCTACTGGCCGTGCTAGATGTTGATGGTGCACAGTCATTGGGATCATCTGTGACCTGCAGGACACTCTGTAAGGAAGCGTTTCTGGCATTCTTTTCCATTGTGGATGGCTCGTCGTTCCCACCTTTCTGTTCTGGTGTGCCAGTGGTCGTGATGGATGGTGATGGCGCACAGTCATTGGGTTCCTCTGTTAAGTGCACGACACACTGTAAGGAAATATTTCCAACATTCTTTTCATTTGTGGGCTGCCCTTTGTTCCCACCTTCCTGGAATGGGTCAGTGGACATGGTGTCTGTTGCTGGTGCATGGTCAGTATTATCTGTAAATTGCAGGACACTTACCTGTACACCTCTTATTCCAATTTGGACATTCTTTTTCATGGCTGGCTCCTCATTACCACTACCTGTATCTTCATTTCTAGAGGCCTTTCATTTTACAAACAATGAAATACTCATCTGTAACAGTCGAGGTCGTGGCACAGGCTCCATCCTCCAGACTTACTAGGGGAAAAAAATAAACCTTTAAAGTAGATCTGACAGTGTGCTAATATGTTTATTTATTGTAGCTAAAACTAGCTTTTGGGGAAATTAATATTGTTACACTGCTGCTTAAGTACTGGTGAGGACACAGCTGTGATGCTTTCCTGACCCTCTAATCAACAGCCATGGGTGATTCATCACACAGTGTGTAATGTAGGGGCAACCGTAGCCAACAGACCTGTGGCTGCATCAAGATGTTTCTGTGGCAGCCAGGAACCTCTGGCGCGTAGTTCAAGAGGTTCGCTGGTGCTCGAGGGGTTCACTGGTCACCATAGAAAACTCGAGATGAAGACACAGGCTTGTGTGTATGGATACCCAAATATTACCATATGAGTACACTCCCATTTTAGAAACAGTGCTTCCTTTGAGTGAATGGGGGTGGGGGTAGAGGGAGGCACTTGAGGGTTGGTGGCAGGCTCAAGTTACTGATTCAGTGTGTTGCAGGTTCTTCTGTAAGCTCCAGTAAAAAAAAAAAACAGCTTCCAGCTCAGTTGGCTAGAGGAAAGCAGCTGTGTGACAGTATTCTAAGTTGTTCTGCTGTAGTAGTGACATCACAACTACAGCACAACAACATAATGATGTCACTACTGTAGCACTACAAGCATATTCAGGCATGGAATTCCATGCATAATAGGTTCCACCATACACTATATAGCAGATTGTGTGTGAGCAATCATACACAATAAGGCTGTTTTTCAATCAAGAGGTTTACATGGTAACAAAGAAACTTAGAGGGCCGGATATTCAAACTGCGCCCAAAAAGTGCGCAACAACAGGAGCAAGCACAAGTCAATTGCGCACAAGCGCAAGACACGTGATATTCAAACATGGAGCAAGACAAATTGCACAACCAGCCAACGTTTGAATATTGCACAACCTGCACCATAGCGCAACCAGGAAGGGGAAGCTGAGCAGATATGATGCGCCATAGCGCAACAAAGGCAGCCCAGCTGAGCAGTCCAGAGGCACCATAGCGCAAGCAAGAGACCCCAGCAGCAGAGCAATGGAACTGCACAACCAGGGAGGTAGGCAGGGCCCACCACCCATGCCACAGATGGGCACAGGGACACACTGCAGAACCAACAATGTACCCCCACTCCCCAAGCACAGCATAACTGGGGTAGGGATGGAACAGCCACTGGACCATGGGGACAAGCAAAGAAAGCACGTCCCAGCCGTGTTATTGCAGCACACCCACTGGCAAGCTGAGAGTGCCACACAAAGGGGGCGGACCACCCCAGTGTCCAGCAGCCCCCCCCTCGTGTGCACAGCACACCCAGCACTGTGACCCCAAGACACCACCCATGTGCAGTGACCAGTACTGCAGGAATGCCCAGGCCCCCCCCGGCACACTGCAACCTCGTGAACCACAGAACTACACAAGCCAAACCCACCATGAGCACCCAGCAGTGGGTGGCAGCACACGGCAATACTGAGTGGAAGCCACACCCACACCAGAGACACCACCCCACACACACGCACACACATACCCATGACCATACCACCCCAGATGCCATGCACACCACTGCAATTGAGCACCAATAGCCAGCTGCAAATCAGAGACCACCACAGTATTCATATCAAAATATAAATGTAATGAATAAGAATAACAGGAACAACAAAGCAACTATGTACATATATACAAAGCAGGGGTTGGGGTGTGGGTAAGGGGCAGGGGTGAACAACCGGGAGAGGGAAGGTGGGTGTGGCGATGGGCAGCTACCGACGGCAGCCTGCCCTCCTTCCACCTGGTGCTGTGCCTGGGGCCTCCTCCGCGCCGATCCCATGCCACTGCATGTCCAGAAGGATGGCGTGAGAATCCATGGCCACCTGTGTGAGTCTCCGCAGTGCTCGCTTCTATGCAACGCAGGATCTGGATACCTAAGACAAGGATCAGAGTAAATGGCTGTGACTGTCCACATCCCGAATCCCACCCATCATGCATGGCATACAGCCAGTGCCCCACTCCTGTGATGGACTGCACCCACCCACAGTGACCGTGCACAAGACATGCCCAACCAGGCAGCAACAGCTATGTGTACCACTGCACTCACACACTGCCCATGTCCATCACAGCACAACCAAGGCTGCTCAGTGACGGGCTACGCGTGGGATGCTAGTGCCACAGCATTGTGCCCAGTGCATGCATGCGACCACCAGTGACGCGACACACACACATGCAGTGCCACTGGACAGTGATGACTGTCACATGTTGCGTGCATGGTAGTGTAGTCCATGGACGGTGGCCGTGCCCCCCCCCAGCATGCAATAGCATCCATGATGTAATGACACTCACCCTCATCAAGCTGCTGCTGCTGGTGCTGCTGCGGCTGGGGCTGCTGCTGCTCTGGATGTGGCTACTGCTGCTGCTGTGGCTGTGGCACACCACCTCTGCCAGCCACCCCGGCACCGCCATCCCATGCCTCAGCCTGGGCCCGCCTCCGCTCCTCCACGCCTGTGGAAGACAAATGAAGAGAAACACATCAGTGAGATCCCAAAGCAGACAGTCCCTTGCCCCATTGAGTGTACCTGCCCACACAACCAGATCCAAACAGCACACACCTGCAAACACCTTCACAGCAAACCATAGCCCAACCCACCCCCATGCGCAGGTCACATTACACAGTGTCACCCATGCGGACAATACTGGTGCATACACAGCACACCCACCTGGCCTAGGCACAATGCCTCTCCTGGCACGAGACCTGAGGTGCTCCAGCAGAGCACGCTCCCTCCTTTGCAGGTCACTATATTGGTACATGCACTGCTCAGGAGTCCTCCTCCGCCCAGTGGCCTGCTCTAGGGCAGTTGCCACCTGCTGCCACACATGAGTGCTTGCCATCTGCAGGGGCACTCCCCCAAACAGTGTCCCATGGTGTGGCTCCACCACAGCCATCAGGTTTGCCAGCTCCAAGGCCCCCCACTGTCGAGCTCTTCTGCGTGCCATTCCAGAGTTATACAGTGACAATATGGCACTCCGCAGTGCGGCAAGCCCACGTGGAAATGTTGCGCAATACAAGTCCATGAGTCCCTATCACGCTGTTCATACAGCGCCGTTGGTCCACATCGCACTGTCACTGAACAGTGTGATAGAGCCATACACATGCCAGACGTACAGCACCAGGGGGCAAAGGTCGGGCACAAGGTCATGGGTCAGTGGCGCAAGGCCACGCACAGTGCCATCGGACGTCTACACGTCCTGCGCGATTGGTCACCTGCATGCCAGTGCCACAGTGGACTACTGCGCAGTTGTGCCACAGCGCCATTTGGTGACCAGCGCCAGCGCCACTGGCACAATGGTGGCTATGTCCCGAATTGCTGATCGCGCATGGCACGCCATCAGCCGCAGACACCCGCGAAGCTACCTGGGCATGCGCAATGCAGTGTACTACGAGTCACAGAAAAGCACCATTGGCTCAGCTGGCTCAACCGTATTGCGCAACTCGCAACAGCGTGATATTCAGCCGACACATGCAAATCATCTGATCAGCCATTCAAAGGTGCAGTGGCTCGATTTGCATCTCATTACAGTTGCTCCACTCCTAATTTGCATGCATTACGCTATAAATATGCGACAGTGGACTGCGCTGGCCAGATTCGGGTACTGCAGGTGAGAGGTGAGTTGCAAGCTGTGTGATGTTCCGGCAATGGTCATGGGATAACGCCTGTAGACTGCACAGTGACAGGTGTCCACTTCCACCCATACAGACCGACATGACCGAAGCAAAGACAAGGTGAGGATGAAGATGGTGGGCAAAGAGGAGGCCCAACTTCACCAAGTCAGAGATAGAGGCACTCTTCCAGGCCTACCTGGAAGAGGAGCCACCACTGAGTGGACGGCGGCACCCCTCAGGTCTGCAAGCTGCTGTACGGGAGGGGTAGCTCCATGGCGGCAAACCTGCACGGAAGCCACCAGCGCTCTGTGCAGGAATGCAAGAAAAAGATGGGGATAGACCGGAGACGGGTCAAAGAGAAGGTGGCAGCCCTCAGGACGGCACGCGCTGCCACAGGCGGTGGTCAGCCAGAGGTGGCAGAGCTGACCCCGGCGGAGGACCATCTGGCTGCATCAATGCAGCATAGTGCTATATAGGGCGTACCAGGAGGTGGATTTCAGACCGGTGGAAGCCCATCACTGCACGGTATGACATGGTGGTGGTGTTGGGGGGGGGTTGATCACATGCACTAACATGTTCTCACTTTCTGTTACAGATCCTGTACGTCTGCAGGGGACGGTGGTGGTGGGACCATGCAGTGTGGAAGACCTGCCAGTGTTGGTGGAGGGTCCATCCACCTCTGCTGCCAGCCGGCATGCACTGCACCAGCATGCACGCCTGGCTGCCACCTCTGTTGTCGGTGAGTCAGGTGTGGGGGATGCACAGCCTGTGTCTCAGCAGTCTGGCATGCAATCATGCCAGCACGCTGTGACTGTGGCTGTTGCACGAACCTGCACCATTGATGATGCAAGGACTGCAATGGGCAGTGACATGTGTGTGTCTCATAACAGACACACAGCAGGCCAGCACGTGCCCTTGGACCTAGCTGGTTCCAATGTGTGTGTGCCAGCACGTCAGCACAGTCCCAGGCTGTGCCTGTCAGCACCGGTGGGGCAGCACCGGTGGCTGTGCAGGCCTCTGGCACTGTTGCAGCCACAGCAGTGGAATGAGTGGTCCCTGGGGCACAGCAGTTGGAGGGACAGCAGCAGCAGTCACCCACCAGGTCTGGGGGTACAGGGTCCAGCGGTGGCACATGCACACTGCCTGTTGACTTGCCCACACCTGGTCCTGGTGAACAGCGCCCACCCGGGTGTTGAGCATCAGGCCTCTTCCATACCCTGGGGACAGAATGCCGATGTGGCACAGGACCCATTGGACGAGCATACCCGCCTGCTGCGGGCATCAGTAGAGCAGCAGATGTGGGTTGCAACATGCGTGGAGGCACTGCGTGGCTGTGGAGGAACAGCAGAGACAATGCATTGATCCTTGCAGAGATGGTCAGACTGCGGACAGATGTGACCGCCGACATTGACAGGCTGACCCAGGCAGTGGTGTCGTCGTCGCATGGGGACACAGTCAGGTGCCCCCTGTACCGCACACCCCACACAGTACGCTCTCCACACCCCGTTCCCGGCGTCGTGCGACACCCAGACTGTCGACGCCGGGTTCTGCTGTGGGCATCCCGAGCACACCTGGTGCAGGTATGTTTGGCATGCTGCACACCCCTGTGCAGACAAGGTTGGGATCGCACAGTGTGACCCCTAATGGTCCATCGGTGCCACCCCATGTGGCCCATGATCAGCCTGCCAGTGCTGCTGGGACACGGCGGGGCCACCCACACATCCGAGGTGGCCGTGGCACAGTGCCACCTAAATGACCTGTCTCCCAGTACGGGCCCTGTCTGATGCTGCCCTGTGTGCAATGTGTGTCATGGTGGGCAGTGCACTGGTGGGTGCCCTACCCAACACGCCGACACACGGACCACCTGCACACCCACCCGACTGCTGTCCACAGGTGCGTGTGCATGATGATGACTGCATTGTACTGTACACCAAGGTGCAAGGGTGCCCAGCATCTGACACACGTACTTTGACAGTACAGGTGGTGGGGGTGGTCCGTTGATCCGTGTGTTTGCCATGTCTGTTCCTGCTCTGCTGTGCACCTGCCCATGTACGCTTTGTGCCTGGTGTGTGTGTGTTTGTGTGTGTCTATATGACTATTCACCCCTCCCTGATGGTGTGTTAGTGCACCTGGACCCTAACACTCCCCTTGCCATCATGCACCCCTGCTGTGTTACCCTGTGTGCCTGTGGGTTGCGCCTAGACAGTGTTGGTTGCACATGGCCCCTTGACTTACCTGTGTCGTGCAAAATGCTCCTCCGTGATGGTGTCCCGGTGCAGCTGAGCCTGCCGGATTAGTCGGGGGTCCCGGCGTCCAAGGGGGGGCTGCTCATCCCCATCATCACCGGCGTCACCGGTGGCCCCATCGCTGTCCCCCTCCTCGACCTGTACGGCTATCCCACAGTCTTTGGCCATGTTGTGCAGGATACAACAGGCCAGGAATATCCCACAGGCCTTTGAGGGGCTGTACTGTAGGGCACCGCCGGAGGTGTCTAGGCATCGGAAGCGTGCCTTAAGCATCCCAAACACCCGCTCGATGATGTTGCATGTGGCGGCATGTGCCTCATTATAGCATTGCTGCGATGGGGTCATGGGGCACCGGTAGGGTGTGAGCAGCCAGGGACGGAGTGGGTATCCGCTGTCACCTGTGTGGAGATGGTGGAGATTAGTATCATGTACAGGTCCATATTGCCCATATTCCTGTGTGCCACTACCATGGCACCTGTGGCTTTCCCACCCTTGCCCCAACCTTGCAATTCCTACATGCATACTCATCCACTAGATGTCCTGTGGGGATGTCCCCACTCTCAAATCGATGGCACAGTGCAGATTGGTACCATATGAAGGCATCATGTGCTCCGCCAGGGTGTGTGGCACAGACATTGATGATGCGCCCACTGGTATCACACACCACCTGGCAGTTGACACTCGAGAAACCCTTCCGGTTTGGGTATGCTGCCCCATCGAGGCCAGGTGGTGTGTGAATAGCCACATGGGTGCAGTCTATCGCCCCTAGCACGCCAGGCATACGTGCTACCCTGTGGAACTCCTGCATGTTTGCTGTACGCTCTGCCGCGGTGCTGGGGAAATGGATGTACTCCACAGCATGTGGCAGCAGTGTGCTGAGGAATTGGGTGAGGATGCGTGATGTGGCCAACTGTGTTATGTCTGTGGTGTCCCCTGTCAGCCTCTGGAAGGTACCCGTGGCGAACAGGCACATGCAGGCTGTTACCTTTGTCTCCACTGACAGAGCATGACTCTGTCGTGAGGGTGCCTGCATCACATCACTGCACAGCTCACAGAGCCACCTCAGTATTGCCCTGTTCAGGTGGTACCGGCCCACAATCTCTACATCCGTGTACAGCTCAAAGCTGACGCGGGCACGGTACTGCCTGTTGGGGGCATACTGCCGGCGGGCCCTTCCACGGCCACGTCCGCCTGCAGCATGCCTTCTTACCCCCCTCATTACAGCTTCCATGAAGAAGCTGGCACTGTCCATTTCCCTGGCTTGTGGTCCCCCCCCCGGCTGTTGTTGCTCTGTTACTCCCGCTGTCCTGACTGCTACCTCCACTGCACCGGGTACACCTACTGGCCTCTGCAGTCTATGGCCCCACACACCCTCCCTTGTCCCTCTTCTCTCCTGTGCACCTTGCCTCACTGCTTGCCACTGTCGCCTTGTCTGTCTCTCTGCCTCATGTGGCTTCCCTGTAGCGTTCTTGCACCTCTTCCTTGAGCCTTTTTATTTTGGCTCATTTCCGCCGTGGCGCACCTTCCGGCTGATCCGCTGTTGTGCATTATGCAAGCCTTTCAATATCGCATTGCACTCTTTATGCATGGATCCACCCCTTCGGTTGCGCTTGCCTTCATTTGCATTGCGCTGTTGCTCAGCATGTGTTCGGTAGTGCAACTGCTTCCCGCTGAATATGGCAGAATGGCGCATTTTTGGACCTGCGCAAGCGGAACCCTATTGCGCATGGCGCAACCCTTTTGAATATCCGGCCCAGAGAGTGCAGCTTGAGAGATCTCATTACCACAGAAACTTTGAGATTAAGAAATAGCCTTGTATGTGTATGATTGCTCATACACACTCTTTTATAGTGTACGGGCAACCATAATTACAATCCCAGTCCAAAAAAGGACCCCACATACTAAAAAAATACATTGCTGTGGCGTGGTTCTTTCCAGCGCCTCTCACTTCCTCACCATTGCTGCTGCTGTTGGATTCTGAATTTAGTGTTGGCCCACTTATGGAGTCCATAGAGTGCCCACTCTAGTCCAGGGTGGCGGTGATGGAGGTCAGCCAGCCAACTGGGATGATGAGGTTATGAAGGATATCAGTGTGCTCACAGCATAGCTGTAAGCAGAAGGCTAATCCCTTGTGGGAGAGGCTGTTCCTGCTAGCTGTAGGCCAAGTATTGACTGCATTCCTCCCAACTCCTGATAAAGCATGACTTACGCAAAGCTCTATCAGTGGTAGTGGATGATGTCAGATGGCAGAAATGCCCTACCTTGATGGACCGCATGCTACTTTAAGCCTGATAAAGACTCTGGCTCCTGGGGCAACAAACCTACAGCTGATGTCAAGGGCTTGAAAGGCACCTTGTATTACTCAGCACAAAGGTTCAGCATTAGGTGGAAGGAGGGTTACAGAAAGGTTGTCTGGAAGTTGTTTTTTAATTTTTTAATTCATCATTTGTTCACCCCCCCCCCACTCCTGCTTAGTGCATTTACCGCCCCTTTACGGTCTCTATATACCAGACTTTCATGTAGCTGCGGGTGGAGGAGTTTTTTTTTTCTTATTTATTTGGTTTCCAAATTCCCCTGTTCTTTCTGGCATTGGGGTGTAGTCCCTGACTTGAGCATGTGTCAGCATGTTGATGCGATACATGGCACAGCCTACCCTCCATGTGCCCTATGCACTCTGTCACCCACGCATCTACAGGTAGCAGTAGTGCTACGGCATGTGGCACCCTCCCCCCTCAGGATGAGGAGAGTAACCCCTGGGATGCTTGATCCTCTTCCCCTGGCCAGCTCCAATACTTCTCCTGTGGTTGTAAAATGTTTATCTCTGCTACCTCCCATTCTAGGTGTCAGGCCAGGCAATCACTTCCCCTCTTTGTCTCAAAATATTGCTAATCCTGTCTTAGGAGGAAGTTTCCCTTTATCTGCCACAATATTATTTTATACAATTAACATAGAAACATAGAAATCAGAGGACAGAAAAGGACCCCATTGACCCATCCAGTCTGCCCCTAACCCATCCCCATTGGAAGCCTTGGACCTACCTCTTTACACCCCATCCCTGCACCCCCCTTTCCCGATAGAGATTCCAGTCCCCTCCATACTTCCAGGTTTATCCTCTTCCCTAATCCCTCCCTGCCCTGTTTATTCCCATGTAGTTATCCCATGTGCCCTCTTAAACTTCCCTACCATTTTGGTCCCCACAACCTCTTTCGGTACTCTGTTCCAGGGGCCACCACCTTCTCTGCAAAGTATTACCCTCTCCTGTTACCTCTAAACTGTCCTTCCTCCAGCTTCAAACTGTGGCCCCTAGTTTAGTTTTCGGATTTTCTTTACACTGAAACATGCTCCCTTCCCTCACCTTGTCTATCCCCTTCAAATATTTAAAAGTTTCAATCATCCTCCCTTCCTAGTATCCAAGGGATACAGATCAGGCTCTTCTATTCTTTCCTCATACTCTAGGCAATGCTCTGTCCTGTAAAGAAGATAAGAACTGGCACTCCAGGAATAATGGTATAGGTGAACTTAATCCAAATAATGAAAAGCAAGGAAGATGCTGACAAAGCTCCTAGCGCCTCCACCAATAGATCTTCCAGAGGGAGTTTCCTGATGCCACTCTGGAACTGGAACACCATTAGTCGAGGTACTAGGGGCAGTCTGTGTCTTCATTGCTTTTCATTATTTGGCTTAAAATCACCTACAGCATTATTCCTGAAGTACTGGTTCTTTTATTTGGTGTACATGATGGTTTACTGCCTTACTGAGCACCCCCGACTTTTCCCTGAGTTGAGCGCAGTATTTCCCTTTGTTTTTGAAAAGTCTGTTCCGTAAGGCCTGTGTTCACATCTTGAATCTGAATAGTTAACTTTGTTTTTACATATTTATGAAAGTCAAGTCAGTGACTGTGAAGATCCCTGGGCCCCTTGTGCGCCTTTTGGAGAACTTGGTGAGTCACGGCGTTGGATCTGTTTATGTGGAAATGGCGCAACTCCCAAGTCCAGAAACGCACATTGAACTTTGCAAATGACTTCTCAATATATGGGATATCATGGAAAAAAGAGAGAGAGAGAAAGAGAGGTTTTTGAATGAATGTAGGTTTATTACAAGTTTTCTATTTTCTTTGACTTACAAATACGAAGAGAAAAGCTGTGCAACTAAAAGCAACTAAGAGTTGCAAGATTACAAGTTTTCTACTAGAAGCAACAGTTATCTATGTCTTATTTTTATCTTTTTAATAATTATTCATATTTTCCTTTCTGTGAGGGCACTCAACCTCCAACACCCCCTCCCCCTGGGCATTGCCATTATTTCAGCTTGGCACCTGGGGGGGTGTCGGTGTTACTATTGCTTATGTCGAGGTGCTCCGCCTAATTGATGAGCACATTTGCCCTACCATTGCACTCCTGGGTCCCTGCTGCCAGAGATCTTGGCAGCTCCTCAATGCTCAAGGTGTTGGCATGGTTCAGTCGGTAGCACATCTGCCTGTGGACCAGAAGGTTGTGGATTCTCATCCCGAACTCAGATTGAACTTTCACCTAAAACACTGGCATCTGAGTGCAGTATTAGGAAGGTGCTGTACTGATGGAGTGTGCCATCCTTCAGATGAGATGTTAAACTCAGGTCCCAGACTCCCTTCTACCCATTCTGCCCATGACTGCTTATTGATGGAACATCTGTTTGGTGTGGGCTTGAGAGCAGAAATCTATGCCTTACTGTTTGTGGTACAGTAGTACTGTATTACTATAGATTATAAGGGTTCTCAGAAATGCTGCAATCTCACTGGTTATTAGGATACCAACAGCTTTACATTAATCTATGTTATACTGTCATGTACAGCCTGATCACAGTGGCACATGGATTCTTCTTGTCAGCATTGCATCCTCTAATACTGCTGAATGACTGGAATGATGCATTCTGATTTTCAACCAGCATTCTTAAACTGTTGGTAGAAGAACTATTTTATTAAAAATCTCCCTCTAAATGAGGAAAACATTCAAAAAGTATTCTTTTAAACCTCTTTTTTGGAACCTTTTTTTAAGATGGCAATAAGGCACTCCCAAGAGTTATATTAACAGTCAGTTAATCACCCCCTAGGGGCAATATGGCACTCGTTGGCTGCACCTTGTGCCACATTACACCCCAAGGGGGTGATTAACTGACTGTTAATCTAACCCCTGTCATGCCTTATTGCTTAATAGTATATATATTGTATGGGTATCATAAGAGATGGGGGTGTTACTGTTAATACAGAAATGTCCCCCACAAAAAGCCCTTAGAGGCTGATGAAATAATGCACACCATCCAGCAGATCATAAGTGACATCATTGTGTACTCATTTAGCCTGAGCAGAGGAGATGGACTATATCATTTTGAACTTTAGCAGCAGCCCGAGCCTCTCTGGAATCAGCTGCAGAGAAATAGAGTTTAGAATGTTGTGTGAGTTCAGCCAGTGGCTACTAGAAGCTCTGAGTGAGCAAGCAGCAGTGCTCAGACTCGGAGGTGCCTGCCAGCCCACCTGTCCAGTGGTTGCTTGTGTGATGGTCCTCTGGTCATTTTTCTCACACCAGTGAATGAGATAACAGCAGTGCCACTGAAAGTGATAAGAGACCTGTCACCTGGACCCTAGTGGGTCATTTCTGACTAAAACTCAAAGTGTAAAGGAACTGTAGATCTGTGGGTCTAAGGAGCAATTCCCTGAGAGACCACAAGACTGCCAGCTGCCCAGGCCCCCAGTAAAGAGACAAAGGCACAGTTGGACTGGCCCACAAGGAAACATGGCAAACACAGAGCTACAGTATTAAAGTGCAGCTCAATACTGACATATATATGTCGCCCTGGGAGCTCGTCCATTGATTTTACAAGTTTGGCCCCAGTATCTGTTTTCCAGATGGTCCCCCAGTACACCAGTCCGACCCTATTTCTAGCAGTGGACATTCAGTCTCTGCTTCTAGTGTGAAATGTATGGGCACCCTCAGACAGGAGCCCTAGCTAGCATAGTCCTAGCCCATCTCTCCCAGAATTCGGAATAAATAAGTTATTTTGTGCTCTGCTCCCAATGGTGACCTTGGACCTCTTTGATGCCCAAGAGCCAGGTATTTGCCCTAAAAGCCAGCAGTGGTGATGCCTTTTGTTATACCAACCAACTTGTGGTTTGATGCCCTGTCTTTGTACAAGTGGGGGGGGGGCATAGGTTGTACACTTTCAATTGTGCAACTGGTGCTTAGGATGGAATACAAACAGTTAATATTCAAGTAGGAAACTGTAATGTACAGCTTCCTCCTCTGTGAAGTAGGCCTGCAGCATATACAAGTGAGGTGCCAACTGCGGCATTAACCTAATCGCATGACTCACTACGGCACCTCTACCCGACAAGCACAAACTTAGTGATGGCAAATGTAGCTCACTCAAATAACTGCAACCACCCGATCAATGATCAAGCAACACAATGAAGAATAAAAAAAAAAATATATAGTCAGTTGCCGGCCGACCCCCTCAACTGACTCCTGTGGTGTGCCTAGCCCTAGTAGCCTCTTTGACTCCCAGACTCATCTTGACCGTCCTTCTGACTGTCACTGATTGTCCAGTCCGACCATGGCATTTCACTCTTTCACCGTTTGGAACCATTGTGGACCCGGTAATAGGTGGTTAAGGGCAAGACTTCTTTCTCTTTCCCCAACAAACTTTCCCACCTTTGGTGTCCCTGTCTGCTTACATTTAGATAGGCTTCTTCCATGTTTAAGTGATGTCACAACTAGTCCAGCCACTTGGCCTTCCTAGCCAATCGCATTACCCGAGTCCTGCCTCCCCACATGCGCATGAGATACAGCTAACGCCATGAACACTGGGACATGGAGTTTTGATGGGACATGACTGTGTTGTTGCTTGTGGTCTGCCTATTGGGGGGTTGAGTCGGGTGCAGGCAGGAAGACAGCCATGCATTTTTTTTATTTAAAAAAACATTGTGCTTGCTCTGGCTGGACACACTGGCTGCTGCAGGATGTGAGCTGGAGTGGCAGCAATAAAAAACACGGAGGAGGGCAGGAGGTACAAAAAACACTACCCTAGCAATGTGGGGGGGCAACTGTCCCCCCTAAATGGTGCCCCTGAATATAAACTGCTTCCACCTCCAAGAATAGGTATGTCTGGTGGAGGGTTCTCTAGCAGCCGACACAACATCAGACACTTTAGGTGATACTCCAAACCATAATCTTCAAAATAGCTTAGGATGAACTCCACTCAAGTATCAGGGTTTAATGTTTTTTTTTCTTTTTATTTCAGTTCAAAACTGAAGAAATGTATAATGTAATTAACCAAATGCAATATATGAAATTTGAAAAGAAGGGTTAAAGGGTGAAGGCATTACAGCGTAGGACATAAAAACTCGCCTCTAAAATGACTAAATTGTGTATAGATCATAGAAGTTTGGAGAAAAAAATGTTATATGGAATAGGACTCTTACGGAGGATTTCTGCTTTTTAAAGTAAAAATGTATGTAAAGGTTTAGGAGTGAAAAGAAAATGGATGCCATATTTACTGAGACCATAGTGGAAGAATGAGAATGAGGTTTGCCCCCTCCCATCTTCAGTTTAAGTAGTACTCTCTGTATTACAGAAAAGGGAGGAAAGGCTTACAGAAACCTTCCTTTCTAAGACAGAGACAACGCATCTCGCCAGAAAACTCCAGGCCCTGGAGTGAGCGAGCAAAAACGCGGCAGTTTTGCGCTGTTTGGGAATGCAAAAAGGTCCAAATCTGGGTGACCCCATCTTGTGAAGAGGTTGTCCACTGCTGAAATCAGCAGTTCTCATTCATTCACTCTGGACTATGACCTGCCTAACCTGTCTGCTAAGACATTTTGGACACCTGGAAAAGCCTTGGCTTCCCAAAATGTACTGCATATTGTATATATTCCATGTATTGTTATTGGGTCTTGGCCCCCAGGTTGCATCTGGAATCGAGCTTTTAGCTCAGTATGCTTTCCTGGTAAATCTTGTAAATAAATAAATAAATAAATAAGATGCATGGCTGACAGCTGTGTTCCAGAGCCCAATACCATACTGTAATTGCTTCCCTGCAGAGCGGATAGATATGAGTTCTCCCTTCTTTACTGTAATGCATCACACTGATGATGTCCATCTGTATTAACAGAGGACCTGGAGTCAGATGCTCCTGAAATGCCTAGAGACTGTATAAAACATCTCTCTCTCCAGAACATTTATATGCAAGTGGGCCAGTGGCACAGTGACAATGACTGCTGCCATAAGTCCCAGAAGGCCTAGCAAAGTCCTGGTTGGGACATACTGAATGTTGTACACCACTTGTGCTTGAGCAACAAGGCATTCTGCCCTGTCCAGAGGCAGGAACGCACAGCCCTGAGCTGTGGCCAAGACTGCCTCTATGTACTACAGGTTTTGACAGGGGGTCAGTACTGACTTTGGAAGACTGACTGTAACTCCTAGGTCATCAAACACATTCCTTGTTCAAGCCAGGGTGTGTAGTAGTTGATCCCTGAAGTGGGACTTTAAGATCCAATCGATTTAAGTAGGGAAAAACATACAGGCCTTTCCAGCAGAGGACTGCTTCTACTACTGCCAGCATTTGGTAAAGACCCATGGCACAGAAGATAAGCCATAAGGCAATACTCTGAACTGGTAATGCTCCCCTTCCAGCATAAATCTCAGATATTTTCTATGATGCTTCCTCAGTTTTACATGCAGGTAAGCATCCTTCATATCTAGAGGGCATACCCAGTCCCCTGTTTGCAACAGAGGAATTGGTGCTTTTTGAGAAACCACATGAAACTTCTTGTACTCTATGTAGAAGATGAGTTCTCATAGGTCTAGTGCAGGCTTCAGATCCCCTGTCCACTTGGGGACTAGGAAGTATCTAGAGTAAGGTCCTTTATTCTTCTGTCGGGATGGAATAGGTGCTATTGCACATTTGGTGGAGTAAGGCCTGCGCCTCTTCTCTCAACAGGGATATGTGTGCTGGAGGATAAGTTGAGACAGGTGGGGGATGGTCTGGAGGGGTATCTAGAAGCTCCAGAGCATTACCTTTCACAGTACTTTCCAGTACCCATTCATCTGTGGTAATCCCCCAAAATTGTCTCAAATGAAGGGAGAGACAACTCCCTACAATCATCCCTGGGGGGCAGTGGTGGTTGGGGGATTATTGCTGCAAATCAGGCTGAACCAGTAGAGGCAAAGCCAGAGCTCCATCACCTTTAGGTCAGGGGCATCTGAGAGGAGAGGAGCTACCAAGGCACCAGCACCCTCACCTCTTCCTTGCTGTCTGTAGGCCTGTTAACCACCTCTAGCAACAGGCTGATAAAACTGTCTCCTTCCCCATTCTCTGCCTGGTGTGGTGTACAGGGATTTTACTGACCTCAATGTCATCCTGGATGATTGAAGGCCCTTTAATGCCTCTTCAACATCACATCCAAACAGTTTTCTGCCTCTAAAAGGGGCATTTAAAACTGCTTGCTGGACATAATTTGCAAAACCTGCTACTCTGAGCCAAGAATAGCACCTTATGCAAATACCTGAGATAGTTGCCCTGGCAGATGCATCTGAAATATCACAGACTGAGTGAATTAAATGTTTACCCACCTCAGCTCCTGCAGTGAAGATTCTAAGTAATTCATTTTTGGCCTTTCCTCAGGTAAGACCTGTGCTGCAGCCTTGGCACTTCTCAACAGGGTATTTTAGTATTTAATCATGTGGGCCTCGTAGTTTGCAATATGCAGGCCTAATGGGGCTTGGTAGTTTGCAATACACAGGCGTAATGAGGCAGAGACATAAGTTAATTTTCCCATGACATCCAACGTCCTGGATTCCTTGTCAGGAGGGAAGGAGCTCAAGTGTTTAGGTGTCCTGGATCTATCATGGGCAGCTGTGATCACCACAGAATCAGTTTCTGGCTGATTTGCATAGTAAGATTTATTAGATGGTGCAGGGTACTGCTTATCAGCCTTTCTGGGTACAGCTGGTTAGGCATTTGGTCAATAGTAGGCTGCATATGTAGCATCCTCCAGAGCTGGGCAAAATGGAGGGATGATAATGGGTGGAGTGTCTGGCACCTGAAAGAACTGCATTACATTTTTCTTTGTAGTCTTCTTTCTCCAAAGCAAATTCCATGGCAGACTGCATTTGCTACATCATGGACTGAAAAAAGGGGATCCTGTGAGGTGACCTTGGAGTGTTCACTACGGAGTCCTCACTATAAGAAGATAAGGTAGAGCTGGTGCCAGGTATATACGGTCTTCAGTGTATCCTTCCCCCTCCTCCATTATGAGGTCTGTATTATATTCAACCTCATCGTAGTTTCTCTCAGTGATGGGAACAGAAGACTGTGCTGGAACGCTGGCTGCAGTTGAGGAGGTCTCCCTTACAGTGTGTTGGTTTTAGGTGTCGACAGGTCTGTAAAGTAGTAATTCCCATCGATGGCAGAAGAGGCCATGCAGGTAAGCCTGGTAGTAAGCATCATATTTCTGAAAACGATGCCAGCATTGCTTATGCACTAACAATATCTGTATTAGGGGTCATGACTGTTAAGAGTCGACCGTGGGTGAAGATCCCCATCTGTAAAAAGCCCGGTAGTGCCTAAGCCAAGCCCCGACCTCAGTGTCTGGTTGACGGTCGGTGGAGCTATTGTCACTGTCACCAAAGCAGATGATGACAAGGTAGAAGGGTCACCTAACAGCTGCAGCAGCGTCCTGGATCTCATCAGGGAGGCCTTTTCTTTGTCTGTGTGCTTATGTTTCTGGCTTCCAAGTGACAACTTTTCTTTTGATTTCAGTAACTGTGATTTGGTTAACAGGGCAGGTGACATGGATTTTTCCTGCATTTTCTTCTCCACAGCTGTTAACATTTTCTGCAGGATGAACTTTTCTAGCACTCCTTTCTGATGTCACCTGACAGCAGAGTTAACATCCCTGCAAATCTCACATGCTTTAATGCTGTGAGAAAGGCCTATGCAGCAGACACAAACCTTGTGTGTGTAGTCCTTGTAAATCTTTTGTCCACACTCTCAATACCAGAATAACTTTGGTGACTCTTTTGGTGGCATACAGAAGTGCCAAAAATCACTAAATTAGTGATTATTTAATGTTGTAAAAATAATAAATGATGTCTAGTGGTCAATGTTTCCGTGGCAGGTCCGACAAGTATGATTGGAGAGAAAAGAGCTGAGGAGAGATGGGGCTGCCCATGTTTATGTTGATGCTGGTACATGATGTCATTTTTGGTGGCCCATGGCTTGCAAAAGTTTCCATGCAGTCCTAGTGCTGACACGGGGATAGTTCCAAAGGTGTGGCCTGATAAAAGAGTTATCCTTGAAGAAGATTATACAGTTAGGGCACAGAAACCCAGAGGCGCAGTACAATACAGGAGAAGAGGTACTGATAGTCACCAAACAGGAAAGGGACCTGGAAGTGATCATATCTGATGATCTCAAGGTGGTGAGGCAGTGTGACAAGGCAGTGGGTGGGGCCTGTGAGATGTTGGGATGCTTGAGGATTTATCACCAGCAGAAGGTGGAGAGAGCATGACAGGGTTGAATAAGGCCCTGCCCCATTTGTTATGCAGAAAGAGTTCAAATGCAAGGGTCTGTTCTTTCTGCTCCTTTTCTGTCTCTTCTCTGTCTGATTGCGCAACCAGATTTTCTTGTGAGACCTAGAAACTGATCACTCCGATGGTCTCACGATTCTCCACCTCTCATTTTCTCCTGCCTTCACTTGCTGTTCTGTCTTTTTCCCCCTTGCATAGCTGTAGTTATAAAAAAATATATGTGACTCTCTGTGTAAAACTGTATGTGATACTGGGATCCCTTTGTTTAAAACTGTATATAGTTATACTGTTGAAATTATTGCAAAAAGCGATTTGGGTCTCAAGAGGTTAACCTGAGATGCAGTTTTTAAGCCCTTTGCAGAGCCTTGAACAAGAGGTCAGTTCTGGGTCACTATGTTCTTTTTGCTGCACCTGCATTAAAACTGACAAGAACATTCTGTAAACTTACAAGAACATTCTATGAGAAGCAGACTCTCTTATTAAGTTCCCAGATAAAGACTTATAAAAAGAGCACCAATGCTTTTGCTACAGAGACAAGGAGAGTGCGAGACTGAGTGACTGAAACTTGGAATTAAGAGATACCCTCAGAAGAAGGACTTAGTTTTCTTTGTTTGTACTGCCTTTGTAAATAGTTATACTGAATAAGTTTTATTTTTTATTTTGCTGTTATTGAGAAAAATAAAACGCTATTTGCAAATTTTGATACTGCTCCTGGTTTTCCTATGCTTCCTGACCTGTACCTCGATGACAGGGATGTGGTGTTGCCACTCTATAGATCGTTGGTGAGAACCTATCTGGAGTACTATGTCTAGTTCTGGAGACCAGATCTTGGGTGGGACTCAAGCAGAGTAAAGGCAGTATAGAGAAAGGCAACTAAAATGGTGCAGTGTCTGTATCAGAAGCTCTATGAGGAGAGACTGAGGGACCTTAATGTGTACACCCTGGAAGAGAGAAGAGTGAGGAGGACAATAATACAGGCCTATGAATAACTCATGGGGGGTAAGTAAGGTACAGGAGAAGAGTACTTTTTAGAGAAAAAGATGCATGAGAACAAAGGGACATGCAATAAAGCTGAAAGGGGATAAATTCAAGAGATATGAAGAAGTACCTGTTTACTGGAAGAGTGGTGGATGCTTGGAACAGTCCTTCCAGTGGAGGTGATAGGGCTGAAAACAGTGGCGGTCTTCAAACATGAATGGAATAAGCACAAGAGAATTTTAGTGGGAAGCAAGGGGGGAGCTAGAGATCAAGCAAGATCTGTGGTGACCGTATAGGTGGGGAACAAAATGGGCAAACGTGGGCCAAGTGATCCTTATTTGCCATCAAATTCTGTTTCTATGTTTCTTTGTTAGATAAAGGTAGATCCTCCCCCCCCCAGCCACATGCCCGGAGGCAGAAGTGGAGGGAGGGTAGGTGCAGAGCCAGAAGCTATGGGGTAGTGGGGCTGATGAACTGATATCTTTGGGTGCTTTACCATGGGCACCAGGGGGGAAGGGAATTTCGCCTCAAGCGTTGTGTTGCTGACTGGAGGCAAGGCCTACACGGGCTGCAGGGCTCCGAAAAAAAACCCTGCCACACCCCTGGAGAGCTTTAAGTGAACTTAAAGTTATTCTGGAGGACTGACATTCATGAAGTGCATTTTCAATGTCACTCCCAATAAGTCTGGACCCTCTAAAAGGGGCATTAAGGACAGACTGGTGCACATAAGTGGCAAAACCAGCCACATGCAGCCATGAATATCTCTGAAGGGCACACACCAGGAGCAGCAGCCCTAGCAGAAGCATTGGAGGCATCATATGCAGAGCGTAAAAGATGCTCACCAATATCAATACCATCTGAAGCAGATTTAAGCAGATGGCAAAGACTGGCTAGTAGCCATGACAGATTTCTGCAGGCTATTTTTATATGTAATCATACAGACCTGGTAGTTGCCAGTCTGGTGGTGCTGAGGGCTGAGGCATCTGCCTTGCCTTGTGCCACACTGGCGACCTAGGTTCGGGAGTGAACTTGAGGCACTGGGGGTCGGCCGAGGAGGAGAGGATTGAGTGTCTGGAGGACTGCTCTCCTCTCTTCGGGAGGGTGGGCTGTGGATTCCCATCACACAGCGGCTACAAGTGGAGACTGGAAGCAGTGCAGCTGGGGGACACACACGCTTGGGGTAGAGGTGAAACTGGACATCCTGCAGGCGGGTGTGGGAGGGTACCTGCCGCACGCTGACATCATTGCATGTCCACATCTCTGGGGGTACCAGAATAAGGAAAAACCCCGGCCTCTGGGAAGACGACAATGGGCCCTACAGTCGTCCACCCACACCCACCACCAGACCCTGCCTGCTTCAAGGCTTCCAAATCCTCCTCCATTCTCAGCCTGGCAACTAGATTCAGAGAAAGGGCACCAAGGTAAGGAGAGGCGTCCCCACCTCAGGTGGTATGCAAGCTGGGGGTGGACAGGATGGGGTGTTGGTTGGAGCTCTGGAGGAGGGGACCTGCTACGGGAGGGTCTTGGGCAGGCCAGGAGAAAGACTGACTATCAGAGGCCATATCTGAGGGAGATCCCAGTGGGGCTGGCAATTGGAGGGAAAAGAAATTTAAAAAAAAAGGGCCGGCCTGCCAACGCAGTGATAGGATTTCCGCCTGCGACGCCGATGACCGGGTTAAGGGAACAGACTCAGATGTCAGAGGGTCGGCTGGGGGAGATGGCTTGAGTGTCCGATGACTGCTCACCTTCTCCTGGGGGGGAGGTTCATGGCTCAGCGGTTGCTGGCCCCTTGTGAAGGCTGGCAGCACAGCAACATGTCGGGTCACACCATGGGTGGGAGCATGGTGGATGTCAATGTACACCTTGACATCATGTGGCACGTCAGGCTCTCCCAGAAAAAACAGGAAAATGCCCCTGGTTCGACTGGATGATGGTCACCAGTCCACAGCACACCACGTTAGCTGGGATAGACCCCATGCTGACTCCCCTGTCACCAATCCAATGGGTTAACTGGTTGTGCCCATGGACACTTCTCCCCTGGAGGGGGGAGACTCACTTGATGAAGGATTACATCGGGTCACGCGTGGGGATCCATTAATGGATGTGGAGGGCAGCGGATGGCAACCAGAGGAGGTGGGTGGCCGTGGGTTCCTAGGTGGCCCGAAGGAGTGGTCAGGCCATGGAGTGGGCAGGGGGCACAAAAAAAAAGTCCTGGTAGTTAGCTATTCTGAGGCCTAAGGATATAGAGGCATAAGTCCTTTTGTCCATAACGTCAGCCCTTGGATTTCTTATTAGGCGGCAAGAAGCTCATATGTCTAGGGGCCTAAAATGACCATGAGCAGACATAATGACTACAGCATCAGTCTCAGGCTGTGAGACATAATAAGGCTTAGCAGAGGGAGCAGGGTACTGCTTATCAGCTGTTCTGAGCACTGCAGGTAAGGTATTGATTGGGCAGGCAGGATATGTGGGAGGTACAACAGCTAGAGCAAAAAGGACCTCCAAAAACTCCAACAAATTCCTCTCTGTGGAGACTTCCTCCTCAGCAGCAAATCCCACTACACTTTACATCTTAGTAGCCTTAGTAGTGCCTGAAAAGAGGCATCCTCAGAGGGAGACCTGGGTGTGTAAATCAGTGTCTTCTCTATATGAGAAGACTAAGTAAGTGCAGGTTAACGGTTTATTTCTTAAGTGCCCAATCCCAGAAGCTCTGGGCACTTTACAAGAGAAGAGATACAAGGAAAAGAAACATACACAATATCAGCAATAGCAGTGAACGGGTCATGACAAGTCCATAAATTCAATAAATAAATATCAATTAAATAGCAGTATGTTAATAATAGACAACCTATAGCTGACTTCTGAAAGGTTCTTTAAGTACATGGGCTTTCACACCCACCTTGAAAGCCTCCACCAATGGAGCTTCCCTCAAGGATCTTGGCAGCGAGCAGGACCCTGGAAACAGCCAGGAAGCCCTCAGTGGAGGAGCAGAGTGAGCACACAGGGCAGACAGGGGACAAGAGGTCACTCAGGTAACCAGGTCCCTAACCATACAGGGCCTTATAGGTGAGCAAGCCCACCTTGAAAGCAATCCTCCACCTCAGCGACAGCCAGTGTAGGTCACGTAGGACCGGGGTTACATGGCAGGACCTTGGGAGGCCTGTAAGCAACCTGGCTGCTGTGTTTTGTGCCAGCTACATGTGATGGAGAATCCCCCCCCCCACTGACTCCAAAGTATAGAGTGTTATAATAGTTTAGCCTTGACATAACAAAGGCATGTACCAGGGAGGGCAGGTCACCAGGCAGAATTAAGGCTTTGAGCCTGAAGACGTTCCTTAAGTGGTAAAAACTACTCCAGACAATGGATGACACCTGTGCCTCAAGTGTCAATCCATCATCAAGGATGATGCCCAGATTTGTCACTGTAGTGGAAGTTATCAACTGGGTGGAGCATAAAAAAAACATGTTACTCACCTGTAACAGTAGTTTAGGAGTGGTATATGATGTACATCCACACTTCTTGGCAGTTGCCTTTCCCTTTAAGACTGTCCAGAAATGTCTTCAAGCTGGCTCCTTTCACCCACCTAGGTGGTAACTCACTCAGCTCCACCCCATGACACCAGATCTTGCCTGCTGGAAGCAATGTTGTGCGCCAAAGCCAGGGGAGGTTAGGTGGGTCCGTGTGGATGAACATCATATACCACTCCTAGAAATATTGTTACATGTGAGTAACCTGTTTTTCTAGGGACGTGGATACGATGTTCTATCCACACTTCTTGGCAGACTCCTAGCAGGTCTTCGGCAGGAGGGAGGCAAGGTGTACACCCCCTACTTAGGTAACAGAGACTGGAGAACTCAGGCCCCAAAGCCAGCATCCCAGCATGACTCAAGATCAATGTAGTAATGGGAAATGAGGCTGTGTGCTGACCTCCAGGTAGCAGCCCTGCAGATTTCCTAGATAGGGACGTCCCTGGAAGTAGCCACCAAGGCAGCGGTATGGCAGGTGGAATGAACACTTAGCCCTACGGGAGGCTCCCTACCCACCAACCTATATCAGAGGTCGATGCAGGATACAATCCACCTGCCAATCGTCCACTTAGCTGATGGTCTGCCAGGTGCAGCTTCAGCATAGGTAACAAATAGTTGGTGAACCTCTCCCTGAACTCCAGCCATGCATGCCACAGGTCCAAAGTATGGAGCCTGTGCTCAGCCTCTGAGGTGTGATTAGTGAAGTATACCAGGAGAAGGAGATTAATCACCTGATTAAGGTGAAACTCTGACACAACCTTCAGGAGGAGCTTTGGGTTGGGATACAGGACAACCTTGTCCCTGTGGAAGACCAGGTAAGGAGACTCCACCGAAAGTGCCTGGAGCTCACTGATCCTTCTGGCTGACGAGACAGCCACCAGGATGGCGGTCATCCATGATAGGTGAAACATGTCACACCTGTACATTGGTTCAAATGGCTTGCCCATGAGCTTTGCCAAAACCAGCAATGGGTCCCAAGGTGGTGGTGGTTCATGCGGCAGAGGGGAAATGTGGTCAAGGCCTTTGAAAAAGTGCCAGACCACATTCTCCTATGCCAACGACTGCTGACCGGCCCATGCCCGGTAAGCAGAGATGGCTGCCAGGTGCATCTTAAGGGTAGTCAACTGAAGGCCTGACTTATAGAGGTACCACAGGTAGTCAAGAATGCTAGCCACTGGACAGAACAAGGGTCCAGCCCCTTGCTCTGGCACCAAATGGAGAACCTCTTCCACTTGAAGACACAGCATTTCCTGGTCAACTCCTTCCAAGATGCCTCCACAACAGTGATGATATCGTCAGAGTGATGCAAAGCTTGGAACTCTAGCCACCCAGAAACCAGGCTATCAGATGCAAGGACTGAAGGGCCGGGTGAAGTACCTTCCCCTGATTGATGAAAAGCAGGTCCGGGTGGAGAAAAGATGCCTCAGAAGCCTACTGTGGAGGCTGAGGAGATTGGGGTACTACAACTGGCATGGCCAGCCCAGAGCCACCAGGATCACCTGTGCCTTGTCCCTCCTGGACTTGAGAAGAACCTTGTGGATCAAGGAAAGTGGAGGGAAGGCATAAAAGAAGCCTAGGGTCCAGGGCCTTGAGAAGGCATCCCCCTGCAGCATTCCTTGCTGAGGGAGGCAGGCACAAAACAGCCTCAGCTTTGCATTCTCCCTGGAGGCGAACAGGTCCACCTGAGGGGTGCCCCACTGGGAGAACAGACTATGTACTACATCTAGGTGGGGAGACCACTCAAGAGAAGCCTCACTCACATGGCTGAGGGCATCCGCCAGCTGGTTGGAGGCCCCTATCACAAGGATGGCTAGAAGATATGCCTTCAGGCTGCACATGGGGATCCACACATGGAGAGCTTCCTTGCACAGTGGCAGGGAGTGCATCCTGCCCTGTCTGTTGAGGTAATACATGGTCATGGTGTTGTCCATCTGGACCTGGACCACCTGACCCCGGAAGTGTGGAGCAAATGCAGTCAGTGCAGCCGGGCTGCTTGGAACTCCAGCAGGTTGATATGACATTGGGATTCCTCAAGGGTCCAGAGCCCATGGACTCAGTGTTCCTCCGTGAGGGCACCCCAGCCCATGAGAAAGGCATCAGTCATCAGGATGACCATCGGCTCTGGGCGGACAAATGAGATCCCTTCCTGAAGATGCTCTGGGACCAACTACCACCGTAGGGTGTCCCATATCCGTTGGGTCACAGTGACAAGCTGGTCAAAATGTTCCCTGCACTGAGACCATTGGCTGGCCAGCTCCCACTGCAGGAAGCACATCCTCTGGTAGGCCCATCGGACCATGTTGGTGCAGGCCACCATATGACCCAGCAGGCGCAGGAAGTCTTGGGCAGGGTGCAATTGCCCAACCCGAAATGATCAGGCAAAGGAGGAAAGAGCCTCCACCCTGTCTGCTGGGAGCCGGGATCTGGCTCTGCAAAAGTCAAGCTCCACCCCAATGAAGTGGATCACTTGTGAAGGTATGAGTTCCAACTTGGCCTCATTGACCAGGAGACCAAGTTAGACGCAGGTCTGGAGGGCCAGGTCCCTGGACCACTCCACCTCCTGCCTTGAGGGAACTGCTATGAGCCAGTCATCCAGGTAGGGGTAAACTGAACCCCTTTGCACCTCAGGTAAGCTGCTACCACTGCAATGCACTTGGTGAAGACCCTGGGAGCTGAGGACAGGCCAAATGGCATGGCCTGGAACTCATAGAAGGTTCCCTTTGCTTGGAAGTGGAGGAACCTTCGGTGTGACAGATGGATCAGGACATGAAAAAACGTGTCTTGAGGATCCAGGGAGCAAAATCATGTCTTATGCTAGAGATGGTACAATCTGAGACAGAGTTACCATCCGGAAGGTGTGCGACTTGAGAAACTTGTTCAGGTCATGCAGACCTAGAATGGGGCGTCAGCCCCCCATCTGCTTTGGCACCAGGAAGTACCTGGAGACAAACCCTGGGTGTTCCGGAGGATCTGCAACAGGAATCACAACCTCCTTGTGGAGGATCTGGGCTATGTTGTCTCTGAGAATTGAAAGAATGCCTGTAGATACCAAGTCCTCCCATGGGGTGTGGGCTCAGCAAGGAGGGTATTGCTTGAATTCCAGAGGCAGACCCTGACCCCCCACCTCGAGAACGCACCTGTCCATGGTGACAGCGGACCAGGTGGAAAGGAAGTGGTGGAGCTGACCCCCCCCCTTGGCAGGTGTGATGGGCATGAGGGAGGCACCCCTCATCCTGTCACTGGGCAGGCTTGGAGGAGGAGGAGGAGACTCCGGCCAAGGAGCCACCAGCGCCTCTCCCCTCAGGCTTACAGACAACAAAGGCCACTGACTTTGGCTGAGGTTGCCAGACCTGGGCCTGCCGATCAGCCTGAGGTTGGTCTGGTTTGGCCGCAGGAGTAGAAGTGGACTGAAAGGGCTTCCTTCTCTGCTGCTGCTTGGAACCCTTGGGGTCCTTTTGGGCAGATGTCATGGAGTCCAAGGTGACAATGAACTTCTCGATGCGGGTGAGGTGGCCCTCGACCCTGGGCCCGAACAAGTCGGTTTCCAGGAAAGGGACATCTGCCAGCTTGTGCTGAGTGTCTGCCATGAAGGTCGAGATCCTCAACCAAGCCCTGCAGCACATGGCCACTGCAGCCACCATGGAGCAGACACGTGAGTCCCCAATGACCATGGCAGTCTGGAGCTGTTGTTTTGCAACAGCCTGGTTCCCCTCCAGGACCTGTTTGACCATGGTCTGGAGGTCCACCAGTAGATGAGGAAGCACCTCCTCCAGAGTGCCCAGCAGGGCATGGGAGAGGTGGGCCATAAGGAGGGCCGAGCTTGCTTGGAGGAGGCAGCAGAGATCTTTTTTGCCGCATGGTCCAACTTCTTGAACTCTTTGTTGGGCACCTTGTCAACATCCCCAGTGTTGCCAGACTGCCTAAATACAAAATCATCCACCAGCCCCTTGGCAGAGGGGTGTTCCGTGAATCCCAAGAGGGAACTGGTATGTACCACATATTTACGGGCCATCCAGGCAGAAGGCACAGGGCAAGAAGCAGGATGCTGTCAGAGCTCCAGACCAGGGCCAAGAATTGCCTCTGCCATTGGGAAAGCTTCCATCAGAGTATCTGCCCAGTTGAGGATCTCAGTCAATGGGGAACAAGCCTGTTTATGAATGGGCTCCATTTTTATACCCATGGACTCAGAGATCAGGCAGAGAATTCCCAGAAAGGAGGTAGGGCCTTTGTCCATCGAGAGATCCACCACTGACTTCATGTCGACTGGACAGGAGTGCAAGGAGGAACCCTCTGACTCCGAGGAGTCGTCAGAGAGGGTCGACCACCCAAGTCCCCACTGACCCTCTGCGGACAATCAGGAGTGACAGTGACTGACAGCCAATGGGGAAGCCCCTTTGCCAGCTGAGACTCCTTGGTTGGAGTGCCAGTCTTCAGCTGAGTGGGTGGCAGCTCCACGGGAATCAGTGGCGATGCCAGAGCTGGCCGAGCTGTGACCACCTTAGTCCTGAGGTGGAGAAGGTGTCAGACAGTTGGGTGAAAGCTAGGTGATGGCTGGCATTGTAGCCGGGGCCAGCTTAATGCCAGTAAGCACCAACTGTTGCCACATGAGATCATCATAGTCTTGACGTAGTTTGCACCAAAGCCTCTCCTCACCTGAGAAGGGTGAGGATGAAGAGAGGGGGTGGCACTGCTTCCCGTGGTGCCAAAAGCAGGAATGATGATGCCAGTGGGGACTGCTCGATCCATGGGATGGAGACCGAGACCTCAATTGCAGGGCAGACCAGCGGCAGTGCTCGGAGGGAGTCAGCGAACACCAAGGCTCCTCCAGGTCCTGGTCGGAGAACAGAGAAGGTGGGTCAGTGGACTGATCCATCCCTCACATGGTCTGAGTCAGGACCAGAGTCCTGTATAAGGAAGTGCCAGCCTCTTCAGTCGACAACTGGTCGACCGATTCGAGAAAAATCTCAGCCAGAAGATCAACCAGCGTCTCAGCCAATTGGCCCAACTGGGTTATCGTGGAGCCGGCAGCCTAGCCTAAGGATTCGACTGAAGTCAGATCCAGAGAAACACGGGAATCATAGGCTCTCGACCAACAGTGCTCACAATCCCATGAACATCAGCAACACTGTTTTTTGGACTCTTTCTTCGACTTAGATTTGTGCTCTGAGGGTCCCTGACCGAGGGTTGGCAGGGACTGGAACAGTTCTTTGAAGGACTCCATAAAGGTCGATCCCAGCTGGAGTGGCACAGAGGCCAAAGAAGAGTGGGAAGGAGCCTGGGCCGCCACTTCCTTAAAGGTCACAAGCTGTTCAGCGAACCCCACAGCCATGGAGACCACCCAACAGGCATCCTTGGATATGACCGGCAGGTTCCGTTTGCTTGGTCGGCCTAACTTGAGCCAGTCTAAATGAGCCTCAAGAACGGTTGGATGAAAGGAGTGACAAAAATTGCAAGCCTGGGGGTTGTGCTCGTGCCCCAGGTAGTACATGCACGTGGAGTGCGAATCCATTGGGGATGTCTTCTGCCCGCAAGGGCACCGGTGGAACCCAGGACTGGACTTGTCATCCATCATGTTCACGATTGGAAATCGAGCTGAAGACATAACATTTTAGCATGAGAGCAGTAAGGTGGGAACTGGTTTCTTCCAGCAGAAAGAAAGATCTGACATCATGGGGTAGAGCCAAGGGAGTTACCATCCAGGTGGGTGGGAGGAGCCAGTTTGAAGACATTTCTGGCCAGTCTTATCCATGTCCCTAGAACAGCCCCATTCCCAATCCGGCAGCAACCATAGAGCTGTTGCAGCACAAGCGGACTGCCGAATGGAACCGGGGAGCTTTAAAGGTAACGGCTCCTTTCCTGGGGAATGCACCTTTTGCTAGGGGTGTTAACCCATTGATGCTCTGCGTCGACTGCCCCGCCTGCCTCAGCCACCCTCCCACCCAGGACTGTCCCCTAATTTATAGTCTGTCCCCATCACATGACTAAGTGTCCACTTTCCCCTTAGCAAGTTATACCCTCTCACCAGCAGAGGGCTCACGTGCCCTCCTCCATACTCCTCTCTCTCCATCTCTGCTCTTAGCTCCCTCACCTTCTCCCCCCTCCACCTGCTACTGCACCACCTAGCCACTGGGAGATGGTATTGCCACCCTCCTTAACCACCTTTTTACTCCCCTCCATCCACCATTACTGGCCCATTCTCTCCTCTCTTCCCTCTCCTCCAGGGGCTTTCTCTCCACTCCCCACATAGGTTTTGAACCTTGTACCTTCATTTTCTGACCTAAGCACCATCCTCCTCCCTGACTTCTTCTCCCCCTCCTCCATCCCACATCCTCCCCTGGCCCACCCCCTTTCGTTTCAAGTCTGCACCCTCAGGAAATCAAACCATACCTCCTCAAAGCCCACCATGGCTCCCGTAATAGCAGTGACTCTATTGACCTTAAGCTACTACGCCTGGTACTAGAAGAAGTTCTCTCCCACCTCTCCTACCTCATCACCCTCTCACTTTGACTCAGTAAAGTTTCCTTTCTCTGGAAGACAGGCATCATTACCCCCATCCATAAGTCTGGTGACTGACTCACCTCTGGGAACTACTACCCCATCTCCATCCTCCCTCCCCTCTCCAAAGCCCTAGAGCGCATCGTCTCAGACCAGCTTACTGAGTATCTTGCCAAGTATGACCTCCTATCTCCCGAACAACATGGCTTCCAATGGGGCCATAGCACCACCACTGCCCTTCTGGAATTCTCCAACCACATCCATTCAGCACTTGATAATGGTCGTCTAGCTGGGGCTGTCTTCCTAGACCTATCTAAAGCCTTCAACACCATTAACCATGACCTCCTTGTTTCCACCCTCACTCACATCGGCCTATCCCAGGAAGCCAACACCTGATTTGCTGACTGCCTCATGGGTCACTCCCAAAAGGTCAAAATCAGCTCAACCCACTCCTCTCCTCTCCCCTTCCTGTCTGCTCAGGTGTTCCCCAGGGGTCCATCCTATTCAGCCTCTTTATTAACACCCTTCCCAAGGCCTGTCCTGGAAACATCTTACTCTATGCCAATGATGCCATCCTTTTTACCTCCCACAGCCCACCATCCTGGAACACTCCCTCCAGACTGCCTTCTCAGTAGCTGAATCCTGGTTCTCCAGGCATAAGCTTGTGCTGAACCAAAAAAAAAATCAAAGGTCATGCTCTTTGCACATCATTAGAACAAATTAAAGAACTCCCCCCTCCATGTCCAAATCTCCCTCTCTCTCTCCCTCTTGAACAAGTCCACTCCTTCAAGTACCTTGGTGTTACCTTTGATCCTTCCCTCTCCTTCCATGATAACATCAGCCTTCTCTGCTCCTCTGTCAACTCCCGCATCAGCCTGCTGTACCGTCACCGAGGCTGTCTACCCACAGAAGCTCTTCAACTTGCCATCTCTTCTGTCCTGTCTATCATTGATTACAGTATTTTAATCTATGGGGCCACTGATAACACTGAAAACTCCCTCCAAAAGTGAGCAACGGACAATCTTGACAAACACTGGACCGATGGACTCAACACATCCTATTAAGAGACAAGTCAGGCCTGGGTTCAGTTCACAAAAAGTGGGCTGCAGTTTCAAGATTACCTCAACAACCTCTATCACTCCCACCAGCTTAAACTCATCCCAGACAATAGGAATGCCTCTGACCGCACAAGGCCAGTCAAGCCCCACTGGAGACATCCTGGTCCTAATGAAGAACACCCTGTCAGAGAAGAACTGAGTGAACTTCTCGCACTAGGTGACTGAAATTGCTCTTTTTGGCTGCAGGCAGGCAGGGTGAAGCAGTCTATCTACAGTCCAAATGAGCAGAGCAGGTCTGTTCCTCACTGAAGCAATCTCCCTGGACAGGAACTTTGCCTTCTTATGGTTGACTGCCCTTTGATATTCACTGTAGTGAATTCTCAAAGCCAGTTTTTCATCCTAGGACAGAGTCCTTCTCCAGCAATGCTCCAACTTCCAACTCCTGGTCTTCATCTCCTTGACAGCCTGATCAAATCATGAGGATCTCAATTGAGAAGACCTGGGTCATATACGGATCAGTGCAACAGCGTTGAGCACCTTGGAGACAGCACTATTATAGTCTGCCACCACCTCGCCCACACCTGCCGCACATGCAGCACTCACACTAGAAAAGTCCACTGCTGCCAACAGTCCCTCTGGGGACAGTCCCCTCAATGGGTAGCAGTGGACCATCTCAACATGGGAGGGACTAACAGGGGTGGCCCCGAATGAGAACTCCACCATGTACTGATCAGACCAAGAAACTGAATCAATCTTGAGATCCATGACCTCAAGCCCCAGTGAGAACACTAAGTCCAAACATGGTCATGGCTGTGGGTCGCAGAAGCAACAGCTTGTGCGAAGCCCAGTGAAGTTATCATCTGGAGGAAGTCATAACCAAAATGCAAGAGTTCATCATTGATCCAGGCATTAAAGTCACCCAGAATCAACCGTCTGGGCTACTCCAACACCTTGCTGATGACAAAATATGAAAATTACGTACCTACCGTAATTCTTGATCTTCCTATGTATCTTCACCATTCATTACTAGTGGGTGTCAGCCGGAGGTGCTGCACCCCATGGGAGCTTTTTTTTTTCCTTTTGCCTTCAGGGGGAGGAGTTGGCACCGCGGTGCTGCCCATGAGGAGGACGCATGGTGTCACGCTCGCAAGTTGGCTATAACAGGTGCCGGCTCCTCCCCGCCTCAGTTCTGCACGCCAGTGAGAGGGAAAGATAGAGTGAGAGAGAAGTAAAGGGTGGGGCAAAAGAGCCCAAGGGACAGAAAAAGGAATGGAATTAACTTAAAAAGGAATATGCCGACCAGAGGACAGAGGCAGAAGAGGACCCATGGGTGTGGATTTGGCCCCAGCCCCTGCAGAGCCAGTCAGAGCACTGAAGAGAAAAGAGTGAAGAAGAAGAAAAGAAGAGAAAGAGGGAGAAGTCAAGGGGAGCTCCAGCACAGTGTCATACTCCTCCTGCTCAGGGGGTTTTAGGAAATTTAGGCCAAGTGGTCTGATGCATCTTAATCGCCCCAACCACAGAGGTGGTGTGGGTCTCAGATCCCTTAAGGAACTCCGCTCAGGAAATCAGCAGCAGATAGCTCAGAAGATTTAGGCATGACCAGGGTCCCCCCCCCATATGGCATGGGTGAAGACAGCCTTGGACAGGGCCCCCCCCCAGTTGCTGCCTCTCCCAAGGGCTTAAGGGAGAAAAATAAAAGGGGGAACCCTGTCCAGACAACCACAGCCCTGTCCCTCCTCTAGGGGAGGAGGAAAAAGGAGGTGAAAGAAGAAGAAAGGGTGGGTCTCCATGTGCCTCGCTCCCCCGCTACCCCTCCAGCAGAATTTCCTCCCCTCCAGGAGTTGGACCCAACCCAGTGGGTCCAGGCCTAGCCTGGAGGAGAACCCCACCTACAAGACAGGAGTGGTGGCTACAGGGGGAGACCCCCATAAGGCCAGGGCACTGGCCCCACTCGCCCTTCCCCAGCATGGGCCCCTCATTTCCCTGGAAGGGCCCAAACCACACAGACTTAGCCCAACCCAACAGGAAGGGAGGAGGGTGAGTGGGGAAGAGGACTGCCCAGGGACTGAGGCCTTGAGGGGAAGGAAGGTAGGATTCAGCGATGAATGGTGAAGATACACAGGAAGATCAAGAATTACGGTAGGTACTTAATTTTCATATCTTTCCTGTTAGTTTTCTCATTCATCACTGAATAATTAATACTGAGTCCCCTCAAAGGGGGCCCAGCATTTCCCCTGAGGGACATGAGTCCTCAGCCCCTCGTAGGGAAAGACTATGGGGGGGAGAGAACCCTCACAGGCCATTTAGGCCTGCAACTGGTCAGGGCGAGGATGGGTCTCCCAATAGCTGGGAGAGGGAAGGCACCCCTGAAATGTCCTCCTTGCACTGCAGGAAAACAGGCGGGTTCCCCAGAAAGTGGAGGCAAGCACCCTACGCCGGGCCAAGGGTGACAACCATGATAGATGAAGCCACGCCATCCACCTGATGCAGATTGCTGACCCTGCAAGTCTGGAGGCTATGTCATTGGCATCGTAAGACACCCTTGCTTGGTGCCTTGCAAGCTCCAGACCCTGAGTAGAGAGGGCAATGGCTTGTCTGGTTGCCTCCAAATCAGGCAGCTGCACCAGCACCTGGCTGAGCAGCAACCACAAATGCCTGTTATAGGCAGCGTAGTGTGCCTGATGTGAGGAGATGCACAGCATAATGTGCTCTGAGGAGAAGACTCTCTGTCCCCAGTGGTCGAATTCCACAGAGTCCTCATCCAGGGGTTGGTCATGCATTGGGCGTCTATGCCCAGAGGGAATGTCTAGGATCTCAACCCCTGAAGGAGGGTGAGACTGAGACATAGTTCCTGTCCATTCCTGGGGTGCGCAATACCTGTGCTGGCAGTCTCTGGGGGCAAGATCTGGAGATGAAGGACATTGCCAGGTGTGGAATGACTCCTCCTGGAAAGCCACCAGCCAAGGGGGGGTTACAAGGTGGTCCGCACTGAATTCACTCAGGAATGCCCAAGTCGTTCACTCAGGATTGTATCTTGCCAAATGGGATAGGTGACGCTCATCCACCAGCCTTGTAATGAAGCACTGATACACTGTCTGGTCAGCGTCAGAGGACAGATGGGCCATAGATTCCCATTTCTCAGGGGAGGAAGGTGAGGAGGCAGATGAGCCCAAAGATTTAGAGTCTGACTGCTGTGGGGGAGACAGGTGGAAGACCCTCTTATCCATGGCACGCACATAATGGGGAAAGGCAGCAGCAGTGGCCCTGAACTGTTCCCAAGTCAAAGGCCCCATAGGGCCAACATGACCTGGGAGCTGAGGGGAGGATGCAGAGGCAAGGGAGAAAGGCATCTCTGCACATGACCTCTGCCAGGGCTTGGAGACCTAACAGGTGACCTCACACCTCTTAGAGATCAGCAGGTCTGCACAGCCACTGGCTGCCCAACTAGCTCAAAATGGTCAGGGCTGAGCTCTGAAGGGGAAGCTCCCCTGTGAGGAGACTGGGGCCATGTAGCTCCAAAAGGGCTGGTCCCAGTCCCACCCAATGAGGTCCTCCCCCAAATGAGATGAGGGAGAGAAACTGGGCTCATGGACTCAGCTCCACCCAGATCCCCAAAGGGGCCCTACGGGGGAACCGTCACCCCGCACCCCACTCCCTCAATCCCGTTGACTCTGAGGCCAACCTCTTCCTTGCTCCTAGGGATGAGGGCACTACCAATCCCTCTGGCCCCCCGAAGGAGGCCAAAGGAGAGGAGGTCCCTGCTCCTGTTCCCACCTCAGGACCCCGGGCAGTGCCAACACCAGAGTCGGCTTTCACCCGGGGCTTCAAGGCCTGGACAACCACTCCTACAGTTCTGGAGTCACCGTCGGCCCCTAGAGACCTGGCACCTACCCCTGTACTGTGCTCTGAGCCAACCACAACCTCTGGGGCCACTGTGGGGGGAACCTGGGAGGGTGCAGTGGCTCTGAGCATAGGAGGGCTCTCTGACTCTGAAGAGTCAGGCTGCCAGCTGGGATCAGCCTCCCAATCAGCCAGCTCTGGAGAGTTGGAGATGAAGAAGACCTCCACCCTGGCAATCCCAGGGGCCCTCCCACCCATGGCGCTGCAAACAGTGCTGTGGGCAGGCCCAGTGCTGCTCACAGTGCTGTCTCGATCATTGGCATTGGGAACAATACTGGAATCCAAGACTGTGCTGGTGGGTGGCAGTGAGGAGCAACCCGTGCCGGGCCCAGCAGTCGTGGCATACAGATGTGGTGCTCTCTGTCTGGGCCCAAACAGGTCTAGACCTACCCTCCAGTACTTCAGAAGGAGCCCCTGTTATGGCAAGGCTAGAAAAGGGTGGTGGCTCCCTCCTCTGCAGCCCATATAGAGCCGGGAGGGTACCTGGAGGAAGGGCGAAGGGACTTGTGCTTGGCATCCCTGGTGCAACGGTGTCCTCCAAAAGTTAGCAGCAGGTGGCCGACTTTTGAAGATGCGGTGCTCTAAAACTCTATGGTCCATTGGGAGTGCATCACACCAGTCCATATCGTGTTGGGACCCAGGCAAGTTAAGCAATGGTCATGTTAATCTATTGTGGACATCTGTCAGCCACAGGCACACCAACGTATAGGGGCCCGACCCATGTTATAGCGCTTCTTCTTGTCCCTGGACGGACCTGCCATGACCAACGACAACTAAAAACAATTTACAGAAAAGACCCAGCACAGCTTTAAAGTAAAAGGAAAGATCTTACCAGTAATCTGTAAAATGGTGCTGAGTAGTTCAGTAGATGTCAGAATTGAGATGGTGGCATCGAAGTTCAACATCGAGAAAAAGGTAGGCTGCACTCGCCCACAATGATGCAATTCTGGAGCATGAGCTGGTGAGGTGCTGCAACCTGTATGGTGGGAGAAGGAGAACTTAGGTGGGGGAGGAGCCGGCACCTGTTATGGCCAACAACCAGCGACGCAATGCCATGCGTCCGGGCTGTAGGTAACAAGTGGTGCTGACTCCTCCCCTGAGGACGAAGAAAGAAAAAAAGCTCCCACAGGGTGCTACGCCTCTGGCTGACACCCACCAGTGATGAATGGTGAAGATTGACACAGGGAAGTTCTGCGACTTCCTGCAGGAATTCCCCCTCACGAACTGGAGGTCGGTATATGAGGAGGATCCTGCAACCAGCACCTGGACCCTCACCCACAGCATTGCATTCAAATGGTGAAGTAGAACCTACTGGCTGCATGAAGAAGTTCAAGTCAGATCTAAAACAGATGGCCACACCCCCACCTCTGCATTCCCGCCTTGGGCAGTGCACTATGGAGTATCCAGCCGGGACCAACACCTCCAATACTGGACCTGTGTCATTCCCCAACCAGATTTCTGTAATGCAAGCCAGATCGACCAAGGAAATAAGCCCACAATAATTGTGGTCTTGTTCCTAATCGATCTAGCATTGCATAGCACCGCCTGAAGGGGACCGGTTGAGGCTGTTGACACATCAGCTACCTGCCCACTTGGACCATTGGGAACCCTAGGAATTGAAAGCAAACATGTCTGGCCTCTCTCAAGCCCCCATTTTTCCCTAGGGCACCTCCTGAACATGACCACCCCGAAATGGCTCATCCCCGCTATACCCCCAGTGCTCTGCTGCCTACCACCTCGCCCCTTACCAATCCCAACATCCCTACAACACCTTAACACTGCTGCTGGTAAAGGGAGGTCAGAAAAGGGGTGGAGGTCGTGCAGTAGAGACACTGAGTAGGTAATACGTGGGGGTCTGAAGCCCAAACACATGTTCCAACTACTAATAAAACCAGTAAAATTCCACTTTACTCCCACCCATAAAACATCCCAATCACCCTCAAACAAAATACCAACCCCCAGAACACAAATAAATACCCAATTCAACAAGTCCTCATTCACCCTAATTCCCTACACATACACTAAATCAATCAACTACTATTATAATATTAAATACAAAAGTAATATCATTCACACCCACCATTCAGCTACTGTCCCACACCCACTCATACCACCCCCTCCCAATCAAATCCCCCAACAGAATTTACAAAAGTTTAAAATGTTACCATAACGGAATTATACAAGAGAATCCTTTATAATGGATTGCAGAGGACAAAAGTCTCTAAAAGAAATGTGAAAAAGGCTCTGAAATCAAAGCACTGTCCAAGTTTTGTGAACACAAAGCACAGCAGTGCTCTCACCACTGCTCGATATTAAACTCAGTAACCAGTATATGAGAGGGACTTGGCAGACAGAAAGGTGCTCTCATCACTCGCTTCTTCAAGGTGCTAACTGTAGAGATTCACAGACAGCCACAGTTTGTTCTCAAATAGAGACAGAGCTCTCACCACCACTCTATGGAACAAATGAACTTTAAGCAGAAACCTGACTATCAGTATGAGGTTGTACTTATTGAGAAAGCAAACAAAGACAAGGATTTCAACAACTTGTCCTTTTCTTTATACTTCAATGACCATGTTGACAAGAGCATCACTGAACACAGAGGAGACTTCCCAGCAGCACCTGCTGAGTGAGAGGGAGAAACCAGCTTGGAACCCGTGACCCTAGTGGCAGCTTTCATGGCCTTCTTGGCGATGAATGTCTCAAGAACCTTCTTTCAGTGTCTCCTTGTGGCATGGTTGAGTCCCTAGCTGACATCACAGGCCCTCACATTGTGGGATAATCCCAAACAGCAAACACAAATGATGTCAGCATCATCCTTATAGATCATGTAGCTGCTGGTACAAAACCTAAATAAAAGTTATTTTGACAGCAGCATAAAATGATAAGGAGTTAAATAAAGTTATAAAGGAAAGTCGAAAACAACACGGTTCTTCAGTAGGTTGGACAAGCGATTGATGGTGGGAAAAAGAAATGAAAATTACGTACCTATCATAATTCTATTGATCTTCCTGTGCATCTTCACCGTTCATCACTGGTGGGTGTGAGCCAGAGGCACAGCATCTCGCAGGAGCATTTTTTTGTTTTTAAGAGGAGGGAGCCACCATTGGGGTGGCGCCACACTCGAGAGGCCAATGTACTACGTGGCGCTTGAGGGTTGACCAGTAACCGATGTTGACTCCTCCTCCACCTCAGTTCTGCATGCCAGAAAGAGGAAAAAAGGGAATAGGGAAAAAGCAAGGGTGGGGCAAGGGAGCCCAAGGGACAGCAAAAAGAAAAAGATATAAACAGAAAAAGGAATAAGGCCATCCAGAGAACAGAGGAGAAACCTAGGGGTCTGGGCAATGGGCCCCAGCCTCTGGGCAGCAAGAGGGAGAGAGAAAGATAGGCTAGAGAAGGTAGGATAGAAGGAAGAGATAGGAAGGAGGTGACAGACCCCACCACACCAAACCAGGGGTCCACAGCCTTCCTGGAAACCCAGGAGAGGGAGACTGCTGCCACAGATAGTTCCTTGCATGAAAGCTGTTGCTGAATTTCCTAGGAGTATCCCACACTCCATGATTGGAAAGAAAACAGGCCATTAGGCTAAGCTGGACACTGGTCCAGCAAGGCAGGCTTACGCAGGATTCAATCCTGAACTTCTTCTCCCAGGGGAGAAGGCAGTGTGGTAAGGTTCCCCACCCCTTAACTACAGGGTGGTAAGGGAAGAACCACCCCAGAACAAAATCCCCTCGAATTCCAGGCTCCCTGGTAGAGTCTCAAGGACCAAGTCCTGAGAATAAGAGGCCCAGTTTCACGGAGGAAGACCCCGAAGGTCAAAAGGGGATCCTGTCCGAAGAGCCCTCTCCCAAGGAATCAAGGGGAGGGGTTTAACCCCACAGAAAAAGGGAAGTGGGAGTCCCCAAGGGCCCTCTGACCTAGCCACCCTAACAAGGATCCTCCCCAGTAGAGGACTGAGTCAAACGGAAGAAGCTAGAAAGGTCCTGACCAAGTCAAGGGGGGGGGAACCCCATTGTGAAGCCAAGAAGAGGGCCCAGGGGAGTTCCAGTAAGGTAAGGGTGAGAAGCCCTACTTGCCCTCCCCCACAGGGTGGGCACTTTGTCACTTCACTGAAGGAGCAGAGGGACCGGAGGTACCAGTGGAACTGAGCCTACAATTGGCCTCAGTGGGGGGAGGGCAAGCAGAGAGGAGGCATTGTCCAGAGACTGAGGCCCAATAGGGAATGGAGGGTGGGAAGCAGTGATGAATGATGAAGATACACAGGAAGATCAAGAATTACGATAGGTACATCATTTTCATATCTTCCCAGTGTCAATCTTCACCATTTATCCCTGGTGGGTGAGTACCAAGCCCCCCGAAGAGGACCTGGCACCTCTGGGAGGTTAAAACCTTCCCTCAGCCCCCAGTGGGGGAAACATAGGAGGAGGAGACCTATACAGGCCTATCTAGGCCCATGACTGGTCAGGGTGAGGTGGGGTCTCCCTTTGCCAAGGAGACGGAAGTCATTCCAGAAGTTTGCACCTCACCCTGTGGGAGAAAAGGTGGGTCCCCCGGAGGAGGGAGGCAAGCACCCTTCACCAGGCCATGGGTGTCAACCTTGAAAGGTGAAGCCACGCTTTCTGTCTGATGCAGATCGCAGTCCCCGCTAGTTTGGATGCCACCTTGTTGGCATCATAGGATGCCCTTGCTTGGTGCCTCGCAAGCTCCAGGCCCCGTGCAGAGAGGGAAATGGTTTGTCTGGTTGCCTCTGAGTCAGGCAGAGATGCAAACGCTTGGCCTAGCAACGACCATAGGTGCCTGCTATGGGCAGGATGATGGGCCTGATGTGAAGCTATGCACAGCATCAAGCGTGCCAATGAGAAAACTTTATTCCCCCATCAGCCAACCTCCGTAGAGTCTGCTTCTGGGGGTCAGTCATGCCTTGGGCTTCTATACTCAGTAGAGGTTTCCAGAAGACTCACTCCTGAAGTAGGATGAGACAAAGCTGCTGGAGACCCCTGGGGTACACAATACCTGTGCTGGCAGTCCATCGGGGTTGGAGAAGGGGCAGATGGACATTGCCAGGTGTAATACAATGCTTCCTGGAAAGGAACTGGCCAGACAGAGACCACAAGGTGGTCAGCACTGAATGTGCTCAGGAAGGAGCGCGTCGCTCACTCAGGATTGTGTCTTGCTATTCTGATGAGGTGAAGTTCATTGATCAACCCCAAAAGGAAATGCTGATAAGAGGTTTGATCAGTGTCCAAGGATAGGTGGATGGAGGAATCCTCTTCCTTGCTGGAGGAAGATGAGGAGGCCAATGAATCAGAAGAATCAGAGACCGCCTGCTGCTAGGGCGACAGGTGAAAGACTTGCTCGTCCATGGCTCTGACATATCTGGAAAAGGCAACAGCAGTGGCCCTGAACTGTTCCCAGGTAAGAGGTCCTGAAGGACCCAAGTGCTCTGGGAAATGAGGGGGGAAGGTAGAGGTAAGGGGGAGACACATCTCAGGTGCTGAGAATGACCTCTGCTAGAGCTAGGAGACCACACCGGTGATCCAATGCTATAGGAGGATCAGCAGGTCTGCGCAGTGACTGACTGCTCCACCAGAACAAAGCAATTAGGACTGAGACCTGAAGGGGAAACCCCTCTGTGAGGTAACTGGGCTGCATAGGTCCAGAAGGGAAGCCCCTAACCCCACTCAACAAAGTCTCCCTCAAAGGAGATGAGGGAGAGAAGGAAGGCTCGGTGCTGCGGCTCTTTCCCAAGCCATGAAGGGCCCTGGGGAAGGCCACTACCCATTGCCTCATCCCCTCACCCCCAACTCTGAGACAGACCTCTTCCTCATTCCCAACTATAGAGGCTCTGTCACTCCCACAGGCCCCCTGATGAGGGCAGCATAAGCAGGAGCCCCCTTCCCAGTCCCAGTAGCCCAAACAGTGCCAGAAATGGTGCTGGTCTGGGTCTTGGGGCCTGGAGACTCAATTCCCCCACACCAAGAGTTGCACTCAACAACTGGAGGCTCCCCGGCACCACAAGTGGCCCCAGAGGGGATCCTGGCACTGGCCGGGCCTACTGCAAAAGTCGACCCCAAAGGAAGAGGGGACTGGGAGGGTAAAGAGGTACTAGGCACAGAAGATCCCTGGGACTCTGAGAAGTCAGGCTGCCAGTCCAGATTGGCCTGCTGATCATTCTCCCTGGAGAAAAGGAGATCCACAAGACCTCCAGAGGAGAAACCCCCAAGGTCCTCCTACCCTCAGCACCATGAGCAGCACCGTGGGAAGGCCCAGTACCACCTGCGGCACCATCCTGATTACAGGAGCCATGAACGGCTCCAGGAGCCAGGGCAGCACTGACAGGTGGTACTGAGGGAACCACTGGGCCTGGCCCAGCAAATGTAGGCCGCAACATCAGGGGAGCCTGCACCCCTGAGGTAACTGCCAGAATGGTGCCCCCAGCCCGGTCCCCAGAAAAAACGGACCATTCCTCTGACACTGTGGTAGAGGCCTCCACCCTAGCATGGCTTTAAGAGGCAGAGAACAGTACAGTTATGTAAGAACTTACCGTAACAGTAGATCTTCGAGAGGAGCTCTTGCAGCAGGTAATACCATTAGGACTAAAGCCGACAGGCATCAGGACCCCATGGAAAACTTGTAGCTAGCAGTCTGAGGTAGGGGTTGCCCCCGATGTCAGCTACACCCGACGTCAGATGTGGTATATAGGGGGTGGTACCCTGGCACCACCTCAGTTCTCCCACCGGAGACCCAGCTAGAAACAAAACTAGAGAACTGAGCAGGAAGTCCCCACCATGGTCAGGTGACATGAAAACCAAATAACAATCCTGGGACATGGAGGGTGGGAAAGCCACATGCTGCGAGAGCTCCTCTCAAAGATCTACTGTTACAGTAAGTTCTTACGTAACTGTACTATTTAACTTCGATGGTGGAGCTCTTGCAGCAGGTAATACCATTAGGACTGAGTCCCAATTGGTACCCAAGGATAGACCCAGGTCTGAGGGTGGGAGGGAGAGATGTTGAAAACAGCTGAAGTTGGAAAAGGCACTTAAGAGAGTAGGCCCTGCAGGACTGCTAGTCCAAAACCTACTCTCCTTCTGAATGCAATGTCCAGGGTGTAATGCCTGATGTAAGTGTGGACTGAACTCCATGTAGCTGCAGCACAAATATCTGCCGAGGAGCCATTTGTGAGTGCCACAAAGGAGGAGGCCACTGCTCTGGTGGAGTGGCCCCTGACAGTTCCCAAAAGTGGTTTGTTAAGATGCTGGCAGCAGAAAGCAATGCATTGCACCAGCTAATGGGCTAGTGACTGTTTTGAAACAGGAGCCCCTAACATTTGCGTGGCGAATGAAACAAACAATTGGTCCAACTGTCTGGAGGAGTGAGTCCTGTGAAAGTAATACCTCAAAATTCTGTGAACATCCAAGGTGTGCAACAGCGCTTCATCTTGGTTAACAAATTCCGGATAATAAACCGGAAGGTTGATGTCCTGGTTAAGAGTCAGCATGGACACCACCTTTGGCACGAACTTAAGGTTCATGCGCAGGGTCACCCTGTCCCTGTGGAAAACTATGTAAGGTTCTTTACACATCAAGGTCTGGAACTCAGAAACCCTTCAAGCAGAGGTAATGGTTACCAGAAGGAGGGTCTTCCATGAGAGGAAGCGCAGCTCACAAGAGGCTGCTGGCTCGAAGGGAGAAAGGGTAAGTTTCTCTAGGATGAAAAGCAAGTCCCAAGGAGGAACGATGTCTCTCCTGGGAGGTCTGATATGTAAGACCCCTCTAAGAAATGTCTTACAGATGTTGAGCTGTGGCAGCATTTTATCTCCGAAGGGATCATGATATGTGGAGACCACACACATGTGCACCTTAATGGACAAATAACTCAGTCCTAAGTCCAGAAGGTGATGGAAATACTCAATCACATGCTTTGCCAGACAACCAAGGGGATCTAGGGCATGGGTCATGGCCCAAATACAGAAGAGTTTCCATTTCAGAGCACATGTGGCCCTGGTGGAAGACTTCCTCGCTGCCACCAAGATCTCAGCCACCCTGCTTGACACTCCTAGCCTTGATTCCACTCAGATTGCAGGAGCCATGTGTGCAGGTGAAGAGAGTGAAGGATGGATGAGAGTCCCCTGCTCTTGTGAGAGCAAATCGGTGGAGAATGGCAACTGTAATGGAGGTTCCAGAGAGAGCTGCTGGAGCAACAGATACCTAATCTGGTGGGGCCATAGAGGGGCCACCAGAATCATTCTGGCCCCCTCTGACTGCAACTTGAGCAGTACTCTCTGAATTAGGGGAAAAGGAGGGAAGACGTACAGGAACTTCCCTGTCCAAGAGAGGGACAATACGTCTCGCCAGAAAACACCAGACCCTGGATCAAGCGAGCAAAAATTTTGCAGTTTGGCGTTGTATGGGGAAGCAAAGAGGTCCAACTATGGATGGCCCCAGTGATCAAACAGGTCATCTGTGACTTCTTGGAGCAGTTCCCATTCATGATTCAGAGAAGTACAGCGGCTGAGACTGTCGGTGAGAACATTCTGGACCGCTGGCAGATGGAACTGTGATGAGATCCACTCGGTGTTCTACTACCCAATCCCATACTCTCATGGCCTCTCTGCAAAGGGGGTACAAATGAGTCCGTCCTTGCTTGTTGATGTAGAAGACCACTGGTGTGTTGTCTCTCTGCACCAGGAGAGGACCCATCGAGAATTGGTCTCTGAAAGCGATAAGCGCATTCAGCACTGCTCTCATTTCCAGAACATTTATATGTAGAGAGCTCTCTGTGGCAGACCAAGACCCTTGAGTCCTGTAATCCACTAAATGAGCCCCCCAACTGGACAGAGAGGCATCTGTGGTTAAAGTCTGAAGTGGAATGGGGCTTCAGAATGGAACCCCTCCCGCTAGACTGTCGTGACGGAGCCACCATTCGAGGGAGCGGTGTACCACACGAGAGATCCGGATCCGAAGATCCAGATCATCCACTGATTGGTCCCACTGGACCCTGAGATGCCATTGGAGGGCCCGCATGTGTAGTCTGGCTAAGGGTAATGTGGCTATGGCATCTTCTATGTGACCTAGGAGTTGGAGAACAACCCAGGCGGGGGAAGAGGAGGCCTTCTGGAGCCTGCTGGCCAGATCCTGAAGGCTGTCTGCTCTGTCTGGGGGCAGAAAAGCTCTCCCCTGCTCAGTGTCCAGAATAGCCCCTATGAATTGCCCTTTGTATGGGCCAAGGGTGTGATTTTGGCCAGTTTACCATGATCCCCAGGGAGGAAAATAGATTCTGTGTCTCCGTAAAGCAATTAGAAGTTCCTCCTCTGACTGAGTGGAGAGGAGCCAATCATCCAGGTAAGGGTAGACAAAGAGGCCCCTTCTTCGGAGGGCCACCGCTACCACTGCTAGACACTTGGTGAAAACCCTGGGAGTAGATGAAAGGCCGAAGGGGAGTACCCTGAATTGGTAGTGCTCGTCCTGGAAGCTGAACCTCAGAAACCTTCTGTGAGACTTCAGGACTTTGATATGCATGTAGGCGTCTTGCATATCTAGGGAGCACAGCCAGTTCCCTTGACGGAGCAAGGGGAAGAGTCCTGCTAGAAGTGATCATCCGGAATCTCTGGTACTTTACCGAGAGATTGAGCTGGCTTAAATCCAGGAAGGGACGAAGGTCTCTCATTTTCTTCGGAATAAAGAAGAAGCAGGAGTATTAACCTTTTCCCTTCTGTGCCTGTGGGACCCTTTGGATGGCCTTTTTTTCTAGGAACTGATGGATCTCTACTTCTAGAAGGGGACTGTGTGCTGATGGACAATAGGCCGGAGTGGGGGGGTTGTCCAGTGAGATAGAGATGAACTCTATTGCATACCCTTTTTGAACAGTGTCCAGCACCCATTGGTCTGTCATGATACTGGACCATTCGAGTGGGTAGAGTGTAAATCTCCCTCCTACCTGCTCATTCTACCTGAAAGGAGGAGGGGGCAGAGGTAGTCAGGCTGAGGGGGTGGTGGAAGCCTGGGCCCTGGGAGCTTTGGGTTGCTTAGGGCCCTGTGAACCTTGAGGGGCAGGGTGACCCCACCTTTTGAACCCTTTACATTGGGACTGTTTACTTCTCTGTCCCTGCCCTTATCCTTTATGAAAAGGGCATTGGCGGGGTTCCTGAGGCTGAGATTTATACATCCGGTGCGTGTCGGCCACCGCTGTCCCCGACTCCTGAAGTTGCTTGACCATCCCTTCAACTTCTGGACCGAACAAAACGGGACCCTGAAAGGGGGAATTCAGGATGGACTCTTGTACGTCCTGTTGGAAGCCCATGAGCCTGAGCCATGACTGCCACCTCATGCAGACCCCCCCAAGGTGGCTGCTCTGAAGGCCATATCTATGGCATCATAAGAACACCTCAGGGCATGTTTGTCAACGTCCAAGCCCGACTGGGCACATGCCAATACTTCTTGCTTCAAGTCGGAGTCTGTAATGGAGCTGATGAGGTCCGTTGTCTTCTTCCACAGTGACTGTTGGTAGGTAATCATGTGGGCCATGAAGTTCAAGGACCTGATGGCCCCAGTGGCTGAGGAGAAGACCTTTCGGTCCCAACCATCTAACTTTTTAGAGACGGGGTCCGGAGGTTTGGAGCTCAAATGCTTTGGCTGGGAACCTCTGCCACGAGCTTGGACCAAAGATTTGGCCTTTGGTTGTTCGACTAGAAAGGGATCGGACTTTGAAGGCTTATAAAGTATGTCTGCCTTTCTAGGGACTGAGGGAATGGAGGACAAGGTGCTCCATGTCAGGCGGGTCATGTCCTGGAACAGTTCCACGAACAGGGGATAACCAAAGGTTTGGGCTCCTTCTCTCCGAGGAACTTGGCCAGGTGCTTGCACTCTGGATCCAAGTCCTCCATGTCCCACTTGTATATAGCCTGGATGTGCCTCATGATGTCCAGAAAGGATGGATCATCCGGGGGAGGGGGCCGTGGGGAATCTTTCGGTCTCGGGGAGGGAGGACAAAATTCCCCATCTAAGTCAGGCTCTGATCCAGCGTCGCCCTCATCTGAGGAAGATGAAGGAGGGGAAAAGGGAGACGGAGATGAAAGGCATTTCCTTCTCTTCCCCTTAGGGTCAGGACATGGGTGCTCATCCTCACCTCTCTGAGGTCTTGGGGTGGGAAGGGGACCCATGTGTGGCAGAGTAGGGACAGTGTCTGGGGGTCTATACAGGAGATCCCCTTTAACTGTATTCCACTAGGTTGTGAAGAGATTCCCAGTCTCTGCTACTGGGATGACTGCTGGGCCCGGCACTGGGTTCGAAGGACCAAGCGTCGGGTCTATAGGCATGGGCGCCTGGGGCTCAGGCTCCTTGGGGGTAGACGTCAGGTCTGGGATCCCGGCGTCAGTGGGCTGATGACCGGTAGCGCCTTCATCTTGTGGTCGGGCGTCCTGTCCCTCAGAGGAGGGGCAGATGGCTGGTCTTCATCTGGTGACTGCCCCATGTCAGGTGTCAGGGAGTGGGACGATGGAGTAGGCGACGGGCTAGGTTTGCGCTGATCTGGGTGTGGGTGCACCTTAGCTAGGGGTGGGGGAGGTGTCTGAGCCAGGGCGGCTTCCTGCCTACGTGACGGTCCTTCTGAGTGCTTGCATTTGTCTGAAGAACCAGGCCTGTCCTGTACCATAGACAGACTTTCCTGGGTCGACCTTGACGGTTTTAGGGGTCGATGGGCCAGGGAAGTGTGATGTCCTGACGAGGCCAACTCCAGATGTTTGCCCTGGGAAGAGGCGGGAGCAGACTTAGATGTATGGGAAGGTTCAGATGACTGGGCCGGAACCGAACCAGACCTCCGGCCGGAGGTCAAGAAAGATGAGGCCTGCTTAGCTGGCGACTTCGAGCGGGACTCAGACCTGGCCAGATCCTTATCCCTGTGGTGATGCTTCCCCCCTGAGGACTTATTTTTGGGTGGGGAATCCCTGGTGGAAGAAGATGAGCTGGCTCCTGATCCTCACTGCAGGGCTGCATGCTTCTTCTCGAGCAGAAAGGTCTCGAGTGAATTGGCCCTCCTGGGGCATGTCTTCTAATTGAACTTCTGGCAATGTGTGCAGCCGTCGGGCCGGTGTTCTCGGCCTAAGCAGATGAGGCAGGCCATGTGGCCATCTTTGGCTGGAATCTGCTTCCCGTATGCACACTTTGCTTTTCGCCACGGTGGAGAGGGCGACGATAAACACGCAGCGATATCAATGTTGAATAGAATGAAAAAATAAGACTTCTTTGTTTGACTGTTGACTGCTAATGAAGGTGTTCAAGGAGCCGAACTATGTGGGTCTACTGTGGGAAAAGAACTGAGGTGGCGCCAGGGGACCGCCCCCTATATACCATGTCTGACGTCCCCTGCCTCAGACTGCTAGCTACAAGTTTTCCGTGGGGTCTGACGCCTGCTGGCTTCAGTCCTAATGGTATTACCTGCTGCAAGAGCTCCACTTCGAAGTTAGATCCCTCCTATCCAGTCCATGTAAAACCGGGAGATGACATAGAGGTAAAGTCAAGTGACCTGCTCTTGGTGTCCCTAGTGTGGCGCCATCCTCTGAAGGTCGGTGAAGCGCGGCCGACCTTAAACTCGTTGAATTCTAGGATGTGACGATCCATGGAGAAAGAGGCAAAGCAGTTGTCCATATCATAGTTTGGACTCAGGCAGGTAAGACATCGTTCATGCCGGTCCAAGATGGAAATTTGCTGACTGCAGGGACGCCAATGCATAGGAGGCCAGCCAGCCTTAGACAATCGCTTTTTGTCACCCTTCGAACCCGACATGATGTGCGGACAAAATAAAAAATAACACAGAAAAGGACCTGGCACCAAGACACTCAAGTAAAAAGGAAAGATCTTACCATACTGGAACAGAGATGGTGCCAAGGAGCAACATAATGGCAGAACTGACAGCTGTCATCGAGGTACAGGTCAGAAAGCATAGGAAAACCAGGAGCAGTTGTAAAATTCGCAGCAAGTGATTTATTAATAAAAGTAAAATAAAAAAATAAAATTGTTCAGTCTATTTACAAAGGCAGTATAAACAGAGAAAGGCTATCTGGGTTTCTTCTTAATTTCCAATCTCAGTCTCTGTTTTCTCTCTTGCAAGAAATTGCAGCTCTGTTTTTATAAGTCTTTGCAACCGCAGCTGGTTAAGAAAACAGCATGCTTCTCACACAGTGTTCTTGTAAGTTTCAACAAGTTCAGGAAAAAGAACATTGTGACCCAGAACTGACCTCTTGCTTACAGCTTCTCAGAGAGTTTGCAAACAGGTTAACCCCTTGAGTTCCAAACAGCTTTTTGCAATCATTTTGACAGTATAACTATATACATTTCAACAGTAAAACTATATACATTTCTAAACAAAGGGATCCCAGTACCAGTTACGTTTCCACATAATGATTCACATATATTTTTATATCAGCAGATATGCAAGGGGAAAGAAAAGACAGAACAGCAAGAGAAGGTAGAGAGATAGCGAGAGGCAGAAAATTGCAAGACAGTCGGGGTGATCAAGTCCTAGGTCTCATGAGAAAATGTGGTTGCGCAACCAGAGAAGAGACAGAAAAGGAGAGAAGAGAATAGAACAGATCCTTGCATTTAAACTCTTTCTCCAGAACAACAGGGACAGGGAACTATTCAACCCTGTCACATACCCCTAAGAGGGAACCTGTTTTACAAAAACAGGTTTCTCAAACTTTCTAGTAATTCTCGTCTAATATAAGCACATAACCTTTATAATTCTGTACATATGCAGTATCCTTTTATTCCCATAACAACAGTATAGAAAATAGTGAAGTTTAAACTCACACATTTGTTTTTTCAGCCTTCAGAATTCTCAATTCCAGATCCATATCTATACAAAAAATCAGCATTGACATTCTCTTTCCCAGATTTGTGCATGACTTTAAATTTAAATGACTGTAGCGCCAGGTAATCCCGCATGATTCTAGAATTTTTGTCCTTCATTTAGTTAAGCCAACAGAGAGGATTGTGATCTGTTACAAGTACAAATTCAGCTCCTAGTAAGTAAAACTTAAGGGACTCCATAGCCCACCTTGCTGCAAGACATTCCTTTACAGCGGTGGAATACCTTTTCTCTCTGTCGTGCAGTTTCCTACTTATGTAGAGACTAGGATGTTCTTTCCCATCTATATGCTGACTCAAGACTGCACCTAGGCCTACCTCTGATGCATCTGTTTGTAACAAAAATGGTTTCTCAAAGTCTGGGATTCTTAAAACAGGGGCTGAACATAATGCAGCCTTAATGGCTTGAAAAGCCCTGTCACATTCTGGGGTTCATTTCACATTATTCAGGAACCGTTTCTTTGTGAGTTCAGTGAGGGGAGCAGCTAACTGGGCAAAGTTGGGAACAAATCTCCGATAATAACCAGCCAGCCCTTAAAATGACCTGACATGTTTCTTGATTTTGGGGACGGGGCTGTTAGCTACAGCTTCTATCTTGGAAATCTCTGGCTTGACTTCTCCATTTCCCAGCACATAGCCCAAATATCTGGTTTCCTGCATGCCCAATGCACACTTGGTAGGATTAATTGCCAGACCTGCCTTTTTGATCAATTGGATAATGTCTTGTAGGTGTTCCAGGTGTTTTTTCCAGTCTGGACTATACACCACGACATCGTCCAGGTATGCAGCAAAATAACCAGTGTGAGTGGATAAAATTACATCCATGTACCGCTGGAATGTAACGGGTGTGCCATGTGAGCCTAACAGCATGGTGGTGAACTGATAGACTCCTATAGGAGTGGCAAAAGCAGTTGTGTTTCTGGATTCTTTAGCTAGGGGGATTTGCCAGTAACCCTTGGTGAGACCAAGGGTACTGATATATTTGACACTCCCCAGTCTGTCCAAATCATCTACTCTGGGATTAGGATAACTGTCAAATTCTAACACTTGTTTCCTAAAATCAAGGCAGATTCTTACACCCCGTTCTTTTTCGTTTACAATCACCATTGGTGATGACCAAGCATTTCTCAACTCTTCTATGATACCCAATTCTTTCTTATTTTGTATTTCCTTAACCATGTCTGATCTTAACCGCACTGGTAATCTGTATGTCTTTTGTCTAATAGGGCAAGCATTCATTGTCACTATTGTGTGCCCAATCCCTTTTGCTCAGCCAGGTGCTGTGGTAAAAGTATTGTTAAATGTATTTAGCAAGCTACAAATTTCTGCAGTTTGTCTGGAGGTTAAGGAAACATTCACCTTTACAGCATCAGCAGTTACAGTTTCTTCCAGTCTATCATAAGCTACATTAATATCTTCTTTATCAGTTTCTGGTAAAACTAGCAAACCAGCTTTTGGTGTTTTTCAGCTCATTTCTTGAGGAGGTTAGCATGGTATATCTTAGTAGGATTTTTCCTATCAGGGGTCTCAATCTCATAGTTTACTGTGCCAGTACATCTAAGCACTTTATAAGGTCCTTGCCACTTCATTAACAGTTTATTTTCTGTAGTGGGTTACAGTAACAAGACCTTTTCACCTGGCTTAAAAAACATTTTATTTTACCCCATGGTCATAATACATCTTCTGCTGGTTTGGGGCCTCTTCCTGATTGCTATGGGTGAGTTTAACATGTTTTGTCAGCTTCTTTCTCGAGCACACATATAAGATGTAATAGATTGTTTCTGATGGGGGTTATCTTCCCATGTTTCCTTTATTACATCTAGTGTCCCTCTAGGTTGTCTACCATACAGCATTTCAAATGGTGAAAAAGCTGTTGATGCCTGTGGTACTTCTCTCTAAGCAAAAAGCAGGTAAGGTAAGTATTGGTCCCATCTTTCCCTTCCCCTTTTACAAACCTTTTTAACATGTTTTAGGGTTTGATTAAAACACTCAAGAAGACAGTCAGTCTGAGGGTGATAAGGGGAGGTTCTTATGGCAGTGATACCTAGTAGTCGGTACAGCTCCTTCAGTAATGCAGCACCAAAATTACTACTCTGATCAGTAATAATCTGTTTTGGTATGCCCACCCTGCTGAAAATTTTGGCAAGCTCTGGTGCCACTTTTGGGGCTGTGACAGTACGCATTGCAACTGCCTCTGGGTATCGAGTAGCATAGTCACATACTACCAAAATTAATCTATTACCCTTTTTACTTTTGTCTAAGGGGCCAACCACATCCATTGCAATTCTCTCAAAAGGCACATCTATCAAGGGTAGGAGCACCAGGGGCACCTTGTCTTTTTTAGTCACTAGGGCTACTTTCTGACACTCAGCACAGGAACTGCAATAGGTAGCAACATCTTCATGAACTACAGGCCAGTAAAATCTGTATAGCAATCTGGCAAGGGTGCGATCTCTCCCTGAGTGACCAGCCATAGGACTATCATGTGCTATCTGTAAAATATGAGATCTATACTTTTGTGGTATAACCGATTGTTCTATCTGGTCCTGTGTCTGAGGTTTAACCCAAACTCTGTACAGTAGCCCATTACATTTTTTTTAAACATAGGTTCACCCTGTTTTGGTTTCACTCCCAGCTGCTTAAAATAACCCTGGAGAGAAACATGGTTAGCTTGTTCTGAAACAAAGTCATAATCAGTTATCAGTTTAGTTTCAGCATTTTCGTATGTTAACCCCTTATGTCCATCAGTCTTTTGTTGCCACTGTTTCTTCAGGCATCATCATTCTTTCCTGGACTTCTGGATCTTGGAGCTGTGCTCAAACAAGTCCAAATCAAAATCAGCGAAAGGAAAAAGAGTTCCGCCATCTGAGGATTTTCTTTGCCTGAGCTCTTGTCACCACAGCTGCTGAAACAGGATTTGCTCCCTCTTTGATTAACTCAGTAAATACTGGAAAGTCATTTCAAATAATCATGGGTATAGGTAACTTAGGTACTACCCCCACTTTCATTTGGTGTGACACCCCATTAATAGTGAGAGTCACTTGGCTGGTGGGAAAGTATCAAGTGTCCCAGTGGATGCAGATGACACCAGTACTTGGTCCTTTTGGACATTGTTTTCCCAGCACTTCAATATGCACTGGGGTCTGTCTGCTTCCCAAATCCAAAAGTCCCTTCACAGTCTTATCTCTCATCTTCACTTCTGTTAAGTACATGCCCCAATTTGTTAAGGACAAATCTGCTCCAGTACCACTCTTCTTACTGCAGTTTCTTGCAATATGACCTGGCTTATTTCAGTTATAACAAATAACGTCGTTGGGCACAGATTTGTTAACCCCTCCAGAGTTCTTATCAGACTTGGAGTTTAAATGGTGAAATAAAGATTGTCTTACAGGTGCTTGGCTGTTACCTCACTGCTGTGATATTTATCTCTACCATTTGGTAGTCTTCGGCCAAAGAAATAGCCTTTTCCCCACTTTCTGGTTGGTGTTCCTTTACCTAAAGCTGCACATCGGTAGGCAGGAGGTTGATGAATTGCTCCATTGCAAATGTGTCAATCTGTGGGACTGTTTTGCTCTCTGGTTGGAGCCATTTCATCAGGAGTTCTCTGAGTTGGGTGAAAACTTCTCGAAGATTGTCGACTGAATTGTACTTCAGAGATCGAAATCTCTGCCCGTAGGTCTCTCCTGAGATGTTGAATCTTTTCAGGATTTCGCTTTTCACCAGGTCATAGTTTTCTGACTGTGCAGTGTTCATCTTGCTGTAGGCAAGTTGGGCTTTACCTGTCAAGTAAGGTACCAGTCTGATTGCCCATTGCTGCTTTGGCCACTTGCAGGCTGCGCCAACCTTTCAAAAGTTGTCAGGTAAGCTTCGATATCATTGAAGGGACACAATTTTGTAAGTTTAATGTATTTCATGTTGCCTGTGTCCTGTTGCTCATCTGGATCCGTGCCCAATCCTCTGCCTTTGATTGCCTGCAAGGCATCCAGCCACTGCTGCTCCTGTCGATGCATCTCTTCTCTCTCCTCTGCTGCTCCAGTTGTTGCATTTCTTCTTTTCTCTGTGCTTCTAAATGCTGAATTTCTTGTTCTCTCTGCTGCATCTCCTCTCTTCTCTGTTTCTCCATCTCTTTTTGTTGTATAGCCCACCATTTGAGTAAAGCAGTCAAGCTTTCAGGTTCTGTCACTGCCTGCTCTTTTTCTATGACTGCTGCTGGCTGTACAGTCTGAGCTTAGACTTCTGTCTCTGCTAGTTTGGCTGCCATTCTCCTGGTAACCACTCCTGGGCTTGCTTCTGCAGAATCCATACCTTTCTTCTATGCTTCCCTGGTATCAGGTCTAGTACCCATGCACAAAACTCCTGGCTTAGAGTATGCATGGCGCAAATCCCACTTAGGCTGACACCATCTGTCATTGAGGCACAGGTCAGGAAGCATAGGAAAACCAGGAGCAGTTGTAAAATTTGAAACAAGTGATTTATTATTAATAAAAGTAAAATTAAAAAAAGTACAATTGTTCAGTCAAAGGCAGTATAAACAGAGAAAGTCCATCTGGATTTCTTCTCAATTTCCAATCTCAGTCTCTTTGTTTTCTCTCTTTTGCAAGAAATTGCAGCTCTGTCTTTATAAGTTTTTGCAACCCCCGCTCATTAAGAAAACAGCATGCTTCTCACACAGTGTTCTTGTAAGTTTCAACAAGTTCAGCAAAAAGAACATTGTGACCCAGAACTGACCTCTTGCTTACAGCTTCTCAGAGAGCTGGCAAACAGGTTAACCCCTTGAGTTCCAAACAGCTTTTTACAATCATTTCAACAGTATAACTATATACATTTCAACAGTAAAACTATATACATTTCTAAACAAAGGGATCCCAGTATCAGTTACATTTCCACATAATGATTTACATATATTTTTATACCAGCAGATATGCAAGGGGGAGAAAAGACAGAACAGCAAGAGAAGGTAGAGAGATAGCGAGAGGCAGAGAATTGCAAGACGGTCGGGGGTGATCAAGTCCTAGGTCTCATGAGAAAATTTGGTTGCACAACCAGAGAAGAGACAGAAAAAGAGAGAATAGAACAGATCCTTGCATTTAAACTCTTTCTCCAGAACAACTGGGACAGGGCCCTATTCAAACCTGTCACAACAGTGAACTAGTAGGCCACAACGGGTTGGCTGCAATGGCGTATCTTCTTTCTTGCTAGGCACGATGTGCTGCACTCTAGATGGTGGGAGAAGCAGAACTGAGGTGGAGGAGGAGTTGGCATCAGTTACTGGCCAACCCTCGAGTGCCACGTAGTACATCGGCCTCAGGGGTGGCGCCACCATGATGCTGGCTCCTCTTAGAAGAAAAAAATGCTCCCACAGGGTGCTGCAATTTCCGGCTTACACCCACCAGTGATGAATGATGAAGATTGACACAGCAAAGATCTGAGGAGTGATGAGGCCACCCATGTTTTATATGAATCGACTTTGAGCATCATTGTGGGCGGCCCCCGTCTAGCAAATGTTTCTGAGTGGTTCTGACACTGACGGCTTACAGTTCCAAAGGTGTGGCCCAATGGAGAAGATATCTTTGATGAAGATCATATAGTTTCACCACAGTGAGACAGAAATGGATACCCTCATAGCCACAAGGAAAGCGGGCCACAGGATGTTTCCAGCTCATTAAGGCACAGCATTTTCTTGGCACCTTAAGTGGAGATTAACATAGGAGGGGTATACCCTCCTAAGATGAGTATGGTGCAGGTCTATGGACACTAGTACAGAGGTAGCTAACATCAGATGCTGTACATAGCCCCTTGCCCCTAGGGGTTCAATGTCAGAGTATTTTGAGGACATAGTTTGAGGCTTGCATGGTTCACCATGTCCTTTTATGCTGTCTTCGGGTACAAATTTCTTGGAGCCCACCTCCTGCTCTGGTCTTCCATGAATCTTTGTTCGCAAAACAGTTCTTTTCACCATGGTTCCTCTGCCAGGAACATTTACACTTCTTTCTTGCTGGAATGATGGGAGTGTGGACACCATCAGTGACTCTCTTTGAGGGTGACTAGCAACAGGTCCCCCATCCCCAATCCCCAACCATGGGAGGGATAATGAAAATGATGTGCCTACCATAATTCTTGATCTTCTTGGATGAAGTCTCCACCACTCATTCACACTAGTGTGGACTACATGGGAGGCACTAGGACCCAGCAGGAGCCAAAAATCTTCAGAAGGGCTGGCACTAGGGTTGCCAACATTGGATTTCAAAACTAAGGGACAGACACCCTGCCCCGTCCACCCCAACCAGGCGGCCACATGCGAGGCTGACATTGCATGGAAAGCTATCATTTTTGGGTATGGCAACTAAGACTGCCAACACTGCACTTCAAAAATAAGGGACAGATCAGCCCGCTCTCTGCCCCCATCCCCACCCCACCAGGTGGCCACCTGCGAGGCTGACACTGCATGGAAAGGTATCATTTTTGGGTATGGTAAGCTGAATAATGATTTACTGTCCTAGTAAATTTTACAACATATGTGATTTGACTGGTCCACCTCTGGCCATTCTGCCCATTTATCGAGAACCCTTCTCAAGTTAGCTACCACCACCTCCTGTCATCGAATTCTTCCTCCACAATCCATCTTTCCAGATGGACGGTAGGTAACCAAAAGGTATTGCTGTTTGCTGTTACTATCTGTGTATGGCATAATGGCAGTCAACTGCTAACCTATATGGTAGCATTTCTGCACTCTTTTGGTGATCCCTATATTGAGTATTATTACAGGCTGTGCCTGTAAGACTCAATATGGGGTCCTTGGGGGATCACCCAAAAAGAGTGTAAAAAATAGTACCATACAGTTAGCAGTTGGCAGCATACTGACACAGTAGCAGTAACAACAGTACAGTACCTTGGGTTACTGTCTGGAAGAATGGATTGTGGTGGAAGAATTTGATGACAGAAGGTGGTATGATAACTGGTGAAGCAGGGTTCTCAATAAATAAATGGGCAGCCAGCATGGCCAGAGTTGAACCAGCCCTGGCTGGTTGATAGCAAATCCGATTAGGGAATGTGAGGGATGGAATTGGATCATGCTAGCTGTATCCTCTGACCTGGCCCTGTCAAGCACAAAGACATTTGGCCTCTGCCCTGTCTGTCCCCAGGCCACAGCTAAGCAGCTCACACACCTTGTTTTATTTATTTTTATTTTGTATTATTTTTTTTCCCTGGCCTGCAGTATGTAGTACTGACTTTTTTATTTTCTTTACAGGCAGATTCCAGGAAGTGGAACTCAGCGGCACACAAATTCATTTCTTTAAGCAGGTTGCCCGCCTGCTCCTCCGGCTCCACCAGTCCAGTCTCCACACACCTAGCCTGATTCTCAGTCCACCATCATCACCAGCAGCAAGCAGCAGCTGAGCCAGTGGCCCAGCACCCAGCATGACTCCGCGAACCTGATTCAATCACCCGAGGAGAGGAGGAGGACGTCTCTCACCAACCGACCCGGCCACGACTAACAGTACCCCACGGGCTGTGGCCCACCCGCCTTCCCTGCCACAGCCACCCCCTGGCCTGGACTGCTTGGCTTGCTTGGAGCTCAAGACTAGTCCCCTCTCATCCACTTTAGTCCCTAGTTCCCCACTTCAGCCCACACAGGGTAGGCACTGCCACAATTCATGTCTCAAGTCCTCGGCCGATAAGGAATAATGTATTCTTTTCTCTACTCTGCCAGACTTCTAGTCTTCTGGGTGGTGGTGTGACAGGCGGTCGCGGCTTCTCTCCCACTTTCAACTTGGTTCTCTGCCTCTCCTGGCTGGGCTGGCTCCTCACTCCACACTGATGTCTCTATGTCAGGTCATGATGTCCCATGGCGCTGTCTCCATGTGCAACGGCCACAACGATGCTGCACACACACAGTTAAGCACAAGCTCTGCCTCCAGCCCTCCAGTGGCCACACTTCAAAGCCCAGAGCTGCAGCAGAGCTGATCCTGGACAGACAACAACACAGTGAGATTTTACAGGACTGGGACCACCATGAAATATGGGACAATAGGTATCCCATATCAAGTTAAAACGGGACACGGGAAAATTATTTAAAATAAGAGATATTCTGTAAAATACAGGACTGTTAGCAACCCTAGCCAGCACCGAGGTAGGGTTGCACATGCACGGCTGGCACACACCATATAGGCTATCTCAGCATCTACCCTCCAACTGCCTCAGTTTCTTTTTTACTGAGGAGGTGCAGCATAAACTAACCTAGGAAACTAACCTAACCTGGACATAAGACCCGTGTAAGAAGGGTCAACTCAACAGAGTCTTCATGGCCCAGTCAACAAGGGAGTGAAGACCAGAAACAGCATAAGTGAGCTCGGGGGAAGGTGGATGGGTTTGTGAATGAGTGGTGGAGGCTTTGTCCAAGAAGATCAAGAATTACGGTAGGTATGTAATTTTCATATCTTCCTTGACTAAAAGTCTCCACCACTCATTCACACTAGTGGGAGAGTACCGAGCTGAAAACAATCCCCTGAATAGGGCAGCAGGAAAAAGGAGCTCACTTAGGACAGAAGTCCATTAAGGTCTGACCTGCCAAAAGAAGGATGCTGTCTGACATGGACATACAGGGCATAGTGTTTCATGAAAGTATGCACAGAGTTCCAGGTGGCCACTTTGCAGATGTTTGCAATGGGCACATTCTGAATCTCCACCAGGGATGCCATGACCGCTCTGATAGAGTGGGTGTACACCTTGCCTTCTAGCTTGACCTGTGCCATTGAGTAGCAATGGTGAAGACACGCTACCAACCATGCTGAAATGCACTGAATGGCCATAGGCCGACCCAGCCAGGCCATGCTGAATGAGACAAAGAGTTGTTTGAATTTGCGAATCTTTTTCCTTCTGTTGATGTAGAATCACAAAACCATTTTTTATATCCAGAGAGTGAAGGGTGTGTTCCCCTTCATTCTGGAAATTTGCAAAGTAGGTTGGAAGGAGCAAGGGCTGGTTAAGGTGAAATTCTGAGACCACTTTGGATAGGAATTTAGGGTGAGTTCTGAGAACCACCTTGTCCTTGTGAAATACTGTTTATGGGGGGTCTGTGACCAGGGCATGTATTTCAGACATCCTGCGAGTGGAGGTAATGGCCACAAGGAAGCTTGCCTTCCAGGTCAGAAACTTCAAGTCGCAGGTTGCTAGAGGCTCAAATGGTTTACGGGTGAGCATGTTTAGCACAAGATTGATATTCCACATGGCCACCAGTCTCCTGACTGGCAGCCTAGTGTGCAGGATACCTTTAAGGAATCTCTTGACTAAAGGTAATTGAGCCACTGACATATTCTGTACTGGTTCATGGTAGGCAGAAATCATGCAACGGTGCACCTTTACTGTTGAGTATTGCAGTCCTGCATTTGACAGGTCTAGGAGGTACTCTAACACCTTACTTGGTAGGCAAACAATGGGGTCCAAGGCAGACTTTGCACACCAAATGGAAAACTTTGCCGTGTAAGTCTTCCTAGTGGATGGCTTGTGCATGACTAAGAGGATTTCTGAGATTCACTGAGAGACGCTAAACCTACCCATTTCTATCTCCTCAGCAGCCAGGCATGGAGATGAAGGGATCGCAGGTTGGGATGGACCACCAGACCTTGTGTTAAGAGGTCTGTCTCTAAGGGAAGTTGTCTCAGAGGGACTTCTGATAATCTGTTGCTTAACAGAAACCATATCTGATGAGGCCAGTATGGGGCGATGAGAATCATGCTGCCCTCCTGCGCCTCTAACTTGAGCAGCACCCTCTGAATTAATGGCAGAGGAGAAAATGCGTACCCAAAGTGTCTTGTCCACCACAGTCTGAATGCATCCTGACAGAACACGCCAGGTTCTGGATTTCTGGAGCAGAATAGAGGCAAGTTTTGTGTTGAGTGGGAACACAAAAAGGTCCAGGTCCAGAGTGCCCCACTCTTTAGATAGCTATTGCACAATATTTGAGTCGAGAAATCACTCGTGAGGATCCACCGCCGTTCTGCTTAGGTGGTTCACCAGATTTGTTCTGGACTCCCAGCAGGTAGACCACCTGGATCAGAACTTCATGCCTGAGACAACACTCCCACACTCTCATGGCCTCTCTGCACAGAAGGTAACAGTGTGCTCCACCCTGCTTATTGATGTAGTACATCACCGCCTTGTTGTCCGTCTTTAGGAGAATTACTTTGTGACAGAGGGCATTCTTCAGGGCTCGTACAGCATACAGGACAGCTCTCATCTCCAAGACATTTATATGTAGGTGGGACGTGTCAGGACTCCACAGGCCCTGGCTGTGGAGGTCCCGACAGTCAGCTCCAAAACCGGTCAGAGATGCATCTGTGGCGATGGTGATCTGCGTCTCCAGTGGGGCAAAGAGGAAACTCTGGAGAAGGTTGTCTGGTTGTCCACCAGGTGAGCAACCTCCTTAGAGGCTCTTTCACCCTGATGTGGAAGGATTACGAGTGCGTGGTTGGAGACCACTGAGTGCTGAGCATTCATTCTGTGGTTCTCCTGTGCAAGCGGGCTAGGGGCACTGTGAATATGGATGATGCCATGAGAACTCGAGAGAGCTCGGACTGCGTCGTTCTCCTTAATGAAGTGAGTCATCTTGAGAATGTCATTTCTCCTGTCCTCTGGAAGGAAGGTTATTGCCCTGGAGGTGTCTAGAAGAGCTCCTATGAAGAGAAATTGATGGGAGGGCCGAAGCTGTGATTTTTCCAGGTTCAGTAGAACTCCCATGGATGTGAAGAACTTGGAAGCTGTGGAAACTGACTTCCTGTGTCCCCTGTCTGGAACGGCATGCTAGGATCCAATTGTCCAGGTATGGGTATACCTGAATCCCAAGTTTTCTAAGAAGCACCGTGAGTACCACAAAGCACTTTGTAAAGACTCATGGCGCTGAGGAGAGCCCAAAGGGCAGGACTCTGAATTGGTAGTGCTGACCCAGGGCCACAAAGCATAGGTACTTGTGGTGGCTTGAGTACATTGGAACATGCTGGTAGGCATCCTGCATGTCCAGAGATACCAACCATTCATTTTGATGAATGAGAGGCAGTAGTATTCCCAGCGGATCATCTTGAATTTTTCTTTGAACAGGTATTTGTCTAACTTCCTTAGGTCTAGAATAGGGCGCATACCACCTGTTTTCTTTGGAACCAGAAAGTAATGGGAGTAGAAACCTGTGTTCCGTTCTGCCTGCAGAACCACTTCTACTGCTTCTCAGAAGCAAGAAGGTCTAACTGAGAGGTAGACAGCTTGGGTTGTCGTGTGGGTGGATGATCTGGGGGGGTGGCTGTCTATGAGAAATTGAGACTGTCCCTCTTGAATTATCCTGAGGACCCATTTGTCCATTGTGATGGATTTCCACTGGATGTAAAATCAAGTCAGACATCCCCCTACTGCCGAAGCTGAGTCCCCCTCGGGCAGTTGAGGTGGGACATGAGCCGGGTCTTCAGAGGGTGGCACTGGGCACTTTCAGGGCCTGTGCATTCTGCTGCATTTTCTTCTGTGACTGAGAGGGTTTAGTTTTTGTTAAAAGTTCCTCAGCCTTTACCAGGAAAGGACTGCCGGTTATGAAACTGCTGGCAGTTTCCGCCCCACTGAGGGGCAGCAGGGGCCGGTCTGGCACTCTTAATAGCAGTCCTGGTTTTCTCAGTGGCCTCCAGTGCCTGCTCCACTCACAGGCCAAACAGATAAACACCATCAAATGGGAAATTCATGACTCTATGATGAGCATCATTAGTGAAGCCTGAAGTGCTTAGCCAGGAGTGACGCTGGGTACAGATCCTGGATGCTGTTGCTCTAGAGGCAGTGTCAAAAGCGTCCATAGCAGCTTTAAGTTGCTGATTGTTGGACTCAATGCCTCTGGTAATGGTCTGATGAAGCTCCAAGTTAGTATCTGACTCCGGGAGAGCCTCGACCATTTCTTTGAGTGAATGCCAGAGGGTATACTTATACTGAGAGAAATGGCCCTGTTATCTAGCAATACGCATGCCCAGGGTAGCAGCAGCAAACACTCGTGTCCCCAGAGTGTCTATTTTACGAGATTCTTTATTTACCAGATGAGCCGTGGATTTCTGAGAGAGCATGGCTTTGTTGTTTTCCACCAGAACCCCTAGGGCATCTGTGAAGGCTTGAGAAGCAAGGATTGGCCAGTACCTAGGGGGAATGTACTTCCTATCAATAGACAGCCACGGAAGGAATTAGCGCCAGTCTGTCCCACACCACTTGTGAAAGAGTCTCAAAAGAAGGTTGCACTGGTGGTGTCAGGTCCACAGGAATCTCAAGAACATGTAGATATTGCAGGTGCAAAAGCTTCCCAGGGTCCACCTCAGAAGTCTGGAGAGCAAGAGTGGAATTCATATTCTTCAGCAGAGATTTAAAAGAGAAGTCTTTGACTACCGGCTCAACTGAAGTGGAGGATTTACTCTCTACTCCATAAAATGAGTATTCATCCACATCGTCCGTCAGGCGCAGATCAGGATCAGACTCATCATAGTCTCTCTCTACCCCTGAAGGGATAGCATAGGTAGGTAAAGAAGGGAGAAGAGCCGGAGGTGCCACCTCCAGAATCGGAGTCGAGAACCCTGGCACCTAACTCAGAAACGGCACCAAAAACAACGCCTAGGCAAAGGTGCCACTGCCAAGGCTGGAGCCGCTTGTGGGGCTGCAAACAGTGCCAAATGAGCACCTGGAGTCCCCAAACACCAGAACATCCAAAGGTCGCAACACCACCGGAGACCTGAAAGTAAGAAGAGGAGTAGGAGGAGAATGCAGTACGTGTATCGGACCCTGTACCGCAGCCACGTGAGGGGGAAAGGCATGAGGGAGTGGCGTCAACGGCACCGAAGAAAGTGTTGCATGATCAATATGACCCAACCGCTCCATCCGCAGGCCAATGGCCCCTAGACCCAAAGACCCCGGGACTGAGTCTGCAGCTAAGGGTAGCCTGGACAACCACCGGATCCACTGCTCATAAGAGCAGCCCAATGATGAAACTGCTTACCGGAAGACCCCCCCCAGGGAGCGGAGGGGGACTTTGGAGCTGAGGACTGTGGTTGCTATTGACTGAGTCTGCAGGTGACCCCCGATGGAGCCCTGGCCGGCCTACTATCCCCTGCCACTGATGATCTCCATGCAGATGTACCAGTGGGTGACCTTGAGTGGAACTGCTTCTTCTTTGACTGGTGGGAGGAAGAAGAGCTCGAGGCCAAGTCCCAGACCAGGATCAGGAATGGGCTTGCTTCTTTTTGTGCTTTCGGGAGGAATATCTTTCCTTCCAAGCACTGGACTGCCTGTGGTCAGAACCCCCTCCGCAGGATGGTGGCAGTCTGGACCCAGGCCTGCTGCCAAAACAGCTTTCAAGTGAAGTCGCCCTACCGTCACCAGCACAGTTCATAATCGACTCCGTTGATGGTGTGCTGAAGACGTCTTTCTGCATTACTTCAGTTTAAAACAAAAATGTCTTTTTTTCTAAATAAATACCACTAAAAACACTAAACTAAAATGAACACTGAATGACTAAAGCTGCTGTCGTATAGATGTGAAGATTTGACTCCCAGTGGGGAGCGACGTCGTCACTGAAGCATACTCAACGGCGGGAAAGAAAAAATTACTCACCACAGTAATCTTCTTTCTTCCAAGGGGTCCTTTAGCATCAATAACTTTATTTTTTGCTAGTACTTTTTTCCTTGCCATCCAGTCTGCCTTACCTCTCCCACATCCAGGCATCCTCTCTTTGTTCTCCGGCCACCATCCCAAGGACACGTCCACTCCATTTTGGGCCCAGCAGCTACCCCCATGGATTGCCCCCCACGGCGGGGAGGTGGAGAGCCCCCTTCACTCTACCACCAGGACCAGATCCAGTACTGCCGGCGTGCACCCTCGGCACCGAAGCGAGTCTCCCTCAGGAGCGAGCCATCATGCCACCGCGACAGGTGCCCTCTTTTTTCTGTTCTCCCTTTGGCGTGTGAGTCGTGCAATGACACCAATAGACAGGAGCATGCGCGCTACCACATGTACTCCTTCCTGGCATCAGCCCAGCACATCCCTCTCAGACTGTCTGTGCACTGTATTGCCTCCAGCCGACGCCAGAGGCCGCCAGCACACTGACGGCAGCACACCGCCCTCCCCGGAGAAGGAGAGCAGTCCTACGGATGCTCAGTCCTTCTCTTTCTCCTTCTCCTTCCCTGCCAACCCCTGATGACCCAGGCTCATTCCCGAACCCATGTCCCCGGCATGATGTGAGGTGTGGCGTCCAACGCCACAACCCTCAGCGCCACCGGGCTGGCCTAGCATCAGTAAATTTAGCAGTTAGCTGGCTAGGTGCAACTGCTCCGGAGGTGTGTCTTTAAGAGAATTTAAATGAGCTTAGGCAATAGCCAATCAGAAAACAAGAAGGGTAGTGAGCTGAGTGAGAGCTGCTGAAGGCTTCAGAATTTTTTCGAAAGAAAAACAAGGGCACATGCCCTGAAAAAGAATCAACAGGACTCAAAAAACATGCACATGTCCACAGAAGTGGAAACAGAAACACCACGAGTTAAAAACACATCAATAAGAAACCCCAAATTTGGTAAGAGGTGTGATAAAGAGCCGTTCTCTGACAGGTGAACCGGGGGAGGAAGGGTGGGAGCTTACTGATGCCAAAGGACCCCTTGGAAGAAAGAAGAGTACTGTGGTAATTTTTTCTTCTTACCCCAGGAGTCCTTTAGCATCAGTAACTTTAGCAGACTACCGAGCAATACCAAGTGGGAGGTGAGCAGAGAACCTACTAGGAAAGAGGCTCTGCAGAACCGCCCTGCCAAATTTGGCATTAGATCTGGTCTGCACATCCAAACTGTAGAGATTTCACAAAGGTGCATACAGAATTCCAGGTAGTTGCTTTTCAGGCATCCAGTAGTGGAATGTCTCTTGCTGCTGCAAGTGAGGCTGCCGCGCCCCTGGTGTAGTGGGCCCTTAGCCCCACTGGAGGTTGGTGGCCAACCTTTTCATAGCAGAAACTAATACAAGAGACCTACCACAGGAAATAGTTCTCTTGGTAGCTGGTCTTCTGCTGTCTACATACCCGGAGGTGGGGGACAACTGAGAGGAAGAGCCTCTGGACTGTCAAGTATGCTCTAGGCAGTAGAAGACAGCTCTTTTGACATCCAAGCTGTGGAACATTATGCTCGCCAGGAGTGGATTTCTCAGTAAAGAAGACAGGCAGTGTAATGGACTGGTCCATGTGGAACTCTGAAACCACCTTTGCAGAAATTCCTATTTGTCCTGAGCCCAACTTTGTCGCTGTGAGGGAAGATGTACAGTGGCTCAGTGAACAGGGCCTCCCTTACAAAAAGTTCTTCGGAATACCACTGTAATACCACTCATTTGCCATTGCAATAGCACTGTAATTACCACTGTACTACCATTAAGGTTTTCATGGTATCACAGTGTTTTTTCAATTCCATTGTGATACCATTGTACCACTGTCCTACCATATCAACAAAAATAATCAAAATTTAAACTACCATAGTACAACTATGGCACCATTGGGTAGTACCATTGCACATTTTGTAGCTCACCACTGTGTTGCCATTGTGGTGCCATGGTGTCACTTTTGGTGAGGGCTATAGCTCTGAAAACCTCCTGACTAAGGGAATGGCTGCCAGGAAGCCTGTCTTCCAAGTTAATTAGATGTGGGCCGTGGACATAGGTTCAACATGAGCCTGTCTGTGCAAAGGTTAGGGCTCCAAGGAGGAACAGGCCCCCAGACTGGAGGCTGGGGGTGCAAGAAGCCTTTGGAAAAATGTTCAAATATGGCGTGGGAAAAAAACAAACAAACTGATTTTTGCTTTCCCACCAAAAGGTAGGCCAAAATTGCCACCAGGTGTAGCTTGAAGGAGATGGTTTCAAGCCTGACTCTTGTAAGAATACCAAGCAATCTAGCAGCTGAGGGTCTGAAACTGAATGGGATTCGACATGTTTGCTCTTGCACCAGAGGGAAAACCTTTACATTTGGCTGCATAAGTTTTCTTAGTGTGTGATTTTTTTTTACCACCCTCAGTATCCTAAGGACCTGTTAAGAGTACTGTGAGGATGCAGACTTTAACTGTTCCAGAACCAGGCCTTGAGGTGAAAGGGGTGTATGCCTGTATACTGCACGGAGCGAGTTCAAGGCAGGTGAATGGACTGCTGCAGGGCACTAAGAGAAGGAGAGGGTACCAGGCTTGCTTGGGCCAGTCCAACGCCACCAGGATCCTAGGTGCAGACTGTTGTAAGAGTTTCAGAATTACTCTGAGAATCAGTGGAAAAGGAGGGAATGCATCTAAGAACCTTCCTGACCAGACCAGGATCAAGGCATCCAGAGGAGGCGATACTGGGACTGGAGCCTGAAACAGAACTGAGGAAACTAGAGACTTAGGGGAGAGGCAGACAGTTTCACTTCTGGATGCCCAACCACCTGAAATCCGTGACTAGCGTTTGTTCAGAGTCCATTAACTCTGGCCTTGACATGCGACTAGAGCTTCTGCCAGAGCATTGTGTTTGAATAGGAGGTGAATCGTTGAAAAGGAGACTCCCAGGTATAAGGCGAGAGACCAATTTTTATAGCACCTGAGAACAGAGTACTCCTGATCTGGCCATTGCAGTAGTGTCTGTTCAACTCTGTAAGTATGTCCTTTTATGACAGGAGCAAATGCTTTGAGCTACAAAGATTTCTCCGAGTTCCAAAAGAAATATGATTAACTGTGACTCTTGGAGAGTCTAGGTGCCACTTACTGAGGCACTGGCCAGATGTGCTTCCCAGCACAGGGGGAAGGTGTCTGTGGAACTGCTCTGTCAGAGTTTTCAGCTTTGAAAATTGTTGCTTTCAGAGACTAGCAAGCTACAAGGAGTCTTGCGGGTGACACATCCTGTATCTGAACACTGGGACCACTGCAGGCACTGAAGCCATGTGTCCCAATAGCCTGAAGAAATGTCACAGTTACGTGTTTTGCTCAGGACCGCATCATATACTGAACCAGGAGGGTTAATGATTCAGACATAGTCATGTGCTTGCTGGCTGGTCTCACTGTCCCTGGATGAAGAGAATTGCCAATGAGGGACATCTTGAATTCTTGCCTGTGGAAGTAAGGCATATCCTTCCTGGATGCTGGGAGGGTTCCAGGTGAGACTTTGTTTAGATTTACCCAGAAACCCCGAGTCTACAGATAGAGCCCTGTAAGGGGAAAAAAGGGTCTCCTTGACCTGTCAAGGAGATTTTGGCAGCTAATTGACAACTACGGTGTAGCTAGAGATGCCCAGATTCCTGAGGCATGCTGCTACCACTGCCCAGCCCTTTGTAAAGACTCTTGGGGCTGAGGAAGGCCAAAGGGCCGCAGTGAGCCCGTCCTTGTGTGAGACCTCATTAAAGCTATAAGGAAAAAAAGGGGTCCCTTTATGGACCAGGAAGGCTAGCCAGTCTCCCTACAGTAAGGGCTTTATGAATAGTAACCGAGTGACCATCTTGAATTTGGGTTTTAACAGCAAGATGGGAAGTGACTCCCCAGTTGTCTTTTGTGTCAGGACTTAAGTGGAGTAGAGGCCCTTTCTTCTTTTCATGGCCAGGGGCCCACTCCACCATTCACAAGGCTAGAATGGTTTTTGCCTCCCGCTCCAACAGTAATGTCTGTGTTGGGGATAAAGACTTAGACACCTGAGTATGCATGAGGTATGCCCACACTAACTTCAGGCTTTAGACTGCAAAAACACCCCTGTACTGAGAGACGTCTGGGGAAAAACCTCTGCCCCAATGCCTCAGGAATCTATACTGGGGCCCCTTCTCTTCAGTATCTACTTGAATAACCTCCCACGAGCCTGTCATGAACAGATTCTACTTTACGCGTATGATGCCGTGATCTACCCTAATAACCTTGACCCTAAGAGCCTCCAGGATAACCTTCAACGCAGTTTCTCAGAAGTGGAAAATTGTTTCAGCACTCAAAAACTGGTGCTAAACTATAAAAAGACCAAAATGATGCTTTTCAACAATGCCCATAAGAAACACAAGTCCAAACCCTTGTTCATCACAAACTGCATTGGCTCCCCAATAGAACAGATCCTCTCCTTCAAATATCTAGGGGTCACTGTTGATAGCTCACTCACTTACTTGCAACATATTGATAACGTAGCTCAAGATGTCAACATAAGGATTGGCCTACTCCACAGGCACAAGCATAGCCTCACTCCTGAGGCACTAAGAATAGCAATTTTCAGCTCTGTCATTACCATCATCGATTATGGGCTGGATGTTTATGGCTCTGCCTCTGCTACATCCCTTCACAGGATCACTGTTGCTCTTAACAAAGCATGCAGACTCCTTACTGGGGTTGCCCACCTCACACACACGTGTGGCCTACATGCTCAGACTGGGTGGCTTCAATTATTCAGCTGAATCCAATATCAAACCTGCTTACTTCCCAAGAAGGCACACCTTGGTTTGTTACCCCCTGGGGTCCAACAGCTGCTTAGCCCTTGTCACAGTACCCAACATACCCACAGCTTGGCAACTTGGGTCTTTACTGTTCCCAGATGCTGCACCACCTTAAGTCAGAGGTCTTTTGCTTACAGAGCCCCCCTTTGGCTCAACTCCCTGGGTTGGGACATCTCTGCTGAGTCAAAACTTAGCCCTTTCAAACACAAACTTTGACAACATCTATTAGCAAACTACATGTGACTGCTGCCCTTAGTAGCCTTCTGCTTATTTTATCATTGTACTTTTACCTTTCGGCACTTTTAACTGGGGCTGGCAGTATAGCCTAGAGGCTAGAGGAAGAAGTGTGAATGAGCTTGGTACATCCAGCAGACCAGACCTGAGTTTGAGTCTCACAACCTCCACTTGCATACTGTGTGACTCTGAACAAGTCACTTAACCTCCCTGTGCTCCCAGGTCGCCCCTGAAAACAGGCACTTGTGCCTAGTGGGCCTTACCCGGTTACCAAAGACTAAAATAAAAAATAAAATTAAAAAAAAACTCTTGGCACTTCAATTCGATCCTACCCTTGAGCCTTTTCATCTCCACCCCTCATCTCTGCTTCTCTGCTCACGCATCTTCAAGTTCTTCCTTTGCTCCTCCTCACCTTCCCTCTTTCACCCACCACCCATTCTCTTTTCTCATGCCACCTCTTTTGCAGCTTCTTCCCCTCCTTCTCCCTACATTTCTCTCTCTCTCTTACCTCTCTTCCACCCATATTACTCTCTCCCTTGGGTTTTCGACAAGGCCTGCTAGGCTGCCCCCTCTCCTGACTAAACACCACCTCGTCTCCTTATATTATTAATTTGTCTTCCACACCCTCACTTCACCAGCAGTTCCCCCCCTCTCTGCACTCACCCCCTCTCTGCACTCACCCCATTTCCCTTCCTCCACCTCCCCATCCTCTCATCTCTCTATCCCCATTACCTCCTTTTCAAATCCACTCTTCCCTCTCCACCTCCTGTGCAACTCATCTCCTTCTCCTCTTGTTTCTCCCATCCCCAGCTTTTTTTTTCCAATTGTTTAACCAGGTGAGACACACTAAGCTGAAAGCTTGTTTACAGGTGCAACCTGGGAGCACAGGGAAGTTAAGTGACTTGCTCAGGGTCACACAGTATGCAAGTGGGGGCTGTGGGATTCAAACCCAGGTCTCCAGATTTGCAGCTCAGAGGCTTAAACCACTGTGCTATACTGCCTCCCCAACCTTACACCCCATTACTTTCTCTCCTAGATTTTGACAAGGCCTCCCAGGCGGCCCTCTCTTCTAGCCCACTCTACTGTTATATTGAGCAACATTCAGTGCTATTTTGATTGCTTTTGATGTATTCATTTTTTTTAAGTATATTCCTGATATCTGGTATTTACTTATCTATTGTTCACCTTGTTTTGTTTTTGTACTACTGACGTGGAACCTTTGTAAATTAGTTGTATTGCTCAACGGTGTTGTAATCCAAGACTCAATAAATAAATAAAATAAAATAAATAAAATGCCCTCGGGAGGAATTTCCGTGGGGCAGGGGGCCTTGTTGCAGTGAGATGTTCTGGAATTGAACAGTAAGTTTTGATCACAAGGAAAACCCATGGCTTAAATTGGGAGTCTGAGGGTAGACCAGTAGTTCTAGGCCAGACAAAGTGCTTCAGATAGATGGCAAAGGCCGTGACTCTGGAGGTGGCAACCTTGTTATCGTCCTGTGGAATTGGTACTACACAGCTTCCAAAGCAGGTTATCCGTATCCACCAGCTCCCACACCAGAACCAGGACAGAGTTCCACAGTGCTGTTTTATTTTATTTTTTAATTTTTGGGTATTTGGCCGAAAAGCCGAGTAGCTACAGATTTTGACAAGCATCTGCGGGTAACAAAGACATCTATTTTTTGGAGTCCTTATCCAGGGGGTAAGAAAGACAAGGAGACCCCAACTTTTTCGCAAGCTGCCTGATGCACTATACTCACATGGCTGGGATGTACAGACAGGCACTCAGCATTGTTAAACACTTGATATATTTATGTATTTATTTATTAACACTTTTAGACCGCTTGTAAACCTCTGCCACAGAAGTGGGGGTTTGAAGCAGTTTCGTGGTATTTTTATTTATATTTTTTTATTATAGACAGGGTTTTTAGAAGGTGGAACCTTTCTTATCTTTATCCTCACCTTGGAAGGACTCCTGAGAAGCGAGGTCCAGGGTGTCCAATATGTTTTGGATAAAAGAAGGCATAGAGGGAGAATCTTCCTTGGATACATAGGGTTCTAGACCCTCCACATCATAAATATTCTTGTATCATCTGTATCACCCTCACAGTCTCAGGGGCAACAACTGTGGAAGAGTGTTAGTAGCCACTGTAGGCAGAGGCATCATAAAGTTATTTATCATCACTTGCATCATCCTAACAGTCAATGAGAAAGAGAACTGTGGAAGAGTGTTTGCAAGCCCCAGTAAAGAAAGGACCCATCTTTTGTAGGGTCTGAAACAGTTGCCATGCTTTTTCCATATTTTGCACAGATGGAATACTGCGCAGACTTCGCAAGTACTTGTTTTTTTACGTATGCTTTAAGCTGCCTGTTGTCTCGCTATTGGCTTTTCCAGGAGCAACGGGAGCATTTATGTCTAGACAGAGTTCCTTTTTAGCCACTTCATCAGTGGCTTAATAAAGCTTCCTTCCTTTGTCACTTCTATTATTTTTTAATTTGTGAGGAACTTCATATTTGGAAACTTTATTTTTGGCTGGGATCTGGAGGGTTCCTCAGCACCTCCTTACATTTTTATTACTTTTGGATGGCCCCTAGTCAGAAGCCTTTGATATGTCCTCAGCCATAATAATCAAATGTTTGTCTGCTAAGTTTGCCAATTCAAGCAAAGCAAACCAGTCCTGGACCTTACGAACTGAGTGCAGGTTTCTGTGAAAATGCCACTGGCCAGTCCTGCCCCACTTAATTAGCTCTGTCTGTTGCCAGTGCTTTTTTTTTTTCGTGGTTGTAGAACTGGGATCTATACTTGTGCCAATCTTAATAGAAAACCCAACAATACTGGTCAACTGCCACAGGTGGCTGCTGGACCCTTACGGACAGTCCTGCAGCAGATGGTACCTTAGGTCCAGTTCCTTATGTATAAATATATATAATAGAAGGGTTTCTCTTAATATGCCAATCCTGAGAGAGACCCACAGGCATTGTTAAGATCTGAACTCCAGTGGAGTGCCTTGCCATAAAACCCGCGAGGTCTGAGGTAAAAAAACCAGGCAACTGTTCCAAATTCGACAGTTCCCACAAGAATTTGTTAAAAAATGAAAGCAACCATCAAAAACAAGCACCCGTGATAAATTTAACATTTAAAATGAACAGCCGCAGTAAAAATAAAGTCAAGATAGCGCAGTTGTGCCAAAAATAAAACATTACCGCGGAGCTAATAAATTTGTGAAACTTTCACTCAGCACACTATTAAAAAAGGAATATGAGGAAAACTTTACCCAGATAAGCACTAGGAGGTCGTCAACAAGGAAAGTTGAGAGACACCTCGCGGGCTATGTTGCTTAGTCCAGCAGAGAAAAAATTCTGAAGCCTTCAGCAGCTCTCACTCAGCTCATTACCCTTCCTGTTTTCTGATTGGCTATTGCCCAAGCTCATTTAAACTCTCTTAAAGGCACACCTCTGGGGCAGTAGCATCTAGCCAGCTAACTGCTAAAGTTACTGATGCTAAAGGCCCTTTGGGGTAAGAAAAAGGAACTGAGGTGGTTGGAGAGTCGACGCTGAGATAGCCTATATGGCGCAAGCCAGCCATACATGCGCAGTCCTACCTCGGCACCAGCCCTCCTGAAGATTTTTTGCTCCCGCTGTGTCCTAGCACCACGGGCATAGTCTCCACTAGTGTGAATGAGTGGTGAAGATTTTTATTCCAGGAAGATACAAGCCTCCAGAGAACCACACCCAAGGGAGCTAGTGCCACTCTGAGACAAGGACCCTGACATCATCCTGGGCCCATAAGCCCCCTCCAGCCAGTTGTAGCATGTTGGTGCCCTGAGCAGTGTGGGCTGCGATACTGAAACTTTGAACTGGAAGCACTCAAACGTATGTCGAGTAGGACCCTCAGGAAAGGTCTGCACTGATGGGCACAAGGCACAGAAGAACAATGTCACTAGGCAGTAAAGTACAGGAAGTGCATTCTTTACACTCTGAAACTGGGCTAGACCATTAACCCTTTAGTGTAAAAACCTTGAGTATAGCTTTGAGAAAGGTTAACTAGTAACCTCTATGATAATAGGTGGGTTACACTTACAATCCACCCTGTTGATTACCTACAAGAAATGAAAATTACATACCTACCATAATTCGTGATCTTCTTGTGTATCTTCACTGTTGGGTGTAAGCCGGAGCACAGCACCCTGTGGGAGTTTTTTTTTTTTGTTAGGGGGGAGGAGCCGGCCCCACCGCCCATGAGGCCGACATACTGCGTGGCACTCACAGGTTGTTCAGTAACGGCCATTGGCTCCACTTCCACCTCAGTTCTGCTTGCCAGAGAGACAGAGTGAAAACCAGAGGGATAGAGAAAAATGAGGGTGGGGCAAGGGACACTGAAGGACAGTATAAGGACAAGATATAAACTGAAAAAGGAATAGGCTGGCCAGAGGACAGAGGAGGAGGAGGATCTGGGAGGGTATGGGCCATTAGACCCCCAGTCCCTGGATGGCCATTCAGAAAGAAAGAAGAAAGAGAGAGAGAGAGAGAGAGAGAGAAGTAATGGATGAAGGAGAGAAGGAAGGAGGGACCATCAACCATGCAACTTGACCGACTCATGACATTGAGTGGCCGGCGATGTGCCTCCAGAGGTAGGCAGTCAACTAGGCCACAAGCAGTTGCAGCAGGATATGCATCTCAGCTTTATATCCCCTTCCAGGTTCAGACTGAGCATCCATGGAGAAGGTCCCGCTCTCCTTCCCCCAACCCCCTACTGGGTGGAAAAACCATCCCTTGTTGGGATTTCTCACACCTCACACTGGTTACCGCTTCAAAAAATGAGAACCCACAGGGTTCGGGCGGGAAGAGTGAGGATCCCACCTATTCAATAACACCTCCCTCCCAGAAAGGGGGAAGGAGATTGAAGAGGTATAGAAGTATGAAGACGGGGAGGGTAAAGGGAAGGAAGAGTCCCTGCCAGCCCCATTCCCTCCCCTCATCCCAGGGGAACCCCGAGAAGGAGTCGGCACATTCCAAAGGGAGTGGAGTGACTCCAAAGGTTCCCCCAAGGACAAAAGAAAAGGGGCCCACCAGGAGTCCTCCATCTCAAGTTCCTGATTGAGAGACCCTACTGGCCTTCCTCTCAATGGGTCCCCTCCGCCGCCTCTTAGGAACAAGGAGGGGCCCTAAGGTTACAGTGGGAGAATCCCGACTGGTTCCCTGAGGAGGAGGGAAAGCAGGGAGGAGGCATTGCTCAGGGACTGAGGCCTTCTGAGGGGAAGGTGGGCGGGTTTCAGTGATGAATGGTGATGATATACAGGAAGATCACGAATTACGGTAGGTATGTAATTTTCATATCTTCCCTGTGTCAGTCTTCACCATTCATCACTGTTGGGTGAGTACCAAGCCCCCTGTAGGGGGTTTAGCACTTCTCTGAGGGACAGATGTCCCTCAGCCTCCTGTAGGGGAAAACGGGATGAGGAGACCCACTCCAGGCCAGTTAGGCCTGTGACTGGTCAGGGCGAGGCAAGGTCCCCCATTCCTTGGGAGAAGAAAGGCACCCCTGCTGATCCTGCCTTACCTTGTGGGAGAAAAGATGGGTCCCCCAGAATGTGGAGGCAAGCACGCTATGCCAGGTCAAGGGTGATAACCTTGACAGACGAAGCCATGCCATCTGCCTAATGCAGATTGCTGTCCCCGCTAGCTGTGAAGCGACCTCATTGGCGTCATAAGATGCCCTTGCTTGGTGCCTTGCTAGCTCCAGACCTATCGTGCAGAGTGCTGTGGCCTGACTGGCCACCTCCAAATCAGGCAACTATGCCAGCACCTGACCCAGTATCGCCCACAGATACCTGTTATAGGCAATGTGGTGCGCCTGATGAGACGCGATGCATAGCATCACCCGTACCGAGAAAATTCTCCACCCCAGGTGGTCGAACTCAGCAAAGTCCTGATTTGGGGGCCGGTCACAGACCAGGTGTCTATGTCCGGTAGGGGTGTCCAACCACGTCACTCCTGCAGAGGGATGAGGCAATGTACCTGGAGACCCCTGGGGGTGCAACACCGATGCTGGCATTCCAAAGGGCTGGAGCTGGGGTGGATGGAAACTACCAGACACTGTACGAAGCCTCCTGGAAGAGTATAGGCCAGGAAGGGACCACCAAGTGCTCTGAACTGTATTCACCTAGGAAGGTGCGCGTCGTTGCATCTTGCTATGTATGATATGTGCAGGTTCTTGACCAGCCTCACGAGGAAGCGCTGATACTCCATTTGATCAGCGTCGGAGGACAGGTGGACAGAAGTCTCCTCTTCCTCGATGGAGGAAGATGAGGAGGCTGAAGAACCTGAAGATTCAGATTCTGGCTGCAGCAGGGGAGACAGGCAAAAGACCTGCTTGTCCATGGCCCTAATGTATCTTGGGAAATCTGCAGCCTGTGATCTGAACTGTTCCCTGGTCAAGGGCCCCCAAAAGACCCACATGGCCTGGAAGAAGGGCTGGATGCAGAGGCAAGGGGAGAAATTTTTCATGGTTAGTGAAGCGCCTCTGCCAGGGCTAGTGGACCTATCAGGTGATCCAGGACTACGAGGGGATCCGTAGGTCAGATCAGTCAAAGGCCGCTCAACCAGCCCAAAGCAGGTCAGGACTGAGTCCTGGAGGAGAAACAGCTCTATGAGGGGACTGAGTCCAGAAAGGCGGACCCCAACCAATTCCAACAAGGACTCCCTCGACGCGGATGAGGGACAGAACTTGGGCTCAGTGTTATGGCTCCTCCCCGAGCCTCAAAGGACTCCAGAGGAGTGCTGCAGACCCTCACCCTGGCCCCTCAACCCGCCAACTATAAGGAAGACCTCTTCCTCATTCCCTGTGCCTTGGACTGACCCAATTCCACAGCCCCCCCCCAAAGAGAGCTGTAGAAGAGGGGGTCCCAGTTCTAGTTTCAGAGGAGGGAACGGCACCATGGACGGCAGCCAACCCCACCCCCAACACCCAAACCACTGCCCCCTCAGACCCAAGATAGCTATCCTGTGCCCCACTCCTGGCCCTCGGAGCAGGAGCTGTTGCCAACCGCAGTCACCAGAGCCACGTGGAGGGGTACCTGGGAAGGCACAATGGTCCTGGGCCCCAGAGAGCCCACCGACTCTGAGGAATCAGGTTGTCAGTCCAGGTTGGTCTCCTGATAGTCTGGCTCTGGAAAGGAGGAGATCCAAAAGACCTCCAAACTGGTGACCCTGGTGGTTCTCCCACCCTCAGTGCAATGAATGGCACCATGGGTGGGCCTCAGTGCCCCTCACGGCACCGTCTCGATCACTGGAGCCGCAAATGGCTCCAGGATATGAGATGGTCCCAGTGAGTGGTTCTGAGGAACCTCCCGTGCCAGATCCAGTAACCATGGGCTGCAACACTGGGGTAACCTGCACCTCCGAGGAGGTGATTGTCAGGGCGGTGCTCCCGGCCTGGCTCCAGGAAGAACCAGATTGGTCCTCCAGCACCACGGAAGATGTCTCCTCCGTGGCAAGGACAGAGGAGGAGGAGGCCCCCTCTTCACTGAACTGTATAGGCCCGTAAGGGGAACTGGAGGAAGAGCAAAGTGACCTGTGCTTTGGATCCTTGTGAGTGATGCCGCCCAAAAGTCGGTGGAGCCCTGTTGACTTTAAACACGTGGTACTCAGGAACATGGTGGTCCATCGAGAAGCAGGTGTCACTGTTGTCGATATTGTGCTGCGGTCCAATGCAGGTTAAGCAGACATCATGCCGGTCCATGATGGAAATTTGATGGCCGCGGGGACACCGACACTTAAGAGGCTGGCCCACTTCCGAAGAACACTTGTTGTCCCCCAAACCTGGTATGATTCAAACAGTAACTTAAACAATAAACAGAAAAGACTCAATGCCGTTTAAGTACTAAAAAGGAAAGAGCTTACCAGATCTTCAAATAAACTATGCTGAGTACTGAACGGCAGAACGGAGGTGAAGTTTACACTGAGATGGCATTGAATGCGGCTCCAAGGTGAGATGCTGCACCAAAACTAGGCTGTAGATGATGCAGTTCAATTCTGCTGCTGCTGCTGCAGGGAGGTGCTGTCTTGATGGTGGGAGAAGTAGAACTGAGGTGGAGGAAGAACCAATGGCTGGTACTGGCCAACCTGCGAGCGCCACGCAGTGCATCAGCCTTGTGGGCGGCACCACCGGTGCTGGCTCCTCCCCCTAACAACAACAAAAAGAAAGCTCCCATGGGGTGCTGCACTCTGGCTTACACCCAACAGTAATGAATGGTGAAGACTGACACAGGGAAGATCGTCCATGTCTCAGACATATCCCCCCACCTTACTTCCTGGCCTCTGATGTATATATGTTAAAGTCTGCTAACCTTCACTCACACTACATTCCCTACTGCATCTTTATCATCTTCATGGTTCTCCTTTTTATGGTCCTTATGCAGCCCCTGCCTTTCTCGAGGTATAGACTCCAAAACTGCATGCAATATTCTAGGTATGGCCTTACCAGGGACTTGTACAGGGGGCAGCATCACTTGCCTCCTCCTATCAAATGCCCTTCCTACACATTCCATCAAACTGTTTGCCTTCCCAGCTGCTGCACTGTGCAGTGGACTTGAGGCTGTCACTAATGAGTACACCTAGGTCTTGTTCCTCAGTTGTCTGCACGACCCTTACTCCCCATCCAGTAGTCCGTTTAGTGTTCTTACCAGTGTACATCACTTAATAATTTTTTGCATTAAACTTACATTGCCATACTCTGGACCACTTCTCCAATTTTTTGTTGTTCCTTTGTTTCTCTTTCTGTGCTGGCTCCCCTCTGCTCTCCGCCAGCACAGCCTTCACCCACCATCACTGAGATTTACCCTGGCTCCAGTTCCCCATGGGTTGCCCCTTGTGGTGGGGCTAGGATTAGGAGGGCCATCCTTCCTCAGTGTGTCCACATCCAGATAGTGGAGCCAGAACCCAGTTGGTTAGTGCAGTGCCTGCAGCAAGTGGAAGCTTCACCCTGCAGTCGAGGCTCTTTTTTCTCCCAATTCCACCCACCTTGCTAGACACTGGGCAGCACTCCATAAAGCCTTGAATGCACCAGCATATCCTGCAGAGGAGGTATGCTCCCTGGCCCACACTAGGGGTCACTGGTGTGGTGCATTCCTCCCCATGGCTCTGAGTGGTGCCATGTTGCAGCATCTGCCCAGCCCTTGTGACCACCTATCTGACTTCCTCAGCTTGCTTCTGAACTCAGGTCACCAATGTGGGAAGGTGCAGCGCTACCCACTGGGTCATCAGATGGCCCAGTTTTTCCAGGCCCCTTTCCATTTCATTAACTTCCTTCCCAGTGTCCACTCTGCTGCGGACCTTAGTGTCACCAGCAAAAAATGAAAATTACGTACCTACCGTAATTCCTTATCTTTCTGTGTATCTTCACCATTCATCACCTGTGGGTTCTGGCCAGAGGTCACGACCCCATGGGAGCTTTCTTTTTTTTTTGATGGGCGTAGTCGACGCACTGTCGGTGCCGCTCTCAAGGCTGATGCACTGCGTGGTGCTCACAGGTTGGCCATTAGGTGTCGTCGACCCCGCCCTCCCGCCAGTTCTGAGTCGCCGTAGAGTAAGAAAGGGTTGGGAGGGAGGGACAAGGAAGTCCGAGGAACAGACAAAGGAAAAGCTATACAAAATAAAAGGAGAAATAAATGACTGAGAGGACAGAAGGAGAGTTGGAAATCTAAGGGGATTGGGAAGGGGCCCCAATCTCTGGAAGTAGAAAAAGGAGGGAAGGAGTGAGGGAAGGAAAAATCAGAAATAGTGAGGGGGAGGACATACCCTGAAGCTTAGATCTGTCTCCAGATTGTATAGGAACTGCAAAGGAGTAGCCAAAAGGTTTAACTGCCAGGATTCAAGGCACAGAATAACTGGCAATAAACTCCGACATTAGCAGTAGCGGCTATTCTGAAGAAAGAAGTATACAGGGCTGTACTCCCCCGAAAACCCTCTGAGAGAACGTGAGAAACAAGGTTTAATTAAAATAATTTGAGGCATAAGTCCTTAAGGACAAAGAAGGTGCAAGTTAGAGGAGGAGAGAGAGAGAGAGAGAGAAAGAAGAGAGAGCAACCACCAACTCCCACCCCAATGGGGTGGAGCCGAAGCATTAGAGAAGGTGCCCCCGACTCTCTCCCCTCCCGACAGGGAGTATAAATACAGGTTACTCACCTGTAACAGGAGTTCTAGGAGTGGTATATGTTGTTTATCCACACTGTCCGGCAGGTTCCTTGCTGCTTTAATTCTTGCCGGAAGGTCTTCAAGCTGGCTCCTCCCACCCATCCAGGTGGTAAAACCCTTGGCTCTGCTCCATGATGCCAGATCTAACCCGCTGGAAGCCAGTTTGCGTGTCGAAGCCGGGGAGGTTGGGTGGGTCATGTGGATGAATAATATATACCACTCCTAGAACTCCTGTTACAGGTGAGTAACCCTCTAGAAGACCAGGTAGGGAGACTCGATGGAAAGCGCCTGGAGCTCTCCCATCCTTCTGGCTGTCATGATAGCCACCAAGAAGGCTGTCTTCCATGACAGGTGAGAGATGTCACACCTGTGCATCAGTTCGAATGGCTTGCCCATGAGCTTAGCCAATACCATCAGTAGATCCCACGGAGGTGGAGGTTCTCGCACCGGAGGGGTTATGTGATCTAGACCTTTGGAAAAGCACCCGACCACCTTCTCCTGCACCACTGACTGCTTCCCGGCCCATGTCCAGTAAGCAGAGATGGCTGCCAGGTGAACCTTAAGGGTCGGCGACCGAAGCCCTAGCTGGGAAAGGCACCACGGGTAGTCCAAAATGCTAGCCAATGGACAGGAAGAGGGGTGCAACCCCTTGTCCTGACACCAAATGGAGAATCTCTTCCATTTGAAGGCATAGCATTTTCTGGTCGATTCCTTATGGGACACCTCAACGATGTTGAGGACCTCATCAGAAAGACCCAAGGCCTGGAACTCTAGCCGCTCAGGAACCAGGCCATCAAGTGGCAAGGACTGAAGGTCCGGATGGAGAACCTTCCCTTTGTTGACTGAGATCAGGTCCGGGCATGCTAGAAGCTGCCATGGGAGCCTGGAGCTGAGGTTGAGGAGATCTGGGTACCAGAACTGGCGAGGTCATTCTGGGGCTACCAGAATCACCTGCACCTTGTCCCTCTTCACCTTGAGAAGCACCTTGTGGATCAAGGAAAATGGAGGGAAGGCGTAGAAGAGGCCCGGGGTCCACGGCCTCGAGAAGACATCCCCCTGCTGCAAGCCCTGCTGAGGGGGGCGGGCATGAAACAGCCTCAGCTTTGCATTCTCCCTGGAGGCAAACAGGTCCACCTGAGGGGTGCCCCAAAGGGAGAACAGGTCTTGCACTACCTCTGGCAGGAGAGACCACTCGTGAGATGCAGCGCCTATCCGGCGGAGGGCATCAGCCAGACTGTTGGAGGCTCCTGCCACATGGATGGCTAGGAGATCCGCCTCCAGGCTGATAACGAGAGACCAAATGTGGAGAGCTTCCTTGCACAGAGGCAAGGAGTACATCCCACCCTGACGGTTGAGATAGTACATGGTCATGGTGTTGTCCATCTGAACCACCTGACCCCGTACAAATGGAGCGAAGGCGGTGAGGGTTAGTTGAACTGCTCGAAGCTCCAGTAGGTTGATATGGCATCAAGACTCCTCAGGGGACCAGAGGCCGTGGGCCCAGAGTGTTCCCCCAGATGGGCACCCCAACCCATCAGAGAGGCGGTCGTCAGAGTGACCGTCGGCTCGGGGTGGACAAATGGGATACCCCCCTGCAGATGAGCTGGGATGATCCACCACTGCAGGTCATCCCACATCTTCTAAGTCATGGTCACTGGCTGGTCCAAAGGACTGGAGCGCTGTGACCATTGGCTGGCCAGCCCCCATTGCAGGGGGTGCATATGCCAGCGGGCCCAATGGACCACGCTAGTGCAGGCCACCATGAGACCCAGAAGGTGCAGGATGTCCTGGGCAGGTCCATTGCCCAACCAGAAATGATTGGGCAAAGGAGGAAAGGAACTTGGCCCTGTCTGCCGGGAGCCGGACTCTGGCTCAAAAAGAGTGGAGCTCTGCCCTGATGAACTGAATCACCTGCGATGGCACGAGTTCTGATTTGGCCTCATTGATCAGGAGGCTAATTTGAGAGCAGACCTGGAGGGCCAGATCCCTGGACCACTCCATCTCCACCCTGGAGGGGGCTGCAATCAGCCAGTCATCCAGGTAAGGGTACACCTGGACCCCTCAGTGCCACAGGAATGCTGTCACTACTGCCATGCATTTGGTGAAGACCCTGGGAGCTGGAGATAGGTCAAAGGTCATGGCCGGGACTCATAAAGTGATCCCTCTGCTCTGAAGTGGAGGAATCGCTGATGAGACAGATGGATTGGGACGTGAAAAAACATGTCCTGGAGATCCAGAGAGCAAGACCACATGCCTAGTTCCAAGGATGGAATGATCTGAGCCAGAGTGACCATCCTGAAGGTGCGCGGCCTTAGGAACTTGTTCAGGTCGTGCAGATCGAGAATGGAGCACCAGCCCCCCCATCTGCTTTGGGACCAGGAAGTACCTGGACACAAACCCCCGGGTTTGGAGGAGGATCTTCCACCTCGCTGATTACCTTCTTCTGGAGGAGCAAAGCAAAGTCGGCTCTACGAGCTGACAGAGAGGCTGTGGAACCCGTAGCCCCCCCATGGGACGGTGGCTCGATAGGGAGGGGACTGCTGGAATTCCAGAGGCAGACCCCTGCTGACCACTTCCAGCACCCAACAGTCTGTGGTGATTGCAGACCAGGTGGACAGGAAGTGACGGAGCTATGTCCGCATGGGGGGAACCAGGGGAGGAGTAACGAGGTTGGAGGCGACACCCCTCAACCCGTCACTGGGCAGGCTTGGAGGAAGGGCCGGCCGAGGGGCCGCCTGGACCTTTTCCTCCAGGCTTCCTACTTGTGGAAGTAGCAGATTTGGCCTTAGGGCACCAAGTGTGAGCCTGCTGGCCCTGTTGCTGGTGCTGCTGGGCCGGACGTGCCGCAGGGGTGAAAGGGCTTACACTGCTGCTGGCGGCCTTTGTCCTTCTGGGCAGATGTGACTGAGTCCAAGGTGGCACTGGACTTCTTGATTCTCTGGAGATGGCCTTCCACCCCCAGCCTGAACAAGTTGGTGCCCAGGAAGGGAACGTCTGTCAGCTTGTGTTGGGTATCCACCGTGAAGGTGGCGATCCGCAGCCAAGCTCTGCAGTGCATGGCTACTGCGGCCGCTACTGACTGGGCACCAGAGTCTCCAATATCCAAAGCAGTTTGGAGCTGTTGTTTGACTACCACCCTTCCCTGATCCTGTACCTGCCTGACCATCATCTGAAGGTCAGCCGGGAGATGAGGAATCACCTCATCCCGGGAACCCGTAAGGGCATGTGAAAAATGTGCCATCAGCATGGCCAAGCTAGCCTGTCAAAGACCTAGGAGGAAGCAGCATAAAACTTTCTGCCCCAAGTAGTCCAGCTGTTTGGACTCTTTGTTGGGTGGTTTGTCCACATCCTGAGTGTTTCCGGAATGCCTGAAAATGCTGTCAGTAACCAGCCCCTGCGCGGAGGGGTGCTCCGAAAAAATGGAGAGGGAACTGGTGGGAACTGCGTACTTGCAAGCAATCCTGGCCGAAGGCGCAGGACAAGATGCAGGCTGCTGCCACAACTCCAGGGCCCGGCCAACAATGGCTTCAGCCACAGGGAAGGCCTCCGCAGGGGAATCCTCTTGGTCCAGTATCTCCATGAGGAGATATCTGGCCTGTTTCTGTAAGGGTTCGAGCTTCATCCCAGTGGACTCCGAGATGAGTTGAAGGATTCCCAAGAATGAAGATCGGCTCTCATCCACCAACTGACCCCCTGTAGACTCCAGGTCAAGGGGCCTGGAGTATAAGGAGGAGTTGTCGGACTCTGAGGAGTCTGCAAATAGCTGCCGAGCACCTGAGCATATCCATGCCATGCTGAGGTGAGTCAGGGTGAGGAATCGACCGACTGTAATGGGCAGCCTGCCCTGACCTGACCGAGAATCCTTGGTCGGGTCCCCAGTCTTAGGTTGAGGAGGCAGTGGTTCCACCACAATGGGTGGAGCAGCCGGTTTCAGCCGAGCAACTGGTGCTGGGTTCGGCTCCTCAACTACAACGAGGGGTTGCTTCGGTCGTTCAGGTGACAACCACTTAATGGCCGGAGAAGGCGATGGAGTCAGCTTATTACTGGCTAACAAGAGTTATTGCCAAGTCATGCCCTCATAGCACCAACGCAACTTGTGTCAGAGCCTATCCTCCAAAGAGGATAATGAGAACGAGCGACGATGCTGCTTTCCGTGATGCCGGGACTGAGACCGTTGATATCGGCGGGACTGACCCAACATGGAGGAGGAATGAGACATTCGGGGTCGCCGATGGTGGGTCGAAGATGGGGTGGGGAAACCCGCTCATCCCTCGGTTCAGGGTTCTTGACTGGGGACTTCAGCACAGGAGGCACGGGCAAGTCCTCGGTAACCACCAGGGGAACCAGAGAAGAAGTGTTGTCAGCTTCTCCAGTCGACAACCCATCCAATGGGTCAAGAAAAATCTCGACCGCATAGATGGGTGTCTCGGCTGGCTGACCTGACAGGGACACCGTGAAGCCAGCGGCCTTAGCCACAACCTCAACCGAAGTCGAGAGTCGACGGTCCGGGGAAGGGGATCTCTCCCACTCCCATGAACGTCGAGGGTGGGACTTACTTTTTGGTTCCTTTTTCTTCAACCTACTAGTGTGTCCTGAGGGTCCTTCTCCCTTGGTGGAGAGGGACTGAAAGCTCCTTGAAAGAAGCAGTGTGGGAGGAGCTCAAGGAGAGTGGGATAAATGCCGAGGCCGAGGAGGAAGAAGACACGGCCTGGGCCGCCTCCTCCTCGAGGGCAATCAACTGCTCCAGCTGCTCCATGGAGCCTGCAGCCATGGACACCGCCCAACGGGCCTTCTTCGACTTCACCGACGGGTACCATTTCTCGGGTCACCCTAGTTGGAGTCGGGCAGCATGGTCTTCCAGAACCAAAGCCGTGAAGGACTTGCAGAGATTGCAGGCCTGTGGATCGTGTGCAAGACCCAGGCAGTAGACGCATGTGGAGTGCGGGTCAGTCTGGGACATTTTCTGCCCGTAAGGGCACCGATGGAAGCCGGGAGTGGATTTATCCATCGCAGCCGCGAGGGAAGATGAAGACGTAAGTCTAGTGAACTTTAAAATAATTTTCAAAAATTCCAAAGGATTAGGATCCAGGCCTAGAACACAGAGTGCTAAGGAGGGAACCTGAGCTTCCTATCAGTAAGGAAAATCCGGCGTCATGGGGCGGAGCCGAGGGTTTTACCACCTGAGTGGGTTGGAGGAGCCTGCTTGAAGATCTTCAGGCAAGAATTAAAGTGGCAAGGAACCTGCCAAACAGTGTGGATTGAACAACATATCCACGTCCCTAGAAATTCCCTGTGTGCTCCAGGTCACCCCACTCTTGACCAGTGGAAAGGAAGGGGGGGAAAAGGGGGGCACACAGAGGGAGGAGGACCCAGAGACTGAAGCCCCAGGGGGATGGAGGGTGGGATTGTGATGAATGGTGAAGACATACAGAAAGATCAGGAATTACGGTAGGTACATAATTTTCATATCTTATCTGTGTCAATCTCACCATTCATCACTTGTGGGTGAGTACCGAGCCCACCCCGAAGGGGGCCCTAACCCTAAAGGACAAAGTCCCTTAGCCGTCAGTGGGTGAGACACTGAGAGGGAGAACCCTTACGGGCATGGCAAGGCCCGAGAGTGGGGAGAGTGATACGGGGACCCCCTGGAGGGGTAGGAAGTTGCCCCAACAGATGCTGTCTCACCCTACAGGAGAAAGAAAAAATTACTCACCTTAGTAATTGTGTTTCTTCTAATGGAGTCTTGCTGTAGTCTAAAAATCTGCAGTTAGCTCCAGCCTTTAAACTGCCCCGGAGAGTAGAGGGTTAATTTTCTATGCAGTGCATAGAACGTTGAGCTCGAGCTCAGTTGAGGACTCTGTCTGCAGCACTTTGAAACACAACCATCAGATTCTTATGAGCAAACACTCATTGACTATGTGGAAATTGTAAAAAAATGTTTAACTAGCCAACTGGCAACAAAAGATTTTGTATTCCCAAAGGAAGGCTCAAGTCAGGAAACTCAAAACCAAACATCTATCCAAAATAAAGATTATAATATAAGCACCCAAGTAAAAAGGAGGGTGTGCTGAAGACACCCCTTGGGTGCAACACTGCACCTGCCCACCCACTTCCCAAAAACAGGTTCTGAGAGGGGAGGCAGGGAGGGAGGTCAGAATACAGCAAAACTCCATTAGAAGAAACACAATTACTAAGGTGAGTGATTTTTTCTTCAAACAACATGAAGTCTTGCTGTATTCTGACAATCTGCAGACTACCAAGCAGTACCTCCATAGAGAAGGGACATAACCTACTTTGGGAATAGGCTCTGAAGTACTGCTGTGCCAAACTGAGCATCACTCCTAGCCTGGATATCCAGAGAGTAATGCTTGGTAAATGTATGGACTGTTTTCCAGGTGGCTGCTTGACAAATTTCTAACAGAGGGATATCCCTAGCAGCAGCCAGGGAAGCAGCTGTACCTCTTATGGAATGAGCCTTCAGGCCTGAGGGTGGAATTTTCCCAGTTTCTCATAGCAGAATTGTATACAAGAAACAATCCACCTGGCAATAGTTCTCTTGGTGGCAGGTTTTCCCTTTCCCACTTCCCCATAAGTGAGGAACAACTGGAGGGAATCAAATCTGTGACCCTTGGTACGCTCTATGTAGTAGCTAAGTGCTCTTTTAACATCTAAACTGCGTAGCCTCCTCTCCCCTGAGGAAGAATGATCAGTGAAGAAAACAGGGAGAGACATGGACTGATTCAAATGGAAGTCTGAAACCACTTTGGGCAAGAACCTCCTATTGTTTCTAAGGACCCTTTATCTCTATGGAAGGAGATAAAATCAGGTTCCACTGACAGGGCTTGCAATTCACTGATACATCTGGCAGAGGTAATGGCTAACAAAAACAGGTTTTCAAGTCAAGTACTTAAGCTCTGCTGAGGACATAGGCTCAAATGGGGGTTGCATAAGTTGAGCAATGCAAACATTTGAGTCCCAGGCAGGGGCCAGGATCCCTAAAGGGAGGACTGGTATGAAGCTATCCCTTGAAAAACTTACAGAATATAGGGTGAGATGACAGTGAGGAAGAATTTCCTACTGACAGAAAAGCAGAAACAGCTGACAAGTGTACCTTGAGAGTAGCTGGTCTGAGGCCTAGACCATTAAGATGGACCATATAATCCAGAACTGTAGGCAAATCAGCAGTGTCTGGGGATATATGCTTCTTGGAACACCAAATGCTGAATCTTTTCCATTTGGAGTCATAAGTCTTTCTGGTGGCAGGCTTTCGAGAGACTTTGAGAATATCCAGAACCCCTTGGAACAGATGCAAATCTGCATACTCTAGCTCTTCAAGAGTCGTGCCTTGAGCCAGCCCACTGGTGCTAAGGGTTGAGGCATTAGACGTCACACCTCACGCTGCACCAGCGACCGGGTTGGGAATGGTCTCGGGTCGGCGAGGGTCGGCGGGGGGGAAGGGAGGATCAAGCGTCCCAACGGATGCACTCCTCCCTTTGGGGAGGGTTACCACAGGGTGCCTTGTGCACCCACTTCCCAAGGAGAGCCGGTGGAAGCACAGGCTCTCTCGGGCTCTGACAGCTCCGTTCACTGGAGTCGGGGAGGGTGGATGCTGTCAGGTGCTTGGGAGAAGGCGTGCGTCAGCATGTCGCCTCTCTGGACATACGTCCTCGCTGGTGCCCCAGGGAGGGCTGGGGGACCACAGAAAACGGAAAATGCCTCAGTGAGCCTAGATGACGGACGCTCCTAACAGCCATCCAGATCCAGAACCCACGGGCAGATCTCCGCTGTGCAGGTGCTCCGCGAGTAGGAGGAGGAGGTAAGGAGTTACCGGGCACTCTAGGGACAGATACCGTGGTAGTGGGCCTAAGAGGGACTTGAGCAATGCCTGAAGGAGTGGAACACTGAGGGGAGTACAGGAGGGGGTATAAATGGGGCAGTAAGATGTCCCAAAGTAAAAAAAAAAAAGGAGCCATGCCTTGAGATTGAGGGACCGAAGATTGAGGTACCAGATCCTCCACTGAGAGGAGGTTAACAGGTTGTAATTCCTGGGAAGAGACAGGGGAAGATGGACTGCTAGGGACAGTAAGAGAGGGTACCAGGGCTGCCTGGTCCAATCTGGAGCAATCAGAATCACTTTGCAGGGTTGTGATCTCACTTTGACCAGAACCTTGAACAGCAGAGGAAAGGGAAGGAAGGCATAGAGAAATTTCCCTTCCCAGTTCAACATCAGAGCATCCAGAGGGACTGAGCCCAAGACTGAGGGTCTGCAACAAAACAGGGGAAGTTGGTGATTGTGTGGGGTTGCAAAGAGATCTATCTCTGGAGTGCCCCACCTTGAGAAAATCACTTTTAACACCAGAGGGTCCAGGGACCATTCGTGATGGCCCTGGGAGATCCTGCTCAGTGCATCTGCTAGCACATTGTCCTTCCCTGGAAGGTGGACTGCTATCAGAGGTGTCTGCAGAAAATAAGTCAGGGAGCACAATTTCATGGCTTCCATGCACAAGGCCGTTGACCGAGTGCCTCCCTGATTGTTGATGTAGGTGGTGTTGTCTGTTCTGACCTGAACCACCTTGTTCTGCACTGACTAAGAAAGCTTGCGGGGCCAGAAAAACTGCCCTGAGTTCCAGGAGATTGATATGAAGAAGGAATTCCTGAGAGGACCACAGTCCCTGGGCTGTGAGAGCCCCCAGATGGGCTCCCCACCCCAAAAGGGAAGCATCCATGGTAAGGACCACCGAATGGGACTGAGTAACAAATGGGACCCCTTGCCTTAAGTTGTCCTGATCCTGCCACGATTGAAGAGCTTGGATCAGTGTCCAAGTCACTGGAATCAGTTTGGTAAGAGGATCCTTCCTTTGGGACCAAAAGACCCTCAGATGGAACTGAATGTTCCTCATCTGGAATCTTACCCTTGGACCACTGTTATAGAAGCTGCCATGTGCCTCAAGAGTTGAAGGAAATGCCTTGCTGGTCGGGACACCTGAAGGCTGAAGAAAGAAGCCAGTTCTATAAGAACTCTTGCCCTTTCTAGGGGAAGAAAGGCTCTTGCTTTGACAGTATCTAGCTCTGCCCCTATAAAGGTAAGAAGCTTCACCGGTTCGAGAACTGACTTGGGGAGGATAAGAAGAAATCCCAGTGAAGTGAGCACTTGCAGGTCTGACTTGGCTTGGTCTGGAGATGGACCCACTAGGAGCCAGTCGTCCAGATATGGAAAAATGGAAATCTTTTGCCTTCTTAAAAAGGCAACTACTACTGCCAGGCACTTTGTGAAAACCCTTGGAGCTGATGTTAGACCAAAGGGCATTGCTTTGAACTGATAATGGCCTGAGGGCAACTTGAACCTGAGGTACTTTCTGTGGGAGCACCTGATAGGGATGTGAAAGTAGGCATCTTTGAGGTCCAGGGAGGCTAGCCAGTCTGCTGGCCTTTGAGAGGGAAGAATTATTCCCAGAGTCACTATCTTGAACCTTGGTTTTAAAAGATGTTTGTTTAGGTATCTTAGATCTAGGATGGGTCGCCACTCCCTATCTTTTTGGGGTAAGAAAGTACCTGGAGTATAGACCTTTGCCCCAGTGTAGGGTAGGAACTCTCTCTATGGCTCTTAAGGCCAGAAGAGATGAAACCTCTGCCTCTAGGGCAATGGTTTCGGAGAGACCTGCAGGTGGAAAAGATCTGGCTCTCATCTTCGGAAATTTTTTGAAGCTGAGAACCAGTCCCTGGCTTACTACTTCCAGAACCCACTTGTCTGAAGTAACAGACATCCAGTCCTGGATGCAGTAAGCCAGCCTGCCCCCTACAGGGATAGGAGAGTCGACCCGAGCAGACCCATCAGGGTGTCTGCTTGGCAGGGGCCTTAGGCCGAGTAGTGGATGTAGCCCTGCTTATCCCCCTTCTGCCTCTCCCTCTGAAGAACCTACTCTGTGAAAAGGGGGAAGAGGCCTGTGCTTGGTAGAAAGGCCTATGAAAAGGCCTGCCCCTGCCCCTAGATTGCTGCCTTTGAGGAATTGCCTTCCTCTCCTTGGCCTGAGCACTCCTATAAGTGGTCCTGTACCCATCCATGTTCTTCATGTAATTCTCTGTCTGCTCCCCAAACAGAGAATTACCCACCACAGGGAAATCCATGGCCTTAGCCTGGGTATCCTGTGAGGGGCTAGTACATCTGAGCCAAGCCATCCTCCGAAAAGCCACAGATGTAGCCATGACTCTTGATGACACATCATTGGAGTCCACAGCAGCATGAAATTGTACCTTTGATGCCTCAATCCCATCAGCGGCCACCTCCTCCAGCTCCTTGGCCAACTGGGGGGAGGCCTGTTTAGCCAGTGTCAGTACAGTATCCCACCTGGACTTCTGGTACCTGGCTGTATAGGCCATATAATTAGCCTGCCTGAGTCCCAAGAATGATGTCATGTACTGTTTCTTAGCCATTGCATCCATCTTCCTGGAGTCTTTGTCTGGGGGGTGTGAAGCCAAGGGAATATTTGCCATGTCACAGGCTGCAGCCTGCACTCCCCCAACATGGCTGCATTGCTGTTATAAAAACTCTGTATCTGACCCTGATAAGGTGTACCTCTTGTCCATCCTTCTGTCAACAGGAGGTACAGAATTAGGAGACTTTAGGATTTTTTGCGTCTGCTTCCCAAAGGACTTATGAAGGGGACTAGACAGTCTCCTGGACTCTGAGATGTTCATCATTTCAACAAAATCAGGCTCCTCCTGATCTTCCACAGCCTCCTTCATAGGAAGCTGGAGGGTTTCAGCCACTTTTCTGTAAAACAGATAGTGGGGAGGGGACTCAGAGAGTCTAGGAGGAGAAACACCAGAAGGTCTGTCTGAGGAGATGTCCGGTTCCACAGGCACATCCAGACTTTCACCATCATCACCATCATCTTCAAAATCCCTCTCCTCCTCAAACTCCAGTTCATAAAAGTCTTTAGGGGTATAATCTTGAACCGGGGGAACTGACCGAACCGAACCCCTGCCAAAAGGTGCCGGATCGGTCAGAACCGGGCTAAGCGATTCAACAATCCAAATTGCTCTGGCTATTTCCTCGGCAGGCGGAACATGAACCTCTGGATCCGAACCGGTAGATTTGTCTATGTGTTTTCTTTTTGTAGGAACCGATCCCTCAGGATCAGCTCTCCTCTTGCCCGAAGAAGTATCGCCCTGGTCAGAGGGCACTCCTTCTGGTTCGGTCAGAACCAAACCTGGCTGGCCATCTGGGTCAGCGGACTTCTCGGCTTCCTTTTCCCTAAGTCTACCTAATCTTTTTTCCAGGGTAGACTTAGGAAAGTTTTTACATATTTGGCAGTCTGTATCGAGGTGGTCAATCCCCAGACAAACACAGGTGGTGTGGGGGATCGGCCTTAGCAAAGACCTCCCCACACTCACTGCAGTGTTGAAACCCAGCAGGCCCGTTTTTTTCCTTGGGTTTCTCAGACATGGCCAACCTAGCCAAACTTACCCTTTTTTCCGCAACCTACAGGCAAGACTCCCTTATCGGTTTCTAACCGTGTTATGGGTATTGGAAAAAAACGTTGAAACACGTTGTTTTTTTAAACTGATAAGGACTGGTAACCACACACTAAAGAACAACGCAAGAATTCAATATAAAGGATCGGTTCAGCCGAACCAAACGAAAATACAAGTTTACAATTTCCACAATAACAGAGAAACTATCTAAGTACCCACGGTACCGCAGACAGAGCCTGAACCGACAATGCGGAAATAAATTCGGAATGAAACCGACAACTTTAACCAACTTTGAACTGAGCAGAAGGAGAAATCTCCGGAGTGACTGTTCAGTGAGGCGGAGTACAGAATCTGACAGTTGGGTTTCAAAGTGCTGCAGACAGAGACCTCAACTGAGCTCGAGCTCAACGTTCTATGCACTGCATAGAAAATTAACCCTCTACTCTCCAGGGCAGTTTAAAGGCTGGAGCTAACTGCAGTTTGTCAGAATACAGCAAGACTTCATGTTGTTTGTAAGATGGGTTCTCTGGTAAGGGGAGGAAATGACCCTACACCGGGCCAAGGGTGACAACCGGGAAAGATGCAGCCTTTCCAATTGCCTAGTGCAGATCGCTGTCCCTACAACCCTGGTAGCTACCTCGTTGGCGTCGTAAGATGCCCTCACTTGGTGCCTTGCTAGCTCCAGGCCATGTGCAGAGAGTGCAATGGCTTGTCTGGTTACCTCCATATCTGGCATAGAGGCTAGGAGTTGACCTAGCCTGAACCACAGAAACCTATCATAGATAGCATAGTGGGCCTGATGTGCTGAAATTGAAAGAAGCAACCATGCCGAGTAGAAAGTCCTCCTCCTCCAGAAGTCAGAATCCATAGAATCTTGATCCAGGGGCCAGTCATGGTGGGGGGCGCGAAGCCCATCAGGAGTATCCAGCTGCGTCAATCCTGACTGAGGATGAGGCGTACGACCTGGAGACTCTGGGGTGGGGCACAATACCTCTGGCTCAGATCCCTAGGGGCTGGGACTACAGAAAAGGGCCTTTGCCAGAAGCACAATGATGCCTCCTGAAAAGGAGCAGGCCAGGCAGGCACCACAAGGGTGTCCGCACTGAAATCGCCTAGGAAGGCGTGCATCGAGTGCTCTGGATTGTGCTGCGTGGATTGGGTGACATGCAGATCCTCCATAATCCTCATGAGGAAACGCTGATACTCTACGAGATCAGCAGCAGAAGAGATGTGGACAGAGGGCTTCTCTCCCCCTGAAGAGGGGGATGAAGAAGTGAAGGACCTCTGAGATCCAGGAGTTGGCTGCTCAGGGTGGTGGTGAAACACCTGTCTGTCCATGTCCCTGGCATACGAAGGGAAGTGAGCAGCCACACTCCTGAATTGCTCCCAGGAGAGAGGCCCCCTAGGACCAAGAATGCCTGGGAGCACAGGAGAAGTTGACAGAGGAGTGGGGACAAGGTCAACAGTGGAAAGCAACAGTCCTCTGTCTCGGCAACAGAGCACACCAGAGGCCCCAAGGGTAGAAGGGGCCCCAGAAAACCCTACAGCCGACAGCTGATCAGCCATTCTGGAACTGCTAGGCTCTGCCCTGAAGATTCCCCCCTGTGAGGTGATCAGGACTGTGGAATTTCAAAAGGACGGTCCCTACCCTCCAAAGACCCGGGACCTCTCAAGAAGACTGAGAGAGAAGGATGGAGGTCTGCACTATGACTCCTTCCCAAACCTGGGTGAGTCCCAGAAAGGGGTCGCCGCATCGAACCCCAACCCCTCAGAGTCTGAAAGAGCCCTTCTCTCCCTCATATAGACCAGCCTAGGCAGCTGACAACCCTGGTCAGTCCCCAAAGGGACCACCTAGGGAGTAGCACCCTTCCCTCCTGTAGGTGCTCTGATCGGCCCTAAAGTTGGGTGATCCAGGCACACTACCTGAGGGGGTACTACTACTGAGGGGGCAGAAAACCCTCCGAGTCCAGGCTTCAGAGCAATAGTGGCCTGCACCACTGACTGCTGGTCAGCACCCCTGACCCTGGACATGGGAGCAACTGCCCACCCCTCAGAGGCGGGCTGGCTCCGGTCAGTTGAGGAAACCACCAGGGTGTCCAGATGGGCTGCCAACTCCAAAGAGTCGGACAGCTTGTCTGAATCAGACTCAGACTATATCTTCGAGGAGGTAGAGACCGAAGTCCGATGCCAGACAGTATGCAGACGCCCACTGCCATCCCGACCGAAGGGGGGTACCAGTCCAGGTGTCTGCACCACAGCTGGCACTGAAATCTCCAACCGCACCATGAATGGTGCCCAAAGAAGACACAGTGCCAGGAATGGTAGCAGAAGTGGAGTTGAGGTCTGGCACGGCACCATCCCAACCCACAGCGCTGCTCACGGGCACCAAGGTCAGAGATGGCGCTGATGATGGCATCAACAGCTCACAGCACCGAGGACGACACCCCCATGGTGCCGTGTCCTTGCTCGGCACCACAAGTGGCACCAGAACTAGACACGACACCGTGCCCACCCTCGGTGCCAAGGTGAGAAGCGTTCGAAGATGGTGCCGTAGAACCTCCCATGGTGCCATCAGCACCAATGGTGCCATGAATGGCATTGACAGTGGAGATGGCACCAAGCAATGGACCGACGCCAACTACAGCACCTTCAGGGCAGTTCTCAGCAGCTTGCCTAAAATCAAGGTTAGACTGACCAGTCTGAAATTTCCTGGGTCTTCTCTGTCCCCGCTGTTGTGAAGTAGCAACACATTAGCTACCCTCCAGTGAACAATTAAACAGAATTATCAATGGCGTTGCCAGTGTTTGCCTCACCTACTGGGCCACACACTGGCAGCACCATTACCAGTATCTGCCCCATATACTTCAGCACTCTAGGGTGCAGCCCATCAGGATCAAATGATCTGTCTACCTTTGGGGTTTGAGACCCAAGTACCTTTTTTCTGATACTGGTCCAAACTCCAGTCCTCTCAACACTTTCTTTGGCCTGTGTGCCACACTCTGACAGTGGCCCTGCTCCCTCCACAGTGAATACTGAACAAAAATGTAAATTCAAACAACATGAAGTCTTGCTGTATTCTGACTATTGCAGTTAGGTCCTGCCTTTCAACTGCCCCGGAGAACAAAGAGTTAACTTTACATGGCCAGCATGGAACGTTCAGCGCGAGCTCAGTTGAAGCCCCTGTCTGCTGTTGTTTAAACTCCAATCGTTAGATTCTTTACTCCACTTCACTAAACAGTCGCTCCGGAGATTTCTTCTTTGCTCGGTTCAAAAAAAGTCGGTTAAAGTGTTGTTTTTTCGCTCGGTTTCTACCGAATTTCTGCTACTAAACCTGTTGGTTTACGTCTCTGTCTGTAGTACCATGAATACTAGATAGGTTTTGCATTTAGTTTCTGTGTGGAACTTGCAAATATTGGATCGGTTCAGTTTGAACCGATCAGATTGGTCTTAAAAAAGTTTTGAATTTATTAGAGTGTGGTAACCGGTCCGTATCAGTTCTAAAAAAACAGATTTAATTACATTTTTTCCAAGACCCGTAACACGGTCAGGAACCGATAGGGGTGTCTTGCCTGGCGGACTGCCGGAAAAAGGGTAAGTTCTGGATAGGATTGGCCATGTCTGAGAAACGCAAGAAAAAAACCGGGCCCACTGGGTTTCAACACTGTAGTGTGTGTGGGGAAGCCTTTGCTAAGGCTGATCCCCACACCACCTGTGTTTATTGTCTGGGGTTTGACCACCTCGATTCAGACTGCCAAATTTGTAAAAGTTTTCCCAAAGCTACCCTGGATAAGAGAGTAGGTAGACTGAGGGAAAGGGAGGCTGAGAAGTCCTCTGACCCAAATGGCCAGCCCGGTTCGGTTCCGACCGAACCAGAAGGAGTGCCCTCTGACCAGGGCGAAACTTCTTCAGCAAAAGGAGAGCCAATTCTGAGGAGTCGGTTCCAGTTAAAAGAAAGAGAAGAGAAAAATCATCTGGTTCGGATCCACAAATTCTTTCTCCAACCGCTGATGAAATAGCCAAAGCGATAAGGATAGTTCAATCGGTAACTTCGGTTCCAGCTGAACCGGCATCATCTGGCAGGGCTTGGTTCGGTCAGTTCCCCCAGTTCCGGATTATACTTTAGAAGAATTTTATGAACCAGAGGAGGAGGAGGGAGAGTATGAGGATAATGATGATGATGGTGATTATGAAAGTCTGGATGTGCCTATTGACCCGGACATCTCCCCAGACAGACCTTCAGATGTTTCTTCTCCTAGGCTTTCTGAGTCCCCTTCCCACTTTATGTTTTACAAGAAAGTGGCTGAAACCCTCCAGCTTCCAATGGAAGAAGCAGTAGAGGATCAGGAGGAGCCTGATTTTGTTGAGATGATGGACATCCCAGAGTCCAGGAGATTGTCTATTCCCCTCCATAAATCTTTTGGTAAACAGACATTTAAAATTCTAAAGACTCCTAATTCCATACCTCCTGTGGACAGATGAATGGACAAGAGGTATACCCTTTCAGGCTCAGACACGGAATTCCTTTCCCAGCAATGTAGCCATGTTGAGGTAGTGCAGGCTGCTGCCTGCGATAAGGCAAATATTCCCTTGGCATCACGTCCCCCAGATAAGGACTCTAGGAGGATTGATGCCATGGCAAAGAGGCAGTACATGGCAGCATCTTTGGGACTCAGGTAGGCCAACTATATGGCCTACACAGCTAGATACCAGAAGTCCAGGTGGGACACTGTGCTGGCTCTGGCTAAACAGGCCCCTGACCAGCTTGCCAAGGAGCTGGAGCAGGTGGCTGCGGATGGGACTGAGGCATCCAAGGTGCAATTTCATGCTACTGTGGACTCCAATGATGTTTCATCTAGAGTCATGGCTACATCTGTGGCCCTTCAGAGGATGGCTTGGCTCAGATGTACTAGCCTATCACAGGACACCCAGGCTAAAGCCATGGATTTCTCTGTCATTGGTAATTCTCTGTTTGGGGAGCAGACAGAGAACTACATGAAAAAGATGGACGAGTACAGGACCACCTACAGGAGTGCTCAGGCCAAAGAAAGGCAAGCCACCTCAGAGACAGCATTCCAGGGCAGGGCAGGCCCTTTCAAAGGCCTTTTACCAAGCCCAGGCCTCCTCTTCTGCTTATGCTCAGAGGGGTTCTTCAGAGGAGAGGCAGATGGGGAATGAGCAGGCCTGCTTCCCCCTCAGCCTAAAGCCCCTGCCAAGCAGACACCCTGATGGGTCTGCCCGGCCAATCCTCCAATACCTGTAGGGGCAGGCTGGCTTACTTTGTCCAGGACTGGAAGTCTCTGACATCAGACAAGTGGGTCCTGGAAGTAGTAAGCCAGGGACTGGTTCTCAGCTTCAAAAAATTTCCCAAGATGAGAACCAGATCCTTTCCACCTGCAAATCCATCAGAGACCCTTGCCCTAGAGGCAGAGGTTTCTTCCCTCCTGGCTCTCAGAGCCATAGAAAGGGTTCCTACCCTACACAGGGGCAAAGGATTGTACTCCAGGTACTTCCTAACCCCCCAAAAAACAGGAGAATGGCGGCCCATCCTGAATCTAAGATATCTGAACAAGCACCTTTTAAAACCAAAATTCAAAATGGTGACTCTGGGAATAATTCTGCCCTCTCTAAGGCCAGGGGACTGGCTAGCCTCCCTGGACCTCAAAGATGCCTATTTTCACATTTCCATCAGGTGCTCCAACAGATATTACCTCAGGTTCGAGTTGCCCTCAGGCCACTATCAATTCAGAGCAATGCCCTTTGGCCTAACATCAGCCCCAAGGGTGTTCACAAAGTGCCTGGCAGTAGTGGTTACTTTCCTAAGGAGAAAAAAGATCTCCATCTTTCCATACTTGGATGACTGGCTCATAGTGGGTCAGTCTCCTCAACCTTCCAAAGTCAGTTCTCGAGCCAGTACAGCTCCTCATCTTTATAGGGGCAGAGCTGGATACAATAAGGGCAAGAGCCTTCCTTCCCCTGGACAGGGCAAGGACCCTTATGGAACTGGCCTCTTCATTCACCCTTCAGGTGTCTTGACCAGCAAGGCATTTCCTGCAGCTCCTGGGCCACATGGCAGCCTCTACAGCAGTGGTCCAGGGGGCAAGATTTCAGAGGAGGGACATTCAGTTCCACTTAAGAGCCTTCTGGTCCCAAAGAAAGGATTCCCTTACCAAACTAGTCCCAGTGACTCAAACCCTGATCCAGGCTTTGCAATGGTGGCAGGATCAGGACAACTTGAGACAGGGAGTTCCTTTTGTCACTCAGTCTCATTCAGTGATACTTACCACAGATGCCTCCCTGTTGGGCTGGGGAGCCCACTTGGGGGATCTTACCACCCAAGGGCTGTGGTCACCTCAAGAATCTCTGCTTCACATCAATCTCTTGGAACTCAGAGCAGTGTTTCTGGCACTGAAAGCCTTTTCCAAATCTATACAGAACAAGGTGGTCCAGATCAGAACAGACAATACCACCACAATGTGGTACATCAACAAGCAAGGAGGCACTCGATCTATGGCTTTGTGCACAGAAGCAATGAAGCTGTGGTCTCTGGCCTATTCCCTGCAAACCTCTCTGATTGCAGTTCACCTCCCAGGGAAGGACAATGTCCTAGCAGATGCTCTCAGCAAGATATCCCAGGGCCATCACAAATGGACCCTTGATCCCCTAGTTTTGAAAGTGATTTTCTCAAGATGGGACACTCCACAGATAGATCTTTTTGCAGCCCCAGACAATCACCAACTTCCTCTCTTTTGTTGCAGATTCCCCAGTCTTGGGTTCAGTCCCCCTGGATGCTCTGATTCTGAATTGGGAAGGGAAATTCCTGTATGCTTTCCCCCCCTTCCCTCTCCTGTTCAAAGTGTTAGTCAAGATCAGGTCTCAACCATGCAAAGTGATTCTGATTGCTCCAGACTGGGCCAGACAGCCCTGGTACCCACTGTTGCTGTCCTTAGCAGTCCACCTTCCCCTGTCTCTTCCCAGGAATTACAACCTGTTGATATCCTCTCAGGGGAGGATTTGGTATCCGAACCTCAAATCTCTCAATCTCAAGGCATGGCTCTTGAAGAGTTAGAGTTTGCTGATCTACACCTTTATCAAGGGGTTCTGGATATCCTTAAGGCTTCTCGAAAGCCTTCCACCAGAAAGACTTACAACTCCAAATGGAAAAGGTTCACTATTTGGTGCTCTAATAAGCATATTTCTCCAGAATCTGCTGGGTTGCCTACAGTCCTGGACTACATGGTTCATCTTAATGGCTTGGGACTTAGGCCAGCTACACTTAAAGTGCATCCGGCAGCTGTTTCTGCCTTCTTGTCAGTAGGCAAGTCCTCTCCTCTGTCAGCCCATCCTGTGTTTTGTAAGTTCTTCAAGGGATTGATGCACACCAATCCCCCCTCCCTCTTTAGGGACCCTGCTCCTGCTTGGGACCTTAATGTTTGCATTGCTCAGCTTATGCAACCACCCTTTGAGCCTTTGTCCTTTGCAGAGCTTAAGTTCTTGACTTGGAAAACTGTTTTTGGTAGCCATTACCTCTGCCAGGCGTATCAGTGAATTGCAAGCCCTGTCAGTGGAGCCTAATTTCATCCCTTTCCATAGAGATAAAGTGGTCCTAAGAACTAACAGGAAGTTTTTGCCTAAGGTGATTTCAGATTTCCACCTTAATCAGTCTATATCTCTCCCTGTTTTCTTCACTGATCATTCCTCCTCTGGAGAGAGGAGGCTGCACAGCTTGGATGTTAAAAGGGCCCTCAGCTACTACATAGAGCACACCAAGGGTCACAAGTTTGAGTCCCTCCAGTTGTTCCTCACATATGGAGAGGTTGGTAAGGGCAAACCTGCCACTAAAAGATCTATTGCCAGGCAGATTGTCTCTTGTATACAATTCTGCTATGAAAAACTGGGCAGAACCCCACCCTCAGACCTGAGGGCTCACTCTACTAGAGGTTCAGCTGCTTCCCTGGCTGCTGCCAGGGATATTCCTATCTTAGAAATTTGTCAAGCAGCCACCTGGAAAACAGTCCATACATTCACCAAGCATTACTCTCTGGATATCCAGGCTAGGAGTGATGCTCGGTTTGGCACAGCAGTACTTCAGAGCCTATTCCCAAAGTAGGTTCTGTCCCTCCTCCATGGAGGTACTGCTTGGTAGTCTGCAATAGTCAGAATACAGCAAGACTTCATGTTGTTTGAAGAAAAAATTACTCACCTTAGTAATGTTGTTTCTTCTAATGGAGTCTTGCTGTATTCTGACCTCCCTCCGGCCTCCCCTCTCAGAACCTGGTTTTTGGGATGTGGGTGGGCAGGAGCAGTGTTGGCACCTTAGAGGTGCCCCTTTTTCACCCTCCTTTATTTTGGGTGTTTGTTGTGTTTTGTTTTTGGCTTTCCTGACTTGAGTCTTTGGTTTGAAACCAAAAAACCCTTTTTTAATAAATTTAGTTGCCAATTGGCTAGTGTGAGTTTTACAGTTTCCACACAGAACTTGTGGTGAGTATTGCTCGTAAAGATCTGACGGTTGGAGTTTAAACAACAGGAGACAGGGGCTTCAACCAAGCTCGCGCTGAACGTTCCATGCTGGCCATGGAAAGTTAACTCTTTGTTCTCTGGGGCAGTTGAAAGGCAGGACCTAACTGCAACAGTCAGAATACAGCAAGACTCCATTAGAAGAAACAACATTACTAAGGTGAGTAATTTTTTCTTAACTACCTAGCGTAATTCTTGATCTTCTTGAACGAGGTCTCCACAACTCATTCACACTAATGGGACTATGCTGGAGGCACTAGGACCGAGCGGGAGCCAAAAATCTTCAGGAGGGTCAGCGCTGAGGTAGGACCGTGCATGCGTGGCATCACGAGGCTGGCTCGTGCCTGTAAAAGCTATCTCAGCATCAACCCTCCAACCACCTCAGTACCTTTTTTACCAAGGAGGTGCAGCATAAATTAAGCTAGGAAACTAACCTAATCCGGACATAAGATAGTCCGTATGACCCATGTAAGAAGGGTCAACTCAACAGTGTCGTCACAGCCTACCCAACGAAGGAGTGAAGACCAGAAACAGGATGAGTGAGCTTGGGGGATGGTGGGTGGGCGTGTGAATGAGTGGTTGAGATTTCGTCCAAGAAGATCAAGAATTAAGGTAGGTATGTAATTTTCATATCTTCCTGGACTAAAAGTCTCCACTACTCATTCACACAAATGGAAGAGTACCGAGCTGAAAGCAATCCCCCAAATAGAGCAGCAGGAAAAAGGAGCTCAGGACAAAAGTCCATTAAGGATTGTCCTGCCAAAAGAAAGGTGCTGTCTGGCAGGGACAGGGACATCCAGAGCAGAGTGCAGAGCTCCAAGTGGCCGTGTTACAAATGTCTGCGATGCGCACATTCCAAATCTCTACCAGGAATGCTGCAACTGCTCTTGTAGAGTGGGCATAATCCCAGCCTTCCAACTTGATCTGCACCATTGAGTAGCAATGGTGAAGGCATGCTACCAACCATGCTGAAATGCATCTGATGGCAACAGGCTGACTCAGCCGGGCTATGCTGAATGATTCAAAGATTTGTTTGGATTTGCGAATCTCCTTCGTTCTGTCGATGTAAAAACGCAAAACCCTCTTGACATCCAGGGAATGAAGGGTGCGTTCCCCTTGATTCTGGAAGTTGGCAAAATAGGTCAAAGGACCAAGGGCTGGTTAAGGTGAAACTCCGAAACCACCTTGGGTAAGAATTTAGGGTGTGTTCTGAGAACCACCTTGTCCTTGTAAAATACCATGTGGGGGGTCTGTGACCAAGGCATGTATTTCAGAAACTCTGCGAGCAGAGGTAATGGCCACTAGGAATGCAGCCTTCCAGATCAGAAACTTCAAGTTGCAGGTTGCTAGGGGCTCAAAGGGCTTACAAGTGAGCATGTCTAGCACGAGGTTGATATCCCACATGGCCACCAGTCTCCTGACAGGGGGCCTAGTGTACAGGATGCCTTTAAGGAATCTCCTAACAGCAGCTGAGCCAGCGACATATTCTGCACTGGCTCATGGTAGGCAGAAATCATGCAGAGGTGTACTTTCACTGTCGAGTATTTCAGTCCTGCATTCGACAGGTCTAGGAGGTATTCCAACACTTTACTTGGTGGGTAAAGGGGTCCCAGATGGACTTTGCTCATCAAATGGAAAAGCGTTTCCACTTTGCCATGCAAGTCTTCCTAGTGGATGGCTTGCACGCTGCTAAGAGGATTTCTGAGATTCTTTGTGAGACATTAAACTTACTCACTTCTATCTCCTCAGGAGCCAGGCATGGAGATGAACAGAGCGCAGGTTGGGATGGACCACAGGTCCCTGTGTTAGGAGGTCCATTTGTACAGGAAGTTGCCTTGGAGGGACTTCCGATAATCTGTTGATCAATGGAAAACATATCAGATGAGGCCAGCCTGGGGCAATGAGAATCATCCTGCTCCCTTGTGCCTCCAACTTGAGCAGCACCCTCTGAATTAATGGAGGAGGAGGAAATGCATGCAGAAAGCTTCTTGTCCACCACAGTCTGAATGCATCCTGACAGAAAACACCAGGTTCTGGATTTCTGGAGCAGAGCAGAACAGAGGCAGTTTTACATTGCGTGGGGATGCAAAAAGGTCCAGGTCCGTAGTGCCCCACTCATCGAATAGTGAGTGCACGACATCTAGGGTGAGCGACCAATCGTGCGGATTTGCCTCTGTTCTGCTAAAGTGATCTGCCAGATCATTCTGGACTCCTGGCAGGTAGACCACCTGGATCAGAGCATCATGCTTGAGGCACCACTCTCACACTCTCATTGTTTTTCTGCACAGAGGGTGAGAGTGTGCGCGTCACCCTGCTTGTTGATGTAATACATTATGGCCTTGTTGCCCATCTGAAGGAGGATTACTTTGAGATGGAGAACATCCTTCTGGGCTTGGACAGCGTACATAACAGCTCTCATCTCCAAGACATTTATGTATAGATGGTACTCCTCCCAGCTCCACACCCCTTGAGTGTGGAGGTCCTGGAAGTGAGCTCCCCAACTGGTCAGAGATTTATCTGTGGTGATGGTGACATGGGGTTCTAGTGGGGCAAAGGGTAGACTTGGAGAAGCCTATCTTTTTGAGTCCACCATGCAAGTGACCTCATCAGAGGCTCTGTTACCTTGATGTGGAAGGATTGCAAGTGTGTGGTCAGTGACCACTGAGTGCTGAGCATCTACTGTGTGGTTCTCATGTGTAGGTGGGCTAGAGGCACTGTGGATATGGACAATACCATGAGATCTAGCATCTGATGCATAGAGAGAGCTCGAACAGATTTGTTCTCTCTGATGAAGTGAGCCATCTGGAGAATGTCATCTCTCCTATCCTCTGGAAGGAAGGCCTTTGCCCTGGAGGTGTCCAGAAGGGCTCCTATGAAATGAAGCTGTTGGGAGGGCTGAAGCTGTGATTGTTCCAGGTTCAGTAGTATCCCCATAGAGGTGAGGAACATAGAAGCTGTGGAGACTGCTTCCTGTGTTTCCTGTTTGTATGGGCTTGCCAGGAACCAATCATTCAGGTATGGGTACACTTGAATGCTGAGTTTTCTGAGATGCACCATGAGTACCACAAATCACTTTGTAAAGACCCGTGGCGCCGAGATCCCAAAGGGCAGGCCTCTGAACTGGTAGTGCTGACCCAGAGCCACAAAGTGGAGGTACTTGTGGTGGCTTGGGTGCACCAAAACGTGCTGGTAGGTGTACTGCACGTCCAGGGATGCCAACCAGTGGTACTGATGAATCAGCGGTAGTAAAGTTCCCATAGAGATCATCTTGAACTTTTCTTTGAACAAATATTTGTTCAACTTTCTTAGATTGAGAATAGGGCGCATGCCACCTATTTTGTTTGGCACTAGGAAGTAAGGGGAGTAGAACCTCATGTTCCGTTCTGCCTGTGGAACCACTTCTACTGCCTTGTTTTTCAGAAGGCCTGGAATCTCGAAAGTAAGAAGGTCTGACTGAGCGATAGACAGATTGGACTGCCGCTTGGGTGGAAGATCTGGAGGGATCGCTGCAAAATTGAGGGAGTATCCCTCTTGAATAATCCAGAGGACCCATTTGTTCATTGTAATGGATTTCCACCAGCTGTAAAACTGAGTCAGACGACCTCCTACTGCTGAAGCAGTTTCCACCTCAGGCAGCTGAGGTGGGACCTGGGCCGGGTCTTCAAGAGGGTGGCACTGAGTGCTTTCAGGGAGTGTGCCTTCTGCTGCATTTGCTTTTGCAGCTGAGGGGTTTGGTTCTTGCTAAAAGCTCCTCAGTCCTTACCTCAAAAAGACTGCCTGTTATGAAACTGTTGACAGTTTTGGCCAGTTTGGCAGTCTTAATGGCAGCCCTGGTTTTCTGGGTGGCCTCCAGTGCCTGCTCTGCCTGTGGGCCAAACAGATAAATACCTTCAAAGGAGAAATTCATAACTCTGCAGAGCATCAGTTGTGAAGCCTGAAGTCCTGAGCCAGGAATGTCATTGGGTATAAATCCCAGCTGCTGCTGCCCTAGAGGCAGTGTCAAAGGCATCCACAGCAGCTTTCAGTTGCTGATTGGTGTACTCTATACCCCTGGTAATGGTCTACAGAAGCTCTGCGTTGGTGTCAGACTCCTGGAGATTCTTGACCGTTGATTTGAGTGAGTGCTAGAGGGTATACTCATACTGAGGGGAAATGGCCCTGGTAGCTAGCTATGCATACGCCCAGGGCTGCTGTGGCAAACATCCATTTTCCCAGAGTGTCGATCTTGAGGAACTCTTTATTCACAGGGTGAGCCGTGGATTCCTGGGGGATAAACTGACAAAATGGTTGGAAGAGTGGCAACTAGGGTTTAATGCAAAGAAGTGCAAGATCATGCACATAGAGAAGAAAAACCCTGAAGCCACCTATAGGCAAGGCCACTATTGTTCGGTTTTTACCGGAAAATCCGGTAAAATTCTGGAATTAGGGTTGCCTGAAGACCGGTAAAAACAAAGATTTCATGGAATCTGGCATTTTATATCAGATCAGTAAATCTACAAAACTTGCGTTTTTCTTTTAGTTCCTTCCTGTACTATTTTCAGTTTTCTTTATTTAATGCTCTGTATATTAAGCCTTCTTTAATTCTGATTATTTATGCACATACTAAAAGAATGATAGCGGAATCCCGGTAAAATCCGAAAATTAGAGTAACAATCACCAGTGCAATTCCGGAATCTGAAGTCTTGGAAACGGAATTTCATTATTTTAATCACCGTAAATCATTGGCCTTGCCTATAGGCTGGGAGGGGAGTTGCTGGCAGTCACAAGGTAAGAAAGAGACTTGGGCATCATCATCACAGATGACCTGAAATCATCCAAGCAGACCACTAAAGCAGTAGGTAAGGCTATGGGGATGTTGGGGTGTATTAGTAGGGGTATCACAAGTCGGAAGAGGGAGGTAGTAATCCCTCTTTACAAGACACTGGTTAGGTACCATACGGAGTACTGCGTGCAGCACTGGAGGCCACACCTTCACAAGGACATTAACCAAATTGAGGCAGTCCAGAGAAGGGTAACCAAAATGGTGCAGGACTGCATCAGAAAACATATGAGGGCAGATTAATGGAGCTCAATATGTATACCCCAGAGCAAAGGAGGGAGAGAGGTGATATGATTGAAACATTCAAACACCTTAAGGACATTAACAAGGTGAAAGAGTCTAACATTTCAGTATAAGAAAAATAGCAGGACAAGAGGACACAACATGAGATTAGAGGGAGGCCGATTAAGGGGTAATGTGAGGAAGTTCTTTTTCACAGAAAGGGTGGTGGATACATGGAACGGCCTACCTCAGGAAGTGGTGGATATGAATACATTGCAGGACTTCAAACAGGCATGGGATAGGCATAAGGGAACAATACAGATGAGTATGAATACATAGGCCATTGACAAAGGCCGATGGCACATTCATAAGGTAGAAAAAGAAATGGGCAGACTGGATGTGCCTTGCAGTCCTTATCTGCCATCAACTTCTATGTTCTCCGTCAGTACCATCAGGGCATCTGCAAAGGCTTGTGAGTCAAGGACTGGCCTGTCTTTAGTGGGGACATACTTTTTTTTTTCCATTTAGATTTTATTGAGAGTTTCAGTTGTCATACAGAATAAAACCCGTTATAACACATTTTGTTGTACATAACTGACATCATCTTACATACAGAAAAGCATTTAATCTTAATTCTTGTAACCCATGACATTTTATTCCAGTACAAATTAATTTAGTACTTTCTCTTCTTTTTTCACAGGTGGTTCTAATAGATCCTTCCTTGTCTGGGAGGTTCTTCAATCATTTTCTGTACTTTTTGTTACTTCTTCCTTATTAAGAATTGAAAAAATATAAATCCTGTTTCTGCAAATCCAACATTTTATGTTGTTCAATAAACAGATATTCTTTTGAAAAGTATACTTTGTATGTGGTGTAGTCATTACTCTCTTATTTTTCAATTTAATAATTAAAAACTTCAACAAACAAACATTATAAAAAAAGAACACAATACAATACATTGGGTGCTATGTGGCTCTTCCAATAGCTATAATAAAAGGGCTCCTTATTTTGATACTGAATCATTCTAACCCATCTCATTCTGGTTGCTTCAGGCCGAAATGGGTTTACCTTGGTCATGACAGTATACATCAGAGAGTACAGGCCTTGCATCTCTTTTCTCTCCACTCTCCCCCCAAGGTGTCTCCAACTGGAATTTTTCTATAGGTCAAATTTATTTATTTATTTATTTATTGAAAATGTTTCACCAGGAAAAGCACGCTGAGCAAAAAAATGCTCGTCTCACGGTGCGACCTGGGGGAGGGGGTTTACAAAGGAGGCAGGTATACATACAATAGTTGAACTCACAGTAGCATAATATGGAAAATGTACATAGTTGGGAGGGATTACATTTGAACTTATACATAGGCAGTGCAGTACAGTACAGCGCAGACACAGTAAGTACAGATATACAATTCATGGATTCACAGCGAGGAAGAACAGTACAGGACATGATCATAAGGCAAGGTATACAATACAAGGGTAAACCTTGAGGCAAAAACATGAAATGCATAAGTGCAAGTTACAGAACGGAGGTAGTAATAGCAGGAATTGAATGACTGTAGTGGAGGTTGAGCTTCAGAGAGATGCATCACATAGAGAGGGAGGATTTGGAGTGAATATGGGGGGAAGAGATGGAGGGGGAGGAAACGTAGGTGAGAAGGGGAGAGGTATAGGTGAGGAGAGAGTGGGGATGGGGAGCTTAGGTTGAGTAGGGCGAGGGGAAGGGAGGGAAAGAGAGTGAGGGGGAGGAAGTAGAGGGAGTATAAGTGCACGGGGGGGCACAGTAATTGCTCCGGCACAGAACCCTCTCCCTCTTCATCCATATATAGTGAAAGAAGGGCATCCATCTAGTATTATATAGCTCCTTTTATAGCCTTAATCTCACTGTGATGGCTTCAGTATGTTTAATATTGTTTACGATATGTAACCACTGTTTCGCATCCGGGGGCACTATGGATAGCCACCTCTGGGTGATTGCCTTTAAAGCTGCTACTGTAAGTATCTTACATAGATATACCTCAGAGGCTTTATTTAATGTTTCAGGTATAAGACCCAACACCATATTAGATGCTGTAAGTGGGAATGGGAGTGACAGCATTTTTTGTATGATGTGCTCTATCTTCTCCCAAAAAGGGGTGAGCACAGCACAGCTCCAGAATATATGAAAATGGGTAACTTGGCCATTACAATCTCTCCAGCATTTATCAGTATTCGTTGTGTTATAATGTTTGGTGATAGTGGGAACTGCAAAGAATCTAGTGAGCACTTTCCATATAAACTCTCGCCAAGGGCTAGTGTTTGTAGTCTTATGGATATTGCCCCATACCCTGATCCACTGGTCTTCTGCTAGCTCTGGCATTCCCTCTTCCTCCCACCTATCTTGGATTCTCTGGCAGCCTAGCTTACTCACATTCTCCTGCATTATTATGTATAGATTGGAGATTAATTATTTAGTATCACCAGATAAAACTTTGTTATAAATCATTACTACCCCTGGAGCAGGGTCTCCCATTAGAGCTCTGGTTCCCAGCCAATGCATGACATAGTACCTACATTGCAAATAACGATAAAAATCCTGCTGTGGCATTCCATATTATTTTTTTAGTGTATCAGATTCTACTACAGTATTATTTTCTATCAAATGTTTCAGAGTTCTTACTCCAGCTTTCTCCCATCTTTCAAAACAGTTATCCCAATCCATGACCGGGAAGTCTAGCAAGAGTCTAAGTGGAATATATTGCCAGATTGGTTCTGAGATTTTCCATTTCTGTCTAGCCCTAATCCATACTGACATGGAGTGTCTTGTCCACCTATTATTAATTTTAGGGATCATGGATGTTGTTACTGTCCATGGCAGATACTGTAGTGGTATATCTCCCGTATCTTCTCCTTCAAGAGCCCACCAACCTGTCTCTCCTGTATTTGAAGTCATTCTTAACAAGGGCAGTAGTTGTGCTGCTAGGTAATATGAGGGCAAATGGTTCAAACCAAACCCTCCCTCTGACTTAGGGGCTAGTAATATCTGTCATTTTAGTCAAGGTCGACGCCCACTCCATATGAAGTCAGATAATTTTTTCCTTAATATCTTCCAATCCCTGCACATCACTGCTATTGATAGTGTGGAGAAAAGGAACAGTAATCTTGGTAATATGTTTTGTTTGATTGTGTCTATCTTATGCGAAAATGAGAATGGAAGCCCGGCCCATCCTTTTAAACCTGAGTAAATTTGGGTAAGTAGGGGGTATAGTTAAGTGCATATAATGTATTTAGGTTTCTAGGGATCCAAATGCCCAGATATTTTACTTTTTCCTTTCCTATTTTAAAGTGGAGAGAGGACGCTTCTTTCAGGGCCGAATTTTTTGTTGGTAGAACAAGACCTCTGATTTATCTTGATTGATTTTAAACCCTGACAACATGTCATACCTTGACAATAGGTCTAACAAATTTGGTAATGATACCTCTGGATCTGACGTATATATCAAGGTATCATCAGCATATAAGGATACTTTGTAATGCTGGGAGCCTAGCTCCACTCCTTTTATCTGTTGGTGCTCCCTAATTGCTGCTTCAAGGGGTTCTAAACTGATTGTGAAAAGAAGGGAGATAATGGGCATCCCTGCCTAGTACCTCTATAGATTCCAAAGCTCTCAGAAGTTACCCCATTAACCTTAACTCTGGCTGATGGGGGATGATAGCACATCGAGACCCACTGCAGAAATTGGAAGTCTATTCCACAATGTTCCATTACTGTTTTTAGAAAAGACCAATTTAGGTGGTCAAAAGCCTTTTCTGCATCTAAAAAAAAAAATCCCCAATTGGGGCATTCCATACTACTACTACTACGTGTTATGATATTTAATAGTTTTCTAATGTTATCTAACATTAACCTTCTTGGAATAAAGCCAGTTTGATCCTTGTGAATTATTGATTCAATATGTTTTTGTAATCTAGCTGCTAATATTTTAGTAAAAATCTTTAGATCTTGGTTTAAAAGTGAGATCGGGCGGTTAGCGTCGCACTGATCCACAGGTTTGTTCGGTTTTGGTATAACACTTATCAGGGCTTGATCCCACGAGGAAGGGGTACATTTTTCTTCTAGACAGGCATTAAAGACCCTAGCCAGTATAAGTGTTATAGAGTCCCCAACTTGTTTGCAAAATTCTGAGCTGAAGCCATCTGGCCCCAGGGATTTACCAGTTGGCAAATTTTGGATCACCCTCTTTATCTCATGTTCTGTAATATCTGTGTTCAGGTCTCGATGTGCTGCCTCCCCTAATTTGGATAATTTTAATTTGTACAGGAACTGTTTGGTTTCTGCTATGACACTCTCTGGTGAGTTCGGGTCTGAGTATAGTTTTTTACAATGTAATCTAAACTGTTCTGTGATTTCTCTAGGTCCTGTCCAAGGGGCATTTGGAGAGCTTTTGTTTTTAATTTGGGCTACCCAATGGGTTGCTTGTTGCTTTCTTAGTCTATATGCTAATAGATGTGCAGCTTTACCTCCTATGTCCTGATATTTGCAGTTTGAGAAACTTATGGCTTTCTCTTGTTCCATTTTAGTTATTTGGTCCCAAATGGAGCATAGTTTTTTAAAGATTTTCTGGGAGTTGGGATTTATTTTATGTTGGTTTTCTAGATCCTCTTGTTCCTTCAGTAATTTACTGAGGGTCATGTACTGTAGTTTTTTCTGGGCTGCTGCAAAGCTTACGATGTCCCCGCTTATTACTGAAACATAGAAACATAGACTTTGACGGCAGATAAGGACTGCTAGGCCCATCTAGTCTGCCCATTTCCCTACCTACAGGATAGGCCGCAGATCCTAGTTAACCAACAGCCTATGTCTTCCTACCCCCCACAAGAATTGCCTTATGTCTGTCCCATGCATTCTTGAATTCTCCCACAGTTTTAGACCCACAACCTCCTCAGGAAGGCTGTTCCATGCATCCACTACCCTCTCTGTGAAATAATACTTCCTCACATTGCCCTAGAACCCCTCCTTCTATCTTTAAATTGTGTCCCTTGTTCTTGCAAGTCTCTTTTCTGAAAATGCTACCCTCTTGGACTTCGTTGATTCCACTGAGGTACTTAAAAGTTTCTATCATGTCCCCCCTCTCCCTTCTTTCCTCAAGGGTATACATATTAAGCTCCTTTAGTCTCTCCTCATACGGCTTCTCTTGCAGACCCTGCACCATTTTAGTTGCCCTCCTCTGGACTGCCTCTATCCTGTCTATGTCCTTGCGGAGATGGGGTCTCCAGAACTGGACACAGTACTCAGATGGGTCTCACCAACTGTCTGTACAGAGGGATAACAAATTCCCTGTTTTCTGCTGCTGATGCCTCTCTCTATGCATCCCAGTATACCCCCAGCCCTCCCTACTGCCTTCTCACATTGCTTGCTAACCTAAGGTCATCTGATATGATTACCCCAGGTCCCTTTCCATTTTGTTGTTGTTACTACCTCCCACCCATTGTGTATTCTTCCCTGGGTTCTTGTTTCCCAGGTGCATTATTTTGCACTTCTTTGCATTGAATCCTAGCTGCCATACTTCTGACCATTCCTCCAACCTTGCCAAGTCCCTTTTCATCCTTTCCACGCCTCTTGCGTATCAACCCTGTTGCAGATTTTGTGTCATCTGCAAAAGGCATACTTTTCCTTCCAGTCCCTCTGCAATGTCACTGATGAAGACATTAAAAGGACTGGCCTAATAATGAACCTCCAGTGTCCCCACTAGTAACCCCTTTCTTCAGAATGGACTCCATTTACAATTACCTTCTGTGTCCTGTTGTCCAGCCAATGTTTTACCCAGGCTACCACCCTGGGTCCCACTCCCAGGCTGGTTAATTTGACTATCAATCTTTTGTGTGGGACTGTGTCAAATGCCTTGCTAAAGTCTAGGTAGGCCATGTCCACAGCCCCTCCCTGGTCTACTACTTTGGTCACCCAGTCAAAGAAATCTATTAGATTCGTCTGACATGACCTTTCCGCTGTGAACCCTTGCTGCCTTGGGTCCTGTGCTCCACTGGCCTCTAGGTGCTCGACTATTCTTTCCTTCAGAAGTGACTCCATCACTTTCCCTACCACAGAGGTCAGACTGACAGGTCTGTAGTTTCCTGCCTCTGTCTTGGACCCACTTTTGTGAAGCGGAATCACATCCTTCCTCCAGTCCTTGGGTACCACACCATCCTCCCATGATTTATTAAAAGAGTAGCCAGTGGTTTCACTAGTCCCTCCCTTAATTTTTAGAATTCTGGGGTGAATTCCATCAGGACCCATTGCTTTCTCCACCTTCAGTTTTAGGAGTTCTTGCAGAACCCTTTCTTCTGTGAAAGGACTGGGATTGACCCCCTATCAAGAGTGCTTCTGTTAATTGGATTAGGCACTTCCCCCTCCTCTTTTGAGAATACTGAGCAGAAATATCCGTTCAGTATTCCTGCTTTTTCACTGTCCCCCTCTGCCCACCCACTGTTCTTTCTATTCAGCCTCACTATCCCTCCCTTTGTTTTTCTATGCTAGCTGATGTACCTATAAAAGGTTTTATCCCCTTCTTAACTAAGTTGGCTATCTTTTCCTCAGTTTGGGCCTTTGCTATTCTGACTTCCCTTCCTGCTTCCTTCTGCCTTAACTGGTACAGCTCTCTGTCCTGCTCCTTCTGTGTTTCCTTATACTTCCGAATGCTATCTTTCCTTCCTGACTTTCACAGCCACCTCTTTTGAGAACCATAGTGGCTTTTTCTTTCGCTTTGATTTGTTCATTTGCTTCACACAAAGGCTTGTTGCCTCTGTGATGGCAGTTTGATAATTCCCCATTGTTGCTCCACACCTCCTTCTAGCCTGTTTGCTAGTGCTTTTCTGAGGCACTCTCCCATCTTGCCAAAGTCAGCCCTCCTAAAGTCCAGTACCCTCACTTTTGCATGGCTTGACTCTGTGCTGAGTTTAACGTGAACCACACTGTTTGATGGTCACTTGTCCCCAGATGGCAACCCACTTCTAGATCTGAGATCCTCTCACTGCCCCGCTTGAGAGTATGAGGTCTAAGATTGCTCCCTCATGAGTGGGTTCGAAACTAGCTGTCTAATGCCTGCCACCTGTAGGGCATCAAGAATGGCCCTGCTCTTGGATGTGGCTGCAGCAAATGTGCTCCAGTTAACATCTGGCATATTCAGGTCTCCCATCAACAGTATCTCCCCTTTCTCTGCCATTCTAAGAATGCCTTCTATCATATCCTTGTCCATTCCTTCCCCTGATATGGGGGTCTGTACACAACCCCTGAGCGGATTGTGGTGCCCTTTACAGTCTCCAAGGTGACCCACAGTGCCTCCTCTCCTCCCTGTTTACTCTTTTGTTCAGTTGCTTTTATCCCTTCCTTTACATAGAGAGCTACTCCTCCCTCTCTCCCTGCCTGTCTCTCCTGTATGTTATGTACCCTGGTATGTTAACATCCCAGTCATGGTTCTCTGTGTACCCATGTTTCTGTGACTGCTAGATATCCAGGCATCCTCTTCCATTAAGGCCATCAGCTCAGGAGCTTGTTGCCCAGACTATGAGCATTGGTACTCATTACCTCCATTTCCTGATGGCCTTACTCCCTTTTGCCTCATCCCTGTCCTTCTTGCCTTTGTCACTTTCTCCATTTACCCCTGCCCTCTCCTATCGACACCTCTATGTCGGTGTTTGCCACACTTACTACCGTGATTATTTGGGGGCTAGGATTTTCCTGCTCCTTTCTAGTGCCTCCCCTGGCTAGTTTAAAAGCTTGCCAATGAAGCATTTAAACCTATCACCTAGGGATTCTGGTTCCTCCCGGACAGATGCAGCCCATCATGCCAGTATAGGCTTGCATCACCCAGGTGGACCCCCAGTCCCCAATGAAGCTAAATCCCTGAGCTCCACACCAGTTTTTCAACCACTGATTGAATCCATGGTGCGGAACATCCTAGCCTCTCCTATGCCATAGATGGCAGCACCTCCAGAAGGTTATCGAAGTGCTACTTGACTAAGGCCCTCCCAATCTCCACAAACTCTTCCTGCACTTCCCTAATCCCTTTCTTAGCCAGGTCATTTGTCCCTAGGTGGACAATGACATCCAGCTCCCTCCCCTGTGCAGCTGCTCCGGCAATCCTGAGGATTCGCTTCCTGTCCCTGCAAGCCATGGCACCAGGCAGGCACCTTACCTCCCTCTCCCCTTCATCCCCCAGGACTCCCCCCCTACTGCTTTAATAGTTTCCCAGGTAGAGAGGACTAAACAATTCTGGGCTGTATTAAAGTCATAAATTTCCTGGATTGTTTCTTTTAGCTGTTTCACAAATAATGAATTACTCAGCAAGGATAGTGGGGATGTACTTTCTATATATAAACTTAGCCACAGAAGAAATAAGCACTGGTCTGTTCCATACCACTTTTGAAAGGGTCTCAAAAGAGGGTTGCACTGGTGTTGTCAGGTCTACAGGGATCTCAGGAATATGTAGATATCACAGGTGCAAAAGCTTCCTAGGGTCCACAGCAGAGGTCTGGAGGGCCAAGGTGGATACCATGTTCTTCAGCAAAGATTTAAAAGAAAGATCTTCAACCACAGGCTCAGCTAATGCAGAGAGCTTAATTTCTAGCCCTTAAAACGAGTCTTTGTCCATGTCTTCTGACAGGTGTAGATCAGGATCAGACTCATCAAAGTCCCCCTCCACCCCAGAAGGGTCAGCAAAGATAGGAAAAGAGGGAGGGAGTGCTGGAGGTGCAACCCTTAGAATTGGTGTCAAGAACCCCGGAGCTTTATTCAGCATTGGCACCACACTCAGCGTCAGCATCACATTCAGTGTTGGCACCAACAACGGCGCCGCAGCTGAAGCTGGATGAGCAATTGGGGTCCCCAACACCAGGAGGCCTAAAGGCCACAACACCACTGGAGACTCCCTGTAACAGTTGAAAAGAGGAGGAGGAGAATGCAGTACCTGTGTCAGCCATGTTAGGGGGAAAGGAACGAGGGGATGGTGTCGATGCCACCAAAGAAGGTGCAGTGCGATCAACCTGACCCAAGTGCCCCGTCTATGGACCAATGGCCCCTAGGTCTGAAGGCCCCAGGACTGAGCCCACAGGTAAGGGCAGTCAGGACAGCCGACGAACCTACTGGTCCATAAGAGCGGCCCAATAATGAAACTGCTCACTGTAGGCCCTGGTGGGTCGGGGCTCCAGAGTTGAGGATCATGGCTGCCAGGGACAGTGGCCATGGGAGACCCTGAAGGAGTCGGCCTACCATCCCCCGCCACCGATGGATCTCTATGCAGACATACCAGAGGGTGACCATGAGTGGTACTGCTTCTTCTTCGACCGGTGGGAGGAAGATGAGCTCGAGGTTGAGTGGTGCCAGGTCCCCAACTAGGAACAGGAACAGGCCTGCTTCTTTTTGTGCTTTTGGAAGGACCACCCCTCCTCCTGAGCACCGGACTGCCCGTGGTCAGACCCCCCCTTCTGAAAAGGGTGGTGGACAGGACAGAATCCAGCAGCACTGCCAGAACAGCTTTCAGGCGAAGTCTCCCTACTGCCACCAGCATCGTTCATAGTCGACTCCATTGATGGCAGGCTGAAGAATTCTTTTTATTTCTTTTAAATAAAGTATACTATTAAGGCTACGTCCTAAATGAATACTGAATGACTAAAGCTGCTGTTATATAGACGTGAAGATTCGACTCTTGGTGGGCGAGCATCATCACTGAAATGCACTCAACAGTGGGGAAAAAAGGAACTGAGGTGGTTGGAGTGTCGACGCCGTGACAGCCTATACAGGCACGAGCCAGAGTCATGGTGCCGCGCATGCACAGTCCTACCTTGACGCCGGCACTCCTGAAGATTTTTGGCTCGCGCTGGGTCCTAGCACCTCCAGTGTAGTCCCATTATTGCGAATGAGTGCTGGAGACTTTTAGTCCAAGAAGATCTAATCATTCAGTACATCAGCTGTTTTATCACCCTCCTGTATCCTTGTTCTTTCCTTCTTTAATCTGATAACACCCTCCTTAGTTTTCCTTTTTTTCTCTAATGTACAGTACCTAAAGAAGGTTTTCTACTGCAAGGTACTTGTTGATTCCCTTGGTAAGCAGAAATTTGTCTAGGCCTACCCTGAAACCCTGTACTATCTTTATATCCAGTGTGTCTACTGATAGGCAGCTCCACAGATTCATCACACTCTGGAAGAAAAAGTACCTCCTAATGCTGCCCCAGAATTACCACCTCTGAGCGTTTCAGGGCGTGTCCCTGCATCCTGTTGGAACATACCACATGAATCAGCTCTATATGTTCAGTCTTGTCAATACCTTCGAGTATGCAGAAGACAGAGATCATGTCCCCTCTCAGCCTCCTCTTCTCCAGGGTGAACATGTATAGGGCACCTAGCCTCTCCTTATAGAACAGCTTTTGTCCCCCATATCCCTGATCATTTTAGTGGCCCTGCCATGGACCCTTTTGACTGCTTTCGTGTCCTTCATGTACTGAGAAGCCCAGAACTGCACGCAGTACTCCAAGTGGATCCTGACCAAAGCCTTGTAAAGTGGCAGGATTATTTCCCTTGTTCTGCTGGTTAACCCCCCCATTTTGGTGCATCTGAGCATTCCTGCATATGTCTTTTTTTTTCCCCTAAGTTTCTTCTCCATAACAGCCAGTCTTGCATCAGTCATCATTATCATTGGTTTATTTATAATAGGCAACCTTCCATTGCTCAGGGTGCCTTAACTGTATATAGACAAACATGAACATCAATAAAATACATAATAAAAATGACTATGAAATATTCTACACAATTTATCTTTAAAACAGTCTCAAGCCCCTTCAACAGCCGGGAAGAACAAGTATGTCTTGAGGGCAGTTTTAAAACCTTCGCCAGTCAGACTATCTCGTATCCAGCGAGGCAGAGAATTCCACAGGGTTGTAGCCATAAAGGCAAAAGATCTTCCTCCAAATGTTTTTAAACACACCCAGGCAATCTCTAGCAATCCCTTGTTGGAGGATCGGAGTGAACAGGAGGGAGAATAGGGATACAGAAGGTCTTGCAGATACTGGGGTTCCTGGTTGTGTAGGGCTTTATAGATCAGCAATGCAAACTTGAAAGTGATCTGCCATTGTACTGGCAGCCAGTGCAGTTTGCGCAGCACAGGTGTTATATGACTGGATCTAGGGTTTCCAGCTAACAACCTGGCCGCCGCATTCTGCACAAGCTGCAAACAGTGGATATCCACCCCTGGTAGCCCTAGGTAGACGGCTTTGCAGTAATCAAGAAGAATGGTGACAAAGGAGTAGACCAAAGTAGGTAGATCACTGAACGGAACCAGGTGCTTCACCCTGGCAATGTTCCTTAGATGATAAAAGGAAGCTTTGACTACTGTCGACACTTGAGCCTTCAAGGTCAGGCCTTCATCAAAGATCACACCTAGGTTATGCACCTGGCTCGAGGCATTTAATGGGATACCTCCAAGCTGTAATCCGGAGGGTTGTCCCACCCATGTCCCGGCTGTCCTATGATCCAGGTCCATGACCAATACCTTTGTCTATCCCAGGTTTAACTTCAGCCAGCTGGCACTCATCCAGTCTTGTATCTCAGGCAGTTGTTAAGCACCGAGATAGTGTCTAATTCCTAGTCGGGCACAAAAGACATGTACAGCTGAGAATCATCTGCATAGCAGTGAAAACTCAAGCTGTACTGTTATATAATGTCCACTAATGGCAGCATGTACACTGCGAACAATATGGGGGACAGCACCGAACCTTGTGGCACCCCACAGGGCAGATAACAAGGGGCCGAGGAATCAATCCCCAACACCATTCTCTGAGACCTGCCCTCGAGGAAGTAACAAAACCAAGTGAGGACTGCCACCCCCCAGTCCACAGAAAAAATGCAGTCGTTCGAGCAGCACCCCATGGTCCACAGTGTCAAATGCCGCACAGAGATCAAGGACAACCAAGATGGAATAGGCTGTCCAATCTCTCGCCATCTGGCGGTCATTTAGTACCCGAATCGGAGCAGTCTTGGTGCTATGCCTTTTCCTGAAACCCGACTGGAGAGGGTCATAGATACTGTGGCTGGATAGATGATCCTCCAGCTGCAAAGCAACCACTTTCTCAATAACTTTACCTGTAAAAGGCAAGTTAAAGTCTGACCTGCAGTTTGCTGGACAGTCCAGGTCAAGGGAGAGCTTTTTCAGGAGGGGTCGGACCACTGCCTCCTTCAAAGTATCTGGAAAGTTCCCTCTCTCCAATGAAACCCTTACTAAACCAGCTAGGACTGGACAGATCACATCAACTCACCCTATAAGAAGGTGAGTTGAGCCTGGGTCCAAACTACAGCAAGTTGGCCGCAAAGTCTGGATGATCCTCACTATATCCATGACTTCTGGTTGGCTGAAGGTAGACTAGGTCACCTGGGCATTAGTACCACCCAGTTGATTAGTGCAAGGTCCATTGGGGCGGCACTGACTGACCTCATCCCTGATGGAGGCAAGCTTATCAGCAAAAATCTGTGCAAACTCTTTGCTCTTTTCTTGCGACAATGCTCGACCAGACTGTAGACAGGCTGGATTGCACAGTCTGTCCACAGTCCGGAAGTGCTGAGCTGGTCTGTTTTTTACTGCAGCAATTCCCTGGACAGGAATTCTGCCTTCTTATGGGAAATTGCTGATTGGTAGACCTGATAATGGTCTAACAATCTAAGCGTGTCCTCCTCCAGGTGAGTTTTCCACCAGTCTCTCTCCAACCTTTGTCCTAGTCTCTACAACTCCCGAAGTGTCCCATCATATCATGAGGCACCCAAGCAAAAAGTAAGGGGGCGAACATGTACCAGAGCAATGGCATCCAGGGCCCCCGCAACCACCCTGTTATAGGTTAAAAATGAAAATTACGTACCTACCGTAATTCTTGATCTTCTTGGATGAGTCTCCACCACTCATTCACACTACTGGGATCTGCGCCGGAGGCACCAGGACCCACTGGGAGCAAACTTTTTTGCTTGCGGGTCAGCGCCAGAGATGGAGCCGTGAGAAACGACACCGCAAGCCTCAGTTCGTGCAGTAATGACTATCTCGGCGTCGACCCTCCAACTGCCTTAGCACCTTTTTTACCGAGAAGGTGCAGTGTAACTAACCAAGAAGGATAGCCTAACCAAAAACCGGACATAAGATAGTCCGGACGACCCGTATAAGAAGGGTCAACAAAGAAGTCTTCACAGCCTAAAGATTTGAGGGAGTGAAGACCAACAATAGAGGTGAGCTCGGGGGACGGAGGGTGGGCGTGTGAATGAGTGGTGGAGACTCATCCAAGAAGATAGTACAGTTACGTAAGAACTTACCGTAACAGTAGATCTTCGAGAACAGCTCTTGCAGCAGGTAACACCATTAGGACTGAAGCCGGCCGGTGGCAGGACCCCACGGAATTCTTCTAGCTAGCTAACTTCAGCGAGGACCACCCCCGACATCGGTCCCACCTCCGACGTCAGGCGTAGTACATAAGGGGGCGGTTCCGCCAGATTCCCCAGTTCTCCCGCCGGAGACTTCCGGCCACAGGACGACATCAGAATGGGAGACCAAGGATCCACATTCAGAAGACAAAAGGGTCGTAAGCCCCTGCTCAAGGCTCGGTAAGCCATGCCTCCTCCAAGGGGGAAGGTGGGCGGGAAGGTACCTGCTGCAAGAGCTGTTCTCGAAGATCTACTGTTATGGTAAGTTCTTACATAACTGTACTATCTTACTTCGAGATACAGCTCTTGCAGCAGGTAACACCATTAGGACTGATTTCCAGTTCTGGAGACCCCATCTCCGCAAGGACATAGACAGGATAGAGGCAGTCCAGAGGAGGGCAACTAAAATGGTGCAGGGTCTGCAAGAGAAGCCATATGAGGAGAGACTAAAGGAGCTTAATATGTATACCCTTGAGGAAAGAAGGGAGAGGGGGGGACATGATAGAAACTTTTAAGTACCTCAGTGGAATCAACAAAGTCCAAGAGGGTAGCATCTTTCAGAAAAAGAGACTTGCAAGAACAAGGGGACACAATTTAAAAGATAGAAGGAGGGCGGTTCAGGGCAATGTGAGGAAGTATTATTTCACAGAGAGGGTAGTGGATGCATGGAACAGCCTTCCTGAGGAGGTTGTGGGGTCTAAAACTGTGGGAGAATTCAAGAATGCATGGGACAGACATAAGGCAATTCTTGTGGGGGGTAGGAAGAAATAGGCTGTTGGTTAACTAGGATCTGCGGCCTATCCTGTAGGTAGGGAAATGGGCAGACTAGATGGGCCTAGCGGTCCTTATCTGCTGTCAAAGTCTATGTTTCTATGTTTCCAAGCAATAACGCTTATAAGCATTCTGGGAGGAGGAAACTAGGAAATTCCATACCAAGTTCTGACTCTAGGACAGGAGACCCTGTAGCACAGCCAGGCCGAAACCGGCTCTTCGCCATGAAGCAATGTCCAGGCTGTAATGCCTGATAAAAGTATGTACAGAGCTCCAAGTGGCTGCACCACAAATGGCAGAGGAGGAGACGTTGCGAAGTGCTGCAAAGGAGGTAGCCACCCCCCTAGTGGAATGGCCCCGGAATGTACCCGGGAGGGGCTTCTGCTTAGCATCATAGCAGTATGATATACACTGGACAAGCCAGCGAGAAAGGGACTGCTTCGATACTGGTTGGCCCATCATCCTCTCAGCGAAGGAAACGAAGAGTTGCTCCGACTTCGAAGCTGTTTAGTCCTGTTCAGGTAATACCTTGAACAGTGGTGAACATCCAGGGTGTGAGAGCCTTCTCCTCTATTAGAATATTTAGGAAATATACAGGCAGGTCAATGTCCTGATTGAGAGTGACTACAGAGACCACCTTAGGCAAGAACTTAGGGTTCGTCCTCAGGGACACTCTGTCCTGGTGGAAAATCAAATAAGGTTCCTTACACATTAGAGCGTGAAGCTCGGAAATTCTCCTTGCTGACGTAACAACAACTAAAAATAACGTCTTCCATGACAGGAAACGCAGCTCGCAATCCACAGCAGGTTCAAAAGGGGGAAGCGTGAGCTGTTCCAGGACAAAGAGTAAATCCCATGGAGGAACAGGGTCCTTAATGGGTGGCCTAAGGTGTAACACCCCTCTCAGAAAGTCTCGAGAGGCATCAAGTTGCGCCACTGTGCGCTGTCCCACCGGGAAGTGGTTAAGCAGAAATAGCGTAAAGGTGCACCTTAATAGAGGAGTAGGCGAGACCCAAATGGAAAAGGAAGAGCAGGTATTCTAACACCGCTTTCACCGGACAACCTAGAGGGGAAAGGCCGCGTGCTTGTGACCACAGGCAAAAACGGCGCCATTTCATGGCATACGTCGCATGCGTTGCTGGCTTTCTGGCTGCGGAAAGAACTTCCGCCACCTCTTGCGAGACCCCGTGTCGCAAAATGGCTGTGTCTCTAGGAGCCATGCATGCAGGTTCAGTGAGCGTAAGTCCGGGTGGACTAGAGAACCTTCCTCCTGAGACAAGAGATGGGAGCTGAAAGGCAACAGGATTGGAGGTTCCCGGGACAGCTGAGTTAGCAAGGGGAACCAGATCTGTCTGGGCCAGAATGGGGCTACCAGGATCATTGTTGCATGCTCCCTGCGCAGTTTGAGAAGAACTCTCTGGATCAACGGGAAGGGAGGGAAAGCGTGGGAATCTGTCCACTTGGGAGAGGACAGCGTCTGCCAGAAAACACCAGAGCCCTGGATCTAGCGAGCAAAAATTGGGCAGTTTTACGTTGGATGGGGGCGAATAAGTCCAGTTCTGGAGTGCCCCATCGAAGAAACAGATCCTCTCGACCCTTGAAGAAGTTCCCACTGTGACTCTGGCCTGGGAACGACTCAGGCCATCTGCGTATTGTGTTGTCCACTCCGGGAACGTGAACTGCAATCAGGTTCGCTTGTGTCGACTACCCAATCCCACACTCTCATGGCTTCCCTGCAAAGGGGGTAAGAGTGTGCACCTCCTTGCTTGTTGAGGTAATACATCACCACCGTGTTGTCTGTCTGAAGCAGAAGAGTGCTTGACGGGATTGCTGACTGAAAGGCCTGCAGGGCATAGAGGACCGCCCTCATCTCCAGCACGTTGATGTGGAGGTGGGCTTCCTGAGGGGTCCATGTTCCCTGGGACCTCACCCCGTTCAAGTGCGCTCCCCATCCTAGCCCTGAGGTGTCTGTGGAGAGGATTATCTCTGGGGATGGTGCTGTAAACGGGACACCCACAGAAAGTGTCCCTGGGTCTAGCCACCATTGCCAGTCTCAAATCACGGCATTTGTGATTCTGACCGGATGCTGCATGGTCTTGCCTTTGGTCCCACTGCACCTTGAGCATCCACTGAGTTACCCGCATGTGGAGCCTTGCCAAAGGGACTGTCAGAATGGCCGCAGCCATGTGTCCGAGCAGACGAAGGACCAGCCTGGCAGGGACAGTCTTCTTCACCGAGAGATCCCTGATGAGGGATCTGATGCGTTCCGCTCTGTCATCTGGGAGAAATGCTTTCCCCTGAACGGTGTCCAGAACTGCGCCTATGAACTGCAGCTTCTGTGACAGTATGAGGAGAGACTTCTCGTAGTTGATTATAATGTCCAGAGACTGGAACAAGTCCTGAGTGCTCTGAATAGCCAGCAACAACGCCTCTCTGGAGGCGGCCATGAGAAGCCAATCATCCAAGTACGGGAACACATAGTGGCCCTGTCTCCTTAAGGATGCTGCCACGACTGCCATGCATTTGGTAAAGATCCTGGGGGTCGATGACAGTCCGAATGGAAAGGCCCGGAACAGAAAATGGTAGCCGAGGAACTCGAAGCGCAGGAACCTCCTGTGCGCTTGAGCCACAGGGATGTGCAGATAGGCGTCCTGCATGTCTAGGGACACTAAGAAGACATCCTGCTTCAGCATGGGAATGAGGCCCGGAAGGGTCACCATGCGAAATCGTTTGTAGGCGACCGACGTATTTAGGTCGCTGAGGTCCAAGATTGGACGGAGTTCCCCTGTTTTCTTGGGAACCAGAAAGAAGTGGGAATAGTATCCGGAATCTATCTGGTTCTCTGGAACATACTCCACCACTCCCTTCTGCAGGAGCGTGAGTATTTCTTGCCTGATAAGCAATTTGTGCTGACCCGAGTAACGGGAGAGCAGAGGAGGCCTCGAGGGTGGCTTGTCTGCGAATTCTATTAAGTGGCCTTTTTCGACCAACTGAAGAACCCACCTGTCGGTGGTTATGGACTGCCATCCTGGCAGGTAATTCGCAATACGACCCCCGACCTTGATGTCCCGTTGATCCTGAGGGGCGGGGGCCGGGAAGGAGTCAGGCTGTGGCGGCAGAGGGAGCCGCGGGCTGAGCCAGCTTAGCTGGTCGCTGACTTCTGCCCACGGGCTGTCTTCCCTTGGCTCTGTGGGAACCGGAGCCTCTCTGTTGTGGACCGGTGCGGGACTGTTGTCTCTGTGTCCATCCATGAAAACGGCTTTGGTTCCTACGAAAGGAACTAAGCTTTGGTCGGTACATTGCCTGGACCGACCTCACCGCCTTCCTGGCCTCTTGGAGCTTGGTGAGAACCTTCTCAGATGGTGCACCAAAGAGAACTTCTCCTTGAAAGAGGCATCCATGATGTTCTTCTGGACGTCCGGGGTAAATCCGGAGACACGAAGCCATGAGTGTCTCTGGAGGCATATGCCTGAAGCTGCCGCTCTGGCCGAGGAGTCCGCGGAATCATACGCGGCTTGCAGCACCTGGGTTCCCACGTCCGAACCCGTACGGAGGAGTTGCAACACCTCCTTCTGCTCACCTTATGGAAATTTCTCCGCCAGATCCAGTCCCTGTTCCCACAAAGCATTTTGGAACTGCACCATGCGGGTCAAGTAGTTCAGGGATCTGATGGCACAGATAGCGGAAGCATACGTGCGCCTGCCCATAGCGTCCAGCTGCTTGGACTCCGGGTCCGGTGGCAGGGTGCTCAAATGTTGCAGTCCCTGGGACCGGTCATGAGAGGCTGTTATGACCAGAGAGTTGGCCAGAGGATGTTGAGCCAAGTACTGGTCCTCCTTAGGAGCCTTGTACAGGCGGTCAGCTTTCTTCCGCATCGACAGGAGCGAGTATGGATGCTTCCACGCTGCCTTGGTGATGTCCACAAAGGTGTCCACCAAGGGTGGTACCACCACAGGCTTGGGATCCTTCTGCCGAAGATATCTAGCAAGGCGTAGTCTCTCGGGATCTAACTCTTCTGCATCCCAGCCCATGTTCTCTTGGATATGTCTCATGATTTCCGAGAATGATGGGTCATCCAGAGGAGATCTAGGAAGCTCACGTGGGTCCGGAGAGGGGATCAGAAGGAGGGGAGAGGGATCTGGATCTTGTCGGGACTCCGATCCTGTATCCTCCGTCGAAGGCGAATGGCGGCGTCTTCTGGGTCTCTTAGGACTGGGTGACCCTGAAGAGGATCTAGACAGAGGTCTCCTTTTATCTGGTCTTCCCCTTGGAGGGTCTGTAGGCTCCTGGGGGGGAGGTACTCGGCCTGCTGCCCCAGATGGGGAAGGGGCGCAGGGGCCAGAGGGGTCGCAGGTGGTGGTGGAGGAGGAGGAGGTAGAGGAGGTGGTGTGGGAACCACATCCTTTTTAATGGCATCCCACCAGTAGGAAAAGAGCTCCTTAACCTCAGAAAAAGAAAGGCCCGATGACAGACCGGGCACCGGTGGACGGTCGTAGGGTTCCGGCGTCAGCTCCTCAGGGGCCTCAGGCCTGACCGGCGACAGGCGTCTGGCGGTCGACGGCTCCTGGGACCTATGATAAGGGGCCGACGTAGAGTCTGACGGCTTCTTAAGCGAGGTAAGCTCCTTAGTCTTCCGCTGGGGAGGAGGAGGCAAGGAGGCAGACCTGACGTCAGGTTCGGAATGGCGGGAACCCGACTTGTGGTGATGATGATGGTCCCCAGACCTAACCAGGGCTTTGGAGGAAGAGGACGAAGAGGGCCTGGAGGTCTTGGCCTGTGAGGAGGAAGAGGAGCCCGAAGGTTTCTTCACCGCAGCGGAGGGAGGCTGAGAGCAGACCCGGGAAGGTGAACGGTCAGACCGGGAGCCTGAACTACGGGAGTCAGAGGCCCTAGACAGGGACCTGGATGGAGCCTTCTCCCTGTGCTTCTCAGAATGTTTCCAGGCTTTCTCAGCAGAACTCCCCTTGGAGGTGTCCATGGCCTTAACTTTCTCCTCGAGCAGAAATGCCTGCTGAGCCATCTGGCGACGGATCCGGGTCCGGCTGTTGAACCCCTGGCAGAAAATACAGGACAGGTGTTGTGGTCTAGGCCTAGGCACCGGACGCAGGCCGAATGCGGATCCTTGAATGGGATTTGCTTCTCACAGGCGCACTTTGAGGGATGGCCTTCAACAGAGGTTGGAGAGGACATCAGACAGCAACTGAACCGAAAAAATGAACTTTTTCCCGAAGGAAGAACTTGACCATGCGCTGCGCGCTAGAAACGATCTGAAGGGCAAGTGCAAGTCGACGGCGGGAAAAGAACTGGGGAATCTGGTGGGACCGCCCCCTTATGTACTACGCCTGACATCGGAGGTGGGACCGACATTGGGGGCGGTCCCCGCTGAAGTTAGCTAGCTAGAAGAATTCCGTGGGGTCCTGCTGCCTGCCAGCTTCAGTCCTAATGGTGTTACCTGCTGCAAGAGCTGTATCTCAAAGTAAGATCAAGAATTACGGTAGGTATGTCATTTTCATATCTTCCTGGACATAAGTCTCCACCACTCATTCACACTATTGGGAGAGTACCGAGCTAATAATCCCCCGAGAGGGCGGCAGGAGAGACCAAGAGCTCACGTTTCTAGGACAGAAGTCCATTAAGGATGGCTCTGCCAAAGGAAGAATGTCGTCTGGCATGGACATCCAGTGCATAATGTTTAACAAAAGTATGCACTGAGCTCCAGGTGGCTGCATTGCAAATATCTGCAATGGGCACATTGCGAATTTCCACTAGGGATGCCGCGACCTCTCTAGTAGAGTGAGCGTAAACCCTACCCTCCAACTTAACCTGTGCCATGGAATAGCAGTGGCGAAGGCATGCCACTAGCCATGCTGAGATACATCTGATAGCGACAGGTTGACCCAGCCGGGTCTCGCTGAAGGAAATGAACAGTTGCTGGGCTTTGCGAAAGTCCTTGGTTCTATCTAGATAGAAACGCAAGGCTCTCTTAACATCCAAAGAATGAAGAGATCGTTCTCCTTCATTTTGGAAGTCCGCAAAGTAAGAGGGAAGAACCAAAGGTTGGTTTAGATGAAATTCTGACACAACCTTAGGAAGAAATTTAGGATGAGTACGAAGAACTACTTTGTCCCTATGGAACACAGTATATGGAGGGTCTGTGACCAGGGCATGTATCTCAGAGACCTTCGGGGCTGAGGTAATGGCCACTAGGAAGGCAGTCTTCCAGGTGAGAAATTTTAGCTCACAGGTAGCCAGAGGTTCGAAAGGTTTCCGAGTGAGCATGTCTAGCACAAGATTAATGTCCCAGGCTGTAACTCGACGTCTTGTAGGAGGTCTGGTATGCAGAATTCCTTTAAGAAATCTCTTAACCACAGGTAATTGAGCCAGCGTTAAGGAAAAATACGGCTCATGATACGCTGAAATGGCATTAAGGTGAACTTTGACTGTAGAGTACTGCAGACCTGAATTTGAGAGGTCCAAGCGGCACTCCAAAACCTTATCTGGTGGGCAGGAAAAGGGATTCAAAGAGGACTTTGCACACCAGAGCGAAAAACGTTTCCACTTGGCTGTGTAAGTTTTCCGAGTGGCTGGCTTCCGCGAGGCCAGAAGAATATCCGAAACCCTTCAAGAGATATTGAACCGGTTTATTTTTACCTCTTCAGGAGCCAAGCGTGAAGGTGAAGTGATCTCAGGTTGGGATGGACCACCGGTCCCTGAGTCAAGAGGTTCGTCTGCAGGGGAAGCAGTCTCAGAGGAACTGCCAACATATTGTTGAGTAGTGGAAACCACAGCTGTTGAGGCCAGAAGGGAGCAATGAGTATCATTTTGTCCCCCTGGGATTCGAACTTGAGGAGCACCCTCTGAATTAGAGGAAGAGGTGGAAAGGCGTAAAGAAAGCGTTTTGTCCACTGCAGCCTGAACGCATCCTGACAGAAAATGCCAGGCCCTGGATTTCTGGAGCATAAGAGAGGCAGTTTTGCGTTGAGTGGGGATGCAAAAAGGTCCAGGTCTGGAGTTCTCCACTCTTTGAATAGTGACTGAACTATGGTTGAGTCGAGAGACCACTCGTGAGGATCTGTCTCTGTTCTGCTGAGACGGTCTGCCAGTTTGTTCTGTATTCCCAGTAGGTAGACCGCTTGAATTAGAGCCTTGTGCTCCAAGCACCATTCACACTCTCATCGCTTCCTGCATAAGGGTAAGAGAGCACCGCCTGCTTGTTGATGTAGTACATCACTGCTTTGTTGTCCGCTTGAAGGAGAATGTTCTTGTGACAGAGAATGTCCTTCAACTCTCGGACTGCATAAAGGACGGCTCTCATTTCTAGGACATTTATGTGAAGCTAGGACTCGACCTGAGTCCACGCACCTTGAGTGTGGAGAGCCTGACAGTGAGCTCCCCACCCCATTAGGGACGCGTCTGTGGTGATGGAGATCTGATGGTCTAGAGGAGCAAAGGGATACCCTTCCAGGAGATTGCTCTCTTGAGACCACCAGGTGAGTGACCTCCTTAGAGGTTCCGTCACTTTGATGGGATAGAACTGCGGGTGAGTGGTTGGGGACCACTGAGTACTGAGCATCCACTGAGTGGTTCTCATGTGCAGACATGCTAGGGGTACAGTGAACACTGAAGATGCCATGAGGCCTAGCATCCGTTGCATCGAGAGAGCTGGGACTGAGTTGTTGTCCCCGATGTGACGGGCCATTTGAAGGATATCGTCCCTTCTGTCTTCTGGAAGAAAAGCCTTCACACAGGAGGTGTCCAGAAGAGTCCCTATAAAAAGGAGCCTCTGGGAGGGCTGCAACTGCAATTTCTTGAGGTTCAGCAGAACTCCCATGGACGTAAGGAAACGAGAAGTCACCTCTACGGCATCCAGAGTTCCCTGCCTGGAAGGGCTTGCCAAAAGCCAATTGTCCAGATAAGGGAACACCTGTATGCCGACCTTTCTGAGGTGCGCTGTGAGAACTGCACACTTTGTAAAAACCCGCGGTGCCGAGGATAGCCCAAAGGGCAGGACTCTGAACTGATAATGTTGTCCCAGAGCCACAAACCTCAGGAATTTGTGATGCCTCGGGTGAATAGAAATGTGCTGGTAAGCATCCTGCATGTCTAGGGAGGCTAGCCAGTTGTGTTGATGAAGCAAAGGTAACAAGGTTCCCAGAGAAATCATTTAGAATTTTTCCTTTGGGAGAAATTTGTTTAGTTTTCTGAGATCCAAATGGGGCGATGCCCCGGACTTCTTGAACCAGAAAGTAATGGGAGAGAACCCTGTGTTCCATTGATGCATGCTTCACTTCTACTGCCCTGTTGTTCAGAAGGCCCCAATCTCGCGGCGTAGAAGGTCTGACTGAAGGGTTGACAGTCTGGGCTGTCGCTTGGGAGGACTATCTGGAGGGTCTCCACAAGATTGAGTGAATACCCTCATGAATTATTCAAGGACCCATTTGTCTGAGGTTATGGACTTCCACTGGTTGTAGAAGTGCATCAGACGACCTCCCACTGGAGAGAAAAAGTCCACCTCGGGCAGCTGAGATGGAACTTGGGCCAGCAACTCATAAGGTGGCGCTGGGCGCTTTGGGCCCTTGCGCCTTCTGTTGTGTCTTCTTTTGAGGTTGGGCAGGTTGGTTTTTATGGAAACCTCCTCTGCCTCTGCCTTGAAAGGACTGACGGTTATGAAACTGACATTTATTGACACTCCCTCGAGAGGGGACAGGAGGGGGTCAAGCCAATTTAATGGCTGACCTAGTCTTTTGCGTAGCTTCTAGAGCTTGTTCTACCTGAGGACCGAAAAGATATGCACCATCAAAGGGCAACGCCATTACCTGCTGCTGTGCGTCATTCGTGAAGCCCGAAGTGCGCAGCCAGGAATGACGGCGGGTACAAATACCAGCAGCCGCCAAACGGGAAGCAGTGTCGAAAGCATCCATAGCTGCTTTAACCTGCTGGTTATTAGATTCGATACCTCTAGTAATGGTTTGAAGAAGCTCTGGCTTTGTATCCGATTCCGGGAGAGCTTCAACCATCTGCTTGATAGAGTGCCACAGGATATACTCATACTGGGAGAAATAGCCCTGGTAGCTGGCAATTCGATACTTAGGGTAGAAGCAGCAAAGACTCTCTTACCTAAGGTGTCTATCTTATGAGATTCTTTGTTAATAGGTCGAGCTGTAGAAGTTTGAGGAAGAACCACTTATCATTCTCTGCCAGGACTACAATAGGATCCGAAAGGCTTGAGATGCCAAATGGGACGATCCTTGGGGCTGAATATTTCCTATCTATGGATTTAGCCACCGAAGGGTAAGAGCAGGATTATTCCATACCATTTGAGACAGTGTCTCGAAGGAAGGCTGAACCGAGGAGTCAAATCCATAGGGATCTCCGGGGCATGAAGGTATTGGAGTCTTAACAATTTCCCAGGATCGATGTCTGTAGTCTGGAGAGAAAGAGTGGAACTCAAATTTTTCAGCAGAGACTTAAAGGACAGGTCCTTGACCACAGGCTCTGTAGCAGTAATAGATCCTGCTTTGTCCACTTCATCACCCAACCGAAGGTCTGGGTCAGGCTCAATGTCATCTCCTGACAGTCCAGGAGGGACTGTATGGACAGGAAAGGAATGAAAATCAGAAGAGAGGGAAGAAGGAAAAGAGTGAAAGGAGGAGTCCTGAAAGGCAGAGGAAGCCCTGAGAGCCCCCGACACCGAGGAGGCGCATGGCACCGAGAACGATGCCGAGGGACCACGCGGCACTGAGGACGGCGCCGAGAAGCCGCACGGTGCCGAGGATGGCGCCGAGAAGCCGCACAGCGCCAAGGACGGCGCTGAGCACACCATTGATGCTGAGGGCGCTAAAAACAGCCCCAGACTCTGAAAAAACAGGTTTTGAAGGAAGAAGAGCAGGAGATAAGGGCATCGGTGTGGCCCCCTGCACCATAGCCATGTGAGGGGGGGAACACCTAAGCATGGAGTCGACGGCACCGAAGAAGGTGCCGCACGACCAGGGAAGTCCAACCGCCCTACCTAGTCTCCCAATAAGCCAAGGCCCACGAGTGACCGAGCCAGGTAGCTGAACCAACCTCCGAGCCCACTGCTCCACATAAGAATGGCCCACTGATGAAACTGCTCATCTGGAAGACCTACCTGCGGGTGGGTAGGGCTCATGTCGAAGCCATTGGCTACCAGAAGCAGAGGTTGGCAACTCCGAGGAGACCGCAACTAGCCCCAATAACCGAAGCCTATGTGCAGATCATATCAGAGGGCGACCTCGAGTGATGCCTCTTTGACCTGTGGGGCCAAAGAAGTCGAGGCCAACGGTGCCACGAATGCGACTGCTTATTTTATGCTTCCGCTGGTACTGCCCATCCCCTCGGCATTGGACTGATCATTGTCAGACCCCTTCCGGAGAAAGCTGCAGACCAGACCCAGCCCGACTGACTGAACAAGCTTTCACAATAGGTCTCCTACCGTCACCTGACCTGCTCATATGGTCGACTCCGCCAAAGTAGGCTGAGACTTCTTTTATTTTTAAAATAAGAATAAACTAGCGATACTTATCGAGATATTACTACAAAATAATAAAACTGAAAACTATGCTGCTAGTTTGAAGTTTGACTCCTGGAAGGCGAGCGACATTCATCACTGAAGCGCACTCGATGGCGGGAAAAAAGGAACTGAGGCAGTTGGAGGGTCAATGCTGAGATAGTCATTACCGCATGAGCTGAGGCTCGTGGTGCTGTTCCTCATGGCTCCATCTCTGGCGCCGACCCTCCAGCGAAAAAGTTTGCTCCCGATGGGTCCCGGTGCCTCTGGTGCAGATCCCAATAGTGTGAATGAGTGGTGGAGACTTATGTCCAGGAAGATCAAGGGTCCCTGGGTCAGTGCTGTCAGAATTCCCAAAAGGTCCAGCACCGTCGTTAGGCCTTTTGAGGTAACTCCTCTCAAAGGATGGTACTGTACCATTTCCCCGAGGGGCAGGCCTACTCCAGGGGGTTGTGAAACTGAACCTCAGGGTGTGATGGTTAGACCACCTGATTGGATCCACCTACATATCAGAGATTTCCATCACCAGGTGGAACACCAAGTCCACCGAGTTCCCCCCACCTGTGGGTAGCAGTGGTAATAACCCATGTCAGGCCCTAAGAATCCATCAATTGAAGGAGGCGTTGTCCAAATGGTGAGAGTTCGTTGTTGACCCAGGCACTAAAGTTCCCCAGAATCAACCATCTGGAGGCCTCCAATACCATGCCAGTGACGAAATCCACTACCTCCTTCAGGAAAACCCTCCCATCACCTGGTGGACGGTAAATGAGAAGGATCCTGTAGCCTGCACCCGCTTCCACAGTGCACTCAAAGGAGTTGGTGACTCCCACTGGCTCCTCCTTGAAGCCCAGTTCTGATCTAAAACAGATTGTGACCTGCCCCCACGATCCACTCTCAGGCAGTGTATCACCGAGAACCCAGTCAGAATTACAGATGCCAAAATGGGCCCTGCATTGTCATCCAACCATGTCTCAGTGATGCAAGCCAGGTTTGCAGAAGCTACAAGATCTGCAACCACTGCAGTCTTATTTTTAATAGAACTGGCATTGCATAACGCCACCCAAGAGGGATGAGAATCTGAGGATGACCACACCACCTGCCTGACTAAGTCAGAGCCCTTGGGTATGGGCACAAGACAGGGAGGACCCCGATCCTGTGCCCAATTTGCCTCCTGGTCCCCACTGTCTCTATCCGACCACTCCCCCCCCCCGAGACCCTCAGGGTCCTCCTCCTCCTCCTCCCAAATATGCCCACCCTATCCCCAACCGGCACATGCCTCTCCCATGATTTACAGATGATATTCTCTCACGAATTACTCACCATGGCAAGGCCAAGAAGGGGAGGTCCATCCCCCCCCCGCCTGGTGTCCACATCCAGATATCACCAGGCCTGGGAGGCAGTGTGGGCTGGGAAATGGACCAGGTTTCACTCACTGGCTCTTTTTTCCTTGTTCTCCCTGCCCACTTTCCTGACACTGGGCACAGCCCATTGCCAGCCTCACACACTGCAGGCATGCCCATGGAGGAGCAAGCTCCCGGCCCAATGTAGGGGTCGCCAGAGTGGCATAACCCAACACCGTTGCTCTCCCAGCTGGCAGTGCTGCCACATAGAAATGCCTTCCCAGCCCTCAAGTGAGCCCAACCCAGCTCCCAAACCTAGGTCGTAAGCACAGAATTGCAGTGTGCTACCCGCTAGACCATCAGGCGGCTCTTCTGCGATCCCTCATGATAGCAGCTACATGCTGCTTGTCACATTTCAGCCCATCTATAATGACCCCCAGGTTATTTTCCTCCTCCACTGCAGCTAGAGGAACTTGAAGTTCTACCTTGGATATTCCTCCCATATGTAGCATCTTTTGCTTGGCTACATTGATTCAGAGACTTCAAGAGTATGTCCATATCTCCCAGCTTGTTCTGCTCCTCCTGAATTTTATTCCCCACCCTCAAGAAGGTCTACCACCTTGGCCAATGACTTCTAACCCAATAAGGCGGTCATCTGGCTTTCCAAATGTTGCAGTTTCTGAATTTCCTGGTGTGCTGTGATAAGCAGTTTCTCACTTTCTATTCTGCTATATGCAATCATGCAGAAGAAAAAATTACTCACCTTAGTAATGTTGTTTCTTCTAATGGAGTCTTGCTATATTATGACTGATGCAGTTTGTCCCACCATTAGAACTGCTCCGGAGGTGAAAGAGTTAACTTCCATGCAGTGCATGGAACTTAGAGCATGAGCTCGGTTAGGAAAGCTCTGTCAGGCTAATTTCAAACCGAAACCGTCAGATCTTTACGAGCAAAACTCACTAAGGCTCTGTGTGGAAGCTGTAACCTACACTAACCAACTGGCTACTAAAATATTCACACATTTTCCTGGTCCCAACACCAAGACTCAAGTCAGGGGACCAGAAAAAATAAGATAAAATAAATAAAACACAACACCCAAACACCCCAACAAGAAGGGGTGGAAAACATAAAAGGCATCAATAAGTGCAACAGTGGACTGCCCACCCCATACCCAAAGTAGAAGTTCTGAGAGGGGCAGGCTGGGGGGGGAGGTCACAATACAGCAAGACTCCATTAGAAGAAACAACATTACTAAGGTGAGTAATTTTTTCTTCAAACAACATGAAGTCTTGCCATATTATGACTGATGCAGACTACACAGCAGTACCTCCATGGAGGAGGGACAGAACCTACTTAGGGAATAGGGTCTGAAGCACGGCTGTGCCAAACCGAGCATCCCTCCTGGCCTGGATATCCAGGGAGTAATGCTTGGTGAAAGTGTGTACTGTTTTCCAAGTAGCTGCTTGACATATCTCTAAGATAGAGATGTCTCTGGCAGCAGCCAGAGATGCAGCTGTACCTCTGGTAGAGTGAGCTCTCAGGCCTGAAGGGAAACTCACCCAGTTTTTGATAGCAAAATTGGATACAAGAGACAATCCACCTGGCAATGGATCTTTTAGTGGCAGGTCTCCCTTTCCCAACCTCACCATAAGTGAGAAATAGTTGGAGGGATTCAAACCTGTGACCCTTGGTACGCTTTATGTAGTAACTTAGGGCCCTCTTAACATCTAAGCTGTGCAGCCTCCTCTCACCAGAGGAGGAATGGTCAGCGAAGAACACTGGAAGTGAAATAGATTGGTTAAGGTGGAAATCCGAAACCACCTTAGGCAAAAACTTCCTGTTAGTCCTGAGGACTACCTTATCCCTGTGAAAGGAAATAAAGTCAGTCTCCACTGATAAAGCCTGTAACTCACTTGTCGCCTGGCAGAGTGATGGCTACTAGAAATACAGTTTTCCAAGTCAATACTTAAGCTCTGCCAAAGACAGAGGTTCAAGGGGGTTGCATCTGCTGAGCAATGCAAACATTAAGATCCCAGGCAGGGCAGGGTCCCTGAATGGAGGATTGGTATGAAGCAATCCTTAAAAACTTGGAAAATACAGGTGAGCAGAAAGAGAAGAGGGCTTCCTGCTGAAATGAAAGCAGAGACAGCTGCCAAATGCACTTTCAGGGTAGCTGGTCTCAGTCCCAAAGAATTAAGATGGACCATATAGTCCAAAACAGTGGGTAAATCAGCAGATTCCGGGAAATATGCTTCCCAGAACACCATATGGAAAACCTTTCCACTTGGAGTTATAGGTAGCCCTGGTGGAAGGCTTCCAGAAGCTTTCAAGATTTCGAAACACCCTGAGAAAGTTGTAGATCAGCAATCTCTAACTCCTCAAGAGCCAGGCCTTGAGGTTGAGGGATTTGAGATTCGGATACAGACTCTCCCTGAGCACAGGTTAACAGATTGTGGTTCCTGGGGAGACACAGGGGAAGTTGGACTGCTAAGGACAGAAGGAGTGGGTACCAGGGCTGCCTGGCCCAGTCTGGAGCAATCAGGATCATCTTGCAGGGCTGAGACCTGATTTTGACTAGCACCTTGAACAGGAGAGGGAAGGGGGGGGGAAGGCATAGAGAAACTTCGCTTCCCAATCGAGGAGAAAGGCATCCAGGGGGACTGAGCCCAACACTGGGGGCCTGCAACAAAAAGTGGAAGTTGATGATTGTCTGGGGCTGCAAAAAGATCTATCTGAAGAGTGCCCCATCTGGCAAAACTATCCCCAGTACTAGGGGATCCAGTGACCATTCGTGATGGCCCTGGAAATCCTGCTGAGAGCATCTGCCAGGACATTGTCCTTGCCTGGGAGGTGAACTGCTATGAGGAAGTGTTCAGGGAATAAGCCAGAGACCACAACTTCATCGCCTTGGTGCACAAGGCAAGACTGAGTGCCCTCTGTTTGTTGATGTACCACATTGTAGTGGTGTTGTCTGTTCTGACCTGTACCACCTTGTTCTGAACAGAAGCAGAAAAATCCTGAAGTGCTAGAAAAACAGCTCTGAGTTCCAACAGATTGATGTGGAGCAGAGATTCCTGAGGGGACCATAACCCCTGGGTGGAGAGGTCGCCCATGTGAGTGCCCCATCCCAAGAGGGATGCATCTGTAGTAAGGGTCAAGGAGTGGGATAGAGGGATGAAGGGCACCCTTTGTCTCAGATTGCTCTGATCCTGCCACCACTGGAGGGCCTGGATCAGGGTTCGAGTCACTGGGATTAATTTGGATAGGGAATCTCTTCTTTGAGACCAGAAGGCTCTCAAATGGAACTGAATGTCCCTCATCTGAAATCTTGCTCCTTGCACTACAGCTGTGGAAGCAGCCATGTGTCCTAGGAGCTGCAGGAAATCGTTGCTGGTCGAGACCTGCAGAGTGAAAGGACAGGCCAGGGCACCAAGGTCCTTACCCTTTCTAGGGAAGGAAGACTCTGGCCTGCTTTGTGTCCAGTTCTGCAACTATAAAGGTGAGTACCTGGACAGGTTCCAGAACTGACTTTGGAAGATTGAGAAGAAAGCCCAGAGAGGTAAGCAGCTGCTGGGTAACTTGCAGGTGTGATTTGACCTAGTCTGGAGACTGACCCACAATGAGCCAGTCATCCAGGTAGGGAAAGATGGCAATCTTTTTGCCTTCTTAAATGAGCAACTGCTACTGCCAGACATTTTGTGAATACCCTTGGGGCAGAGGTAAGGCCGAAGGGCATTGCTCTGAACTGATAATGGCCTGAGGGCAGTTCGAATCTGAGGTACTTTCGATGGGAGCTTCTGATAAGAACATGGAAGTAGGCATCCTTGAGGTCCAGGGAATCTAGCCAGTCCCCTGGCCTTAGGGAGGGTAAAATCATTCCCAGAGTCACCATTTTGAATTTTGGTTTTAAAAGGTGCTTGTTCAGATATCTTAGGTCCAGGATGGGCCGCCACTCTCCTGTCTTTTTTGGGGTAAGGAAGTACCTGGAGTACAGACTCTTGCCCTGGTGTAGGGGAGAAACCCTTTCTATAGCTCTGAGAGCCAGGAGGGTTGAGACTTCTGTTTCCAAAGCAAGATTCTCTAAAGGGTTTGCAGGTGGAAAGGATCTGATTCTCATCTTTGGAAATTTTTTGAAGCTGAGAACCAGACCCTGGCTCACTACTTCCAGGACCCACTTGTCTGATGTTAAAGACTCCCAGTCCTGGATGAAGTAAGCCAGCCTGCCCCCTACAGGTAATGGAGAGCCGACCCTGGGCATCCCATCAGGGTGCCTGTTTGGCAGGGGCTTTAGGCTGAGGGGTGGGAGCAGGCCTGCTTGTACCCCGTCTGCCTCTCCCTCTGAAGAACCCCTCTGAACATAGGCTGAAGAGGAGGCCTGGGTCTGGTAAAGAGCATGTGAAAAGGCCTGCCCCTACCCCTTGGGGGCTGCCTCTGAGGAGTGGCTTGCCGTTCCTTGGCTTGTGCACTCCTATAAGTGGTTCTATAGTCATCCATTTTCTTCATATAATTCTCTGTCTGCTCCCCAAACAGAGAATTTCCCACCACAGGAAAATCCATAGCCTTAGACTGGGTATCCTGTGACAAAGTATTACACCTGAGCCAAGCCAATCTACGAAATGCCACAGATATAGCCATGACTCTAGAGGATACATCATTAGAATCCACTGCAGCATGGAATTGCACCTTAGATGCCTCAATACCATCAGCAGCCACCTGCTCCAGCTCCTTTGCAAGCTGGCCAGGGGCCTGTTTGGCTAAGGCCATGACAGTGTCCCATCTAGATTTTGGTATCTCTCAACATAAGCCATATAGTTTGCTTGTCTGAGTCCCAAAGACACTGCCATGTATTGTTTTTTGGCCATGGCATCAATCTTCCTGAGTCCTTGTCAGGAGGATGTGAATCCAGGGGAATATTAGCTTTATCACAGGCTGCAGCCTAAACTACCCCAACATGACTGCATTGCTGTGAAAGAAATTCTGTATCAGGACCTGACAAAGTGTACCTCCTGTCCATCTTTTTATCCACAGGAGGCACAGAATTAGGAGCTTTTAAAATTGTTATTGTTTGTTTCCTAAAAGATTTATGTAAAGGAATAGACAATCTCCTGGACTCTGGGATATCCATCATCTCTACAAAGTCAGGCTCCTCTTGCTCATCCAAAGCCTCCTCTAAAGGAAGCTGGAGGGTTTCAGCAACTTTTTTATAAAACAGAAAATGAGAAGAGGACTCAGCAAGCCTAGGGGGACATTCACCTAAAGGTCTGTCTGGGGAGATGTCCAGTTCAATGGGCACATCCAGACTTTCAAAGTCACATTCACACTGATCATAATCATCCTCCCCCTCCTCTGGTTCATAAAACTCCTCTATATCACATTCTTGAACCGGTGGAACCGACCAAACCGACCTTTTGCCAGATAGTGGCGGTTCAGAGGGAACCGGGGAAAGTGACTGGACAATCTGTATTGCCCTGGCTATCTCTGCAGCAGTCGGAGAAGGGATTTTGGACTCCACACCTGCTGACTTTCTAGTTCTCTTTGCTGGAACTGGCTCCTCAGAGTCAGCTTTACGTTTGCCCAAGGAAGTCTGGCCCTGGTCAGAGGGCACTCCCTCCGGTTCGGTTGGCACCGAACCGGGCTGGCCATCCGGGTCAGCTGACTTTTTGGCCTCTTGTTCCCTGAGCCTATCAACTCTCTTATCTAGGGTAGCTGCAGGGAAATTCTTGCAAATTTGGCAGTCTGCATTGAGGTGGTCAAACCCCAGACAATAAACACATGTGGTGTGTGGGTCAGCCTTGGCAAAGGCTTCCCCACAGACACTACAGTGTTGAAACCCAGTGGGCCTGGTTTTTCTTTTGGGTTTCTCAGACATAATGCCAGCCTAACCAAAAACTTGCCCTTTTGTTGGCAGTGCCAGGCAAGACACCCTTATCGGTTCCCAACCGTGTCACGGGTCGTGGAAAAACCGTAATGAAATCCGTTTTTTAGAACCAATAAGAACTGGAACTGCACTCTAACAAGCCTTAAACGCCTAGAATGAAGTTTAAATGCAATCTGATCGGTTCAAACCAACCGATAAACATTTACAAGTTCCACACAGAAAACCTATCTATTACTTACAATACCATAGACAGAGCTTGAACCAATTGGTTTGCGGTTAAAATAATGAATATCGAGGTTGAATTTAACTGAGAAAAAACACTTTAAACCGAGAAAATGAACCGAGCAGCAGGAGGAATCTCCGGAGTGACTGTTCAGTGAGGCGGAGTAAAGAATCTGACGGTTTCGGTTTGAAATTACCCTGACAGAGCTTTCCTAACCGAGCTCGCACTCTCAGTTTCATGCACTGCATGGAAGTTAACTCTTTCACCTCCGGAGCAGTTCTAATGGTGGGACAAAGTGTATCAGTCATAATATAGCAAGACTTCATGTTGTTTGAAAAATAACTTACCGAAACAACTGCAAGCAATGCTGTTTTATGGAGGCAGTATAGCACAGTGGTTTAGGGCTCTGAGCTGCAAACCTGGAGAACTGGGTTTGTATCCCACAGCCCCCACTCGTGTACTGTGTGGCCCTGAGAAGGTCTCTTAACGTCCTTGTGCTCCCAGGTCACACCTGGAAACAAGCCTCGGTTTAGTGTGCCGTTCCTGGTTAAACAATTTCCCCCTTTCCCTTTCCCTAAAGAAGCAGTGCGATGAAGGTGGTCCAGGATAGTTTGGTGTAACTGGGCCCCACTCCTGCCCTTACCCATTCCATTTTGTACAACTTCATAATGATCAGTGTACACGTTTTAACTTTTTCCTTGAGAAAAAAAAAAAACCAGCCCCGAGTAGGGATGTCAGCATTACATTTTCTGGCTACTACCATAAAAGTGTTCAATAAGTCCCATGCCATACAGCAAGTTTAGTTTATCCGATAAGGCCTGCTTCAGGAAAGTTAATGGCTTGAGCAGCAAGCAAGAGGGCCTCACCACAACCTAAGGTCCTTGCATGGTAGTCAGTGTCCAATGAATAAGGGGTGTGTTTAAATTATAACCTGTCTGTGCCCATGGGAAGTAAGCCAGCACAAGTACTTATAAAACTGGAGGGGGTCACTTTTTAAATATCCACGTCTTGCCATTCCTTATGTTGCTGGGCCCTCAGTTTTTGTTGTGACTATCGGAAAAGGCAAACTAGTGCTGCAATCTGACTGGTTGGGTTATCTGTCCAGGTTTAAACTTCTCCGTAATACTGAGGCCAAGACTCTTAACAATTCAGGTAACTTGATCACCTCACGCTAGCAGACAGGTGGAAGTGCTGCTTGAGGCAACACTCCCCATCCTGGGGAGTAAGAAGCAGGTTGTCCTGTGCTTAACCCTGCTACTGGGCCTGGAGTCACTAGGTAGCCAACATCTCCAGCTGAAGGGGAAGGGGAGAGAGAAGTTGCAGAAGAGTGGGACAGAGGACTCCTAGACACATGTGTGCCAGTGACTGGCCACAAACATGTAGATGTTGGGAAAGAGGGACCTCAAAAAAAAAAACTTCTCCTCTGGACAGTCTGGCCTTCAGTGCCTCTCGTTCCAAGCCTGTGGTCCCACCAGGCAGCCTCCATTTCACATCTCAGTTGTTGTCCAGTAGTTGAGTCCCACTGGAGGGAAGCCATGGAATGCCTTAAAAGTCATGGCTGGGAGGAATGGGTGCAAGACTAGCAGCATAGGCGGTAAGGTGAGAAAAACAGAAGATGAAAAAATAGTTCAGCTTCTTAAAAGAACGTGCTATATATTGTGTTATGCAGTTTATTTTGGAGGCAGTATAGCCTAGTGGTTAAGGGCACTGAGCTGCAAACCTGGAGACCTGGGGTTGAATCCTGTCAGCCCCTACTTGCATACTGTGTGACCCTGAGAAAGTCACTTAACTTCCTTGTGCTCCCAGGTCCCATCTGTAAACAAGCTCCAGCTTAGTGTACGGTACCTTTCTGGTTAAACAATTTCCCCTTTCCCTTTTATGCAGAATACTTCACTAAGGTGTATGTGCAGTTTTCTTCAAGAATTAAATCACTGACAAGTAGCAATACTTTAGAAAACTCATTAAAGTTTATTTAAAGCATTTGAAAATAGTTTATATATTTTTTCAGTTTCATTAATATCTAACCACTTTCCCACTAAACAATATGATAGATTCGGCATATTTCATAAAAAATAATTAACAGAAAATGATACAATTGTTTACTGTATGGTCACAGCAGAATGCAACATGAATGGGCCTGAATTATCAACAGTTTGCAACTGGATGCTTCAGTTAGTTGAAGCTGCTGTACCACTTCTGTCATCTCTATCCACTACTCACCTCCCATTATACTTACAACAGGAATCAGCACAGTATCACTATGCTTCACTCAAATAAATATCTCCATTCACAGCAGGTTTATAAAGTGTATACACAAGGGATTTAACCCACTCTCAAATCAAGTCTACTCTCCACCAGACTGCTTGCCTCTGATTCAGAGAAAAGGAACACCGGTATTAGGGAAACAGATCCTGTAACTTCAACACTGAGCCTCAGAAATCCATATTATACCCCACCTTACAGGGCTAGGCAAGCATTGCAGCATTCTCAATTTGCTTAACCTCCCCTCATCCTCTTTCTGTATGTCTCTCCTTTTTGTTTTGTGTTGAAACCAGCAGTTTGTAGTCCCCTCATTTCCACTAAACAGTATGAGCTCGAACCTGTGACATTATTTTATTCTCTTTTTATCACCTTGACCTGGTCATCCACCAACCTAATCTTCCATCTGCATACCCGACTTCTGCTACCAGCCTCACAACATCCTACCTTGGGCTTCACACAGGCTGCCTCTGCCAGCATCACCCCATGGGAACGCCCCACCACAGCAGGCCCAAGATTACTCTACTGCAGCACTGCAGAGGGAAGAGCTGGGGAGACAAGCTGGGGTGTTGGCAAGGGAGCAGGGTTGCACACCAACCAGATTTTTTTTCCCCCTATACAATCATGGTCTCCTCCCAGCCACACTGACAACAGTTCTAGCAAGTGACGTCTGGGGGATGGAGAGAGAAGAGGCCACTGTGTGGTTACCTGCAGTACAGCATCTCATACTGCCACAAATCCACACTGGAGTTGCTGTTGCACCAGTAATCCTTTAATTATCCCCCCCCAACCCCAAGACTCTTGGAAGAGTCCACTGGCCCAGTGGGGTGGGACTGCACACAGCAAACCCAGGTAATTCGCACGGAAGCCATATGCACGCAACCTGAGCCCCTAGGGTGGCTGACATTATCGGCTGTAAACAGTCTGTGGCTCCAGATGCTGATAACTCTAGTTTTATGGGCTGCTACTTTGATGAAAGCTGAGTGCACTGTGGAGCTGCTAAAATTTCATCTATAGGTGTCCTTACAAGCAATGACAGATCTAGGAGTACAAAAGATCCTGCGATAGCAGGAACCTTCTTTGAAATTGAAATGACATATAAGAACTCCCACAAACTATAATCCGATCATGGTTTACCAACTACAGGTACTGCATTCAGTACAATGTTACAGATACAGAAGCTGTTTGCTGACAGCCCCAACTCCTTTAGATTTGTCCCCTTTCATTACTGCTGCAGGACATTTTTTCAAATCCTGGATCCAACACTTCTTGCAAACAGCAGCTTCAGTGTTGGCAGCCACTTACTGTTGAAACGGATGAAATCACTGGTTGCATCACCTGCGGTGCCACAACAGCTGGGGTTGGGGCTGGAGCACTATCGTACACCAAGGGGAATGGAAATATATGAGAGAGAGAGAGAGACAGAGAAAAACACATATTCGCACAGAAAGAAAACAGGATGTTTGTAGAAATGAACAGTGATGCTTACTGACTACCTTAATATTAGTTCTGTGGTTGACATAAAATGACAATCACTCTAGTGTTTTAGGAGGTTCATGCCTTCAACTTGAAACTATGAGATAGGGTGTCAGGAAGAGGATGGCAGAATATGCGGTCCTGAGGGTGGAGCCTTTCCTGCAGCATCACCCCTTGGTGTTTAGGGAGCAGCAGTGCAGGCAGTAGAGTAGCTAGTACTTGGATGCTGTAAGCAGTGAAAGTACTAGGGGTTTTGAAACATGTGTCAAATTTGACCCACTGGTGTAAAAAATGTGGGTCAAAAGGAGAAACACCTGGGTCAAAACCTTATCACAAGTACAAATTTCATCAGTACAAAAGCTTAAATTTGTCAAGTGAAAATACTTTTCTATTGTTTACGTTTCCATCTTTCAGCTATTGCTACAGACAGGTGCACCACTTTGGACCCATAGTCATGTGGAAAGTGCGTCATTTCTGGGCAAGCTGCAAATGTTTACCTTTTTGCCCCATCTAGTGCTGTCCCTGGCTGTAAGTTTGTTCAGGCTTGAGTCACCAGACAGGGAGGGGGTAATGGGTGGAAGAAAAACTTTGGGGGAAAATGAGGTAGTGAGACACCTGAGCAGATGACACTGCTACATCCCCCATGTTGTCAAAGGAGGGTATTCTGGCCTCAACCTTAATATTAGACTGTCCTGGCTGGGACACTCAGAATCGGACTGGCCCACCTGTATACCTGGAAGTCTTAGGCTGGCCCCTCTCATCTGGAAAGCACTGAACATCTTTTCATATAACATCTATTTTCTAATTAAAAGGGATTTCCTAATCAATCCAAGTTAATACAAAACGCAAACACAAAGTCAGTGTACCAAACTGAAGTGAAATACTGATACAAGTGTGCCAACCCAGCTCTCCAATCCCCATTTCCCAGGTGTGCACCTGGTACCAACATTTCAAGTGAGCCGCCTGCACCAATCTGAGCCTGGGGACAATGGAGCAGTAGGAGGGTATGGTGGCCACCCAAGGTCTATAGAGTTTAACCTCAGGAGAGGACAAGTAGTCAGCTGCTGGAGTGAAGGAAGTATGAACAGAAAGAAGAGACAACAAACAGGCAAAAGTAGAAAGTTGGAAAATTAAACTAGTGTCTCCTTTCCACAATGCAGAGTACAAACAGACACTTAAGGCAGCAGGACTTGTTAGTTGGCAAACATTTTCACCATATAAATATATATTTTTTTTCAGTGCAAATGTATGTCTGATATCCTTAGATTCATCACTGGCATATTTTTTTAATTTTTCTTTACTCCCCTCTTCGGGAGACTCCTATGGCCTTTTCAGCCCTCACTCACCTACCTGGTGACCAGTGCAGTCTGTCCCCCATGGAGCTGTGGTTATACCCCCCAGGCAGGTACAGGGTAGGGGCCCTTACACCCCGATGCATCTATGTTTCGACGGAACGCTGTCTCCGGGCCGGTAGGGGCATTGAAGGTCGGGGCCTGGTGCTCCATCTACTGGGAGGCTGTGTGGTTATTTTCCGATGTTCTCTCGGAGTGCCATGTCCCCAGACGTTAAGGTGCTGAAGCGCCGACGTCTGGCACGTCACCCCTCTGTTGAGCGTTGGGCTTGCTGTACCTCAGGTCTCCACCCGGGGCCAGACAACAGCCGAGCTCTGGTCCCCCTAGAGAGGACGAAAGCAGTCCTTAGACGCGCGAAGTCCTTCCCCTCGTTCGCTTCCAGCTCCTCCCGGCACGTTCTCGAACCCGGTCGCCATGCGGTAAGCAGAAATCCAACCGCTGCGCCGGTGGGCCAGCCTCACTGTCATATTTTTAATGTTCTCAGGTATTTTTAAAACAGCTTTCATAGCTAATGCTGCAATTAATGACTTTAAGTTATAAAGATGGCCGTCACTTGCAATTTAAAAAAATCTCTTCCATTGGGGTTATGGCTCGGAGCACCTGTACAATAAAACATATAAATAGTACAGAATGTACATATTAGATTAATTCTTTGGATGTATTAGGATGGTGCTACCACAGGTCTCTGGTGGCTGATACAGTACTATACCAAGATTATTTAATTTGTTCATGGTAGGCATGGCACAGGAGAGGGAAGTTTCAAAAACTTTAAAATCCTGCGTCTTCATTCAGGAATGAAAGCTAACTAAAAAAAAAAAACTACACCGTACTGAACAAACACTGCTGCTTTTAGAATCAAGCCATCGCATTTCTTTATTACTTCAGATTCCTGCTCAAGCCTGTGAGTTGTGGTAGTAGATTTATTTTGTTTAAATAAATATTTTTCAGTCATCTGGGAAAGAAGGATACATCATCTTTAACAAGACTAAATATGAAAATTATAATGTACAGAACAAACCAATGTCATGAACCGGTTTCAGAAGTAACCATCCTGACACTGGATGCAGATGTTAAAAACAGTTACAGTTAAGTACAACGAAAATAATCTCACTTTAGTTAGCATATTTACAGAATTAAAAATAAAATGTATTTACATTCAAGAGTATTTTGTTTAAAAATGCATTAAAGACTTTGCTCCATACAGTTAATAATGATATGCTTGTTATTAAGAAAAGTAGTGAGAATGACATGATGCTAATAAGATTAACGCAAATACACTGAACCCTCACTTTAAGGATCTATTTTAAGAGTTTTCCCCTGATATAAACATGCAAAACCATATATAACATGGCTCTAATTCCACTGAGAAGGTTCAGGTGGTGGCTGCAGTTCACATAGCCACAGGTACCTTGAGATGGAGTTACATGCCAAGTTGAATCTGGTTTTCCATTTGTTGTTATTTATATGTGGATCTAAGACGTTCTGATGTTCTGTTTCGTGTGCTTTTTCTTTCCATTTCTTTGAGGGCCGGGAGTATCACAGTCTTTTTTACCACTGGCGGTTTCCCATTTTCATTTTGCTGATTTATAGTCTCCTGATGTAGTTACAATATACATGTGATATCACACTGATGGTGTTAACAGCATCCTGACATTACATACTGAAATAATGTTTTTTATATATTATTTATAAGGATATTACAACATTCTTCTTACTTGCATTATAGTCTCCCTCATAACACCCAAAATGCTTGGTTCCAAAAGCAACCTTACAGAGAGGGACCAGTGTGTACAGCAGTTCATGGTAACCATTTCTTAAAGGGTAACAGTCAGCACTAAAAGCCCCATACCCAAGTGTGGGTCTGGTCCCAAAATGCACTTTTGAGTGCAAAACATTTACTATAGTATAGTAGACTGAATCAGGATAATTTTGCTTAATTCTAGTTCCTGTAACTACAAATCCCAGAATCTCATGCAGCTGACAATAGAGCAGGGCTGCTGCAATGGGAGATTCAATAGCTTGCAGTGCATGCTGGAGTTTATATAAGCTTTGATCTTTTGTTTGCTGGTCCTGCTGTCCTCCCGGGGACAAGCACATTTACAGAGAACTGTACTTAGCCCCGGGTGAACAGCGGGAAAAGCAAACATCTGATCGGAGCTTATATGCTATAACATGCACTGCAGGCTATTAAATCTCCCACTGCTACAACCCTGGTCTGATGTCAGTTGTAGGAGATTCTGGGAATTGTAGTTACAGGAAATGTCAGCCTATAAGTACACATTAGCCCAATATAATCTACTATATTACAGTAAATGGTAAGTAAAAAAATACATAACTGTTTTTCACACAGTGAAATGTGGGACCAGCCCCACACTTGGGTGTGGGGCTCTTGGTGCTGTTTCCCTTTAAGTCCTTTTAAAATTTCCTGCAGTTTAAAGGGCATTTCTACCACTTACTCTTAATGTGAGGTTTTACAGTCAAAGGTTTTTCGGAAATCCAGTCCTCACAGCTGGCTTCCAGCTGCAATGGATTAGTGTACCAGTCTCCACAGACTTTCCACTGGAACTAGTTTAGCTGCTGTAATTGTCCGCTTTCCAGTCATCTATTGAAAAAAGTTTGCAAAAATGTCTCAATTGGCTACAAAATGTGATGCTGGTGGTAGTGCAGTGTGCTAACAATCAGGAGACTTGGATTCATGTCCCAAGCTCTGGACTTCCACTATGAAAGACATGGCATCCCGAGCTCTGAATTTCCTCTGTGAGAAGGTGGGGCATCTTAGTGGACAGTCTTGTCCTCTAAAGAAGTAGGAGGGAACAATTTGGTATGTCACTGCATCCTGGTGGCCAAGGGTGAAGTAGCAGCCACCCAATTATGTATGGGGTGGGCAGGATGGCTGCTTGCACTTACGCCAAACTCCAACATACCAGTGTTCTGAAGGAGGGGCCAGTACAGGGACAAAATTCCTTCTGGCTGTATAAGAATGCCCTGGTCCTTTCGCAACCTCCATTTACCAGCACTGCAAAGTATGTTCCCCCTTGTGTGGTGGCAGACCGACAACACCTAATCACATAGGGGAAGCTGTGGGAGATGTCAGTGGCAATGTGCAACTACCACTAGCATCTCCTACAGCTATCCGGTGACAGCGTGCAATCAAGAGTCTGGACCCAAGTCAGATGGCTGTGTGTGTGTGTGTGTGTGTGTGTGTGTGTGATGTTGGTGGTGCAAGGTGTACATCCAACCCCCCCCAAAGAAAATCCCAGTTATTAAAAATGGTATATGATGACTCCATTGCACCAAGCGATGAGTAATCGCTCTGGCATGCTGACAACCTGAGTTTGAGCTTGAAGCATGGGACGTCAGGAGTGGAGGCCCAACAGCATCCTTTGGATGCTCTTCTCAGTGGGAGTGGGGTCTCGCAGCTCCTGGTAGAGATGCTACTGATGGCATGGGTGACCACGTGCCGTCAGGCAACTCCCCTTCCCTCTCTCCGGCCAACTAAAGTATGCACAAGGATGTGAGAGGGTGGGACCAAAAAACGGTGAACATATCGCACTGATACGCTGGATGACTGCCTCACAGTCCCTCTCTACACCAACAGACCCTTCAGCATGCCATCAAGGCACCCCTCAGCCTCTGCTGGATGAGTGTTCATTCCACCACCAGGTCATGAGAAGGCCCCCAGCAGGGACAAACAAGCTGGCCAACAGGATGAGAGCAACAGTGGATTCAGGTGACAATCTTCTATACCAACCAGCGACAACTGAGGCTTCAAGGAGTGGGGTGCCAGTGGGTACATTAAAGAGGGTAAAAAAATTTATATTAGGGCCAGTTGTGATGCCACTTGGGGTACCTCTTTATGTAAAATCCCCAGAATGTTACACTGGAGCCAGCTAGAACCACACAAGTCTTGGTGAGGCACTCAGATCCTGCAGAAAGAGCGCGTTATTGAGGGTATGGGATGCATGGCATTTATCCACAACACCCCTTGCTGGCTTGTCATGGGGAAGCGCGGACATCAGCTGTGAAAGCAACCACTCAACCCCTTTTGATCAGAGGAAAGATGTAGCTACCATGGTCCCAAACATCATGTGCTGGGGAACAAAAAATAATAAACACAAGTCACATTCCGCAGCTTAGTTTAACAGCAGTGGACAGAACTAACCGGCAGTACTCTCCCCACCCAAATCCATACTACTCAGTAAAGCCTTTTTCATGGGATTTTAAAAAAGATACTTTCAACACTCCTGGGCTGTGAACCCCTCCCCTTAAAAAAACAGGCCAGAGACCCCATTAAATTCAATGATTTCTGTAGTTGTTTTCCTAATAAATCCAAATGACCACTATTTTGTGGCTTCCCAGAGCTAAATATGAACATGTAAACAATGCTAGACATCATTTTTAAAATAAATACTGCACCTGGACTTGAAAACAACTTCTCTGAACAAAACAAAGGTGCACAGTATAGCTCATGGATTTGCTCAGTTCTACTCTGATTAATGCAAGACCTTTTCAGGCCTTTATGCTTGACAGCATCCTTAAATCCCATTATGAAAACAAAAACATTAGCCTCCGATTAAGCTTTTGGCACATTAAATACATATTTTTAGCTTGTCTACTTACTGAATTTTAGTTGTGAAAAGTCTGTGCTTCCCAAACATGACAGATGGTGTGCAGCTCCATTTCAGCTGGAGTTGCGGCGCCGCACCACTGGCCCCAAGCCGCACACTGTCCATCATGTTTGGGAAGCGCAGACTTTTCAAAACTAAAATTCAGTAAGTAGATGAGCTAAAAAAATGTATTTAATGTGCCAAAAGCTTAATTGAGGGCTAAAGTTTTCGAAGGGTGGGACCATTAACATAATGACAGTTTTCCTTTAAGTAGCTGCACTTACAGTATATGCTTTACAAGCTACTAAGTCAAGCCACACCCTGAATCGCTGATCTTGTAAGCTCAAGTTGGCTTATGCCAGGCTATTTGTGAACTGGAACAGACATTTATGCCAACACAGATGTACCAAAATAATAGTTCATCACTAGAAGTGTCATGATAACCACAATATGTTTCACTTAAAATACTACTGGGTCAGTTTCCTGTTTCGCGATACCTCTGTCATGACATACTACAATATCACAGTAAAATTGTGAAGAACTGAGTTTTCAACCACTTCCCCCAGAATGGAGGCTGTGGAAGATCCCTCACCCAAAACCTAAATCAGACTTCACAGTACTGTGGTAGTACGATAACAGTTTTTTCACTGACATCCTATTGTGAAAATGTTGATATCATGACACTCCCATTCTCCACCTTCTCCAAAACCCACACCGGTTATATCTAATTAACGGACTACAAGATAATGATGTTGATTTGAGACCTAGATTTACTGATCTGCAACATTTTCATTAAACTAACCATATCCGCTCAACTTTCTTTCTGTACAGCTGGTTCTTGGATTCTCCATCCTTACAGTGATGTCAAAGGTCTTGAATGTTTTACTGTTTAAAATGAGGACATGGTACGTTGCTTTCTGGAGAGGTACTGTATAAATCCTTCAAGTGTAACATCGATATGACATATAAATATAAAAAAGACAGCAGCCCACTACAAACTCCCCTACTGCTGGGTGCTGTGCCTTTCTCCATTTATAACAGACCGGTAGAACTGTACGTCTTCGAACTACCTAGCACTGCATAAAAACTGTGTATGCCCTTCCTTTTCCCAAGATTGCTGGGATTCTTGTGGTCACTGAGAATTCCAATCCAGTTTTGGAAGGGGCAACATTTAAGATCCTGACTTGGTCATGGGAGAAAGGGGAAGGGGTTGGGGGAGAAAAGAACAACTCCATCGCCTGTCTCAGATCTGGATATGCTCCACCATAACATATATAATAGAATGCAATATCTGAATGGATTTGGAGTGACCCCAGCTGCAGAATCTGAGAACAGCGTTCACTGTGCTTGACTCACTCTAAGCAGATCAGCAGCAGTCACACAACCAAACAGTACTCTGCGCTCCCTGTCCCACAGGTTGCTTAGCTGGTTCTACATTTTTAGCGCTATAACAATCAACACAACCCTTATCACCGAATATGTAATAGGAGAACATGCTTCCACTGTCGTGGATATTGCACACTAGAAAATTTTAAATGTAAACGATATTCTATGGTACGAAGTTGGGAGTTGAATAAAAAAATGCTCTCAAGCTCATGCCTTGTATACAAAGTACTTTCATTCTGAAAACATTTAAAAGAGCATGTTTACTTGAATATTTACATAAATAGAATATAAACTTTGCATAATATATATATTTTTCCTTTTATAAAACTACAGGTTGAAAAACATCTTGTGTAATGCTGAAGGCACCTGCTCTGGTAAATCTGTATCGCTGCATTTCTACAGTAGGAATGTATATTCGGCCCTGCTATGATTAACCTTAAAGGTACAGGATACCTGTTTTTGCTCCACTGTCCCATAGCTGTACAGCAAAGCACTGTAGTTAGAGAATATGTAACAATGGTTTATGCTTTTTGTGCCTGCTTTGCCTGTGTAGCCCTTAATCCCCTTCCTTTCTGGCACCCATACACACTATCTGGGCAAAATCCTGCAGGTAACACTAAACCAAGGTTGACACAAGCTAGTTTGAGTGCCAACTGTATTGTATATCTGTGAGTGCAAGCCTAGTTCAAGCCACTTGCAATCCCGCAACAACCTTGATACTCACTGTACCCTCTATGGTCAGGGACACAAGTTTATTGGTGATTACCGGTATCATTCAAAGAATCTAGGGGTGAAGTTGGCCAAAATCACTGGAATAACAGAAACCTTTCTTGGTTTATCCTAATTTTGGAATGTAGACAACAGTTTAAAAAAAAAAAAAAAAAAAAAAAAATCAAAACTGGAACTTAAATGTTCAACAAGCAGATTTTGACCTTTCACAAACCATAAACCAGTGTCACTACTGATGTTTTTTCATTACCAACCAAATATAATGACGTATTTGCACATAAGCATCAAATATATCAGCGCTAGCCAGCCACCACCTGGCATCTACAGCAATGGACCTGGTAGATATCTACCCAGCCACCACCTGACCTCTACAGCAAAGGACCTGGTGGATATCTGTGTTACTGGTTCTAGCAAAACCTGCACCAGCTATCATTCAACATCATTTGTTCACTCTCACAAGTCATTATTAGCAGGACTGTGTTTTGATATGTAAAAACAAAAATATATTATCTTCAGGAAAATGTTAATTATGGGCAAGAGTGATCCTGCATCCTGTATCTGGGATTTGGGATCTGGCACTGTAAGTACTTGTTGTTTACTGAAATGTATTTACTGCTTACCTCACTGTAGACAATGCAATAGGGCCAAATTTCAAGCAGCAGTGCAGGCCATGCCAGACATTATGTACCTTACTTTTTCTGCTATTTTATTGCCCCTTTCCCCCCTCTCCTGTGAACTGTCCCCCATGATTTTTTTAATTCTGCTTTAGCATTTCATTTTCAAAGGTGACATGCAAAGAAGTGTCCTAGCCCCCTCCCGTCCCCGCATACCTTACAATGTTGCTGCGGGAGTCAGGGGCTGCTAGGATCATAATTTTTAAAGTAATCTTTATATTGTAAAAAACTGCTGAAACTCTGCGCCAAACACAGAAGCACTACGTGGGTCCTGACTGAGCGGAAGCAAGTTGTTATGGGTATTCCATCCATTCTGTGACGTCGATAACACCACTGCTCCTATTGTAGCAGCAGTGGCAATGTCTTAATATGTTTATTTTATTGTCTCTGTGGTGGTCTAAATACCTGAAATATTACGGTAACAACCTGTCCAGATGTTGCCCCGAGTAATATATCAGATATTAAGAACTCCATGGAGACAATAAAAAAAACATTTTAAGCCACCACCACTGCTGCAACAACAGGAGCAATGGTGTTATCGACATCACAGAATGCGTGGAATACCAATAACAACTTGCATCTGCTCAACTGAGACCCACGTGGCACTTCCGTGTTCGGTGCAGAGTTTCTGCAGTTTTTTACAATATAAAGATTACGTTAAAAAATTATGATCCTAGCAGCCCCTGGCTCCTGCAGCAACACTGAGAGGTATTTGGGGATGGGAGAGGGCTAGGACACTTCATTGCATGTCACCTTTAAGTCTGGAATTAATATGGATCCTTTTTAAATATGGCTGGCCAGGGCTTTTAACAGAATCCTCAGTTGTTTTTGAATGCCCATCATTTGATACATCACTGTTGGAATTATGGAACAAAACCAGCAGGTGGCTTACTGCTCCATGAACTTCTAGGACCCTGAGGATGCTGGCGTAACTCTAGCCCACATAATCTCAGTTCAGACATTCAACACCATATAAACAGGTTTGAAAATGAAAATAAAAGCAGCCATCAACACTGATGGGGTGGGGATGGAGGGGTCTGAAGGACTGTAATATAAAGTAAGTGATCTGTTTTTTGTTTTGAAATGCACTGCAACTTCAAAATTAATCCAAAAATCTGGTAGTGCTCAGGTACATGAGAACCACTACATGAGTTGATTTTTTGCTTCACACAACAACGGGACAGCGGTAGGACATGCATGATCACGTTGCTTAGTTTGCTGGTCCAAAACAAATTTCCAGCTAGTTTCAATGCTGCAAGTTATAATCTGCTTGAAAAAAGAAATGTAAGCAGCATTCCAACTGCTTCATATATGACAACCACCAGCCTCCAAACATCTATATCGCCCCCCCCCCTCCCAAAAAAAGAAAATTACTTTTATTGAAGCCGTAATACTTCACTGTTGGTAATCATAATAAAGCAGCTGGGCAAAACCAGGGTTAAACTGCAGTAAATGAAGGCAACAAACATGGAGACCCTTGTGGGACTAACAAGTTTCAAGGTCTTATTTTTAGCAAGTGGGTTCTCTGCCTCCCTGCCCCTCCCCCTGATACGGTAACTGCATTACAATATTTGCAAGATCACAGCAGCAATATGCTTTTACAGCTTTTTCAGATGTTATCAATCTGGGTTTTGATGGTGACGAACATTCTTGCAAAAGGGGATACTGCAGCTTTCAATTTGCACAAGTCTAGCAGCTCAGAACTCCTCCTCTTCAGCACAGAAGTGGTTCTGTTTCTTCCTAACATTCCAGTGTAAACACTCGGCCAGGCTCTCAAACCAGTCATTCACAGGGTCCCGGAAACAGATAGATGGGACTGGGTAACACGAGGTAGTGATGATAATACTGCAACAGAAAAGTAAACAGGATTAGTGAAGATGAGAGAACATTCTACAAAGCTAAATCAGGACTATTAGTTCAAACTCCCCCTCCCTCCTAATTACTGCCCAGGGTTAATGCATGCACCATTTGAGTATGAACAGATGTCCAAAATCATCACCCAGAATGTTAACCCTACTGCTCATATATACTGTGTAACCCTCAATGCCATTCTCCCTCAGGAATCTGTCTAGTTCCATGTTACCACTACTCTCCACCACACCTGCTCTACTACTACTCTTTCTCCATCTATAGCCTCTCTACCGCCTCTCTCATTACTACCCTAGTCTAACTCTAATCTGGCTTTCTCTGCTTCTAGACCCATCTACAGTACCTACATCTGAATCTCCTTTTTATTTCGAGCACTTAACTTTAGTTTTTAGTTTGTAAAACGGTTTTATCAGTTATCCTTCTTGCTAGTCCCCACCTGCCTGTTTACTTGTTCCCAATGTGCCTGTGTCTGTTAACTCCATCCTTTGTATAATTCCATTTGTTTGATGTGGAGCCTTTGTAAAAGAGCTCCTGGCTCAAAGGTCTTAATTCCGAGATTCAATAAAATAAAATAAAAACTCTTGCTGCGTTACCCTCGATACCATTCCCCTCAGGGATTTATTTAGTCCTGTTTTACCCTTACTCATTATGTGTAACCCTCAATGCCATTCTCCCTCAGTAATCTGTCTAGTCCAGTAGTACCTTTACTTGAACTGTGTTACCCTCAATACCACTCTCCCTCAGGGATTTTAGTCCTGTTTTACCCCCTACTCATGATGTGTAACCCTCAGTGCTATTTTCCTTCAGGAATCTGTCTAGTCCTGTGTTACCTCTACTTATGCTGTGTTACCTTCAATACCAATCTCCTCAGGAATTTATTTAGTCTTGTTTTACCCCTACTTGTGATGTGTTACCCTCAATCTAGTCCTGTGGTACCTTTACTTAAACTGTTACCCTCAATGCCATTCTCCCTCAGGAATCTGTCGAGTCCTGTGGCACCTTTACTCAAGCTGTGTAACACTCAATGTCATTCTACCTCAGTGATAAGTATGGTCCTATTACCCTTAATCATGAAGTGTAATTGTTAGCGCTTTTATCCCTTTGGAGTCTGTCTAGTCCTGCCTTGAAATCCAGAACAGTGTTAGCTTGCATAACCTCACTGGGTGGGCTACTGCATGTTAGGCACCCTCTGTATGAAGTAATGCTTTCTAGTTTCTTTGTCCCCTCAGTTTGTGTTCATGTCCTCCAGTTCTGCTAGCACTCAACAGCTCTAACATCTATGTAAATGCCACCTTATCACCTTTAATATTCAAATCACTGTGATCATGTCACCTCTCAGCCTCCTCTAGGAGGAATATTTGAGTATGACTGGATCCTGGAAAGAGGGAAGGCCTAGTCTGCGGAAACAATGAGACACATGGCAGTAAGGATGCGATAACAGAATAAGGAGGCTGAAGTCAGTGGTGGTCAGACAAACATCCGTCTAGAGGATCGTAGTAAGCAGCTCCCCCAGCACCCTGGCCTGGATAACAGATACTAAAGAAAACATTTATTCATACTTACCGTAATTTCCTTTTCAGTTAGCTTCTACATTGTCAATGGGTAGTCAGAACAGATGATAATGTGCACCCTTGCTAGGGGAAATGGCACAGTCTAAGGCTGTTAATAGTACAGAATTTTGGGCACAAGAACATTCCAGATAGCAGCAACTCTCTAGTCACTTTTGTCTACGCAGTGCCAGTATGTGAAAGTAGATCTGTTTGCATCCTGTCACGAGCCAACACATATAAGCTGTCTACATAGACAAAGCTCTAATCAAAATAAGGTACATTAAACAGTGCCCTACCTTGTCAGGTCAGTTCCACCAAGTCGCGGTGAATTAAATTTTGACGACATCCCCCACAGTGACACACTGCTGCTGACATCCCCAGGTTCCAACCACGACCACGCCCCTCCCGGACTTAAGGATTCTCAACTCTGGTGGGGGGGGGGGGAGATTATGGGGGGCAGCAGCTTACACCAAAGTTGCTGAATCCATTCATTGCTGCAACAATCCGATTGACACTGTGGATGTCAAACAGGATGTTGTCGATGCAATGGATTCGCTGTGGGGGATTCATTATTGTAATGGTATACCTGTCAGGTGAGAGGAATGACTGACCAAGGCTCATTGTCTACTTCTCCGAGGTTGTAGAAATTCCCTGTGGAACCAAGCCAACTAGAAGAGACTTGTCAAAGGAATTAATGAAAAACAGATCACACTGGAAATGAACTGCAAACAGTGTAAGCACTCGCCTGTAACAAAGGAGGCACCCTTATTTATCACAAAAGTCAAACCTGCTAATTCTTCGTGTCAGAAACCAATATTAAAATGTGAACCGATTCCTTATTTTTATATATATATATATATATGTATGAAAGGCATGGCATGCAATGACGCAGAGCGTCAACATCTTGCACGTCTCCCAGGAGATTCCAGGCGCTGGTCACAATGGAACCAGTGGCTTCTGCCAAGGGTCTGTATGCGCTGGTCACACAACCCCAAATTTCCCTTCCCAGTTCAGAACCAGAGCATCCAGGGGGACTGAGCCCAAGACTGGTGGTCTGCAATAAAAGAGAGGAAGTTGGTGATTGTCTGGGTCTGCAAAAAGATCTATCTCTGGAGTGCCCCACCTTGAAAAAATCACCTTCAATACCAGAGGGTCCAGGGACCATTCGTGATGGCCCTGTGAGCTCCTGCTCAGTGCATCTGCTAGCACATTGTCCTTCCCTGGAAGGTGAACTGCTATCAGAGAGGTTTGTAGGGAATAAGTCAGAGACCACAACTTCATGGCTTCTGTGCACAAGGCCGTAGACCTAGTGCCTCCCTGCTTGTTGATGAACCACATGGTGGTGGTGTTGTTGTCTGTTCTGACCTGAACCACCTTGTTCTGTACTGACTGAGAGAAAGCTTGCAGGGCCAGAAAAACTGCCCTGAGTTCTAGGAGATTGATATGGAGAAAGGATTCCTTAGGGGACCACAGTCCCTGGGCAGTGAGGGCCCCCAGATGGGCTCCCCAGCCCAGAAGGGAAGCATCCGTGGTAAGGACCACTGAATGAGACTGAGTGGCAAATGGGACCCTTTGCCTTAAATTGTCCTGATCTTGCCACCATTGAAGGGCCTGGATCAAGGTCCGAGTCACTGGGATCAGTTCGGTAAGGGAGTCCTTCCTCTGAGACCAAAAAGTCCTCAGATGGAACTGAATGTCCCTCATCTGGAATCTTGTCCCTTGGACCACTGCCGTAGAAGCTGCCATGTGGCCCAAGAGCTGGAGGAAATGCCTTGCTGGTCGAGATACCTGAAGGCTGAAGGAAGAGGCTAATTCTATAAGAACCCTTGCCGTTTCCAGGGGAAGAAAGGCTCTTGCTTTGAGCGTATCCAGGTCTGCCCCTATAAAGGTAAGAAGCTAGACAGGCTTGAGAACTGACTTGGGAAGGCTGAGAAGAAATCCTAGAGAAGTGAGCACTTGCTGGGTCACTTGCAGGTCTGACTTGATTTGGTCTGAAGACTGGCCCACTATTAGCCAGTCGTCCAGGTATGGAAAAATGGAAATCTTTTGCCTCCTTAAAAAGGCAACTACTACTGCCAGGCGCTTTGTGAAGACCCTTAGGGCTGAAGTTAGGCCAAAGGGCATTGCTCTGAACTGATAGTGGCCTGAGGGCAACTCGAACCTGAGGTACTTTCTGTGGGAGCACCTGATGGGAATGGAAAATAGGCATCTTTGAGGTCCAGGGAGGCTAGCCAGTCCCCTGGCCTTAGAGAGGGAAGGAGTATTCCCAGAGTTACCATCTTGAACTTTGGTTTTAAAAGATGTTTGTTTAGGTATCTTAGGTCTAGGATGGGTCGGCACTCCCCGGTATTTTTTGGGGTAAGGAAGTATCTGGAGTACAGACCTTTGCCCCAGTGTAGGGTAGGTACTCTCTCTATGGCTCTTAAAGTCAGCAGAGATGAAACCTCTGCCTCTAGGGCAAGGGTTTCTGAGAGACCTGCAGGTGGAAAAGATCTGGCTCTCATCTTTGGAAATTTTTTGAAGCTGAGAACCAGTCCCCGGCTTACTACTTCCAGGACTCACTTGTCTGATGTAATAGACATCCAGTCCTGGACGAAGTAAGTCAGCCTTCCCCCTACTGGTATAGGAGAGTCGACCCGGGCAGGCCCATCAGGGTGTCTGCTTGGCAGGGGGCCTTAGGCTGAGGAGTGGATGCAGCCCTGCTCATCCCTCTTCTGCCTCTCCCTCTGAAGAACCCCCTCTGTGAAAAGGGAGAAGAGGCATGTGCTTGGTAAAAAGGCCTATGGAAAGGCCTGCCCCTGCCCCTGGACTGCTGCCTTTGAGGAGTTGCCTGCCTTTCTTTGGCCTGAGCACTCCTGTAAGTGGTCCTGTACTCATCCATTTTCTTCATGTAATTCTCTGTCTGCTCCCCAAAAAGAGAATTACCCACTACAGGAAAATCCATGACCTTAGCCTCGGTATCATGCGAGAGGCTAGTACATCTGAGCCAAGCCATTCTCTGAAAAGCCAAAGATGTAGCCATGACTCTTGATGACACGTCATTGCAATCCACAGCAGCATGAAACTGAACTTTTGATGCCTCGATCCCATCTGCAGCCACCTCCTCCAGCTCCTTGGCTAGCTGGGGGGAGGCCTGTTTAGCCAGTGCCAGTACAGTGTCCCACCTGGACTTCTGGTACCTAGCTGTATAGGCCATATAATTCACCTGCCTGAGTCCCAAGGAAGATGCCATGTACTGTTTTTTTGCCATGGCATCAATCTTCCTGGAGTCTTTGTCTGGGGGGTGTGAAGCCAAGGGAATGTTTGCCTTATCACAGGCAGCAGCCTGCACAACCCCAACATGGCTGCATTGCTGATATAAAAACTCCGTATCTGAGCCTGAAAGTGTATACCTCTTGCCAATTCTTCTATCAACAGGTGGTACAGAATTGGGAGACTTCAAGATTTTTTGTGACCGCTTCCCAAAAGATTTGTGAAGGGGAATAGACAGTCTCCTGGATGCTGGGATGTCTATCATTTCCACAAAATCAGCCTCCTCTTGATCCTCCATTGCCTCCTCCATAGGAAGCTGGAGGGTCTCAGCCACCTTTCTGTAGAACATAAAGTGGGAAGGGGGCTCAGAAAGCCTAGGAGGGGATACACCTGAAGGTCTGTCTGGGGAGATGTCCAGTTCAACAGGCACATCCAGACCATCACCATCGTCCTCCTCAAACTCCCCAAACTCCAGTTCATAAATTTCTTCAGGAGTATAATCATGAACCGGGGGAACCGACCGAACCGAGCCCCTGCCAAAAGATGCCGGATCAGTCTGAACCAGGCAAAGCGATTCCACAATCTGAATTGCTCTGGCTATTTCCTTGGCGGTCGGAACGTGGGCTTCTGGATCTGAACCGGACGATTTCTCTTTGCGTTTTCTTTTTGTCAGAACCGAACCCTCGGGATCGGCTTTCATTTTGCCCAAAGAAGTATCGCCCTGGTCAGAGGGCACTCTTTCTGGTTCGGTTGGAACCAAACCGGGCTGGCCATCTGGGTCAGCGGACTTCTCGGCCTCCTTTTCCCTCAGTCTACCTAATCTCTTCTCAAGGGTAGATTTGGGAAAGTTTTTACAAATTTGGCAGTCTGAATCGAGGTGTTCAAACCCCAGACAATAAACACAGGTGGTGTGGGGATCAGCCTTAGCAAAGACCTCCCCACACTCACTGCAGTGTTGAAACCCAGTGGGCCCGTTTTTTTTCTTGGGTTTCTCAGACATGGCCAACCTAACCAACTTATCCTTTTTTTGGCAACCGCCAGGCAAGACTCCCTTATCGGTTCCTAGCCGTGTCACAGGTCTTGGAAAAAACCATACCACACATGTTTTTTTTAGAACCGATAAGGACCAGTAACCACACACTAAAGTAAGATACAAGAATTAACAACTTATCAGTTCAACCGAACCGATTCACACTTTTACAAGTTCCACACAGAAAAAAACAGTACAAAACCTATCTAGTACTCACGGTACCACAGACAGAGACTGAACCAACTATGCAGAAAATACATTTCGGTTAAAAACCGACAGTAAACCGACATTTCAACCGACTTTCGAACCAAGCTGCAGGAGAAATCTCCGGAGCAACTGTTCAGTGAGGCGGAGTAAAGAATCTAACAGTTAGATTTCAAAGGGAAACAGACAGAGACACCAACCGAGCTCGAGCTCAGCATTCTATGCTCTGCATAGAAAGTTTAACCCTTTGTTCTCCAGGGCAGTTTAAAGGCTGGGGCTAACTGCATTAGTCAGAATACAGCAAGACTTCATGTTATTTGAAACCTAGTAGTCCGGTATAGCTCCTTCAGTAATGCAGCACAAAAATTACTACCCTGATCAGTAATAATTTCCTTAGATATGCCCACTCTGCTGAAACTTTCTGCAAGCTCTGCTGCCACTTTTGAAGCTGTAACACTACACATTGGAACTGCTTCTGGGTATTGAGTAGCATAGTCGCATACTACCAGGATAAATCTATTACCCTTTTTACTTTTGTCTAAAGAACGAACCACATCCATTGAAATTCTTTCAAAAGGCACATCTATCAAGGGTAGGGGCACCAGGGGCACGTTATCTTTTCTAGTGACTGAGCTACTTTCTGACATTCAGCACAGGGATTACAATAGGTAGCAACATCTTCAAGAATTCCCGACCTGTAAAATCTATACAGCAATCTGGCAAGGGTGCGATCCCTCCCTGAGTGGCCAGTCATAGAACTATCATGTGCTATCTGTAACAACTATGTTTATACTTCTGTTGTATAAGCAGTTGTTCTGTCTTTTCCTGTGTCTGAGGTTTAACCCAAAGTCTGTACAATAACCAATTACATTTTTCAAACATTGGTCCACACTGTTTTGGTTACACCCCCAGCTACTTAAAATAACCCTGGGGAGAAACATTGTTAGCTTGTTCTGAAAGAAAATCACAATCAGTTATCAGTTTAGCTTCAGCATTTTCATTTTTTAACCCTTTATGTCCATCAGTCATTTATTGCCACAGTTTCTTCCGGCACTGTCTTTCTTTCCTGGATTTCCGGATCTTGGAGCTGTGCTCAAACAAGTCCGAATCAAAGCTGGCGAAAGGAAGAGAGTCCCCACCATCTGAAATTTTCTTTGCCTGAGCTGTTGTCACCACAGCTGCTGAAACATCAGGATTTACTCCCTCTTTGATTAACTCAGTAAATCCTGGAAAGTTATTTCCAATAATCACATACACAGATAAATTTGGTATTACCCCCACTGTCATTTGGTGCGACACACCCTTAACGGTCAGAGTCACTTGGGTGGTGGGATAGTATCAGGTGTCCCCATGGATGCAGATGACACCAGTATCTGGTCATTTTGCACAGTGTTTTCTCAGCAGTTCAACATGCACTAGGGTCTGTCTGCTTCCCGAATCAACGAGTCCCTTTACAGTCTTATCCCCCACCTTCACATATGTTAAGTACTTGCCCCGATTTGCCAAGGACAAATCTGCTCCAGTGCCACTCTCCTTACTATGGCAGTTTTTTGCAATATGGCCTGGCTTATTACACTTATAGCAAATAACGTCTTTGGGCAGAGATTTGTTACCCCCTCCAGAGTTCTTATCAGGCTTGGAATTTAAAAGGGAAAAAGAGTGTCTTACTGGTGCTTGGCTGTTACCTCGCTGCTGTGGCATCTGTCTGGCCATTTGGTAGTCCTTGGTCAAAGACACAGCATTTTCCCCACTTTCAGGTCGGTGTTCCTTTACTCAAAGCTGCACATCTGTAGGCAGGATGTTGATGAATTGCTCCACGGCAAATGTGTCGATCTGTGGGACTGCTTTGCCCTCTGGTTGGAGCCATTTTATTAGGAGTTCTCCCGAGTTGGGTGATGGCTTCTCAAGGACTGTCAACTGAGTTGTACTTCAGAGATAGAAATCTCTGCCTGTAGGTTTCTCCTGAGATGTCATACCTTTTCAGGATTTCGCTTTTCACCAGGTCATAGCTTTTTGACTGTGCAGTGTCCATATTGCTGTAGGCACGTTGGGCTTTACCTGTCAGGTAGGGCGCCAGTCTGACTGCCCATTGCTGTCTTGGCCACTGGCAAGCTGCGGCAACCCTTTCAAAGGTTGTCAGGTATGCTTTGATATCATTGGAGGGACACAGCTTTGTAAGTTTAATACATTTCAAGTTGCCTGTGCCCTGTTGCTCATCTTGAACTGTGTCAGATCCTCTGCCTTTGATAGCTTGCAAGGCATCCAGACATTGCTGTTCCTGTTGCTGCATCTCTTCTCTCATCTGCTGCTTCTCTTCTCTCCCCTGCACTTCTAAATGTTGAATTTCTTGTTCTCTCTGCTTCTCCGTCTCTTTTTGTTGTATAACCCACCATTTGAAAATGTCCATCAGGCTTTCAGGTTCTGTCAGTGCCTGTTCTTTTTCCATAACTTGTGCAGCCTGTACAATCTCAGCTTGGACTAATGTTTGTGCTAGTTTGGCTGCCATTCTCCTGATAACCACTTCTGGACTTGCTGCTGCAGAATCCATACCTTTCTCTATGCTTCCCTGGTACTAGGTCCAGTACCCACGCACAAAACTCATGGCATAGAGTACGCACGGTGTAATCCCACCTAGGCTGACACCATCTGTCATCGAGGCACAGGTCAGGAAGCATAGGAAAAACCAGCAGCAGTTGTAGAATTCACAAAAAGTATTTATTAGTACTAGCAGTAGCATACAAAAATTAAATCGTTCAGAATAACTCTTTACAAAAGTTGAATAAACAGAGAAGATCCATCTGAGTTTTCCTTCAATCTCTGTGTCCCAGAATTGAGACCCCTTCTCCACAGCTTTTGCAAACGGCTAAAAAATTGCTCTCAGGTAACCTCTTGAGTTTCCAATAGCTTTTTGCAATCATCTCAGACTATAATTATATACATTTCAACAGTAGCACTATATAACTTCTAAACAAAGGGATCCCAATATCAAGTACATTTCCACATAATGATTTACACATATTTTTATATCAGCAGATATGCAAGGGTGGAAAAAGACATAATAGCAAGGGAAGACAGTGAGAGGCAGAGAACTGCAAGACTGTCGGATTGATCAAGTCCTAGGTCTCACAGGAAAATTTGGTTGCGCAACCAGACAGAGAAGAGACAGGAAAGGAATGAACAGAACAAATCCCTGCTTTCAAACTCTCCATAACAACTGGGACAGGGTCCTATTCAACCCTGTCATACACTTCTGGCACCCAGAACCACACTTGTGGTGGAAGCAATGTGACCCCACAACCACAGGGAGTGTCATGCTGGCTTGGGCTGGCTCAAGACAAACAAGCCTGCTAGGCTCAGAAGGTTGTCCATGCTGTCCTGTGGGAGGAATGCCCTGCACTGGAGGGCATCTAGCCTTGTGTCTATGAACTCCAGCAGCTGCACCGGTCCGTTTGGGATTTCTGGACATTTTATAAGAAATCCCAGGGACTCTAAGACACTCTGAGTAAACTGTAGGAAGTCCCTGACTTGTTGATGTGACTTCCCTACAATTAGTCAGTTGTCCAGAGAGAGGAAGACAGTTACTTCATGTCTTCAAAGGTGTGCCGCTACCACAGCTAAGCACTTTGTGAACACCCTTGGGGCTGAGGAGAGACTGAAGGGAAGGACTGTAACTGGTAATGACCAGATGGTAGCCTGAATCTTAGGAATTTTCTGTGACTGGACCTGACTGGAGTATGGAAGTAGGCATCTTTCAGGTCCAGAAAACCCAACCAGTCCCCTTGCTGCAGGGAAGGTATCACTATGAATAGAGTTATTGTCTCGAACTTGGGTTTTTTTAGATGCTTGTTCAGAAACCTGAGATCCAAAATGGGTCGCTACTCCCCGATTTTCTTTTAAGTGAGGAAGTACCTCAAGTAGAGGCCCTTTCCCCACTGAGTGGGGGGGAAGTCTCTCAGCTGCATTTGCCTGCAGCAACATTTTGACCTCCAACTCCAATAGGATCCTTTCTGCTGGAGTGTGAGGCTTGAAGTTTCTGCGAGACTGCAGTTTGGGGAATCTGCTGAACTGCACAGTGAGCCTCTGACTCACCACTTCCAGTACCTACTTGTCTGTGGTAATGTTTTTCCATTCTTGGAAGAAATGAGCCAGTCTCCCTTCTACTGGCAATGGGTGGATGACCTGAATGGATCTATCAGGGGTTCTATTTGGGCTGAGCCTTAGGTGCTGGAGATGGATCAGACTGTTTTGGAAACTATTGTACCCCTGCCCCTAAAGAAACCTCTCATTTGAGAGTAGTCATAGGGCATGGGATAGAAAGGACGTGGAAAATACCCCCCTACCTCTACCTCCCCTTCCCTGAGGCCTGTAGGAAATGGAGGCCTTCTCTTTCTGGACCTTGCTTTTGTAGGGGCTTTTGTACTCATCCACCTTAATCATATAAGCCTCTGTCTTGTCACCAAACAGGGAACTGTTCTCACATGGAAAATCCACAACTTCTGTCTTGAGTACCCTGGGATTGGTTAGTGGTATTTAGCCAGGCAAATCTTAAGGAAATGGCATGAGCCATCACTTTTGAGGCGGTGTCATTCACATACACTGCCATGTGGAAGAGGTATTTGGTAGCATCAATGGCAGTCTTAGCCGAATCCACCAAATCCTGTGCTGGGTCACCTGGTATCATGTCACTGAGGGCAGGCACAGAGTTCCAGAGTGCTTTCTGGTACTGGGCATTGCAACCTATATAAGTAACCTGCCTTAACAGTAAAGAGGTGGATGTATACGCTATCTTCCCCATACTGTCCAATTTCTTGGAGTCTTTCTTTGGGGGCTGGGTAGTGAGGGCAATCTTAGCTTTATCACAGGCAGCCACTTGGATGGCCCCTTCATGATCTGGGTGTACGTAGAGGTACTCAGCATCATGTTTAACCAGCTGATGCTTCTTGTCGAGCCCAGGAGTGGAAGTAGGGTCCTGCAACACACTGCAGGTAGCCCTTCTGAAGGACTTATGGACAGGCAGAACCAATTTCTTAGTAGAAGATAGCCCCATCATACCTAAATAGTCCGGCTCTTCCTCATACTCTGCATCTCCCTGGGTGGAGAGGTCAAGAATGTTAGTCATTTGCCTCACAAAGGCATAGCGGGATGAAAAATCCTCTGTCCCATAAGGAGTAGAACTGAATTCCTGCTCTGAAAAGCCCTCTAGCTCCAAGGAATTCCCACCACTCTCCTCCTCCTCCTCATAGAAAAACTTATCTCTCTGGGCATCAGGGGATGGACTGGAGCTTGGGAGGGGAGCATTCATAAGGGAAGCCATGGCTTGGAAAGCCTTAAACATTTGCCGAAGCTTGGTCATGTCCTCTACGAAGAGTATCTCTATTGTGTCCACTGATTGCTCCTTTGTTTCTTCAGCAGGAGGGGCAGCAACAGGTTTTTCTTTTGTTTCTATTTCAGAGGCACTGATTTTGGCACCTCTTCTGATGGTCTTTTGTGTTTAGACTGATCAGGATTCCCTTTTGAAGAGATTCTGCCAACAGGATAATCATTAGGGAGTATTTCCTTATATTTACAATGGGAGGAAAGAAGAAATTACTCACCTTAGTAATGTTGTTTCTTCTAATGGAGTCTTGCTATATTATGACAATTGCAGTTTGTCCCACCATTAGAACTGCTCCGGAGGTGAAAGAGTTAACTCTATTCCATGAATGGAACTTAGAGCACGAGCTCAACTGGCTACCTAAATATTAACACCCATTGCTGGTCCCAACACCAAAGACTCAAGTCAGGGGACCAGAACTAATAGTATAATTTAACAATATGAGAGAAATATAAGGAAAAAAAGAAAAGCACCACACCCCCAAACCCCAAGAAGGGGTGAAAACACATAAAAAGGGCATAAAATAGTGCCCACACTAGGCTGCCCACCCCATATCCAAGTAGAAGTTCTGAGAGGAGCAGGCTGGGGGGGAGGTCATAATATAGCAAGACTCCATTAGAAGAAACAACATTACTAAGGTGAGTAATTTTTTATTCAAACAACATGAAGTCTTGCTATATTATGACAATTGCAGACTACACAGCAGTACCTCCATGGAGGAGGGACAGAATCTACTTAGGGAATAGGCTCTGAAGCACAGCTGTGCCAAACCGAGCATCTCTCCTAGCCTGGACATCCAGGGAGTAATGCTTGGTGAAAGTGTGTACCGTTTTCCAAGTAGCAGCTTGACCTCCAATATAGGGATGTCTCTGGCAGCAGCTAGAGGCGGCTGTACCTCTGGTAGAATGAGCCCTCAAGCCAGAGGGATCTCTGCCCAGTTTCTGATAACAAATTGGATACAGAGACAATCCACCTGGCAATTGATCTCTTAGTGGCAGGTTTCCTTTCCCAACCTCACCATAAGTGAGCAAATGTTGGAGGGATTCGAACCTGTGACCCTTGGTATGTTCTATATAGTAACTTAGGGCCCTCTTAACGTCCAAACTGTGCAATCTCCTCTCACCAGAAGAGGAATGTTCAGTGAAAAACACTGGAAGGGAGATAGATTGGTTAAGATGGAAATCTGAAACCACCTTAGGCAAAAACTTCCTTATCCCTGTGGAAAGAAATAAAGTCAGTTTCTACTGACAAGGCTTGCAACTCACTTATGCATCTAGCAGAAGTGATAGCCACTAGGAAAACAGTTTTCCAAGTTAGATACTTCAGCTCTGCAGAAAACAGAGGTTCAAAAGGGGGTTGCATTAACTGGGCAATGCAAACATTAAGGTCCCAGGCAGGGGCCGGATCCCGAAAAGGTGGATTAGTATGAAGTAATCCCTTAAAAAACTTGGAACTTTCCTGCTGAAACAAAAGCAGAGACAGCTGCCAAATGAACTCTCAGGGTAGCTGGTCTCAGGCCCAAAGAATTAAGATGGACCATGTAGTCTAACACAATGGGCAAATCAGCAGATTTTGGGGAAATATGTTTCCCAGAACACCAAATGGAGAACCTTTTCCACTTCAAATTATAAGTAGCCCTAGTGGAAGGCTTCCTAGAAGCCTTCAGGATTTCAAGAACACCCTGAGAGAGGTGTAGGTCAGCAAATTCTAACTCCTCAAGAGCCAGGCCTTGAGGTTGAGGGATTTGAGGTTCGGATACCAAACTCTCCCCCTGGGCACAGGTTAATAGGTTGTGATTCCTGGGGAGACACAGGGGGAGATGGACTGTCAGGGACAGAAGGAGTGGGTACCAGGGCTGCCTGGCCCAATCTGGGGCAATCAGAATCACCCTGCAAGGCTGGGATCTGATTTTTACTAACACCTTGAATAGGAGAGCGAAGGGGAAAGCATAGAAACTTCCCTTCCCAATCCAGGAGAAGGGCGTCCAGGGGGACTGAGCCCAACACTGGGTGCCTGCAACAGAACACTGGAAGTTGGTGACTGTCTGGGGCTGCAAAAAGATCTATCTGAGGGGTGCCCCATCTGGCAAAGGCTATCCCCAGTACTTGAGGATCCAGAGACCATTCGTGATGGCCCTGAGAAATCCTGCTGAGAGCATCTGCTAGGACATTGTCCTTTCCTGGAAGGTGAACTGCTATGAGGGAAGTGTTCAGGGAATAGGCCAGAGACCACAACTTCATTGCCTCGGTGCACAAGGCCGAAGACCGAGTGCCCCCCTGCTTGTTGATGTACCACATTGTTGTGGTATTGTCTGTTCTGACTTGTACCACTTTGTTCTGGACAGAAGCAGAAAACGCTTGAAGAGCTAAAAAGACAGCTCTGAGTTCCAGCAAATTGATGTGGAGCAGAGATTCCTGGGGGGACCACACTCCCTGAGTGGAGAGGTCGCCCATGTGGGCTCCCCACCCCAGGAGGGAAGCATCCGTAGTGAGGGTCAAAGTGTGAGAAGAGATAGAGGACCCCCCAGTCTTAAATTGCTCTGATCCTGCCACCACTGGAGGGCCTGGATCAAGGTTGAGTCACTAGGACCAACTTGGAAAGGGGTCTCTTCTCTGAGACCAATAGGCTCTCAAGTGAAACTGAATGTCCCTCATCTGAAATCTTGCTCCCTGCACTACAGCTGTGGACGCAGCCATGTGCCCCAGGAGCTGCAGAAAGTGTCTTGTTGGTCGATAGACTTGCAGATTGAAGGAGGAGGCCAGAGCCACCAAGTTCCTTACCCTTTCTAAGGGAAGAAAAGCTCTGGCCAGATTTGTGTCCAATTCTGCACCTATGAAGGTGAGTACCTGAACTGGTTCCAGAACCGACTTTGGTAGATTTAGCAGGAAGTCCAGGGAGGTGAGAAGCTGCTGGGTGACTTGCAGGTGAGATTTTACCTGTTCTGGGGACTGGCCTACAATGAGCCAGTCATCCAGATAGGGAAAAACAGCAATCCTTTGCCTCCTTAAGTGAGCCACTGCTACTGCCAGACATTTTGTGAATACCCTTGGGGCAGAGGTAAGGCCGAAGGGCATTGCTCTGAACTGGTAGTGACCTGAGGGCAGTTCGAATCTGAGGTACTTTCGGTGGGAGCTTCTGATTAGGACGTGAAAATAGGCATCCTTGAGGTCCAGGGAAGCTAGCCAGTCCCCTGGCCTTAGAGAGGGTAAAATCATTGCCAGAGTTACCATTCTGAACTTTGGTTTCAAAAGATGCTTGTTCAGATATCTGAGGTCTAAAATGGGCTTCCATTCTCCTGTCTTTTTTGGGGTAAGGAAATATCTGGAGTACAGACCCTTGCCCTGGTATAGGGGAGGAACCCTTTCTACCGCTCTGAGAGCTAACAGGGTTGAGACCTCTGCTTCTAGAGTAGAGGTCTCTAAAGAGTTTGCAGTTGGAAAAGACCTGATTCTCATCTTTGGGAACTTTTTGAAGCTGAGAACCAGACCCTGGCTTACTACTTCCAGAACCCACTTGTCTGAAGTTAAAGACACCCAGTTCTGACTGAAGTAAGCCAACCTGCCCCCTACTGGTAAAGGAGAATCGGCCCTGGGCACCCCATCAGGGTGCCTGCTTGGCAGGTGCTTTAGGCTGAGGGGTGGGGGCAGGCCTGCCCACGCCCCGTCTGCCTCTGCCTCTGAAGAACCCCTCTGAGCACAAGCAGAGGAGGCCTGGGTTTGTGCAAAAGGCCAGTGGAAAAGCCTACCCCTACCCTGAGGTGTGCCTCTGAGGGTGGCTGCAGCTCATTGGCTTACACTTTATAGGTAGTCCTATATTCATCCATCTTCTTCATATAATTCTCTGTCTGCTCCCAAACAGAGAATTTCCCACCACAGGAAAATCCATAGCCTTAGTCTGGGTATCCTGTGACAAGCTACACCTGAGCCAGGCCAACCTACGAAAAGCTACAGATGTGGCCATGACTCTAGAGGAAACATCATTAAAATCCACAGCAGCATGAAACTGCACCTTAGAAGCCTCAATGCCATCGGCAGCCACCTGCTCCAGCTCACTAGCAAGCTGGCCAGGGGCTTGTTTGGCTAAATCCATAACAGTATCCCATCTAGATTTCTGATACCTTGCTACATAAGCCATATAATTTGCTTGCCTGAGTCCCAAGGACGCTGCCATGTACTGTTTTTTTTGCCATGGCATCAATCTTCCTGGAATCCTTGTCAGGAGGATGTGAAGCCAGGGGAATATTAGCTTTATCACAGGCTGCAGCCTGAACTACCCCAACATGACTGCATTGCTGAGAAAGGAATTCTGTATCAGGACCTGACAGTGTGTACCTCCTGTCCATCTTTTTATCTACAGGAGACACAGAATTAGGAGTTTTTAAGATTTTTATTGTTTGTTTCCTAAATGACTTATGCAAAGGAATAGACAATCTCCTAGACTCTGGTATATCCATCATTTCTACAAAATCAGGCTCCTCTTGCTCATCCACAGCTTCCTCCAAAGGAAGCTGGAGGGTTTCAGCAACTTTTTTGTAAAACATAAAATGAGAGGGGGACTCAGAAAGCATAGGGGGAGATTCTAAAGGTCTGTCTGGGGAGATGTCCGGTTCAATGGGCACACCCAGACCCTCCAAGTCACATTCATACTGTTCATAATCATCCTCCCCCTCCTCTGGTTCATAAAACTCCTCAACATCATATTCCTGAACCAATGGAACCGGCCGAACCGACCTTTTACCAGATAGTGGCGGTTCGGACGGAACCGGAGAAAGTGACTGGACAATCTGAATAGCTCTTGCTATCTCTGCAGCAGTTGGAGTAAAATTTTGGGCTCCAAACTTGCTGACTTTCTTGTTCTCTTTACTGGAACTGGTTCATCAGGCCAGACTTTCGTTTGCCGAGAAGTCTCGCCCTGGTCAGAGGCACTCCCTCGTTCGGTTGGCACCGAACCGGGCTGTCCCATCCGGGTCAGCGGACTTTTTGGCCTCTCATTCCCTGAGCCTGCCCAATCTCTTTTCCAGTGTGGCTGCAGGGAAATTCTTACAAATCTGGCAGTCTGAATGGAGGTGGTCAAACCCCAGACAATAAACACATGTGGTGTGTGGGTCAGCCTTGGCAAAGACTTCCCCACAGACATCACAGTGTTGAAACCCAGTGGGCCCGGTTTTTCCTTTGGGTTTCTCAGACAAAATGCCAGCCTAACCAGAAAAACTTGCTTTAAGCGGCGGTACCAGGCAAGACACCCTTATCGGTTCTAACGTGTCACGGGTATTGGAAAAACCGTAATGAAATCCGTTTTTAGAACCGATAAGAACCAGAACGCACTCTAAAGTCTCAAGTTTAAAAACTTTAAGTTTTACCCAAGCTGATTAGTTCAAACCGAACCGATAAAACTTACAAGTTCCACACAGAATTAAAAATGAAATTACTTACGATACCACAGACAGAGCTTGAACCGATCGTTTTATGGGTTCAATAAAACTATTCTCGGTTGAATCGAATCAGAAAACACTGTTTAAACCGAGAAATGAACCGAGCAGTAGGAGAAATCTCCGGAGCGACTGTTCAGTGAGGTGGAGTAAAGAATCTGACAGTTCAGGTTTGAAACTACACAGACAGAGCTTCTCTTTAGAGCTCGTGCTCTAAGTTCCATTCATGGAATAGAGTGAACTCTTTCACCTCCGGAGCAGTTCTAATGGTGGGACAAACTGCAATTATCATAATATAGCAAGACTTCATGTTGTTTGAAGACCCTCTTCAGCATGCTTAGGTGACATAGAGGCTGATTGGGAAGACATGAAAAGCACTTCTTTGCCTTCTAGAAAAAGTGGAGGCAATACCTGTCGTAATCACACAACCAGCAAAAACAAGGACCAAGGTGTTCTACACAACTCTTTCCATCTGCCTTCTCCGAGAGCTGAAATCAACAGTCAAAAACTCTCCTATTTTCTTTCCCCTAGGTCCTATTTGAGTCTATCTGAAAAGAAAAAATGGACACACAGTAGCGCAGTTCCCAGAAAACAAAACTCAAAAACTTGAACGATCCCAAACTGTGTGATCATTATGAAAAAGAAAACATTTCCTTTACCTTTTTTTTTTCTTTTAAATTAAAACAATTGAGTCTGGTCTCAAAAGATAGGATCGGAGCACACAGGCCAAAAAAGAAAAAGTGGCTACAGGGCTCAAATAAGTAAAAACCAGCTGCTACTGCACTATTGTGTGAAAGGAGGCAAAATGTGCAGTAACTCTACTGCTGACTGAGGCAAGTGATCTCCCTGGTTCCTGGGAACTGCAAGGGAACCAGAGGAGAAAAATATCAAATAAAATCAGTAAACATTTATTGTTGTGGAGAAAAACAAAGCAACAGAACACAAGAAACCAAATTAAAAGTGCCAACATTAAAACAAAACCAGAAATAAACAGAAAGCCAAAACGGAGCAGGAGAGAGCTCATGGGGCGACTTGCTTGCTCAGGCAGAGAAACAGATTTGCCATTGAGCAGCAGAGCACAATGCCACCGTAAGTCTCCAGTCTGAACAGTGTCCCATGTTCCTTAATTAACATAAATTCCATGCACTCCAGAGAAGCTAGACCTTGCAGGCTTCTGCAACAGTTAAGCATAATGAGGGATTCCTGGGGTTTGTAGCCTCAGTTATCAAATAGGACAAAGATTTTGAATCAAACAAGGGAGGGATAGGAACCCTCCTTTTCGGCTCTGTCCACTCCCCTTCCTCCTTCTCCTCCTCATCATCAGGTAATTACTTTAGGTCAGGATTTTCCCCAAGATCCAGGACATCCTAATCCTGACCCTCCATATGGTCAAGGGTGGTGTCTGCCTGCAGATCCATATTGGCAGATTTGTCCTGCATTGGTGCACCTGGACGCGCATGTGTGGGCCCCTGCTGACCTGAAGGGCCAGCCTCAGGGTCAGCTGTGTCCAAAGGAATGTCCCGTGAAACACTGGGATGCAAAGCTCTCCTTAGAGCAACCACAAAGATTTACACAATTCTACTTTGCAACTGCCAGCCAGTACACAGGTGCACACCTCCCTGCCCGCCAGTTTGGAGTTTCAATTGGGGGGACCTGTAAGAAGACATATTAGCTTGAAAAACACAATGGGGGCAACAGGAATCCAGCGGAGGGGGTCACATTACCCTTTTGCAGGTCTTGCATTGTTTGAACACTAGAGGTCTCTGATAAGCCATGGTGCCAAAACAATAGTGCAACAGAAGCTCAACTCACAGAATAAAACGAATGCCACTGTTGCCTGAATTATGAGGAAAAGAAGAACGCTGCCTGGACACCACCTCTCTCTGTGGTTAAAAGCACCAGCATAAAATGTCCCTACCAGCTCAAAGGTTGTATCAGGAAAAGACTGCGCTCAGCAACAGGGCTGAAGAGTCAGAGAAACAGCACCATCGCGTGTAGCACTTGTAAAAATGTGCACGTGCGTGATGTCGTGACACTGCACATGAAGTCAGTACATCGGGCGGAGGGGGGGATGCGTCCAAGCATAGACACGCAAAAGGATGTGCTGAGGCTCTCAAAAGCTTTAGCTAAACAGTACAGCATAAGCCCAACTGCCAGGGCTCAGAAAAAGTGGCGGGAAGCTGCGCAGCTCAGAAGAGCTGTTAAACACCAAAAAGGCTGTGGAAAAAGATCTCCCCACAAAAAAAACTGCTTGAAAAGTCTTTGGTTCCCACTCTTCTTTCCCTCTCTTCTATCCTTTTCCTTTTTTTTTTTTTTTTTTTTTTTAACAGTAAACCAAGCTTCAGCAGAGAGAATAAAAAAACAGATCCCCCAGCTGTGAGCACTCTAAAGAAATTGCAGTTATGTAAGAACTTACCATAACAGTAGATCTTCAAGAGAGGTTCCTGCAGTAGGTCTTCACATATAGGACTGCGCCTCCTGGTGCCAGGTTCCAACGGCAAATTTGTAGCTAGCAATCATCAGTGGGGACCGCCCACGACATCAGGTGACATGACGTTAGGCCGACTATAAAAGAGGGCGGTCCCATGCCCGCCCTCCAGTTCTTTTCCACCGGAGACTTAAAGAAAGGTAAGTAGAAAGGAAGGAGCGATAACTCCTAGGACCATGCTTCCTATCTAGACCCAAGGGCTAAGCAGGATGAAAAATAAAGGAAACATTCCAGGAGCTGGGGGAAGGTGGATGGAAACTAGACCTACTGCAGGAACCTTTCTCGAAGATCTACTGTTATGGTAAGTTCTTATGTAACTGCAATATCTTACTTCGAGAGGGTTCATGCAGTAGGTCTTCACATATAGGACTGAATACCCAGCAGTCCAAAAGAAAAATTCAGAGATAAAGTTCCGGGAGGAGAAATTGTTTGCCAAATGGAGTACTGTCTTAGGACAATGTTCAGACTGTAATGTTTAGTAGAGGTGTGGGCAGGCTTGACCAGAAACAACCGCTACTGGAAATCTCTGCGAGGACACATTCCTGTAAAAGGCAGTAGAGGTAGCAACACTCTGAGTGGAGTGACCTTTAACCACTCCCGGAAGGGACTTTCCATGTTTTTGGTAAGTGAAGTGGATGCAATTAGCCAACCACCTGGATATAGTCTGTTTTGAAATGGCCTTGCCCTGGCACTGGGGAGCAAAGGCCACAAAGAGCTGATTCGACTTACGGACCTCTTTAGTTTGGTTTATGTAATACCTCAAGATCCGGTGCACACCTAAGGTGTGCAAAAGATATTCCCACGTTAGAATGCTGAGGATAATAGACCGGCAATTCAACACTCTGATTAAGAGTGATTTTCGAAACCACCTTTGGAAGAAAAGATGGATTAGTCCTAAGGACTACTCTATCCTTATGAAAAATCAAATAGGGTTCCTTATAGATAGAGGCATGAAGTTCTGAGACCCGTCTGGTCGAAGTGACAGCAACTAAAAACAAAGTCTTCCAGGAAAGGAAGCACATGTCACAAGTTGAAGCCAGTTCAAAGGTGGGCAAGGTAAGTTTTTCTAACATAAAATTAAGTTCCCAGGGAGGACAAGGGTTCCGGACTGGAGGTTTTAAATGGAGGACACCTTTCAAAAAGGTTTTGGCAACCTCCAGTTGAGCCAGAGTTTTGGCCTCCACTGGGAGGTGGTAGACGGACACTGCAGAGAGATGGACCTTGATGGAGGAATAATTAAGGCCTGTCTCCGACAAATGCATGAGGTACTCTAACACCTGGGTGACCGAGTACGAAAAGGGATCCAAGCTCCTGGCTATGAACCAGATCGAAAATCTTTTTTACTTCATGGAGCAGGTAGATCTGGTAAATGGTTTTCTGGCTTCCACCAAGATATGAGCAACCTGGGAAGAGACTCCGTGGCAGGAAGCCACTATGTCCACAGGTGCCACGCATGAAGATGGAGCGATTGAAGACTCGGATGCACCAGGCTGCCCTGTTCCTGTGTCAGAAGGTCATGAGACAATGGCAGGAGTATCGGAGGTTCAGGCGCCAGCTGTTGCAAATATGGGAACCAAATCTGATGGGGCCACAGAGGGGCAATCAGAATCAAGTGTGCTCCTTCCGCCTGAAGTTTCAACAGAACCTTCTGAATGAGAGGAAAGGGAGGAAAAGCATAAAGAAACCTCCCTGTCCAAGAGAGAGACAGTGCATCTCACCAAAAAGTACCATGCTCGGGAACGAGTGTGCAAAAGCTGGGTAGTTTTGCAATGAACGGGAAGGTGAACAGATCTACTTCCGGCCAACCCCATCAAAGAAAAAGGTCTTTGACCACCTCCTGCTTTAACTACTACTCATGAACCCTGGCCACTGATCGACTGAGACTGTCCGCCAGGATGTTGCTTATGCCTGGGACGTGGACTGCTGTCATGAAAAGGCCATGCTGAATTGCCCAATATCAAACTCTCATTGCTTCCCTGCAGAGAGGGTACGAGCGAGTTCCTCCCTGTTTGTTAATATACCAGACTGTGGACACGTTGTCCGTCTGAATGAGAAGTGATCCCAGAAGAAGAAATGACTGGAACTCCTGGAGAGCATAGAGGACTGCCCTTGTCTCCAGAACACTGATGTGGAGCAGAAACTCCTGAGTGGACCAAGACCCTTGTGTTTTGTGGTCCCCCAGATGGGCTCCCCAACCCATGTCCAAAGTGTCCGAGGTGAGGATCGGGGTGGGGGATGGGTAGTGAAAAGGAGCTCTAACAGGTTGGAAAGATATTGCCACCAGCAAAGATCTTTCTGGAGGCTACTGGTGATCATGACCTGTTGGTTCATGTCGTCCGTCCTCTGGTCCCAATGGACTCGAAGAGACCACTGGGTGACCCTCATATGCAATCTGGTCAGGGGAACCATAGAGGTGGTCGCTGCCATAAGTCCCAAGAGATGGAGCACAGCGTGTGCTGGGATCCATCGAGCCTGAGCCACCAGGGTGGCTTGAGAAACTAAAGTCTCGGCTCGATCTAATGGCAGGAAAGCCTTGCTCTGGACTATGTCTAGTATTGCTCCAATGAATTGGAGGCACTGAGAGGGTACTAGCTGGGACTTGGGGAAATTGACTGAGATGCCCAGCTGGACAAACAAGTCCAGAGTGAAAGACAGACACTCTTTCAGGCTGTCTGGAGAGGGTGCTGAAAGGAGCCAGTCGTCCACATATAGCAACACGTAAATGCCCTTGCGATGAAGAAATGCCACAACCACTGCTAAGCACTTGGTGAAAACCTGGGGAGCCGAGGAAAGGCCAAAGGGTAGTGCTCGGAATTGAAAATGGTTCTCCTGGAAGGAGAAACAAAGGAAGTGGTGGTGGGCCGGGAGGATGGGGATATGCAGGTAAGTATCCTGCATATCCAGGGAGCACAGCCAAGAGTTTGGTTGGAGCAGGGGAAGAAAACCCTGAAGGGTCAGCATACAAAACCTCTTGTACTCGACAAAGAGGTTGAGCGTGCTGAGATCCAAGATCGTACTCAGATCTCACGTCTTCTTTGGTACTAGGAAGAAGTGCCAATAAAATCCTCCTCCTATTTGGTCTTGAGGGACAGGTTCTATGGCCGCTTTTTGCAGGAGGGCCTGAATCTCCTGGAAGACTATGGGGATTTGATCCCTTGGATAAAAAGACCATCCCGGAGGGTGGGGTGCAGGGATCTCCGTGAACTCTATCGAGTGACCTCACTGAATGAGTTGCAGAACCCATAGATCTGCGGTGACGGCCCTCCATCCCACCAGGTGGAGGCCGAACCTCCCTCCTACCGGTTCCTCCTAGAGGAGGGCTGTTGCCAGATGATGGTGACCAGATCCTTATGAGGATCCATCCAGGGAGGGATGGGTAGAGAGTCTGAAGTGGCCAGATCTAGGTGTTCTGCCAGTCTCTTGCGTTGGGGATCTACTTCTTTTGAAGGCCAGCCTCCTGCTGCCTGAATAGTCCTCAGAAGGTCACCGAAGGAGGGGTCTTCTGGAGGTGATTTAGGAGATTCCTTAGGTGGGACTTCAACTGGAGACTGAGTGTCCGAAGGGTCTGAGTCAAAGTCCGAGTCTGAAGGATCTGAGCCACTGGGGATAGACAGGTCCACCCCAGAGGAGCCCACTGGCAGGGAACCAGAGGCTCGTCCGGAAGGAATCGGTGGGGGAGGTGCCCTAGGCAGTGGAATGTCACCCACCGGATACTGTCGTAGTTCCATGAGAAGCTGGTTCCTGGCATCCTGCCATCATGCCGGGATCACATCCTGATCAATTGGCGGTGGAGGAGGAGGAGGAGGCTGGTATCCTGGGTAGCCTGGGTACTGTGGTTGTTGCCATGGAGGATACTGGAATCCTGGCATTATCGGAGGGTAACCATAGGGAGAATACCCAGGGTATCCCAGCGTCGGGTATCCCGCCGTCAGCGACACAGGGCCTGGCGTTGGGTAATGAGGTGCCGATGGAGGACCACCCGGCGGCGGATAATGGGGATCTGGCCCCAGAAAACCACCTGAAGGTTCTGTAGGACCTACCGGGGGAGATGCTGACGAGTCACAGGGTGGCGTGGGATCAGGAAGGAGCCTCAAAGGTCCCGAAAGAAGAGGCTCCATGATCGGATCCCAGGCCGGCGACAGACTCCTGCCTGTGGGTGGCAAAAGACCAGGCGAAGGGGGTAATGCAGGTAGAGATCTCAATGAAAGGTCCAAAAACGATCCTGAAGGCAAGGACAAGGCAGGATTGGGTGGCGAATCCCTGTAATGAAGAACCTGAGGGGATGAAGGGTCTCCTACCAGCATGCTCACGCCGACGTCAGGGTCCTCACGGGAGCCCGATGGGCGAGACAGAAAGTCCAGGCGGACATCAGTGGATTCGTTGCCCAACTTATCGGACCTAATTGGGCAGGCGGTAGCCACTAGGCTTAATGGTCGTGGCCGTGCGTCCGTCAACGGAGGGTGACTTATCAGCAATGCTAGGTGGAGGAGACGCAATAGACACCTCGAGAGAGGCTACCCCTGGCTGCCTGCTCACCTCAGCAGGAGGGGGAGAAGGTACCAGGCCCAAAGAAGCAGACGGGGTACCACAGTTTTTGAGGAAGCAGGCCTTCCACGTGGCAACAAACTCCTCTCCCGGCACTTAGTTATTTATTTTATTTATTTATTAGAACATCAGTTTAACAACCTTTGAGCCAGAGGCTCATTTACAAAGGTACCTCGTCACAGTGAGGACAAAACAGTGCAAGAAACAAACATCAAGGCAGACAAAAAAATCAGAGTACATTTAGGAATCAGCCAAAAATACAGGCACTTGTCAAACAGAGTATACAACAGGCTTACATGTGCGCTTTACAGAGTAGACAATATACAGTAGTTACATGGAGATTGATTCAGTGGGCAGAATAAAGGTAAGGCTGGGTGGAAGACTCAGAAGAGGAGTGTGGGGAAGATAGTAGCAAGTAAAGGTAGAGCTGGACAGAAGGTCAGAGAGCGGCTCAGTGAGCCTTGTCTGGAAGGATAGGAGGAGGCTTAGAGGCAGGTACAGCTGCGTGTTGAGAGCAGGTGATTTCTAAGGCTAGTTTTAAAATAAGATAACGAGGTGGCATCAATGATTCCGGCGGGAGGCGTTATACCAACAGGGGGCTCTGTAGGGGCAAGCCCTTTGACCTTGCGAGGTTCTCGCCCTCGGTATAACCAGTGCAGTTTTGCGGGATATACGGGTATGCACTGTAGGGTTTGCTCAGTGGATAGTGGTTGACAGACCCGGTGGGGATAGCCCAAGGAGTGATTTTTTTGTTAGGAGGCAGGTTTGGTATTTGAGGCGCTCATCTAGGTTGAGTAGATTAGCCATGGTGTAAAGAAGGCAAGTGTGGATTAGACTAGGAGCCCCAGTTATGAGCCTGCAGGCCTTGTTTAAGGTGAGGCGGATCTTGTGCAGGGCAGTCTGGTCTGCTGCACCATACACAGGTAGACCATAGTCTACCAGAGATAGAACAGAGGATGTGACTGCAAGTCAGAGGGCATCCGTGGGGAGGCAGTTTTTATGACGATAGAGGATACCCAGCCGAGTGTTAGAGGCTGAGGCAAGGGCAGAGATGTGGGCATGAAAAGAGGGCAGGGTCAAGGTTATACCTAGGTATTTATAAGGTGAACTAGCTCAATAGGGAGTTTAGAGGTGGAGTGGACTGCGAGAGGTTAGTTACTGGATTTATTTTGGGGGTGGGCAAAGAGCATGGTTTTGGTTTTCTTTAGATTAATTACGAGTCTGTGCTCAGTAAACCAGGCTTCTGCGTCACTGTAGGATTCTTGCAGAGAATCCTGAAGTGAGATGGGATTACGGTCGGAGGCAAAGAGTACAGCATCATCTGCGTAAAGAAGGATTTTGCCAGTACATACACTGGGCAGGGAGTTGAGAAAAAGGGAAAAGAGCAAGGGCCCAAGAATGGACCCCTGAAGGACTCCGGAGTGGATAGGGCAGGTGCTAGAAAGTTTCCCGTTGATTTTCACAAGTTGTGAGTGGGCCAAGTAGCTGGCGCACCAGAAAACATGCCCAGTGGCAAAGCCTAAGTGACTAAGGGTAGCTAGCAGGAGGGGATGGGAGACAGTATCAAAGGCTTTTGATAAGTCAATGAACACTGCACCTGCTAGGGAGCCAGAGTCCAGTGAGGTGTGAAGAAGTTAGAGAACTCCAGGAGGCAGTATGTGGTGCTGTGGCCTGCTCTGAAACCATGTTGTTCTGGGCAGAGGATGCTATATTTATCGAGGTATTCAGAGATTTGGGTGTGCACAATTTTTCTAAGGCCTTAGAGAGAGAGAGGATTGAGATAGGTCGATAATTGCTAGGGAGGGTCCTATCATCACCCTTGTGTATTGGGGGTGACAGTAGCTATCTTCCAGGCAGAGGGAATTGCCTAGGCAGAGGATTTGTTAAAGAGGCTGGTGATTAGTGAGATAACCAGATCCAGAACCTGGAGAAGACTGGGATCAAGGAGTCATTGCCAATTGTGTTACTCTTTAAGACCTTGAGTGAGTAAGGTCTGACTTCCTGGGCGATGACTTGGCATGAGGTAGAACAAGGGCGTGGGAGAATAGGGACAGACCTGGAGGGAGGGGGAGCGAAGAAATTATCTAGGAGCACCGGGCTACGGTCTGTGAAAGATTTGTTGAGGTGGTTGGCAATAAGAACAGGGTCTGAGGAGACCGAACCATTAATGTTGATTCCTCGGGGTTGGCGACGATGACCTTTCCCTTAGCTCCTGAAGCTTCTTTTCCATAGACCCTAGCCATTGGGTAAGAAGGTGGGCCTCGAGGGTCCACTTGTGCCTGGTCCGGGTGGCTTGATTAAAGCCCTGACAGATGGCACACTCATCCGAGTTGTGCTTGAGGCCTAGACACAGAAGGCAGCGGGAATGGTCATCCCCATGCGGGATTTGAGCTCCGCACTTAGAGCACTTCTTTTTTGGGTGAGCTGACATACACTCGGTCGGCTGCTAGTGAAAAAACGGTTTTAGAGAGAAAAAAGCGTTGAATGGCCTTAGGGCGTTAGATCGCTGTTCTACACAGGAGCCGAACGAACTGTGGGCGGGGAGCTACTTTTATAGTCAGCCTGACGTCGCATCACCTGACGTCGGGGGCAGTCCCCGCTGATGATTGCTAGCTACAAGTTTGCCGTTGGAACTTGACGCCGGTCCTATATGTGAAGTCCTACTGTAGGAACTCTCTCGAAATAAGATCCACTGGTTCCCTATCTTCTCAAATAGAAGAAATAAAAGAAAGTCACTCTATGGTCTGGGGGGGGGAGGAATGATAAAGTAGGGAGATGCCGGGAACACTCTAAAGCAAGACCCTGACAATAAGACCAAAAACAAGTACTTATCTGAGGCACCATGACATGAGGGAAAATGGAGACCTACTAAAAATAAACACCCTTAATGTAGTGGCAGATATGGTCCCCAATCCAAGCACAACCAGGCAGTGGAAATGGAGTAAAAAGGCAGGTTAGCCAATCTAAAAGTCGCAGCTTAACAGGCATGATTTTAAATTCAGGGGTGCGCCTTGTCATCAGGTAGCCCCAACCTGTATGCTGAATTGCAGCCCCAAAGAGTAAATGCCAAAAGAAAAAGTTTCTTCTTCAGAGAAATCTCTGTTGTTTCCCCTTTAATGACACAGCAAAGACTGGAGAGTTGCTGCTGTCTGGAATGTTCATGTGTCCAAGATTCTATACTAACAGCCTTGGGCTGTGCCATTTCCCCTAATAGGGGTGCATATTACCATCTGTTCTGAATACCCACTGACAATGTGGAGCACTACAGAAAATAAAATCAAAACATATCAGGAAGCACACACACATTAGAAACTGGCATTTCAAAGAAGCACAGAGTAGCTGCTTTAAACAACGTAGCTGCCTCTAGGATGTGGGGACTAGGAAGCAGTGGTGGTTCTACACCAGGGCCCGCCAGGGCACGTGCCCCGGTCAAAAAATGCTGTACCCCAGTTGGTGCCCCATATGGTGCAGAGCTTCCCCCATAGTAACACTATATCAGTGCCCTGGCTGCCATCTGTTGTTCCCCAGCTGTGCCCTGGTAACCATTTGTGGCTAGAGCTGCTAGTGCTACGAAGGATGCTAGCAGGAATTGAACCTTGAAGTGGACTGTAAATAGGAACAGTGGTGCCACTGTGTGCATGTTTATAGTCAGGTACAGCACAGTACTGAAACCCCACAGGTCCGGATGACCTTGGAGTGTGAGGGCCAATGAGCAGAAGGATGTCCACTGGAAACTGCGCCTGTTTGTCTCCTTATCTAAGGAAAGATCCACCTGGTTTCCTGCAGCAAGAGACTGCCTTCATTGCTCATTTCAATGTACAACTGTGATTGCATTTGTATTCTCTCTAGTAGCACACTGTCAGGTTTGTGAGTAAGAGGGATATCAACAACACTCTATCTGGGTTACCTTGATGGATAAGTTGTTGCACTAGGGATATAGGCTTGTAACAAATCCCTATCTAGGATATTTTACACTCAAGGTATCAACAGTGTTTTTTGGGGGGGCATGTACTAAACTCCTATCTGGGCATCTCAAAGTTTAAGTACTGCAGCAAGGTTATAGGTCCGCAGTAAATCTCTATCTAGGGTACTTGAAACTTAGGGTATCAGAAGGCTGGTTAAAAATATGGAGGACCTAGGGGTGGGGAACAAACTCACCAATTGGACAGAGAATTGGGAGGGTAAAAGAGGAGGCGGAGTAGCTCTCTACATAAGGGAAGTAATCAAAGCAACAGAAGTAAAGAGTAAACAGGGAGGGGAGGAGGCACTGTGGGTCACCCTGGAAACAGGAAATGGCACCACAATCCGCACAGGGGTTGTTTACAGACCCCCATCTCAGGGGGAGACAATGGACAAGGAAATGATAGAAGGAATTCTTAGAATGGCAGAAAAAGGAGAGATATTGTTTATGGGGGACCTGAATATGCCAGATGTTAACTGGAGCAACTTCACTGCAGCCACATCCAAGAGCAGGGTCAACCTCGATGCCCTACGGGGGCATGCCTCAGACACCTAGCGCTGGAACTCACTCAGAAGGGAGCAATCTTAGACCTGGTACTTTCAAATGAGGATGGAGTCAGGATTGCAGCTTTAGAAGTGGGTAGCCATCTGGGAACAAGAGATCACCAACTACACAATAAACACAACAGTAGAGTCAAGCCATACAAAAGCAAGGGTATTGGACTTTAGGAGGGCTGACTTTGGCAAAATGGGAGAGTGCCTCAGAAAAGCACTAGCAAACAGGCAAGAAAAAGGGGTGGAAGAACAATGGGGAAAAATCAAAACTGCCATCACAGATGCAACAAGCCTTTGTGTAAAGCAAATCAACAAAACAAAATAAAGGAAAACTCCACTATGGTTCTCGAAAGAGGTGGCAGGGAAGGTTAAGGAGAAAAGGATAGCGTTCAGGAAATAAGGAAGCACAGAAGAAGCAGGACAGAAACCTATATCAGTTAAAGCAGAAGGAGGCAGGGAAGGCAGTCAGAAAAACAAAGGCCCAAAATGAGGAAACGATAGCTAATGCTGTTAAAAAGGGGGATAAAACCTTTTATAGGTACATTAGGAAGCAAAGAAAGAACAAGGGAGGGATACTGAGGCTTAATAAAGGGGAGGGAATGTGGGCAGAGGGTGACAGTGAAAAAGCAGGGATACTGAACAAATATTTCTGCTCAGTATTCACAAAAGAAGAGGAGGGGGAGGTAGCTAAACCAAACAATAGAAACACTCTGGATAGGGGGTCGATACCAGTCCATTCACAGAAGAAAGGGTTCTGAAAGAACTCTTAAAACTGAAGGTGGACAAAGCAATGGGGCCTGATGGGATTCACCAAACAATTTTAAAAAGAACTAAGGGTAGAACTAGTGACACCACTGACTACATAGAGGTTGATGGCAGATAAGGACCGCAAGGCCCATCCAATCTGCTCATTTCTTTTTCTTCCTTATAAATGTGCCATCGGCTTTTGCTCTGTCAGTGGCCTATCTATTCATACTCATCTGTATTGCTCCCTTATGCCTATCCCATGCCTGTTTGAAGCCCTGCACTGTATTCATAGCCACCACTTCCTGAGGTAGGCTGTTCCATGCATCCACCACTCTTTCTGTGAAAAAGAATTTCCTCACATTCCCCATTAATCGGCCTCCCTCTAATCTCATGCTGTGTCCTCTTGTTCTGCTATTTTTCTTATATTTAAACATGTCAGACTCTTTCACCTTGTTAAAGCCCTTAAAGTGTTTGAATGTTTCGATCACATCACCTCTCTCCCTCTTTTGCTCAAGGGTATACATATTGAGCTCCGTTAATCTGTCCTCATATGTCTTCTGATGCAGTCCCTGCACCATTTTGGTTGCCCTTCTCTGGACTGCCTCAATTTGGTTAATGTCCTTGTGAAGGTGTGGCCTCCAGTACTGCACGCAGTACTCCAGATGGGGCCTAACCAGTGTCTTGTAAAGAGGGATTATTACCTCCCTCTTACGACTTGTGATACCCCTACTAATACACCCTAACACCCCCCTAGCCTACACTATACTACAATCTTTAACAAATCATGGGAGGATGGGGTGATACCTGATGACTGGAAGAGGGCGGATGTGATTCTACTTCACAAAAGTGGGAGCAAGGCAGAGGAAGGAAAATGGAAATTACGTACCTACTATAATTCTTGATCTTCTTGGATGAAATCTCCACCACTCATTCACACTAATGGGATCTACACTGGAGGTGCTAGGACCCAGCGGGAGCAAACTTTTCAAGAGGGTCGGCGCCAGAGATGGAGCTGCAAGGAAGCGGCACCACGAGCCGTGGCTCGTGCATAAAGACTATCTTGGCGTCGACCCTCCAACCGCCTCAGTACCTTTTTTTCCAAGGAGGTGCAGCGTAACTAACTTAGAGGGACTAACCTAACAAAATCAGACATAAGATGGTCCGAATGACCCGTGTAAGAAGGGCCACAATAGTCTTCACAGCCCAGCCATTGAGGGAGTCAAGAGCAAAAACAGAAACGTGAGCTCGGGGGATGGTGCGTGGGCATGTGAATGAGTGGTGGAGACTTCGTCCAAGAAGATCAAGAATTACGGTAGGTACCTAATTTCCATATCTTCCTGGACATAAAGTGTCCACCACTCATTCACACTAATGGGAGAGTACCGAGCGAATAAACCCCTGAGACAGGTGTCAGGAAAAACTAACAGCTCACATACTTAGGACAGAAGTCCGATAAGAATAGTCCTACCAAATGACAGTTATCGTCTGGCATGGACATCCAAAGCATAGTGCTTAACGAAAGTATGCACTGAGCTCCCTGTAGTCACACTACAATTATCTGCAATGGGCATGTTGCGGATTTCCACTAGAGATGCCGCGACTGCACTAGTAGAGTGAGCATACACTCTGCCTTCCAGCTTAACCTGTGCCATAGAATAGCAGTGGCGGAGACATGCTATTAGCCACGCTGAAATGCACCTAATAGCGACAGGTTGACCCAGCCGAGTCTCGCTGAAGGAAACAAACAGTTGTTGAGCCTTGCAAATTTTTTTTGTTCTATCCAGATAGAATTGCAGTGCTCTTTTAACATCCAAAGAATGAAGGGTATGTTCCCCTTCATTCTGAAAGTTAGCAAAGTAGGTAGGTAGAACTAAAGGTTGGTTTAGATGAAATTCTGAGACAAACTTAGGGTGAATCCTAAGAACTACTTTGTCCTTGTGAAATACAGTGCACAGGGGTCTGTGACCAGAGCATGTATTTCAGAAACTCTACAGGCCGAAGTGATGGCCACCAGGAAGACCGTTTTCCAAGTGAGGAACTTCAACTCGAAGGTAGCTAGATGCTCAAAAGGTTTTCGGGTGAGCATGTCTAGCACAAGGTTAATGTCCCACGCTGCCACTGGATGTCTGATAGGAGGTCTGGCATGCAGAATACCCTTAAGAAACCTCTTAACTACAGGTAACTGAGCCGGAGACAAGGAATGTACCGGCTCATGATAAGCTGAAATGGCACAGAGATGAACTTTGACAGTAGGGTACTGCAGACCTGAATTTGAGAGGTCTAAAAGGTACCCCAAGACTTTATTTGCTGGGCAGAAAAAAGGGTTAGAAGAGGATTTGCACACCAGAGAGAGAAACGCTTTTCCATTTGGCTGTGTAGGTTTTGTCTAGTGGCTGGTTTATGTGCAGCCAAGATAATATCTGAAACCCTATGGGAAACGTTAAACCTATTCACCTCTATCTCTTTAGGAGCCAAGTGTGAAGGTGAAGCGCCTTCAGATTGGGATGGACCATGGGCCCCTTGGATAGAAGGTTCGTCTGAAGGGGAAGTACCTTCAGGAGGGTTGCTGACAGGCTGTTGAGCAGCGGGAACCATATTTGTCGAGGCCAGAAGGGAGCAATGAGACTCATTTTGTCTCCCTGAGACTCGATTTTGAGAAGTACCCTCTGAATTACAGGAACAGGAGGAAAGATGCATAGAAAGCGTTTTGTCCACTGCAGCCAGAACGCATCCTGACAGAAAATGCCAGGTCCTGGATTTCTGGAGCAGAAGAGAGGCAGTTTTGCCTTGAGTGGGGATTCAAAAAGGTCCAGGTCTGGAGATCCCACTCTTTGGAGAGTGAATGAATGGCAGTTGAGTCGAGAGACCACTAGTGAGAATTTGTCTCTGTTCTGCTGAGACGATCTGCCAGTTCATTCTGCACGTCTGGCAGGTAAACCGTGTGGATTAGAGCCTTGTGCTCAGGCACCATTCCCACACTCTCATAGCTTCCCTGCATAATGGGTAAAGTGTGCACCGCCTTGCTTGTTGATGTAATACATCACTGCTTTGTTGTCTGTTTGAAGGAGAATGTTCTTGTGACAGAGTATGTCCTTCAAGGCCCGGACTGCATAGAGGACGGCTCTCATTTCCAGGACGTTTATGTGAAGTCGGGACTCATCCTGAGTCCACGTACCTTGGGTGTGGAGATTCTGGCAGTGAGCTCCCCACCCCATCAGGGACGTGTCGGTGGTAATGGAGATCTGATGATCCAGAGGAGCAAAGGTATACCCTTCCAGAAAGTTGTCCTCCTGAGACCACCAGGTGAGTGACCTCTTTAGAGGTTCTGTCACCTTGATGGGAAAGGACTGAGGGTGAGTGGTTGTTGGAACCCCTGAGTACTGAGCATCCACTGAGAGGTTCTGATGTGGAGATGTGCTAGGAGTACAGCGAACACTGAGGATGCCATGAGACCCAGCATCCGTTGCATCAAGATAGCTCGAACCGAGCTGTTTTCTCTGATGTATCGGGCCATTTGTAGGATATCGCTCCTTCTGTCGTCTGGGAGAAAAGCTTTCGTACAGGAGGTATCCAGAAGAGTTCCTATGAAAAGGAGTTTCTGGGAGGGCCGTAACTGCGATTAGCAGGACCCGTGGATGTGAGGAATTCTGAAGCCTGGGCTACAGCGCCCAGATTTCCCTGTCTGGAGGGGCTTGCTAGAAGCCAGTCACCCAGATATGCAAACACTTGAATTCCGATTTTCCTGAGATGCGCTGTGAGAATTGCACAACACTTTGTAAAAACTTGCGGCACTGAGGATAGCCCAAAGGGCAGGACTCTGAACTGATGATGTTGACCCAACGCCACAAACCTTAGGTATCTGTGGAGCTTTGGGTAAATAAGAATGTGTTGGCAGGCATCCTGCATGTCCAGGGAGGCTAGCCAATTGTGCTGATGAATCAAAGGTAGAAGGGTACCTAGAGATATCATCTTGAACTTTTCCTTGTGAAGGAATTTGTTTAACTTTCTGAGATCCAGAATGGGGCGCATGGCTCCAGTTTTCTTCGGAACTAGAAAGTAATGGGAGTAGAAACCTGTTTTCGTTGGTCTGGAGGAACTACTTCTACTGCCCTGTTGTTCAGAAGGCCTTGTACCTCGGAAGCAAGAAGGTCTGACTGTACTGCCAACAGCCTGGGCTGTCGTTTGGGGGGATGATCCCGAGGGGGGGGTGAAAGATTGAGCGAATACCCCTCGCGGATTATCTGGAGGGCCCATTTGTCTGATGTTATAGACTTCCACCGGTCGTAGAACTGAGTCAGCCATCCTCCCACCGTTGAGGAAGGGTCCCCCTCGGGCAGCTGAGGTGGGACCTGGGCCGGGAACTCAGAAGGTGGCACTGGGCACTTTGGGGCCTTGTGCCTTCTGCTGCGATTTCTTTTGTGGCTGCGGGGTGTGGTTTTTGTTAAAACCTCCCCTGCCTTTGCCCGAAAGGACCGACGGTTGTGAAACTGACTTGTTGCTTGCAGCGTAGGTGCAAGTCGAGCTGTCTTAATGGCTGACCTAGTCTTCTGTGTGGCCTCCAGAGCTTGTTCTACCTGGGGTCTGAACAGATACATACCAACGAAGGGTAATTTATTTATTAGATCATTGGTTTACAGACCTTTGAGTCACAGACTCATTTACAAAGGCACCTCATCAAGACAGCAATACATCACAGCAAACAAACAGTACAGTACATAACGCCTAGATTAAAAAACCAACCAGTGTTACAGGCATTCACTGGTGGCACACGCTTGGTAATAGGTAGATCACAGTAGTCATAATATAGGTACACGAGTACCACGTCTGGTAGCACCAGAGACATTTTATTACATCAGTCAGAGATGTTGCATGAGACCCCAGGTATACACAGCAAAAGTAGACCAGGCAGACCCAGCCTACGAGTGAAGGTAAGGGGCAGGTGGGGGATTATGTGCAGTTGCAGCAGTGAGTGCTTGTCAGATGACTTCTGAGGGAGACCTTGAAGGGACCAAGCTTACTGGAGTCAGCTATATTGGCTGGGAGGGAACTGAACCACGAGGCAGCCCGACAGCAAAAGGATCTCTGGGCCATAGAGGTCCTTACCCTGGGCACAATAAGGTAGGTTTTGACAGTGCTATGGGTGGAGACTGAGGGGGAGGCACACTGCAGGGAGGTGGCGACCCCAGGGGGAAAGCCCTAGCAGGGTTTTTTTTTACAAGAAGGCAGGTTTGGAAGCGGAGTCTTTCTTCAAGGTTGAGAAAGTTGGTGCTGGAGTACAGCAGGCATGTATGGGTGCGCCTAGGGGCTCCCAGCATTAGCCTGCAGGCCTTGTTTATAGAGAGCTGGATTCTTGCAAGCGCAGTGTCGGCTGCAGCATAGATGGGCAGCCCATAATCAATTAGCGACAGGACAGAGGGGATGACTGCCAATCTAAGGGCCTCTTGTGGTAGGCAGTCCCTATGGTGGTATAACAGTCCAATCCTGACATTGGTGGCAGCAGAAAGGGCATTGATATGGGAATGGAAGGAGAGTGCCGAATCAAAGGTAATGCCCAGATACTTGTAGGAGGAAACCTGCTCAATGAGGTTTAGTGTGCTAGGCAGTATCACGAGAGGGGCACCAATGGCTTTGCTTTGGTGATGCGAGAAGAGCATAGCTTTGGTCTTTTTTAGGTTCAGGACTAGCCTTCGTGATGTGAACCAATGCTCAGCTCTATCAAAAGCTTGCTGGAGGGTGACCTGGAGTGTGCTGGGTTGGGGTCAGTGGCGAAGAGCACAGCGTCATCCGTGTAGAGGAGGATCTTACTTGGGCAGCCAAGGGGAAGGAGTTGAGGTAGAGACTGAAGAGGAGAGGGCCCAAAATGGAGACCTGGGGAACCCCAGAGCGGACAGGTCATGTGTCAAATAGGGTGCTATTGATTCTTACACACTGAGTTCTGGCAGAGAGGTAGCTGGTGAACCATGCAAGGGGGTTGGGGGAGAAACCAAGGTATCTGAGGGAGTCACGCAGGAGAGGATGACAAACCATGTTAAAGGCCTTGGAGAGGTCAATGAACACAGCATAGGCAGGACTTCCGGCATCAAGAGCAGAGTGCAGGAAGTTGGAGAATTCAAGTAGCGCGGTTGTGGTGCTGTGACCTTCACGAAAGCCATGCTGTTCAGGGTACAGGATATTGTGTATGGCCAGTTATTCGGCAAGCTGGTTGGCAACTACTTTTTCAAGGGCCTTAGAGAGTGGGGGGAGGATGGAGATAGGTCGATAGTTGCCCGGGGTCGCTTGATTGCCGCTCTTTAGGATAGGAGTGATAATGGCGGTTTTCTATGTGCTGGGGAACTGCTCCAGGCACAGACAGCGGTTGAGCAGCTTGGTATGTGGGACCAAGATAGCATCTAACATCAGATGAAGTAGCCTAGTGTCCAGTAGGTCAGTGCTGAGGTTGTTACTAACAACGGCTTTTTGCAGAAGGGGTCTAGCCTCCAACGGGTTGATGGTACGTAGGTAGAAAGGAGATCTCTGGAGAGTGGGTAGGGGTGCTACTGGGATGGGGTCAAAGAAGTTACTGGGCAGGACTGAATTCAGGTCTGAGAAAGAGTGGTTTAGGCAGTCTGCAATGCCAAGGGGGGTCAGAACAGACAGTTCCATTAAAGGAGAGTTGAGAAGGGGGTTGGGAGTGGGATTTCCCAATCAGCTCCTTTACATTATCCCAAAAGTTTCTAGCCGACCCCCAGGAGGAGACAAGAGTGGATTGGTAGTACTGGGCTTTGGCCTGTTGAATGGCCCAAATACTCTTATTGCGCTCAGCACTGTATGCTTGCCTGTCAGCTAGCTTGCCAGATTCCATGGCAATGTGCCATAGGTAGTCTCATTTTAAGTCTGTGAAGGAGGGAGGGAGTAACCCAGGGCATGTTTTGCTTTTTTGGTGCGATTTCTAGCGAAGGGGGCATAGAGGTCACAGGCAGTGTTAAAAGTGCTAGTTAAAAAATCCAATGCCTCGTCTATGGACGGTGCAAGCCTGATTGCGGACCAATCCAGTTGTGAGAGGTACAGTTTAAGGCAACGCAGGCCACCTGGGAGTAGGTGACATCGCTGGGTGGTTTGTGGTGCAGGTTTGCTGTTGGCAGTGGACCAAGAGAATACGACTGGGTAGTGGTCACTAAGTGAGCTGGGTAAGGCCATGACCTGCTGCTGGGCATCATTCGTGAAGCCCGGAGTACATAGCTAAGAGTGGTGATGGGTACAAATGCCCACTGCCGCAGCTTGAGAAGCAGTATCGAAAGCGTCCATTGCAGCTTTAACCTGTTGGTTATTGGACTCGATACCCCTGGTTACGGTGGGAAGTAGCTCTGAATTAGTTTCCGACTCAGGCAGAGCTTCTACCATTTGCTTGAGTGAATGCCAAAGGACATACTCATATTGAGAAAAATAGCCCTGGTAGCTGGCAATATGCATAACCAGGGTGGAGGCAGCAAAGACTCTCTTACCTAAGGTGTCAATCTTATGAGATTCTTTATTTATAGGCCAGGCTGTAGATGCCTGAGGGAGGACAGCCTTATTATTCTCTGCAAAGACTACAATGGGATCAGCAAAAGCTTGTGAGGCCAATATGGGTCGATCCTTGGGAGCAGCACACTTCCTATCTATGGACTTAGCCACGGAAGGGATGAGAGCAGGATTGTTCTACACCATCTGAGAAAGGGTCTCAAAAGATGGTTGTACCGGAGGAGTTAAATCCATAGGGATTTCTGGGACATGTAGGTATTGGGAGTCTTAAAAGCTTCCCAGGATCGATTTCTGCAGTCTGGAGAAAAAGAGTGGAATTTAAATTTTTCGACCACATGCTCTGCAGCAGGATTGATCCCTGCACCTTCAACATCATCACCCAGACGAAGATCTGGGCCAGGCTAAAAATCATCTCCTGACAGTCCGGGGGGGACTGTATGGACGGGAAAGGAGTGAAAATCAGAATGAAAATTAGAAGAGAAAAGAATCGGAGTCGAAAAGCCCTGGAGGCTGGATGGCGCAGCACCAATCATCGGCACCGACAAAGATCACGGCGCCGAACCCAAGGAAGTCAGCGCCATCGAAAACAGCCCAGCACACAGTGCCGACAAAGGTCATGGCACCAACAGAGCCCCCGGCGCTGTGGATGATACCGACAAAGCCCTCGGCGCCATGGACGGTGCCAACAGTGCCACGCATGGCGCTGATCGAGCCCCTGGTGTCGCGGATGTCGCTGGCAGAGCCCTCAGCACCACAGACGGCTCAGAGTGTCCCAAGGTTCCAAAAACTGCAATTTGAAGGAAAATTAACTGGAGATAGAGGCATCGGTGTGGACCCCTGCATCACAGCCATATGAAGGGGGGAAAAACACCTGAGCACGGAGTCGAAGGCACTGAAGAAGGAGCTGCGTGACTAGGAAGGTCCAACCGCCCTACCCGGTCCCTCAAACGGCTTGAAGGCCCCGGAGTGACTGGGCCAGGCAGCTGGGCCAACCTCCGAGCCCATTGCTCCATAAGAGCAGACCACTGGTGAAACTGCTTATCAGAGGTCCATCCAATAGGCGAGGATGGGCTCCGATGTCAAAGAGATCGGGCACCGGAGCTAGAAACCAGCGACTCTGAGAGAGGAGGAGACTGGTGCCTAGCCCCAGTGACCAACTATCGAAGCGCAGACATACCCGAAGGTGACCTCGAGTGATGCCTTCTCTTTCTCGACGTATGTGCCGAAGAAGAACTCAAGGCCGAACAGTGCTGCGAATGGGACCGTTTCCTTTCATGCTTTCGAGGGGGACCACCCATCTCCCTGAGCACTGGACCGTCCATTGTCAGACCCACCCTCCGGGGTGGGCGGCAGACTGGACCCAGCCCGGCTGACTGAACAGCTTTCATATGAAGTCACCCTACCGTCACCTTACCCTCTTCATGGTCGACTCTGTCAATGGAGGGCTGAAGACTTCTTTATTAATCAATAAATTAAATCTACTCTGTACTTGTTTCAAAGATAAATGACAAAACGATAAACTGAAAACTATGCTGCTAGTTTGAAGTTTGACTCCCGGCAGGCGAGCAACATCGTCACTGAAGCACACTTGACGGCGGGAAAAAAGGAACTGAGGCGGCTGGAGGGTCAACGCCAAGGTAGTCTTTACTGCATGAGCTTCCTCACGGCTCCATCTCTGGCGCCGACCCTCTTGAAAAGTTTGCTCCGGCTGGGTCCTAGCACCTCTGGCATAGATCCCATTAGTGTGAATGAGTGGTGGAGACTTTATGTCAAGGAAGATCTACAGATCTGTTAGCTTGACCTCAGTGGACGGGAAAATGATGGAATCACTTCTGAAAGAAAGAATTGTTGAGTACCTAGAGGCCTACGGGGCACAGGACCCAAGGCAGCATGGATTCACAGCAGGAAGGTCATGTCAGACGAATCTAATAGATTTCTTTGACTGGGTGACCAAAGTAGTAGACCAGGGAGGGGTTGTGTACATGGCCTACATAGACTTTAGCAAGGCACTTGACACAGTCCCACACAAAAGATTAAAAACAAATTAGCCAGCCTGGGAGTGGGTCCCAGGGTGATAACTGGGTAAAAATTGGCTGGACAACAGGACGCAGAGGGTAATAGTAAACTGAGTCCACTTCGAAGAAAGGTGGGTTACTAGTGGAATACCCATGAGTTCTGTACACAGAGTCGGTCCTTTGTAATGTATTTTAAGTGACATTGTGGAGGGACTGGGAGGAAAAGTATTGCCTCTTTGCAGATGACACAAAGATCTGCAACAGGGTTGATACACGGTGGGGGGGGTGGTGGAAAGGATGAGAAGGGACTTGACAAGGTTGGAGGAATGGTCAAAAGTATTGCAGTTTACATTCCATGCAAAGAAGTGCAAAGTAATGCACATGGGAAACAAAAACCCAGGGAAGAGTACACAATTCGGGGGAGGGGGGTTGGTATTAACAAAAATGGAAAGGGACCTGGAGGAAGTCATATCAGATGACCTAAAGGTAAGCAAGCAATGTGAGACGGCAGTAAGGATGGCTGGCATCACCAGTACAAAACAGGAAGTTGTTATCCCTCTGTTCTGACAGTTGGTGAGACCCCATCTAGAGTACTGCATGCAGTTCTGGAGACCCCATCTCCGCAAGGACATAGACAGGATGGAGGCAGTCCAGAGGAGGGCAACTAAAATGGTGCAGAGTCTGCAACAGAAGCCATACGAAGAGAGACTACAGGAGCTTACTATGTATACCTTGAGGAAGGGAGGGAGAGGGGGAACAGGACAGAAACTTTCAAGTACCTCAAGGGAATCAACAAAGTCCAAGAGGGTAGCATCTTTCAGAAAGAGAGATGTGCAAGAACAAGGGGACACAATTTGAAACTAGAGGGGATACGGCTCAGGGGCAATATAAGGAAATATTTTTCCACAGAGAGGGTGGTGGACGCATGGAACGTCCTTCCTGAGGAGCTCATGGGGTCAAAAACAGTGGGGAAATTCAAGAATGCATCGGACAGACATAAGGCAATTCTGGCGGGGGGTAGGAAGAAGTAGGCTGTTGGTTAACTAGGAACTGCAGCTTATCTAACAGGTAGGGAAATGGGCAGACTAGGTGGGCCAAGCGGTCCTTATCTGCCGTCAAAGTCTATGTTTCTTCGAGAGGAGCTCTTGCAGTAGGCAACACTGTTAGGACTAAGCCACCAGGCGCCAGGACCATACGAAAATTTCTAGCTAGCAGTATACAATGGGAGACCACCCCCTGATTTTGGCACGTCAACGTCCATTCTGGTGTAAAAGGGATGGTCCCCCACACCCACCGCAGTTCCCCCCCAACATAGACCCTAAAGCAAGGTCCAACAGGAGAAAAAATGAGGACTCCTGAGGACTGGAAGACCAAGATGGAAAGAGAGCAAGGGGCTTGAGGAAGGGAAAATAAGTGCCTACCACAAGAGCGCCTCTCGAAGATCTACTGTTACAGTATGTTTTTACGTAACTGTACTCTTACTTCGAGGGGGCTCTTTCAGTACGCAACGCTGTCAGGACAGAGTCCCAAGCAGTACCGGAAGGAAAGATATGTGGGAGGAGGAGAGGAGATTATACATCCTCAGCCAGAAGGCTGACCTCCAGAAAAAGGCTGCCGTTAGGAAATGGATGCCCTGGCCCGGTGGCGCTGAGGGTTGAGGCGCTGGACGCCACACCTCGTGTTGCGCCGGTGACCGAGTTGAGGCGGACTCGGGTGGCCAGGGGTGTGGAGAGGAGGTCAGCGTCCCATGGATGCTCTCTCCTCCCTCAGGGGCGAGTTACCATGAGCACATTGCGCTCTGCATTGCTTCACTGGCGGTGGGAAGCACCGGCAGTGAAGGATGGGCGGCTTCGCCTGTCGGAGTCGGGGAAGGGGGGACATCGCGGCGCATGAGGGTTCGCGTGCGTACGTCCCAAGCGCAAGGCATCCTAGGGGAGTGGGGACGTAAGGGGAGAAAACCGGAAAATCCCCTCCGGCAGCCCTAGATGAAGTCTGCCCTAAGTCCACCCGGACCACCTACAGGACAGACCCCACTGTGCGAGGAGAGGAGGATGGGCACTCTAGGGGATCCCTAAGGTAGGTACCGGGAGACATGAGCGGACGGAAGGAGGGGGCATCGGAGGTCAGAAGGAGGAGGATAAAGATGAAAATAAAAAAAATAAAAAAAGGAAATGGATGCCCTGGCAGATACAAATAGAGTCCGACCAAAGAAGGCCATAAAGGGATCAACCCCAACAGGTAGGAGGAGACGAAAAGTCTGGACACATGCAAGTTCTCCTTCACCGAAGAAGCGCATGCCATTTACGTTTCCAAAGGAAGAACAGGTACCAGCAACTGACTGGACCTGGGTCAGATAAGATAGTGCGAATCCAGACCTTAACCAGGACTGGAGGGGGGGACTAAACAGGCGAAAGAGTCCTTCACTGGCCCCCATGAAGAGCCGAAGGGAGACAACCCCCAGAAATAGAGGAGCCCACAATGGAATCCCCCAGCAGGAAATGTAAGAAAACCTCTAAAGAAAGGCAAGCCAGGGGGTGGTCAAGCAGATACCCCTACTGACTTAGCCCTGACATAACAGCAATCTCTAAGCAGAGAGAGCTGAGTGAGACCATGGCTCCCTGGTCCCCTTGGGATAGAAGGAAGGACTAGAAAAAAAGAACTAGGTGCCTGGTGCCCTAAAGAGAAGAGACACCAGAGTGGCCCGAGGAAGACTCCCTGAGACCTCAGCAACCATAGAGAGAGGAGCGTAAAGGGGACCGCCCCAGAGTAGGGTGGTACCTTCTAAGAGGGATGTCAAGGACCATCCCTGTCATGTCCAGCAAATAAACAAAAGAGAAGAAAAAAGGGAGGTTCGAGGAATGGTAGGGACTGTAGCCCCTCAGGATGGAAAGGTGAGCCCTCCGCCCAAGTGGTGATGTCCAACAACCGGACGGGGAAGAGAAACCCTGTGGAAGCCCAGAACAGCCTGGGTAAAGAGAAAAACAGCCCCTAGTAGGGAGAGCCATATCCCCACTAGGAATCCCTCCTACCCTCTTCACACTTGGTGAAGTGGGGTGGAAGGCCCTCACAAACAGTGGCACAGGAAGCCACATGGCTGCTCTGACAGAGTCCCATCGGGGGGGGGAAACTGAGGACACTGCCCCAGAACAAACCGAGTCAGTTCCTGCAATCGAGAGTGGGACCCACAGAGGATCTGCCCCCTGCCAGCAAGAGGAGATCCAGGCAAGCATGAGTGGCCATTGGGGACAAAGCAGGAGTCTCAGAAGCCCTAGAATAAGTCCTAGCTGTCCGTTTAAAAGGGAGACCAGGAGGGTTCAAGCCTGATGTCTGGTCAAACTCGTGGCATCCCATTTGGAAGGGGAGCCATTGGGAAGAGAAGAAGACTGTGAGAAAAACAACGGGAGGTGATAAAGCCTTCTGTGTGAACAGGTATTCTTAGGAAGACAGGGCCGGTGCCAATGACGTGGCACTCTCCGCCCTATTGACTTTAGCGGCCGTTGAAGGGGCCCTGCATTTGCCCCTCATGTTTGGATGTCAGTGATGAGGCCCTTGAAGAATGGCGGACTGCATGAGCAAACCACTCTCGTGCCCCTGAGATTCGGGTCGAAGGGGAACTCCTAAGTCCTGAAGGGAGGACAAAAGTGCTTGAACTTCTTCCCAGAACAAAACAGGCCCTCGATAAGGTGCATCCAAGATGGAGGCCTTGACTACTGAGGTAAAATCAGTCACAAAAGGCCAAGCATGATGTCTGAGGCAGACAGCAGAGAACGTACTATGGGCAGTCGCGTCCACCATCATAGGAGGCCCATAAAGCGTAGAAACAGATGCTAGAGGCTGAGGCAAGAAGGTGTTCGAGCTTAGACCAATAGGGGAATCCAGAGTAGAATGGAGCAAGTCCCCAATTTGCCCAAAAATGGACTGCTGATACATGAGCATGTGGGCTCAATAATTTTGAGCCCACAAGGCTAAGGTTGAGGAGGTATAGTCCTTGCGTCCCACAGAGTCCAAGAATTTGGATTCCCGGTCCAAAGGACAATTCTGAAGGCTAGGGCCTTCACTAGCATCCGGTGGTTCCTCGAGCACTGAGGGATTGGCCTTAGGATGGGAAGCAAAGTGAACTTTGCTGACTGGGACTTGATATAGATGGCCAGCCTTCTTTGCAGTGGCAGGAACTGACACTGGCTGCTGCCAAACTGTGGAGGAAACAGCATCGTGTGGAACCACCAATGGTGGGATCGTGACTGTTTTTTTTTTTTCCAGTTGTTTAACCAGGTGAGTTCACCTAGGGAAGGTGCAAATGTTGCGCTAGGCGCCATCTTTGGGGGTCTTGGTCCTCTGTGCACCACCCCTAGGATACCCTAGAAATGATGGATCCTGCTGAGTCAAACTCCAGTGGGCGGTCGTGTCTTGGGCGACAGTGCCCAGAGGGGGTATCCAGTAGCTTTATACCCAAAGTGGGGTGAGGCATGGATCTTGGGGACCCCTTGGGAGCACGATACCAGTGCTGGCAGTCCCTTGGTGCAGGACAGGGGGCAGCGGGGTTCTGCCAGACCTGATGAGATGCTTCCTGAAAAGGAACAGGCCACAGATGAATGACCACATTCTCCAAGGAGAACTCCCCGAGGAGAGCCCATATCACATAAGCAGGATCGCGACTTGCAAAATGAGATATGTGGAGCTCCTCCAACAACCTCAGTGAGAACCGATGATAGCTGGTGATATCAGTGTCCGAGGACAGGTGGAACGAAGAGTCTTCTTCCTCAGGGGAGGAAGACGAAGCAGAAGAGCTTGATTCAGACTGCGGTGCAGCCGGGGTTTCTGGTCTAAAAATGACCTGGTCCAAAGCTCTTCAGTGGCAAAGGAAAGCTGCAGCCGAGGCTCTGAATTGGTCCCAAGTCAACAGCCCCACAGGAGCTGAAATGCCCAGGAGACTAGAAGGGCGACGCAGAGGATCCAAAGAAGGAAAAGAAGTCTGGTGAGCCAGAGGATCCCTGCTACAGCTTCAGGAGCATTCACGTGACCCCTCCAGAAGGGTGGGGCTGTGCAAAGAATTCACAGTAGGTTGCACAACCTTACAGGTGCAGCCTAAGTGGTGCCCCAAGGAGAAAGTCCCACAGTGAGGAGATCGGGGCTGGTCTGACCCTTGTGGGCAGCCCCTTACCCCCACCTGATGTAGACCCTCCCGCTGAGGAGAGTGAAAATGCGAGGGGTCAGCACTGCGGCTCCTCCCTGAGCGACCAGCAGCCTGGGAAAAAAACTCTGAGCCACCCCAAGCCTTCTCAAGCCCTCCCCTTCAGAGAGAGACCTGTCCCTCGTCTGTCTCTATGGTATCAATGGAGGCAACACCAGAAGAGCCACAGACGTCTGCAAGCCTGCCACGGCCATCCCCGAGTTAACCTCTGATCTGGGAACAGAAAAGGCACCGCTCCCAGCTTCAGTGCTGGACTCAGCCTCAACAGAAGTGCTGACCTCTGACTTGGCATCGGATGCGGCGCTGCTTCCTGACCTGGCACTGCCTCCCGACCCAGATCTGCCATCGGTGCCGTCCTTCCCCACAATGCCGGAGATGGCGCTGTAAGAGTCCCCAGCACTGTCAACGGCACCAGAAGACTTGGAAAAGGTGGCCTCAGGTGCAGACACAGACAGTGAGGTAAAAGAGGACAATACCTCCTGAACTTTGCTGCTAGGCCTCGGAGGGCGCCGTGATTCCTCGGAGTGGGGCAACCACTCCAGGTCAGACCCATCCTCCCCCTCTGAGGAGGAAGAGATCAGGACAACCAGGAGAAAGGTCACCCCTGACACCCTACCAGATCCGGCACAGCACGTGGCACCAGATGTAAGCCCATTAACAACCTCGACACCGCCCTGCTCACTGGCCCCAGAAACGGGGCCAGGAGCCCAAGCAGAGTCAGCAAATAAAGTCGAGGGCCCCACTGGTTTGGATCCAGTGTATAGCTCTGACCACAACACTGGGGGTGGCTCCAAGGAGGCCGATGACTGAGTGGGGTGCTCAACCGTCACCCCCCTCCCCCGGAGGAGGCTGACTGTCTACCTGACCCCTCCAGCAAGCTGGAGGTACCAGCAAAGCCAGCACCGTCAATGGCTTGCGGCCCTCTGCTACATATAGTATCAGAGGGTGACCCCGGGGAAGGGTCCAAAATTCTCGCCTTGGTGTTCCTGGACCGACGCCATCCTCCAAAGGTATGAGGTTTCTGATCCACCATCAACGTTTGCATTTCAAGGACCTGTTAGTCCATGGAGAAGCATGCGTCGCAGTTGTCCATGTCATGTTGGGACCCAGGCAAGACAAACATCAACTATGACGATCCAATATGGAGACAGACTTGCCACAGGGGCACTGACGCATAGGGGCACGTCCCACCTTAGACTTAGGCCCCGGATCGGACATGATCGACCGCACATATCATCAAATAAAATACAGTAAAGACTCGGCACCTAGAAGGCAATAAAACAAGAATTATAATAAAAAAGAATGATCTCACATGTTTGCAGATCTACGGCGTCGAGTAAACGCGAACAGAACTTTCGGTGACTTCAAAATATGGACTGCGCAATTCAGCTCTTCGGCTCCTACAAGGTGCACTCTTGATGGTGGGAAGAACAGAACTGAGCTGAGGGAGGAGCTGGCACTGGTTACTGGCTAACGCTCGAGCAGCACGCTGTGTGTCATTCTTGTGGGCGGCGCCACCCCCAGCACCAACTCCTGCCATTAGAAAAAGTTTCTAGCTATAAGCTTCCGAAGAGTCATAGTGCCTCCGGCATATAACCCACCAGTGATAAATGGTGAAGATACATACAGGAAGATGAACGGCAGGTGAAGGGTCCACTAGCAGCCCCGAAGGGAGGACGGCTGGAGTGGAAGAGATCGACCTTCCATGGGAAGAAGATTCCGATTCTGTCACAGTCCCAGCAGGCAACTATGATGCTGAAGTGGATTGATCCTGCTCCTGATGCTTTTTGTTTCTTCTCTGCAGATGAAGGATCCCCAGACATCCCGGCCGTGGCCCGGGACTGCAGCTCTCTTTCCTGGGCAGCCAGTTTCTGCTGCAGGAGTTGCATCTCCAAGACTTTTTGACGTCTTTTCCGCATGACCTGGTTACATTTTTGGCAGGCCTGGCAGGCTTCGGTGTCATGGTCTGGGCCTAGGCATATGACACACGTGGAGTGACTGTCATTTTTGGGGAGCTGCTTCTCGCAGGCACACTTGAACTTGTGGGAGTCCATTGAAGAATTTAGTGACGACATGAGGTCGAGAATAAACAAGAACAAATAAAGGAAAAATGGTAGTCAACTGTAGCAACGTTGCTCTATGAAGTCCAACAACAGGTTGATGGCGGGAAAAGAACTGAGGTGGTTGTGGAGGACTGCCCCTTTTATACCAGAATGGATGTCGACGTGCCAACATCAGGGGGCGGTCCCCCATCATATACTGCTAGTTAGATATTTTTGGTGTGGTCCTGGTGCCTGGCAGTTTTGTCCTAATGGTGCTGCCTGCTGCAAGAGTCCCCTCAAAGTAAGATCCAAAGTTTTGAGATTTCTCTCTCTTCTTCAAGGTATCACATGGCTTTAATTTTATTCAAGAGTTTGTAAACCAGTCTCACTTCAAAAACTATTTAAACTTAAATTCAATATTAAGAAATATAAGGCTATGCATACTGGTAGGAAAACCCCTCGAACTGACTACTGATAGGAAAGAGGGAGACTACTAAAGAAAGGGACCTGGGAGTCATTATCGGCGATAACCACTATGTTCTCAGTCCAATGCAACAAAGCATATGGGAGGGCAAGCAGAATGCTAGGGTGTATAGCTAGGCTGTTTACCAGCAGCAGGAAGGAGGTGATACTGCCACTCTACAGGTTCATGGTGAGACTGCGCCTGGAGAACTGTGCCCAGTTCTGGAGTACCCAACTCAGGAGGGACAGGGACAGCTTAGAAAGGGCTCAGAGGAGGGCCACAAAAACAATTAAGGGGCAGCAGGGAAGAACTTATGAGGAGAGGCTGAAGAAACTAAATGTGTACTCTTTCAAGGTCAGAAGAGAGAGGGGGACATGACTGAGACCTACAGCTTCTTGACAGATACCAACAGGGTAGACTGCAGGGATCTAGTCATAAGGAATTAAAACACAGTAACCAGGGGACATGGGAGAAGGTCAGTTGGTTGGTTGGGGGGGTGGGATTTCAAAGAGAGGTTAGGAAGTACTTTTTCTTGAGAGGGTGGTGGACATTTGGACTAGTTTACCAAAGCCAGTGGTAAAAGCCAAATTAGCGACCCCCTTTTCAAACATGGATAGAACAAGCACATGGGGATAGTAAGACCTAAGGGGAGATGGACATCCGGAAAAGGGGGACACGGAAGTACAAGAGGCCCAATAATTCTGATCAGACATCAGCTATGACACAGAGTAGGTAGGGATTGGACAGACTAATGACTCTTTTTCTGCTATCAGACACTATGCATGTATATGCATATGTACCCCCTCTTACCCTCTGCAGTAATGCTTCCACTCCCTTACTGTTCCCCACAGAACACCTACTGCTGGCCAAGCTATCTTTTCATACCATTTCCTTAAACGCTGGTCCTCTCCCCCTTGTCCATCCACTTTTCCTCAACTCCCTTCTCCCTTAAGTCTCTTTTTCATAACTACTTCCACCTGCAGCTATCTCTGACCCTGTGCTCAGATGCACTCCTATCCCCTTCACTGTTTGCCCTGTCCCTGGTTTGCTCTCCCCCCCCAACTGTTACACCTTGATGGGTTTACAATAAGCACCTTATTGTAATGATTTTTACAGTGATGATTTTAGTTTGCGCATCTGTAACATATTGTACCTTGCTCCTTTTGTTGTACTACATTGCCTTCTTCTACTGTTGTTATGTACTCTGTTAATGTACTATTAATTATTCTCCTTATTGTTATTAATTATTCTCCTTATTGTTATTAATTATTCTCCTTATTGTTCTCTCCTCCACACCCCTCTCCCCAGGACACACCTGGAAAAATAGTTGTTATCAGCTCAGCAGGTCTTCCTGGGAAAACTTGTGAAATAAATAAATAAATACATTGACAATGTATCTCTGCATCCAACTGATTCAGCATCAGAAACATCAGCCTAATATTATCTTATGCTCCCAAAACTCCAAGTGTCAACGAGTCTTGGCTATAAGGAATGAAAACTGCCGCAAGCACTCAGTGTATTTATCTTAATACTGCACAACTAAAATGTGAAAGTATTTTTTAATAATTAACTACCTAATTAATCAGCTACTGTCACACAGAAATTTTTAACAGTGTACACAGGTCATGAAATTGAGTTTACATAGCTCACCTGTCACCATGGCAGATTTCCTGTCTGTTCCTCCCATCAAGAGAAACCCAAGCCATATTCCGGGCATCAGGAGACAGCATGATCTAAGGGAGAAATGGTGAATCATACAACTAAAGTTATAATTAACAAAGGAATATTACACAAGCAAAAGGGATGTGTTTCCTCATTTACCAGGCATCAGATGAAAAGAAGCATTATTCTGTTTCGTGCAATGCACAGATCTAGTTTCAGTTCAAACACCTTGCACCACCCAACAAAAACACAGACATGTGTAACTAAGGGAGGGGAGGAGAAGACCTATAATAAGGAAGTAAACCTTATAAAAGGAAATTATTGTCTGAAAATGAACTTGTATGAGAATGAGCTAATGAAGCTTCTTGAATGTAACCCCTGAATTATGATTAAAACACGGTAACCTTGTTAAACTGTCAAGATCCTGTCACATTACTCCAGTGCTGCGCGAACTGCACTGGCTGCCAATTCAGTGGCGGATCACCTTTAAAGTCGGATTGCTGACTTTCGCAGCCCTACACGATCTCAGGCCCAGTCTATCTGAAAAGAACTTCTGGTTCTTATGGCAGATCGATCCCCTTTTCGGCCAACGAGGGGTTGCTAGAGGTTCCAAGGGTAAATTTGAAATCTTCGGGCGCTCTGGCTTTTTTTGTATGTGGCCCCCACCCTTTGGAACTCTACCCCGTCGGTTGTGGGAGTGCACCTCTGTGGAGAGTTTTAAGAGAGGTTTGAAGACTTTTTTGTGGGAAACTGCATTTTTAGAATATTGATTGAATTAATTGTTTTGATCCAGCTGAATTTCTTTTAATGATTTTTATTGTTTTAATCTGTTATTTATGTACGGCGCCTTGGCAACTGAAAGGCGCCTTATAAATAAAAATTATTATTATTATTACTAAGATTCTCCCCAAAAATATCCTGTAGTGATACTAAATGTCCCATTGGTACATTTACAATAAGGTTATCAATCTAGAAACAAGAGCAAAACATTATTTTAAAAATAATTTTCCAGTTCAGATATGGGGTTCTCGTCATGGAAACGAGATGCTTTCTTCCTTTCTCAAGTTGCTAGATTTCCCCCATGACAGGGCCGGGGGTCCATCCTCCACTTCACGGACTACATATCCAGATCACATCATCCACTGGCTTTTTCATCTTCTCTCCCAACCTGGCGGTGGACCGTGAGCACTAGTGTGCGTGCATGTGGAGGCATGTACACACCACAAGTTCTGCAGTCAGCTGTCCCCCAACGTGTCACATATGCTGCCCTACCATCATGCCTCCATGTGGTGGCAGTCTAACAGCAGAGTGGCAGAGACCCCCCCAACCCGGAACAGGACAACAATCTGTCAGATGCTCAGTCCTCTCCCTCTCTGGCAACCTGTGACTGGGCTGAATAATGCCCAGTCTGGGGTCAGTCCTCTTTAATATCTTCATCAGTGACACTGCAGACGGACTGGAGGGTAAGGTTCGTCTGTTTGCAGATGACACCAAGATCTGCAATGGAGTAGATGATCCAGATGGGGTGGGCAGAATGAGAAGAGATCTGGATAAACTAGCAAAATGGTCGTGTAACCCCTGGGTGGCACTACCCCAAAGACTACTACCACTGCCTACTGGGCAACCAGTAGGTTGAAGGGCCTGAGTTCTGAAACGGGTGCCTCCACCCAGAGGTCAGGGTTATTAGTGGTCGTACTAACTTGGGCACAGCCCTCTGGGACACTGTAACCCCCCTCGGTTCCTGCAAGTGGCCCACACAGAATACAATAATGACCTTCACAATACCCCTGCTATGCTTTACTCGTATCCAAACTTTTGGCACTTACCACCAGGTTTGGTTTTTCCAACTCGACCCTGGGGAACCCCTGTAAAGCAAGGTCAAACAGAGCAAATGGCATGCAGCACAATACTTCAGGCATAAACAGGATCCATAGACTGTTTAAAAGACAGAAGAAGTAGATCCGATTTATTCAGGGGGTTTGAATAAGGATGGGGCAATCAGGTTAATTAACTTACTTTCCCTAATAATCACACAATTATGCAAGCAGTCAGAGTCCCTAGCACTGTGACACTTCTGGGTACCCAGGTGAATGGGGGGGAGGCTAGCCAGGACCGTTGCCTGGGGTAGGCCGGCGTTGCAGCTGGTAGGGGTCCTGTGATGGAAAAATAACTTGCACAACACAATATTTGTAATCCGGAGCCAGATGGCTCAGTTCATGAAAAAAAGAAACAACAAGCAATTAGATGACACACTTATATTTAAAGACAGCTGCAGGGAGCTACCCTGATGGCTACTCACGATACCCTACACTGGACACAGGAGGGACGAAGATTGAGACAGCAGATGATTTCTCTGGATTGCCGGGAGAAGCAGGGTCCACACAATTTGCCACAGCGTCGTTCCTGTACTGGTGTGGATCAGGGAGGCTGATCCCCAGGCAGGTCTCTCGTCTATGTTTTCTTCTCTGTGCAGTAGGGTAGTCAGGCAAGGCCCGGTCACATGGAATCAACTGCGGATTTAGTCCATTCGAGCTGGGTACAGCTTCCAGCTCTCAGCACACAGTTCACACAAGCGGGGACTAGATCGCGATCCCCTTCCAGTTTACAGCATATTTATAAGTAACAGCAAGCAGCACACAGTTCGCACAGTGGAGAAATACAGCCCGACCCACTGTCATCAAACAGCACATTTATATGTAACAGAAGGTCCTACAATACCAGGCACACTGTTCCCCGGTCCCAATCGCAAAGTCACTGCTCTAACCGGGAGCTCAAAAGTAGCTGGAGTTCCTAACAGGCAGATTGCTTTCAGCAAAATCTTCGGTCTTCTACAGGTTTAGCCTGGTCACACTTCGATAGCTTCTTTGTTCCCACAGAATCGAGTACAGTCCGAAAGAAATTTTCTTTCTCCCTCTCAGGGCAGAAAGGCTGCAAGCAGGCCAGAAGTCAGGCCTTCCACAGTTCTCCCATCAGAACTACTGTGCAAATGGCTGCTCGAACTCACCGAGCTGTTTCTCTCTCAGCTTCCAACTTAGAACTGGCTTACCAGCAGACAGCTCAGGGGATTTCCCTCAGATCCAAAAGGTTTGACTGGTCGATTCTGCTGTCAGTCACAACATGCTCCCCCTGTTGGTGCAAAAAGGCGCCAACAGTCCAAAACCACAATTCCCAGAGGCTTGCTTCACATATCGCCTTAGTTGCAGACTCCATTTTAGAGTCCCCAAGTACTGATTGGTCCAATTCGGCAGTTTGGGACCAAAATGGTGGAGCTAACTGAACAGTCCTTGCTGCAAAGAAGGCAGGTTAGAACAAACTACATTATCATTATTACTCTAAGCGATTTCCAGCAATTAGTTACATCTTTCAACAGTGCTCCTTCTGCAAAATTAGCGATGGCAGAAACGGAGCGATTACTCATCAGACCAGGCGGGACTTGAGCAGGGAAACACTCAGACCCCCCCATTCAGATTAATTATATCTGCAGTCAGGCAGCACTTAAAGAGACAGTACATGGAGGCTTTAAAGGCACTCACTGGCAACAACATTTAAACGGCAATAGCGCCGAACACCAACCGGGCAGCGAGCATTTAGGCAAGCTCTAGGAAGACTTTTTGGGAACTCCCATTTGTAGGGGGGTTATAGTCGGAAGAGTGGCAACTGGAGTTTAACGCAAAGAAGTGCAAGATCATGCACACAGGAAAGAGAAAACCTGAAGCCACCTATAGGCTGGGAGGGGAGTTGCTGGCAGTCACAAGGGAAGAAAGAGACTTGGGTGTCATCATCACCGATGACCTTAAATCATCCAAACAGACCACTAGAGCAGTAGGTAAGGCTAGAGGGATGTTGGGGTGTATTAGTAGGGGTATCACAAGTCAGAAGAGGGAGGTAATAATCCCTCTTTACAAGACACTGGTTAGGCCCCATCTGGAGTACTGCGTGCAGTACTGGAGGCCACACCTTCACAAGGACATTAACCAAATTGAGACAGTCCAGAGACGGGCAACCAAAATGGTGCAGGGACTGCATCAGAAAACATATGAGGACAGATTAACGGAGCTCAATATGTATACCCTAGAGCAAAGGAGGGAGAGAGGTGACATGATCGAAACATTCAAACACCTTAAGGGCATTAACAAGGTGAAACAGTCTAACATGTTTCAATACAAGAAAAATAGCAGGACAAGAAGACACAGCATGAGATTAGAGGGAAGCCAATTAAGGGGTAATGTGAGGAAGTTCTTTTTCACAGAAAGGGTGGTGGATGCATGGAACGGCCTACCTCAGGAAGTGGCGGATATGAATACAGTGCAGGGCTTCAAACAGGCAAGGGATAGGCATAAGAGAGCAATACAGATGAGTATGAGCAGATAGGCCATTGACTGAGCAAAGGCAGATGGCACATTCATAAGGCAGAAAAAGAAATGGGCAGACTGGATGGGCCTTGCGATCCTTATCTGCCGTCAACGTCTATATTTCTATGTTATGCAGAAAGAGTTTGGCCCTGCCCCATTTATTATGCAGAAAGAGTTTAAATGCACGGGTTTGTTCTATCTCTCCTTTTCTGTCTCTTCTCTGTCTGGTTGCGCAACCAAACTTTCTTGTGAGACCTATGAAATAACAGTTATGTAAGAACTTACCGTAACAGTAGATCTTCGAGAGAGGTTCCTGCAGTAGGTCATCACAGATAGGACTGCATCCCCTGGCATCAGGACCCCACGGCAAAATTCTAGCCAGCAATCCATAGTGGGGGACCACCCCCAGCGTCACCTGATGGGGCGTCAGCGTGGCACTATAAAGGGGGTGGTCCCCACGATCGCCCTCCAGTTCCCCCGCCAGAAGACCCCTGAAAAGGAAATGGGAGAGAGAGAGAGAAGAAAAAATTCCTAGAGCCCGAGCTGCTGAAAAAGCATCCTGGGAAAGGAGAGGGAAACAGGAGCTGAGAGAAGGGGGGGGAGGGAAAAATATGACCTACTGTAGGAACCTCTCTCGAAGATCTACTGTTGCGATAAGTTCTTATGTAACTGTTATATCTTACTTTGAGAGGGTTCCTGCAGTAGGTCATCACAGGTAGAACTGAATTCCAGGCAGTCAAGAAGGAATGGTCAGACTGAGGTCCGGGAGGTGGAATAGTCTGCAGAGCAGGGAGCGAATTAGGACAATAGGCCCTGAAGGATGGCCAGTCCAAAACCAGTTCTGCGCCGAGAGGCAATGTCCAGACTGTAATGCTTAGTGAAAGGATGTACAGTACTCCATGTGGCCACAGCGTAAATGTCAGAGACGGACACGTTCCTCAAAAAGGGAGCAGAGGCAGCCATGCCATGGGTTAAATGCCCCTTGACCTCCCCAAGAAGTGGTTTCTCGTACTTTTGATAGATGAATGTGATGCAGTTAGCCAACCACTTGGAAAGGCACTGCTTGGACACAGCAATGCCCTGACTTTCTAGCACAATAGAGACAAATAACTGGTTTGATTTGCGCACCTCCTTGCTCCAAGAAATGTAGTAACATAAGACTCTGTGCACACCTAAAGTGTGCAAGAGGTATTCCCCCCCCAATTAGTGTATTCGGAATAGTAAACCAGCAGTTGCATATGCTGGTTCAGTGTCACCTCGGATACCACCTTAGAAAGAAAAGAAGGGTTATTCCTTAGAGCCACTCTGTCTCTGTGGAAAATCAAATAAGGCTCCTTAAAAACAAGAGCCTGAAGCTAGGAAATCCTTCGAGCTGAGGTAATAGCAACTAAAAACAACACTTTCCAAGACAGGAAACCCATATTGCAGCTTGCTGCCAGCTCAAAAGGGGGCAAGATAAGCTTCTCTAAAACAAAGTTCAAATCCCAGGGGAGAGCCGGACTACGGACCAGAGGTTTTAAGTGGAGGATCCCTTTGAGAAAAGTTTTGGAGACCTCCAACTGAGCAATATTCTTGCCGTCCACTGGTAGGTGATAAGCAGATATTGCTGAAAAATGGACCTTCAGTGACGAATAGCTGAGGCCCAGATCAGAAAGAAGCAAGAGGTACTCAAGAATCTGGTGAGCTGGGCAAGAAAAAGGGTCCAGATCCCTGGCGGTTGTCCAGATGGTAAATCTCTTCCACTTCATAGCGTGCGAGGTTCTGGTGGAAGGTTTTCTGGCTTCCACCAAAACCCCGAAATATGACACCGCTACATCCAGAGGTGCCACGCATGAAGAAGGATAGTTCTGAGACCTAGATGCACCAGGCTGCCCTGCTCCTGAGAGAGAAGATAGTGGAGGAGAGGTATAGGTACTGGGGGAACCAAATCTGCTGAGGCCATATAGGGGCAATGAGAATCATGTGAGCACCCTCCGCTTGGAGCCTCAGCAGGACTTTCTGCAGAATTGGGAAGGGAGGGAAGGCATACAGAAACCTCCCTGTCCAACAAAGTGACAGCGCCTCGCCAGAAGACACCACGCCTGGGAACAAGCGAGCAAAAACTGCGTCATTTTGCATTGGGTGGGGAGGCATAGAGGTCTAGATATGGATGGCCCCACAGGTCGAACAGGCCTTCTACCACACCCTGAGTTACCACTTGTGAGCCTGCATGGTAGTGCGGCTGAGACTGTCCACCAGGACATTATTAATGCCTGGGACACTGACTGCTGTCAGGTGCAAGCCATACTGGACTGCTCAGTACTACACCCACATTGCCTCCCTGCAAAGGGGGCACAATCGAGTGCTTTCCTGCTTGCTGATTTACCAGAACGTGGTAGTGTTGTCGGTCTGTACCAGGAATGTTCCCAGGCATAATAGGGTCAGAAAATGCCTGGAGAGCATACAGCACTGCTCTCATTTTCGGAACACTGATGTGCAGGTGCATTTCTTGCTGGGACCACATCCCGTGTGCGGTGGTTTCTCAGATGTGCTCCCCACCCCTGAACGGAGCATCCGTCATGAGGGTCAAAGAAGGGGAGGGGGGTTGGAAGGGAACCCCTGAAGTGAGATGAGGCGTTTCCTGACACCAAATCAGATCCCTCTTCATGCTGTTGGAGACCATAACCTTGTGGTTTAGGTCATCCAAGTGCTGGTCCCATTGAACTCAGAGTCCACTGGGACACCCTCATGTGTAGTCAGACCAACGGGACCGTGGGGATGGAAGTCACCATCAGGCCCAGCAGCCACAGAACAGAGTATGCCGTAGTCCCATGAGAGTTGGTTATAGCATAAGCCTGTTGTTTCAAAGTATCCGCTCTATCCAAAGGAAGGAAGACCCTGCCCTGGACCGTATCCAGCACCACTCCAAAAAATTAGAGGCCCTGGGAGGGCAACAGGTTGGACTTGGCGTAATTCACTGTAATGCCAAGTTGGGAAAACAGATTCAGGGTGAAGGAGAGAGACTCCTTCAGACTGTCCTGAGATGGGGCTGACAGAAGCCAGTCGTCCAGGTAAGGGAACACGTAGATCCCCCTGCGGCGTAAGGTCACTGCCACCACCGCAAGGCACTTGGTGAAAACCCGAGGTGCTGATGGCAGGCCAAGGCGGACAGCCTTGAACTGAAAGTGGTTCCCCTGAAATATTAGCCTGAGGAAGCGGCAGTGGGATGGGAGGATAGGGATATGCAGGTAAGCACCCTGCATGTCCAGCGAGCACAGCCACTGATCCTTTAGAAGCACGGGTAAGAGTCCCTGGAGAGTCAACATGCGGAACCTCTTGTATTCTACAAAGAGGTTCAGCAGACTGAGATCCAAGATAGGTCTTAGATCGCTCTTTTTTTTTGGGACCAGGAAGAAGTGGGAGTAATACCCTCTTCCTTCCAGGGCTGGAGGAACTGACTCTACGGCTGATTTTGACAGTAGCGCCTGAATTTCCTCCTATAGCACTGTAAGGTGGCTTGACAGGTAAAACAACCTGCCCAGAGGGTTGTCCAGGGGATGTTCCTGGAACTCTATAGAGTGACCTCTTGCAATCACCTGCAACACCCAAGCATCCGATGTAATCGCCTCCCACTCTTTGAGGTGGAGGCAAGGCAATTTTACTTATAAGGCGCCCAATCCCGGGGGCTCTGGGTGTTGAACATAAATGAGAACATACAGCAGTAAATGGAAACATAAAAACCTCATTAAAACCATAACAGGATTAAAATTCAACAAAATAGAGGTTTCCAGAAGTCAATCTTCAAGGGACTGGACAAAACTAAACATGGTATCAGCAGTCAAAGGCCAGATTGAAGAGGTGGGCCTTTAGCCTCCCTTTAAACATCTCAATCAAGGGAGCCTCCTGGACTGCAGGTGGAAGTCAGTTCCACAGGGATGGCCCAGAGACACTAAAAGCACAATCTCCAGAGGCCTTGAGCCAAACCCTGGGAACGTCCAGGAGGCCCCTTGAGGAGGAGTGGAGGGAGTGAGCAGAGGACACCAGTGTCAGGAGCTCAGACAGGTAACCAGGACCCAACCCATATAGGGGCTTAAAGGTGAGAAGACCCACCTTGAAAAGGACCCTCCACCTGACTGGCAGCCAGTGCATAGCACACAGAACCAGGGTCACATGACTGGACCACGAAAGGCCCATCAGTAACCAGGCTGCTGCATACTGGACTAGCTGCAGCCTGTGAAGGGTCTCTCCCGTGGTCCTGAAATACAGAGCATTACAGTAGTTGAGCCTAGAAGTCACAAAAGCATGTACTAGTGTTGGCAGGTCCTCAGGCGGAATGAGGGACTTAATCCAGGCAATGTTCCACAAGTGGTAAAAAACACTGTTGACAACTGCTGACACCTGATCTTCGAAGGTCAATCTGCAATCAAGAATCAAGACCAGATTTCGCACCCTCGGGGAAACCACCAATGGAGTAGACCCCAGAACAAGTCCAGAGTTAACCCCCAGTGGCAACCCATCATGCCCACGACCAGGCTCAGTCACCAGCACCTCAGTCTTAGCCGGGTTGAGTCTCAGCCAGCTAGAAGTCATCCAGTCATTGATTTTAGTAAGACAGCTGTTAAGCACGTCAACCGCACCCAATGTTCCAGGTGCAAAAGACAAATACAGCTGGGTATCATCTGTATACCAGTGAAACTCCACACTGTATTGTTGAATGATCTCACCCAGGGGCAGCATGTACACTGTAGAAACATGGAAGGTGACAACAGATAAGGACCGCAAGGCCCATCCAGTCTGCCCATTTTTTCTACCTTATGTGAACAACATCGGTGACAAGATCGAAACCTGAGGAACTCCACAAGACAGAGGCACTGGAGAGGAGGAGAAATTCCTCATCACCACCCGCTGCACTCTGTCCAAGAGATAGGACTCAAACCATTTGATGACGGTGCCGGCGAGTCCACAAAACTCACAGAGTCAATCAAGAAGCATGACGTGAGCTGGCCTGGTGGCACAGAGGGCTGAGGCGCTGGCGCCTTACCTCAACCCACGCCAGCGACCCGGGTTCGGAAACGAGCCCGGAATGCCGGAGGTCAGGGGGGTGGAGCTGGATGGAGCTGCCGGTAGGCAGCTCTCCTCTCCAAGGTTGGGGGATGTGGCATCCCTCGGCAAGGTCTTCCTCCTGGTGGAGGCCAGGAGACAATGCAGGCCACAGGGTGCCGGCATTAGGCCAATGGGGTGGGTAGAAGGGGGTTGTTCCCGGGGCTGAAGGCGGATGCGCGCCTCCATGTGCATGTGCCATTCTCCCGGGGCCCTTGGGAGAAAACGGAGGCTAAAAATGCTCGTGGCAGAATGAGAACTGACTCCCCACAGGTGCCGCACCCAGGCCGGGCATGAGGTAAGCCCTGGTAATTTCGGGTGACGGGGCTGGGGGAGTCGGTTGGATGGGGGGCCGTCCGGGGTTTGAAAAAAAAAGTCTGACATGATAAAAAAAAAAAAGAAGCATGACGTGATCCACAGTGTCAAAAGCTGAGGAGCGATCAAGGCACACAAGAAATGGAAATTACGTACCTACCGTAATTCTTGATCTTCTTGGACGAGTCTCCACCACTCATTCACACTAATGGGATCTGCGTCGGAAGCACTAGGACCCAGCGGGAGCAAACCTTTTTGCTAGAGGGTCGGCGCCAGAGATGGAGCCGCGAGGAGCGGCACCACGAGCCCCAGCTCGTGTGGTAATGACTATCTCAGCGTCGACCCTCCAACCACCTCAGGACCTTTTTTTCAGAGGAGGTGCAGTGTAACTAACCTAGAAGGACAGCCTAACCAAAAAAAACATGACATAAGATAGTCCGGGCGACCCGTATAAGATGGGTCAACAAGGAAGTCCTCACAGCCTAAAGATTAAGGGAGTAAAGACCAACAACAGAGGCGAGCTCGGGGGATGGTGGGTGGGCGTGTGAATGAGTGGTGGAGACTCGTCCAAGAAGATCAAGAATTACGGTAGGTATGTAATTTCCATATCTTCCTGGACATAAAGTCTCCACCACTCATTCACACTAATGGGAGAGTACCGAGCTAATAATCTCCCGAGAGGGCGGCAGGAGAGACCAAGAGCTCACAGTTTTAGGACAGGAGTCCATTAAGGATGGTTCTGCCAAAAGAAAGATGTCATCTGGCATGGACATCCAGGGCATAGTGTTTGACAAAAGTATGCACTGAGCTCCAGGTGGCCGCATTGCAAATATCCGCAATGGGCATGTTGTGGATTTCCGCTAGGGATGTCGTGACCGCTCTAGTAAAGTGAGCGTACACTCTGCCCTCCAGCTTAAACTGCGCCATGGAATAACAGTGGCGAAGGCATGCCACCAGCCATGCAGAAATACATAGCGACAGGTTGACCCAGCCTGGTCTCGCTGAAGGAAACAAACAGTTGTTGAGCTTTATGAAAGTCATTTATTCTGTCTAGATAGAAACGCAAAGCTCTTTTGACATCCAAGGAATGATGAGAACACTCTCCTTCATTTTGGAAGTTCGCAAAGTAAGATGGAAGGACCAGAGGTCGGTTTAGATGGAATTCTGAAACAACCTTAGGGAGAAACTTAGGATGGGTCCTAAGAACTACTTTGTCTTTGTGAAACACAGTATACAGAGGGTCTGTGACCAAGGCATGTATCTCAGAGAACCTGCAGGCTGAGGTAATGGCCACTAGGAAGGCCGTCTTCCAAGTATGAAATTTTAACTCACAGGTAGCTAGAGGCTCGAAAGGTTTTCGAGTGAGCATGTCTAGTACCAGATTAATGTCCCAGGCTGCAACTGGACGTCTTATAGGAGGTCTGGTATGCAGAATTCCCTTAAGAAACCTCTTAACCACAGGTAACCGAGCCAGTGACAAGGAAAGCACTGGCTCATGATAAGCTGAAATAGCACAAAGGTGAACCTTAACTGTAGAGTATTGCAGACCTGAATTTGAGAGGTCTAAAATGTACTCTAGAACTTTATCTGGTGGGCAGGAAAAAGGATTCAAAGAGGATTTTGCACACCAGAGCGAGAAACGCTTCCATTTGGCTGTGTAAGTTTTCCTAGTGTCTGGTTTGCGTGCAGCAAGAAGAATATCTGAAACCCTGCGAGAGACATTGAACCTGTTCACTTCTATCTCTTCAGGAGCCAAGCGTGAAGGTGAAGCGACCTCAGATTGGGATGGACCACAGGCCCCTGAGTCAAAAGGTTCATCTGAAGGGGAAGCAGTTTCGGAGGAGTTTTCGACACACTGTTGAGTAGTGGAAACCATATCTGTCGAGGCCAGAAGGGAGCAATGAGGATCATTTTGTTCCTCTGGGACTCGAATTTGAGAAGTACTCTCTGAATTAGAGGAAGAGGCGGAAAGGCGTACAGAAAGAGGTTTGTCCACCGCAGCCTGAATGCATCCTGACAGAAAATGCCAGGCCCTGGATTTCTGGAGCAGAAGAGAGGCAGTTTTGTGTTGAGTGGGGATGCAAAAAAGGTCCAGGTCTGGAGTTCCCCACTCTGCGAATAGTGACTTGAGCTATGGCTGAGTCGAGAGACTAATCGTGAGGATCTGACTCTGTTCTGCTGAGACAGTCTGCCAGTTCGTTCTGCACCCCTGGCAGGTAGACCGCATGAATTACATCCTTGTGCTCTAAGCACCATTCCCACACCCTCATCGCTTCCCTGCACAAGAGGTAAGAGTGAGCACCGCCCTGCTTGTTGATGTAATACATCACTGCTTTGTTGTCCATTTGAAGGAGAATGTTCTTGTGACAGAGAATGTCCTTCAAAGCCCGGACTGCATAAAGGACAGCCCTCATTTCTAAGACATTTATGTGAAGCTGGGATTCGTCCTGAGTCCATGTACCTTGAGTGTGGAGAATCTGACAGTGAGCTCCCCACCCCATCAGGGACGCGTCCATGGTAATGGAAATCTGATGATCCAGAGGAGCAAAGGTGTATCCCTCTAGAAGATTGTCCTCTTGCGACCACCAGGTGAGTGATCTCTTCAGAGGTTCTGTCACCTTGATGAGAAAGGACTGAGAGTGAGTGGTCGGGGATGACTGAGTACTGAGCACCCATTGAGAGGTTCTCATGTGGAGGCGAGCTAGGGGTACAGTGAACACCGAGGATGCCATGAGACCTAGCATCCGTTGCATCGAGAGAGCTGTCACTGAGCTGCTTTCTCCGATGTATCAGGCCATCTGAAGGATATAGCTCCTCCTGTCCTCTGGAAGGAATGCTTTCACACAGGTGTTGTCCAGGAGAGTTCCTATGAAAAGGAGCCTCTGGGAGGGCTGCAGCTGCGATTTTTTGAGGTCTAGCAGGACTCCCATGACGTAAGAAAGTGTGAGGCCTTGGCTACGGCGTCTAGAGTTCCCTGCCTGGAAGGACTTGCTAAAAGCCAATCGTCCAGACATGGGAATACTTGTATTCCGATTTTTCTGAGATGCGCTGCGAGAATTACACAACACTTTGTAGAAACTCGTGGTGCCGAGGATAGCCCAAAGGGCAGGACTCTGAACTGATAATGCTGTCCCAAAGCCACGAACCTTAGGTATTTGTGATGGTTTGGGTGTATAGGAATGTGTTGGTAAGCATCCTGCATGTCCAGGGAGGCTAACCAGTCGTGTTGATGAAGCAAAGGTAACAGGGTTCCTAGTGATATCATTTTGAATTTTTCTTTGGGAAGGAATTTGTTTAATTTTCTGAGGTCCAAAATGAGGTGCATGCCCCCGGTTTTCTTTGGAACCAGAAAGTAATGGGAGTAGAACCCTGTGTTCCGTTGATCCAGTGGAACTACTTCCACTGCCCTGTTGTTCAGAAGGCCCTGTATCTCGGAGGCGAGAAGTTCTGACTGAAGAACTGACAGCCTGGGCTGTCATCTAGGGGTACGATCCGGAGGGGTCTCCAAAAGATTGAGGGAATACCCCCTCACAGATTATCCGGAAGACCCATTTGTCCGAGGTTATGGACTTCCATTGGTTGTAGAAGTGAGTCACATGACCTCCCACCGCTGAGGAGGAGTCCCCCTCGGGCAGCTGAGGTGGGACTTGGGCCAACAACTCAGAAGGCGGCACTAGGCGCTTTGGGTCCTTGCGCCTTCTGCTGCGTTTTCTTTTGAGGCTGGGGAGTTTGGTTTTTATTACAACTTCCCTGCCTTTGCCTCAAAAGGACTGATGGTTATGAAACTGCCGTTTTAACACCCCCTCGAGAGGGGACGGGAGGAGGTCGAGTCAATTTAATGGCTGACCTAGTCTTTTGTGTGGCCTCTAGAGCCTGTTCTACTTGAGGGCCGAAGAGATACACACCATCGAAAGGCAACGCCATTACTTGTTGCTGGGCATCATTCGTGAAACCTGAAGTGCGCAGCCAGGAATGACGGCGGGTACAAATGCCGCCGCTCAGGAGGCAGTATCGAAGGCGTCCATAGCTGCTTTAACCTGCTGGTTGTTGGACTTGATACCCCTGGTTATGGTTTGAAGAAGCTCTGAATTAGTATCTGATTCCGGTAAGCTTCAACCATTTGTTTGAGCGAATGCCAAAGGATATATTCATACTGAGAGAAATAGCCTTGGTAGCTGGCAATACGCATACCTAGGGTAGAAGCAGCAAAGACTCTCTTACCTAAAGTGTTTATCTTACAAGATTCTTTGTTAATAGGTCGAGCTGTAGTAGTCTGGGGAAGGACGACCTTACCATTCTCTGCCAAGACTACAATAGGAACCGAAAAGGCTTGGGATGCCAAAATGGGTCGATTCTTTGGAGCAGCATATTTTCTATCTATGGACTTAGCCAGAGAAGGAATGAGAGCAGGATTATTCCATACCATTTGAGAAAGCGGCTGTACCGGAGGAGTCAAATCCATAGGGATCTCTGGAACATGGAGGTATTGGAGTCCTAACAGTTTCCCAGGATCGATATCTGTAATTTGGAGAGAAAGAGTGGAATTCACGTTTTTCAGCAGAGACTTAAAATGACAGGTCCTCGACCACAGGCTCTGCAGCAGGAACAGATCCTGTTCCTTCCACATCGTCACCCAGCCTAAGGTCTGGGTCAGGCTCAATGTCATCTCCTGACAGCCCAGGAGGGACTGTATGAACAGGAAAGGAGTGAAAATCAGAAGGAAATGAGGAAGGAAAAGGATTCAAAGAAGAGGAGCCCTGAAGACTAGATGACGCCCTAACAGGTCTCGGCACCGAAAACAGGCACGGCGCAGAGGACGGAGCTGAGAAGACGCACAGCACCGAGGATGGCACCGACGAGGCACATGGTGCCGAGAAACTCAATGGCGCCGACAGACGCGTCGGCGTCGAAGACAGTGCCGAGTGTGCTAGTGACGCCGAGGGCGTTGAAAACATCCCAAGACTCTGAAAAACAGGATTTGAGGAAAAAGAAGTATGAATACCAGGAGATAGAGGCATCGGTGTGGCCCCCTGTGCCGCAGCCGTGTGAGGGGGGAAACACCTAAGCGTGGAGTCGAGGGCACCGAAGACGGTGCCGTGCGACTAGGGAGGCTCAACTGCCCTACCTGATCTCCCAAAAAGCCCGAAGGCCCCTGAGTGACCGGGACAGGCAACTGGACCAACCTCCGAGCCCATTGCTTAATAAGAGCAGCCCACTGATGAAACTGCTCATCTGAAGACCTACCAGAGGGCGGGGGTAGGGCTCCGATGTTGAAGACGTCGGCTACCAGAAACAGAAACCTGTGACTCCGAAGGAGGAGACCGGCAACTAGCCCCAATAACTGATCGTCTACGTGCAGACATATCAGAGGGTGACCTTGAGTGATGCCTTCTCTTTTTTGACCTGTGGGCCAAAGAAGAGCTGAGAGTGCGACAATTTACTTTTATGCTTTCGAGGGGACCGCCCACCCCCTCGGGCATTGGACTGCCCGTTATCAGACCCCCCCTTCAGAGAAGGCGGTGGACCGGACCCAGCCCAGTTGACTGAACAGCTTTCATACAAAGTCTCCCTACCATCACCTGACCCGCTCATGGTCGACTCCATCAATGTAGGCTGAGACTTCTTCCGTAAATAAGAATAAATAAACTAAGCGATACTTTATTCAAGATATTACTAAAAAACAATAAAACTGAAAAACTAAGCTGCTAGTTTGAAGTCTGACTCCCAGAGGGTGAGCGACGACATCACTGAAGTGCACTTGACGGCAGGAAAAATGGAACTGAGGCAGTTGGAGGGTCAACGTCGAGATAGTCATTACCGCACGAGCTGTGGCTCACGGTGCCACTCCTCACGGCTCCATCTCTGGCGCCAACCCTCTAGCAAAAAAGTTTGCTCCCGCTGGGTCCTAGTGCCTCCAGCGCAGATCCCATTAGTGAGAATGAGTGGTGGAGACTTTATGTCCAGGAAGATCTGACCTGTCTCCTCTATCTCTAGCCCTAAGCAGATCATTATGCACTCTCATTAGAGCAGTTTCAGTGCTGTGTCTAGCCCAAAAACCTGACTGGAACAGCTCATAGATATCAGAGGACACCAGGTGATCCTCAAGCTGAAATGCCACCATTTCCCCAATAACCTTGCTCAAAAACGAAAGGCTGAGATGGTCTGTTTCTTCCCGCAGCAGTTTCCCTGGACAGAAATGCTGCCTTCTTAAGGAAAATAGACCCCTGGTACTCAGCATAGTGAGAATGCAGGGCCAGCCGTGTCTTCCGCCAGCAACGCTCCAACTTCTGACCCCTGATCTTCATCACCTTGAGATCCTCCTGGGTCGTATACGGACTGGTGCGATGGCATCTAGAGCTTCAGTAACCACCCTATTATAGGTGGCCACTGCCTTTCCAGTGCAAATCGCATATGCTGTGTCAACCCAAGATAGGTCAGCCACATGGAAACATAGACTTTGATGGCAGATAAGGACCGCTTGGCCCACCTAGTCTGCCCATTTCCCTACCTAGAGGATAAGCTGCAGATCCTATTTAACCAACAGCCTATTTCTTCCTACCCCCCACAAAAATTGCCTTATGTCTGTCCCATGCATTCTTGAATTCTCCCACAGTTTTAGACCCCACAACCTCCTCAGGAAGGCTGTTCCATGCCCCTGAGCCGTCCCCCTTCTATGTTCAAATTGTGTCCCCCCTTTCTTGCACATCTCTTTTTCTGAAAGATGCTACCCTCTTGGACTTTGATTCCACTGAGGTACTTAAACGTTTCTATCATGTCCCCCCTCTCCCTCCTTTCTTCAAGGGTATACATATGAAGCTCCTTTAGTCTCTCCTCATATTGCTTCTCTTGCAGACCCTGCACCATTTTAGTTACCCTCCTCTGAACTGCCTCCATCCTGTCTATGTCCTTGCGGAGATGAGGTCTCCAGAACTGGATGCAGTACTCCAGATGGGGTCTCACCAACTGTCTGTACAGGGGGATAACAACTTCCTGTTTTCTGCTGGTGATGCCTCTCCCTATACATTCCAGTATCCCCCAGCCCTCCCTACCGCCTTCTCACATTGCTTGCCAACCTTAAGGTCATCTGATATGATTACCCCCAGGTCCCTTTCCATTTTGTTGTTGTTACTACCTCCCCCATTGTGTAATCTTCCCTGGGTTTTGTTTCCCATGTACATTATTTTGCACTTCTTTGCATTGAATTCAAGCTGCCATACTTCGACCATTCCTCCAACCTCGCCAAGTCCCTTCTCATCCTTTCTCGCCTCCTTGTGTATCAACCCTATTGCAGATCTTTGTGTCATCTGCAAAGAGGCATACTTTTCCTTCCAGTCCCTCTGCAATGTCACTTATAAAGACATTAAAAAGGACTGCACCCTGTACTGAACCCTGCGGTACCCCACTAGTAACCCCTCTTTCTTCAGAATGGACTCCATTTACAATTACCTTCTGTGTCCTGTTATCCAGTCAATGTTTTACCCAGGCTACCACCCTGGGACCCACTCCCTGGCTGGTTAATTCGACTATTAATCTTTTGTGTGGGACTGTGTCAAATGCCTTGCTAAAGTCTAGGTTGGCCATGTCCACAGCCCCTCCCTGGTCTACTACTTTGGTCACCCAGTCAAAGAAATCAATTAGATGCTACTCCTGGTTAAACAACTAAAAAAAAAATAAATAAAATAGATTCGTCTGACATGACCTTCCCGCTGTGAACCCATGCTGCCTTGGGTCCTGTGCCCCACTGGCCTCTAGATACTCAACAATTCTTTCCTTCAGGAGTGATTCCATCACTTTCCCTACCACAGACATCAAACTGACAGGTCTGTAGTTTCCTGCCTCTGTCTTGGTCCCACTTTTGTGAAGCAAAATCACATCTGCCTTACTCCAGTCCTCAGGTACCACACCATCCTCCCATCATTTGTTAAAAAGGGTAGTCAGTGGTGTCACTAGTTCTCTGCTTAATTCTTTTAGAATTCTGGGGTGAATTACATCTGGCCCCATTGTTTTGTCCACCTTCAGTTTTAGGAGTTCTTTCAGAACCCTTTCTTCTGTGAAAGGACTGGGACTGACCCCCCCCCATCCAGAGTGCTTCTGTTAATTGGATTAGGCACCTCCCCCAACGCCACCTCCCCCTAACGCCAATAGTCCCTCTGGGTCAACATCCTTTAAGGAGCGATAGCTGACCATCTCCACAGGGGAAGGACTTTCAGGGGGGCCCCAAAGCTGAACTCCTTGGTGCAATGGTCAGACCAAAGGATCTGATCAATCTTGAGGTTGTCAATCTCAAGACCCTGCTGGAACACCAGATCGAATGTGTGGCCATGTTAATGGGTAGCAGCAGCAACCACTTGTAACAGGCACGGTGATTGCATCAACTGGAGGAGGTCGTAACCGCAGCAACTGCTTGTGACAGGCACGGTGATTGCATCAACTGGAGAGGTCGTAACCGAAGCACGAGGATTTGTCGTCGACCCAGGCATTGAAGTCCCCCAGGACTGAACATCTGGGGGAACGACGAAATCCACTATCTCCTCCAGGAATTCCCCTCCCACCCCCGGGGGGTAAACAAGGAGAATCCTGCAACCTGCACCTTACCCCCACTGACTCTGCCAACAGATGTGATGGAGGTGGAGGGGAGTCCCGAAAGTCAGAAGGCAGAAGAGAGGGCCTACTGCTGGCCTCCCGCTGCCCTGTGGGATTTGGCTAAGGGGGTTGGTGCCCCAGATCCCGTGGCATGACGTTTTCCCTGACGTCTGGTGGGGGGTTGTCTGTTTTTTTTCCACTGTTGGTGGTGAAAGGGCTGCTTGGGCTTAGCTCCGGAGCGATATAGGGAGAGGAAAAGAAAGGGTCCTACAAGAGCTTGCTAAGCTCAGGATGGATAAGGCAATGGGACATGATGGCATACATCCCAGGGTACTTAAGGAGCTAAAGGTGGAACTAGCAGAGCCATTAGCAGAACTGTTTAGTGAGCCTCTGAGCACAGGAGAGGTCCCAGAAGACTGGAGAAGGGCTCATGTGATCCCGCTCCACAAGACTGGTAGCAGGGAGGAGGCGGGGAACTACAAACCAGTCAGTCTTACCTCAGTAGTGGGCAAGATTATGGAGGCACTCCTTAAGGAAAGGATAGTGCAACACCTGGAATCCATAGGGGCACAGGATCCAAGACACCATGGGTTTACAAAAGGAAGGTCCTGTCAAACTAATCTCATAGATTTCTTTGACTGGGTAACCAGAGTGGAGGACCAAGGGGAGCAGTTGATGTAGCCTACCTTGACTTCAGCAAAGCTTTTGACACTGTTCCACACAGAAGATTGATAAATAAGCTGGGTAGGCTCGGGTAGGTCAGTAGATTGGTCAACTGGGTGGCAAACTGGTTGACGGCAGAAAACAGAGAGTGGTGGCAAATGGTATCACGTCAGAAGAGATGCAAGTCACAAGTGGGTACCTCAGGGATCAGTCCTGGGCCAGTCCTCTTCAACATCTTCATTAGTGACCTTGCAGATGGACTAGAGGGTAAGGCTTGTCTGTTTGCAGATGACACCAAGATCTGCAACAGAGTAGATTATCCAGATGGTGTGGGCAGAATGAGAAGAGATCTGGATAAACTAGCAAAATGGTCAGAAGAGTGGCAACTGGATTTAATGCAAAGAAGTGCAAAATTATGCACATAGAGAAGAGAAACCCTGAAGCCACCTATAGGCTGGGAGGGTAGCTAGCAGTCACAAAGGAAGAAAGAGACTTGGGCATCATCATCACTGATGACCTGAAATCATCCAAGCAGACCTCCCTAAAGCAGTAGGTGAGGCTAGAGGGGTGTTAGGGTGTATTAGAGGGGTATCCTGAAGTAAGCCAGAGGAGGTAATAATCCTCTTTACAAGACACTGGTTAGGCCACATCTGGAGTACTGTGTGCAGTATTGGAGGCCACACCTTCACAAGGACATTAACCAAATTGAGGCAGTCCAGAGAAGGGCAACCAAAATGGTGAAGGGACTGCATCAGAAGACATATGAGGACAGATTAACAGAGCTCAATATGTATACCCTTGAGCAAAGGAGGGAGAGAGGTGATATGATCGAGGCATTCAAACACCTTAAGGGCATTAACAAGGTGAAAGAGTCTAACGTTTAAATATAAGAAAAATAGCAGGACAAGAGGACACAGCATGAGATTAGAGGGGGCCGATTAAGAGGGAATGTGAGGAAATTCTTTTTCACAGAAAGGGTGGTGGATGCATGGAATGGCTTACCACAGGAAGTGGTGGCTATGAATACAGTGCAGGGCTTCAAACAGGCATGGGATAGGCATAAGGGAGCAATACAAATGACTATGAATAGATAGGCCACTGACAGAGCAAAGGCCGATGGCACATTTATAAGGTAGAAAAAGAAATGGGCAGACTGGATGGGCCTTGCGGTCCTTATCTGCCGTCAACTTCTATGTTTCTTAGGCTGTCCTGGAGGGACCTACTGCTGTAATGAAGCTCTGTTATGCTGTCCTTAACATTCCTCCCCGAACAGGACAGGACCCCTGAAAGGGGCGTCCAGGAGGGTGGATTGGACATCCTGTGCCAGGCCAGCCAGGCGTAGCCATGCAAGCCTTCTAAGGCAAACACCCGAGGTAGCACTACGTGCCACCAAGTCCACAGTGCTGTAGGCGGCGCGTAGTGCATGGCGACAGGAGGACTTATTAAGACATACCTTCTTAAGGAGCCTATCCCCAAGATCCTCGTCTGGAATAGTCATCATGTCTGATTCCAGGTCAGAGAGGGAGGACTTCTGTAATTAAATCATGTGGGCCACATAATTTAAAGACCATAAGGCGCAAGTGGAGGAAGCATACACCTTGTGCCCGTACTGGTATATTTGTTTAGACTGCTTATTGGGTGGTGAGGCACTGAGATGTTTTAGCTTGGCCAATCTATCGTGCACTGCAGTAATCACTATGGAGTCTGCCTTGGGCTGCATAGTGAGGCGAGAAATCCCTTCCGGGGGATGGGAAGTCCTGTCAGCCTTCTTGGAGACCACCGGGATAGAGGATGGCTGTTAACAGATAATCACAGAAACATAGAATCTGTTGGCAGATAAAGCCCGTACAGCCCACCTAGTCTGCCCATTTCCCTACTTGGTTTGGCAATCCCTACTCTTATCTGGATTGCCTTTCCCCCGCTCTGCTGTATAGCAGGATGCCTTTATCCCATGCACTTATGAACCCCAGTACTGTTTTCGCTTCCACCACCTCTGCTGGTAGGCTGTTCCATGGATCCACCACCCTCTTTGTGAAAAATTCTTCCTAGCATTTCCCCTAAGCCCCCCAACCTCTAGCTTCATGTTTTGTACCCTTGTCCTTGTGCACTTTCATCTCTGAAATATGCTCCCCTCCTGTACCCTGTTTATTCCTCTAAGATATTTGAAAGTCTCTATCATATCCCCTCTCTCCAGTCTCTCATCCAGTGAACAGACGTTTAGTTCCTTGAGTCTTTCCTCAAAAGGTTTGTGGTACAGTCCATGTATCATTTTTGTTGCTCTTCTCTGAACTGCTTCCATTCTGCCTGTGTCCCTCCTGAGATGGGAGAATTGTCCAGAACTGGACACAATATTCCAGCTGAGGCCTCAGCAGCGGTCTATACAGTGGCATCACCACTTCACTCCTCCTACTGGTTATGCCCCTTCCTATGCACCCAAGCATTCTATTTGCCTTCCCCATTGCTTTTTTGCATTGTTTGGCTGACTTTAGGTAATCAGATATGATAACCCCTGGGTCTCTCTCTCCTGACTTGTGGTGGCTAGAACCTGCCCCCCCCAATCCTGTATTCCTCTCTTGGGTTTCTGTGCCCCAGGTGCATTATCTCGCATTTTGTAGCGTTAAAACCCAAATGCCAAACCTTTGACCATTCCTCAAGTAGTCTGAGGTCGTTTCTCATTTTATCTAGCCCCTCCTGTGTGTCGACTCTGTTACAGATCTTGGTGTCATCTGCGAACAGGCATACCTTCCCCTCCAGTCCCTCTACAACATCACTTATGAAGACACTGAATAGAACCGGGCCCAGCACCAATCCCTGTGGAACCCTGCTGGTCACCTCCTCCTCCTCTTCTGATTTTATGCCATTTAGTACCATCCTCTGGGTCCTGCCTTTTAGTCAGTTTCCAACCCATTTTACCACTTTAGAGCCCACACCCAGATTCCCCAATTTATTGTGCAATCTTCTATGAGGAATGGTGTCAAAGACCTCACTGAAATCCAGGTAGGCCATATCCACCGCCCCTCCCTGATCCACTACCCTGGTCACCCAGTCAAAGAAATCGATAAGATTAGTCTGACAGGACCTACCCTCAGTGAATCCGTGCTGTCTTGGGTCTTTTGTACCACTTGACTCCAGGAACTTCACTACCCTCTCCTTAAGCAGGGACTCCATCAGCTTCCCCACCACTGAGGTCAGACTTACAGGTCTGTAATTGCCTGCCGCCTCCCTACTTCCAGTCTTGTGCAGGGGGACTACCTCTGCCACCTGCAGTCCCCAGGTACCTCCCCCCATCTCTAGTGATTGGTTGAAAAGGGTTGTCAGAAGACCTGCCAGGACTTCCCTGAGTTCCTTCAACACTCTAGGGTGAATCCCATCTGGCCCGATTGCCTTGTCTGTCTTTACTTTTCCTGGTTCCTCCAAGACTCTATCCACCGTAAATGAGCTGGTGTCCACCTCTCCCCCCGTACAACTTTCCTTGTGATTCTTGGCCACCCCCCCCCCTCCTTGGTAAATACTGAGCAAAAATATTTGTTCAGTATCTCAGCTTTTTCCAAGGTCGTCCTCCACCCACCCACCCTCTCCCTTCTTTGGTCTAACAATACCATTTCGTCTTCTTCCTCTCGCTAATATAGCTGAAGAAGGTCTTGTCCCCCTTCTTACCAGACTGTGGTATTCCCTCCTCCTTTCTTACCTTAGCCCCTCTGACAGCTTTCCCATCTTCTCTCTGCTTCTCCAGATATTTCAGTCTGTCTTCTTCTTTCTGTGTCTCTTTGTATTTCCTGAATGCCTTACTTTTTTCTCATACTTTCTCGGCTACTGACTTAAAAGAACCACAGTGGCCACTTCTTTCTTTTGCTTTTGCTAAGCAATCTGACACATTGACTTGTCACTCCTGCTATGGATCTCTTGAGCCTAAGCCATTGTTCTTCTACCCCTCTCCCCACATGTTCTGCTGCCAGGGAAATTTGGAGCAGTTTCCCCATCTCCATGAAGTTGGCCTTCAGGAAATCTAGGATCTTAATCTTGGAATGGCTTTCTTCTGCCAACGTGTTGACTCTAAACCACACATTTCTGTGGTCACTGGTATCAAGGGGACTGCCCACCTCAATGTCCATGATTCTGTCCCCATTTATCAGCACTAAGTCCAGTACAGCCCCTCTCCCTGGTGGGCTCAACCACCAGCTGCCTTAGATTTGCCCCATACATGGCAGACATGAGGTCCCTGCTCCTTGATGTACTTGCAGTCTGGGTATTCCAATCTGCATCCGGCATGTTGAAGTCACCCATTAGTAGTACTTCTCCTTTGGCTGCCATATTATGGATGGCTTCCACTAATACTAGCTCTATATCCTCCACCTGTGTGGGAGACCTGTACACTACTCCAGCATGGATGGTTGTTTTGTTCCTCGACTCCAGAGTAACCCACAATGCCTCTGCTTCTTCCCTGGATCCCTGTGCCTCCATAGCTTTAATCCCTTCCTTTACATAAACAGCAAACCCTCTTCCCCTCCCTATCCTTTCTAAAAAGTGTATACCCTGGTATGGCTACATCCCAGTCATGATTCCCTGTGTACCATGCCTCTGTAATAGCCACAATGTCCAGGTTTGTGCCTGCCATCAGTGCCGTTAGGTTTGGGATTTTGTTTCCCAGACTGCGGGCATTTGTGCGCATGACTTTCCACTCTGTGTACCCCCTTAATGTTCCTTGATTATTGGTCTTTGCCCTGCGCCGCACTAATGATATACCTTCTGTTCTCTCCTCCACTGTAACCATGGTAGTTTCACAGTTAGATATTATGCTAGTTACTGGGTCCTCACTGCTTTCAGTTATGTCCTGTGGGGGCTATGAGGTTAGGTCCTCATGGTGCCCCGTCCAGGGTGGTAAGGATAGGGAGTCTGCAACCATGATGTCCAGGTGTTCAGTGAGCCTCTTCCTTTTAGGGTCCATTTCCTGAGTAACCCAGCCACATGTGGTCTGATTAGACCGGAGCAAATCGGCAAACGGAGGGTCCTCTGAGGGAGGCAGGGATTTGGGGGACTCCTTTGTGAGGGGCTCTATAGAGGACCCAGATCCAGAGCTCTCTGAGGAGTCTGAGTATGCATCGGAGTATGAAGAGACTAGTCTCCTAGGAGATTAGACTTTTTCTGATGTCTCCTCTGTGAGTCTGCCACCCGCTGATTTCCTTTGAGGGTGTCTGACAGGTTCCCTACCCGACGTCCGGGGTTCAGCAGGAGAAAGCCTCTTGGGACTCAGTGGGGGGACCCATGCAGGGGTCGGCATGGGTTCTGGGTGAACCAATTCTTGCAACAGCTGGGACTTAGCATCCTTCCACCAAGCAGGAATGGATCCCAATGGCTCAGCCAGCGACCTGTCAGGAGCCAAAGGCTGTGGAGTGGGAGGAGGCGGAGGAGGCAGTTTAAACCCAGGGAAACCTGAATGAGAATAGGAGGGGTAGCCTGAGTAAGGGGAGCCATAAGGGTAGCTCATCTGGTTGTAACCATGAAAAGGCTGTCCTTGTGACGGATACCCTGGCACCGGGTAATAGGGGCACTGTGGCACAGGGTAGCCCGGGATCGGGCCTGATGGAGGACAAACCGCTGGCCCCGCAGGGGGTGGGGCCAAGGGGCTGCTTGGAACTGAAGAGCCCGACGGCAGGTCAGAAGGGGTCAGGACCCCGGAGGGACCCGATGGCAGCTCTGGGGTCAGGTTAGAAGGCGGTAGAGCATCCACTGAGCTATCAGGCAGAGGGATGTCGACTGGTGCCCCAGGCCATCATCTGATCAGGAAAGCCGACGATGGGAGAAGAGCTCTTAGCAACAGGTTCCCCAAAGGTATCCAAAGTTAGAGGGTCAGATGTCGGAGGGACCACTGGAACAGAAGGCTATTCAGGCTTGTGCGAGGGGGATCTGGAGGGAGAGAACCCTGACGTTTGGTCCGCTGGGATGGCAGAGGAGCCTGCCAAGAAAAGACCCGACGTAGGGGACGGAATCCCCTAAGACACACCACTCATCTCCCGCAAGGATTCAGGGGAGAGCGAGGGGTTGAGCTGCGTCAGAAGAAAAGAATCCCTGGAGGGAGAACCCTCAAGGGAAAAGTTAGGGGCTGGCAGCTGGCTGAATCATAGTCAGAATTCCAGAAAGTCCGATGTGAGAGCCTCGGCCAAGCGGTTGTTGGAGGAGCTGGCACCCAACTTATCGGTCTGGGTCGGGCAGACACCAGAGGAGTTTGGAGTCCAGCTTGTCGACTGGGGCCGTGCGCCCTTTGGAGAAGCCAGAGGGCAACTTATCAGCCAGAGTACTGCTGACAACCCCAAAATACCACCCTCCTGTGAAAGATGCCCCTTTTGTCCTCTGACAACTGCAGTTGGGGGGGTGGTGACTGATCCACCGAGGCGGACAGGGACCGGGCAGAAGGGGTACTTACTGAGGCAGATGCCTCCTTGGCGGCTGCTTCTTCGGCTTGGCAGCGTTAGACAGAGGGAGACCGGTCCCGGCACTTCTCCTTCTCTTTTCTTTTCTTCTTCTTCCACTTGGTTGTAGGAGAGGAGGCCCGTTCCCTCAGCCCCTGCAGCTTCTTTTCCATGGACGCCAGGCGCTTCTTCAGCAGATGGGTTTTGAGGGCTTTCTGGCATTGAGCTCGTGTGGCCTGGTTAAAAAATAGGCAGATCAGGCAGTCCTGGACCTGATGCCTTGGGTCTAGGCAAAGGACACAGCGGGAGGGGTTGTCCCTGTGTGGGATTTGAGCCCCTCACTTTTTCTTCGGGCGTCGTGATGACGAAGACATGCGAGACAAGGAAAATGAGTGGAAAAAACTAACACGGTTTGTAGAAAATGGCGGCTGACTGAGGCGAAGTTCTCCACGAGGATCGACTGACTCAGGTCAGCGGTGGGGAAGAACTGGTGGGCAGGTGTGGGGACCGCCCCTTTATAGTGCCACGCTGATGCCCCATCAGGTGATGCCAGGGGTGGTCCTCCGCTATGGATTGTTGGCTATAAGTTTGCCACAGGGTCCTGACGCCAGGAGGCGCAGTCCTATCTATGATGACCTACTGCAGGAACCCTCTCAAAGTAAGATCTGATCACTCCGACGGTTTCGCAATTCTCCACCTCTTGCTATCTTTACCTTCACTTTCTGTTTGTCTTTTCTTCCCCCTTGCATATCTGCGGTTATAAAAAATATATGTGAATCTTTATGTGGAAATGTAACTGATACTGGGATTCTCTCTGTTTGAAAATGTATGTAGTTATACTGTTGAAATTATTGCAAATAGCTATTTGGAACTCAAAGGGTTAACCAGAGATGTTGTTTTGCAACATCTCTGTAGAGCTGTGAACAAGAGGTCAATTCTGGGTAGCTATGTTCTGTTTGTTGCACCTGCAAGGAAACTGACAAGAACATTCTGTGAGGAGCAGAACATCTCTTAACGAGGTTCCCAGGCAAAGACATATAAAAAGAGAAGCAATGCTTTTGGTAGAGAGACAAAGAGGGTGAGAGACTGGGAGACTGAGATTTGAAATTGAGAAGAAACGTGCAGATGAAGGACTGTTTTCTCCATTTGTTCTGCCTTTGTAAATAGTTATACTGAACAATTTTATTTTTTATTTTGCTGTTATTGAGAAAAGTAAAACATTATTTGTGAATTTTGAAACTGCTCCTGTTTTTTTCCTATGCTTCCTGACCTGTGCCTCGACGATACAACCCCCCCCCCCCCGGGTCTGAGTTCGCTCCCAAACCCAAGCTACCAGTGTAGCATGGGGTGTGGCACCTAGCACTACCAAGCTGGCTTACAAGTTTCCGGATTTAAAGGAACTGCCAACCTCTTAGGCCTCACAGTGTTGCTAGTAATAAACATACCACTAAGGAATCCTTAAACAAGTGTTGTATCATTACGCTTATTAGAGTCCTCTTACATATGCTACAGATAGTGAATGGATTATGTAGAAGGACAGTTATGGCTCTTTGTTCCAGACCCTGCTTTATCATTATGTTTTATAACTCTATTATATTGATATCATAAGTTGGCAGGAGATGTGAATAATGAATACCTAAAAATAAAATAATGCACCTGAGTAGAGGTAACCCTGGGGAGAGCTACAGGTTGGGGGGGGGGAGCTGACTGTCACCAAGGAGGAAAGGGACCTAGGGGTTAACATCTCAGATGACCTTAAGGTATCAAAGCAGTGTACAAAGGCGGCGGGGAGGGCCACTGGCATGCTGGTGTGCAAAGGCAGGGACATCACTAGCAGCAGGCAGGAGGTGGTGATGCCACTGTATAAAACATTGATAAGGCCTCACCTGGAGTACTGCGTGCAGTTCTGGAGGCCACACCTATGCAAGGACACAGATAAGGTGGAGACTATCCAGAGAACGGCAACAGAGATGGTGCAGGGCTTGCACCACAAAACATATGAGGAGAGACTAAGGGACCTCAAAATATACTCACTGGAGGAGAGGAGACTGTGGGGGACATGACTGAAACTTTCAAGTATCACAATGGCATAAACAAGGTGCAGGTGGGGGACCTTTTGCAATGCAGAAAAAGTACTAGAACAAGGGGGCACAATATGAAATTGGAAGGGGGTATATTAAGAGGTAACGTGAGGAAGTTTTTCTACACAGAAAGGGTAGTCGACGCTTGGAATAGTCTGCCACAGACGGTAGTGGGGGCAAGCACAGTGGAGGAATTTAAGCATGCCTGGGACAGGTACAAGGGAAGCCTGAGAGGGGTAGAAGTGATGAAAAGCCATTGATCACATAGGGCCAGTGGCCACACACAATGTATAGGGCCTACGGGCAGACTGGATGGGCCTAGTGGTCCTTATTAGCAGACAATTTCTAAGTTTCTATGTTTCTAAAAATATTCTATAGGAGGGACCTCTTATGTAAGCTAACCTGCATTACTTTGTTTCTTGTGTTTTATTAGGTTACTTATGGTTCTAGTCATCTAGTGCATTGGCAGCTACGAGATTCATGACAAACATTTTATGTTTTTATATATGAAGCTCATATGGGCTTCAGGATGCCTCCTGTGATGTGAAACTGGAACTAACCAAATGTTACTGAATATACGAATTTTCTGTGGTCTTTCTCCCAGTGACTGTACTGGTTACACCTGAATAAACTCAATAAAAACAAAAGTAAAAAACAAAACTAATTTTAAAGTGCACAACAGTTTAGAAGGGGCACAACAAGGATTCTAAATTGGCAGATTTCTAGCACGTCAGCAAATTCTACAGCGTGGCGGTTCCTCAACCCTTGAATCACCTATCGGCTCAAGTTCCAGCTGGGTTTCAGAGAAGCACATGGAACCAAAACAGCATTCACACAAAGTTACTAATGGCCTCTGGCAGAACTTCCCTATTTCTGGATATTACAGCTGCCTGATACTGTGGATCAAAGTATGCGGCATAGTCAGTACAGTAAAACTCCACCTATCCGAACCCTAGATAACCAAAACTCTCAGTTATCTGAAATGGCAGCCTGTCCCCCAACATTATCAGCGGTTTTCTACTGTGATGTTTGTCAGCTGTGTTTTTAGCTGTAATGTCTCAGATACAAATGCGAGTCAGACAGGCGTGTTGATGAATGCTACATTTTTAGAGAGTTTTTTAGTCATTTTATCCCAGCGGTAAAATCTCATCTTCGCACTAAAGGACTGTCACTCAGAGCCATTTTATTGCTCAGTAATGCTGGTGCTCACCTGGGCTGCGATATGTTACAACTGATTATGGTGCAGTCCGATGTGAGTTTATGCCCATTAACATCACAGATACAGTCCCGTGGATCAGGGTATCTTAGCAACACTGAAAGGGGTGTAGCTGTGATTGTTCCTGCAAAAGGAGCCTCTGCCTTAACTATGCTGACAGTTTTTCCGGGTTAAAGCTCTAATAGTCCTTACAGACTTGTTGGAGGTCTCTAGCTCACTGAGAAAGTTTTCTACTTCTGAGACAAAGAGGTTGTTACCCTTGAAGGGGGCGTTCGGAACTGACTGCTGCACCTCCTGGGCACATGCTGCAATAGAGAGCCAGGACAGACATCTTGAGCAAATGCCAAAGGCGGCTGCAGCATCCAAAGCATCACAGATTGGTCTCAGGAGATGCTTACCAGTTACCGAGCCCTGCAATACATATTTAAGGGCTTCAGCCTTGTCAGGCCCATCAAGAATACTGCTGAAGATCTGGCCCATCTCTCTCCTCATGCGGTTCCGATAGTTTGTCGGAAACACCTGGCAGTTAGCAATACGCAAGTCAAGGGAATCTGAGGTGAAAGTGCGCTTGCCCATGATGTCCAATTTTCTGGGCTCATTATTAGGGAGTCTGGTACTCATCCTCTGGGAAGCCTGAGACTTGTTATATGCAGTCATGATTATGACTGAATCAGTATCTGACTGGTTAAAGTAATATTTCTCATCTCTTGGGGCTAGATACTGGAAATCTGCCTTCATAGGGATGGCCAGCAAGGTACTGGGCCTGTGCCAAGCAGTCAGGGAAACTTCCTCTACAGCAGCATGGATAGGAGGGACGATCACTGAGGAGGTACTTTCCACCTCTAAAAAAAAAAAAAAGAAAAGGAAAAAATAAATATTCCAAGGAAAAGTTCCAAATTTCCTGGATCTGCTGTATTAATGTCTGAAAGGTAGGATCCTCAGGAGAACTGGGTTTGTACAGGATGATATCTTCACTCCCAGAGGACACAGTGGAATGAGCCAAATCTTTCTGCCCTGGTGTGCGGAAAACACTGGGGTCCTCCTCTCCCAAATCCTCCTCCTCCTCCTCATGCAGGTCAGGACTGTATTCCACATCCTCCTCTTTCTCTAGGGCAGAAGGCTGAGGAGTCACAGACCTTGGATTGGGGGGCCTAAGGGGGTACAATAGTGGCAGCTGGCAATGCTGGAGGTGGTGGCTAAGGACTGACCTGTGTTATCGATTGCAGCTGAGTAGGCAGTTATCTCCTTATCAAGCCACAGAATCCTGCTAATACTGCACTTGGAATAGGTACAATGACAAAAGTCAATGACAGAACTCCCTGTTACCAGCATTGATGGACTGCTCCAGCTGATTGTGCAGACAAGATGGTAATTAAAGATGCAGTTCCAGAGGTGTTAGTGGAAGGCTGCGGTACCTTGGCTATCAGATCCAAGCATTTTGCAGGTTGGGGTTCTGGCCTTGCAGTGGCTGAACCTGGTCCGGAGTGGGGGGGAGTTGCACCACCGGCAAACCCTGGTGCAAATCCAGATGTGTGTTCAACCAGCAAAAATCTCTGCTCAAATTATTTTAATAAAGACCCATGTAGAAGTTATAGATGAAGACAGGAGTGTAACCAGGAACACAGGAACCCTGGCGGTTTGAGGCCACACACAACCTCTTCATTAGGAGACATCCTGTGATGCAGAGGTGGAACCAGCCTCTTTTGTTGGCATACCAGATGAGACATTTTACCATTCCCTTGAGAGAGCAGGGATCTGGATTGCTGTAGAGTTGGGTGGGGGGTGTCATTCAACTTACTGACAAGTGGTGTGGCTCTCCACCAATGACAACAAAGACTGTGACTGGATAACAGGAATCAGTATCGATTTATGTGGTGACTTCAAGGTCCCTGGTAACAGGAGATTTCTGCTTTGCCGGTGACGGTTTCAGTAACTCAGCAGGCATGCAGTAGTCTTGTCAATTTTCTCCAAAAAGCATGCCAAAACATTTCAGCCACTTCTCCATGTAGACTAGCTGAACTCCTGGCAAACTGCTCAGTTTTTCACACTGTGGGGCTGGCCCAAACAAAACAGACAAAACTCATAGGCATCCTTATGGTACGAACATATGAAATCTGCCAGCAGATAAAGGCCTAGAGGTCTATCAAGTCTGCTCGAATGTGCAGCTAGCACCCCTTATTCTGCAGCTGCCCCTCCCTTCCACCCTTCCCCTTCATTAACCCTCCCCCTTGTCCTGTCCCATCCTAGTTTGAAGCAGTCCACTGTTCTACTGCATACCACTTCAGGAGGTAACGCATTCCACCCAGCCACCACCCTCTCTGTAAAAAAGTGTCTCCTCATCTCCCTCCTGAACCTTCCTCGCTCCAGTCTCATATCATGGCTCCTGGTGTCCCTCCCTTCCCTTACTTTGAACAGCCCCTCTGTACTTGTCTTGTTTATTCCTTTCATGTATTTAAAGGTTTCAATCATGTCACCCCTGTCTCTCCTCTCCTCCAACGAGTACATGTTCAACTCCTTCAACCTCCTCTCGTATGATAAGTCTCCCAGCCCCTTGATCACCTTTGTTGCTCTGCGCTGCACCCCCTCCAGTAACTTAATGTCCCTCTTCAGATACGGACGCCAGTACTGCACGAGTACTCAGGTGTGGTCTAACTAAATGACCTATACAGTGGCAGAATCACCTCCTCCCTCCTCGAGGATATACCCTTGCAATACAACCCAGCATTTTGTTGGCCTTTGCAGCTACCTTCCTACATTGTACCGAGTTGTTCATTGACCCTGTAATGGCACCCAGATCCTTCTCCTCCTCTGTCTGGGCTAGCTGCACTCCCCTAGCTGGTAACTCCTCCTTGGGTTCTTCATCCCAAAATGCAGCACCTTGCACTTTTTGGCATTAAAGCCCAGTTGCCAGGTGTCTGACCAGGTTTCAAGCTTTGCCAGATCATCTTGCACCCTACCATCCCCTAGGTCATCCACCACCCGCCTACCGTAGTATCATCACCAAACAGACTGATCTTGCTCTTGATGTCCCATGATATGTCTGCAATGAATATTCCAAACAACACTGGTCCCAACATGAGCCCTGTGGAACACCACTCGTCACTGCCCTTGGGTGTGAGAGCTCCCCACCCACCACCACCACCCTCTGTTGCCTTCTCTGCAGCCAGTTTCCTACCCATCTCACCAGCTTTGCACCGCCCTGTGCCTACTAACTTCCTTCCAGCCTTCCATGGCACTAGTCGAATGCCTTGCTAAGTCAGATACAGGACATCCACTGCATAGCCCCCTGTCCAGTGCCTAGTTACCCAGTCATAGAACTCGACCAGGTTGATTTGGCAGGATCTGCCACGTATGAAGCCATGCTGTCTGCTGTCCTGTAGTCCTTTGGCCTCTAGGAGGGCCACCAGCCTCTCCTTCAGGATGGTCTCCATTAGCTTACCCACGATGGATGTGAGGCTCACTGGTCTGTAGTTTCCCGGTTCATCCTTGGGGCCACTCTTGTGGAGGGGCACCACATGAGCCATCCTCCAGTCCTGAGGTACTCACCCCGAATGTAGTGAGGCATTAAATAGGTCTGCCAAGGTCCTGCAAGGACCTCTGCCAGCTCCTTCAGTACCCTGGGGTGGATGCCATCTGGGCCTGGCGCCTTGTCCACCCTCAGTGCCTTCAAACCCTCTCGAACTCTGCTCTCCATGATTTCCCCATCTGTCACCACTTCCACCCTGCTTCTGCCATTTCTCCCACCTTGGGTGTCACCCCCCTCTTCTCTTTAGTAAATACTGAGCAGAAGTACTCATTTAGTGCTTCCGACTTATCGCACCCTGCTTCCACCCACCCCCCCTCCTTCCTAATCCTTACTATGTGGTCCTTACAGCTCCTTTTCTCCCTGATGTACCTAAAGAAGTCCTTCTCCCCCTTCTTAATCTTGGTAGATCGGGTTTCAGCAGTGACAATGGCAAACAAGCATTTGTCAGTGCTGAATGTCTCCTTGTATGGTGTATGTGGCAGGGGTGACTGGGCTGTGAGATGTCCCGATTTGTAAGTCACACTGCAGTGGTGCGACTGTCTCCCTGGGAGTCTGTCTCTTATATTCAGATGTGTCTCACATTCTCGCTTTGAGAAAGTATGGCAATGTGATAACATCTCCCACCACCCCTCTCCACTATACTTACACACATCTCTGTTTGTCCTCTGCGTGCAGGTGTCTAGCTCAATGCTGTTAGGGGCTTTATAGGGTGCTCCGTGAACTACTGCTGCACATAACCCCGTTCCTGAACGCAGGGAGGGTAGGAGCAACAGCCCCTCTGAAAAGAGCTTCTGCTCTCTCACTAAGGTTCATTCAGAGCAAGGGACGAAACAAACCTCACAGATTCCTTTGATGTTTCTAGCTCATTAGGAACAGCTTCTACCTCGATGCCAAACAGTTTTTGCTACTTAATGGGTACATTCAATACCAACTGTTGCATATACTGGGCAAATTCTGTGGCACAGAGCCAGGGGTGCCTATACAGACAAATGTCAGAAACAGCTGCTCTGGCTGAAGCATCTGAGGCATCATCAAAGAGATGCCTGTCAACCTCAGAGCCCTAGGAAATGCATTTCAGGCCTACTGTTTTATCAGGCTCATCTGGCAAATTGCTGACAATATGGCCCATATCCTTCCAGAAGCAATTCTGATATGCGCGACCAGGTATGTCTGGAAGTAGGCAATACGCAGACCTACCAAGGCCAAGGCAAAGATGCCTTTGCCCATGATATCCAGGGTTTAGGAGTCTTTATCGGCCTGATGCTCATCCTCTGACAGGCACAAGGACCTGCCTTGTGTGACCATGATTACCACAAAGCCAGTGGTAAGCTGAGTGAAACAGTATTTTTTATCTCTAGAGGCTAGATACTATTAATCAGACTTCTAGAAAGAAGCTACAGGGTGACAGGCCAGAGCCAGGCAGTCACTGGCGTCCTCCAGGGCAGCATCAATGGGGGAGAATGACTTGTACAGGGCAGTGTCCTTATTGCCTTCTGTTTTCAATGACTTTCAGTGTCACACCCAGACCTTCAGTGTGTGGCGCCTTACAAATAAAACTGCCTTGCCTTACTATTAATTATTTCTTGTGTAAGTTAATTCCAAATTTTAAAAACTCTTTGGCTATAATATTTTTTTGTTTACCTGTTCTTACTATGTTTCTTTGGAACTATGCATTATGTCCTCATAGTCTTGTTCATGTTTTAAATTATGAGATGATTTTAGTGTGTTAACTTTAAAGTTCAGCTCTGACAATCCTTCCTCATAACTCAACCCAAGGCTAGATCTGATTTTTTATATTTTTTTGCACCAATGTCTACACCAAAATATATTTGTGGCACCATTCGGTAGACAGGACTTATTTACAATGTTATTTAATAGAGCTAAGCCGTTAAAAAAAACAAACAAACAAAAAAATCTGGGCTGGCACGGTACTGCAGCAGCACTACTGCTAGCTACACTGACGAGCCAGGTTCAGGAATGGACTCAGGTCATTCAAGGCTAACCAGGGGAGGGAGGACTGAACAGTCTCAAGGACAGCGCTCCTTCTTGGGGGGGGGGGATGCTGCATCCCGCAGCTTGACTTCATTTGGTGGAGGATAAGTGGCAGTGTAACCAGTGCACATTAAATGGAAAAGGACTGCCGATGGACACCAACATGCATGTGCACCTTTGAGCACATGTGTGAGCGTCACTGCATGCTTGCACCCTGCAGGGGAAACATGCTTTTGGTCATGCCGTCCTTCAAGGCTTGTACTGTCTACATATATACAATAATGCATAGGGAGATGTGTGTCACAAGGATTTTTTTTTTGTACACCCCAGAGGTGTGGGATACCTAATAAACCACAAGAGTGATGCTCGAGTGGTTTATTAAGGTATCCCACACTAAGCCTGTGTAAAATAAATCCATTTTTCACCCCCTCCTATGTTTTATTTGACATAACAGCTGGTGAGAAAAAACAGGTTACTCACCTGTAACAGTAGTTCTGGGAGTGATATATGTTGTTCATCCACACTGTCTGGCATACCCTTTCCCTTTAAGAATCTTGCCAGAAGGTCTTTAAGCTGGCTCCTCCCACCCACCTGGGTGGTATAATGCCTTGGCTCTGCCCCTTGATGCCAGATCTTGCCCGCTGGAAGCTTAGGTTGTGCATTGAAGCCGGGGAGGTCAGGTGGGTCCATGTGGATGAACATATACCACTCCTAAAAAGTGCAATTACGTAAAGTTTTACCAAAACAGTAGATCTTCAAGGAATGTCTCTTGCAGTAGGTAATTACTTCTGGGAGTTTCCAGCAGAGGGCACTGTTACACGGCAGCTCTTCTAGCAGTTTTCACCAGGGACCACCCACACATGACATCATGTCCTGCTTCCCGTATAAGTGTGCGTGGTCCCTGGTATCCTCAGTTCCCCCACCCGATTCAGCTCGCAAAAGCGAGGACCAAGGGGAAGTCGAGGTACCATGGAGTCCCAACCCTAAATCACTGGTCCAGAATCTGCTCTGTTAGAGAAGGAGGGGAACGGAGGGTGGGATTGCACCTACTGCAAGAGACATTCCTTGAAGATCTACTGTTATGGTAAAACTTTACGTAACTACACTACCTTCCACGGAATGGTCTCTTGCAGTAGGTAATTACTTCTGGGAGAATTCCCAGCAGTTATGTCCATATAGGAGGACGATTATGATAGGAGACCTTGTTGGACTGCATGGCTGAAAGCCATCCTATGTCATGGGGCAATATCAAGATTGTAATGCCTTGTGGACTTCCGGTTCTGCCCCCCGAGTGATGGCAGCCTAGAGACAGAACCTGCATCTCCCCGAGCTGAAAAACTCCACTCCGGCTGCAATTTTCAGCACTTCAGATAAAGATTATATATTAAAGAATCAGCGGAGAGTGTAGAGTATCAAGGGGACAGAATTAAGCAGCGAAGGACAACAGGCTGGAGGAGATAGCTGACGGATCTGAATCGGAGGCCTCAGTCACATCAGACAACCGCGACTCTACAGATCTCAAATGGGGCCAGATTAAATCTTTGCGGAAACAACCAAAAGCTAAGGTGAAGAAGGCAAAACTAGACTTAATTTACCAAGAGATACTTACTTTCCAAGCAGAAATTAAAGAAATGTACAGTGAGTTATGTAGAGATGTGATACAACTGGAGCAAAGGGTAGACAATCAAGATAGAACGGCGACTGAGAACAGGGTAGACGAGCTGGAGCAAACAGTACAGCAGTTGAAAGAAATGCAAGAGCAAATAATTGATCACCAAGAAGATTTTGAGAACAGAGCACGTCACAAAAACATCAGAATTTACAGTTTGCCAGAGGATTCGGAGGGGGCTAACATTAAGGACTTTATTGAAGCTCTTCTACACACAGCCTTAGAGTTGCCAAAAGATTTCAACTTACAACTAGAGAGAGTGCACCAGGCATTGGCGCCGAAACCAACTTCTGCCAACTTGCCGCCAAGGTCAGTAGTTCTTCGTTTCAACAGTTATGCAACAAAAGAACACATTCTGCTTACAGCATGGCGGCGCCAGAAAGTTTTTTATGGCCCAACGCGCATATACCTCGATCATGATTACACACCAAAAACTACTCGGTTGTGGCGTGCTTATTTACCCCTGTTTCCAGTACTTAAAGCAGCAGGACACAAATTTACTACCCCATATCCAGCTCAGTTAATAGTTCATCTGCCTTCTAGAAAGAGGGAGTTTTCCATGGCTCAAGAGGCAAAGGAAGAACTTACTAAAATGGGTCTACACTTTCCCAAACGTGGCCTGAGAGGCACAAATCTGGAAAAACATCCAGCTGGCTGGCAGACTAGCTCGAACAGATGAAGGGGAAAACAGCAAGCCTTGGGAAAAGTTAAATCTGCCTTGGAAGTTTACCGGAGGGAGGCAAACAGCGACAAAACCCGAACTTGATCTTATAGAAAAAACTTGGTTGGCTAAGTGAGCAGAGTTTGAGGAGGGTTGATGCATTGCATCAATGAGGGTTTGAAAATTTGTGCTGCGCCATCTTGTTTTTGGGCCTGAAGTGTGCTCTCTATATCAATGAGCTGCTCCAGGCCAGGAAAAGGTTGTTGCACTCTGAAGAGACACTACCCTACATTAAACGCTGGCTAAACAGCAGCTGGTATAATTACATAATCTAATCACCTCTCAGTAATTGAACTAGAAGCTACAGATTTAGCTAACTGAATGTGTAGTTAGCTTGTTCTTTATCTTCTTCCCTTAATATTTGCTGCAAAAAAAAAAAAAATCAGAGAGTTCAGGGAAAGGAGCTGATTTTGAGCTCTGTGCTGCTTTCGGGGGATATCCCTAAATTTTTGGGGGGGAGATATCTACTCCTCTCCTTAGTTGATTTTACCTCAATTAAAGGGGAACAGTTTACTGCTTCCTCGAAGGCCCCTGACAATAATGTTAAGGGACTCCCTTCACCTTTAGGGAGAGTTCAGATACTCCAGGAGCAGATTATTCTGGGAATCTGGAGAGTTTCATTTCTCTCCCCATATCTGGAAGTCCTAAGATTACTACAGTATAGATTATTACTAATAGTAATACTGTTATATAAATATGCTTAATGTTCATTACTAACTAGTACTGGGAAGCTATACGAACATACGAAATTTGCCAGCAGATAAAGGCCTAGAGGTCTATCAGGTCTGCTCGAATGTGCAGCTAGCACCCCTTATTCTGCAGCTACCCCTCCTTTCCACCCTTACCCAGATAAGTGGTTTTACCACTCACACCTGGATATTACGGTGTCAAACTATTGCTGTGCTTGAGATAATAAATTATATCTATGTTTTATGGGACAGTAGGGAAACTTCATTTAAAATGCAAAGAGTCGGACAGGTGACAGGGCAACAAAAATATAGAAGGAAAACTTTTCATGGAACTATTATTAGGATATCAATAGGCTTTTCTAAATATTCAATGACGTTGAGGGGGACGTTTTTGAAGGGGGAAATGGAATTGATCAGGGATACTGTATCAAATGTAAACCAAATATGGTGTTAGAAACAGCTAAGATAATGTCATTGAATATTAATGGCATTAACCATCCTATAAAAAGGGCTAGGTTACAATAGTATCTGCGGAAGCAGAAAGTAGATTGTATCTATTTACAGGAGACACATCTGTCACAGGAGAAACAAGCTAAGCTTGCTGCAGCTGGCAGATACACTTTCTTTCCTTCTTCCAGTAAGTCTGGAAAAAGGCAAGGGGTGGCAATTTTGATCCCTGCAACTACCGCATTCACTAAGGGGGAGTTATATTCAGATAATAATGGGCATTTTATTATAGTACAAGGGCATATGCACGAGACCGAAGTAACACTGGCAAGTGTGTATCTGCTAACAGGGGCATCTCCCTCATTATTGAGACAGTTTTTCAACAGACTGCTGGAAATGCAAAGGGGAATAATGTTGATAGGGGTGATTTTAATCTAATAATGTCCTCGCAGAAAGACTCCACTTCTCCTAAACAGCACATATTTACTCCCACTCAAAATATTTTTTTAAACCCAGATACCTACGCTGGGTCTCACGATATAAGGCGTCATTTCTACCCTTCTCTGGAAGGACACACGTTTGTCTCCCCTAGATACCATACATCAGCTAGAATAGATTATTTTTTTACCTCTACAGAACACCTAGACAGGGTTCAGGATATATCTCTGGAAGTTCGCCTCCTCTCAGATCATATACCTCTTTTAATCAAGGTAGGGTTAAATAGAACTCATAAAGCAACCTTGCGGAGACTGAATCTTTCTCTTCTGAAGGATCCAGTATTTAAGGCTAAAATAGCAGATCGTATCACACAGAGCTTCGAGGAGAATGCAGACCCATCTATATCAGCTACCCTACTCTGGGATACTCTGAAGGCAGTGATAAGAGGAGAGATTATTTTGTACTCCTCCAGACAAAATAAACAGAGAGAATCCAGATACAAATTATTGCAAATTAAGCTGCAAGAATTACAGAAGATGAGAGACAGAGGGGAACAAGTTGTACAGACGGAGCTTAGACAGATTCAATCAGAACTGCAATCTATTTTTGACTATAAGACGCAAATGTCTTTGTTGTATCTTAAAAGATTCTACTATGAGGGAGGCCCCAAAGGGGCCTGGAACCTGGCTAGGCGTACTAGAGGATTTAAGCAGACGGCAACTATTACAAAGATTAGAGACCCCCAAACAGGTGGCATTTCTTAATAAAACCTCTACAGTTATGAATGCATTCCAGCAATATAATGCAGATCTATATTCTGATCCCACACCCCCTCCCCAGAAGATATATAACATTTTTTGTCCCCCCTTAATTTCCTACAGTTATCAGAGTCTCAGCAGGCTTCACTCCTGAGCCCTATCTCCACTATAGAGATTCAAAGGGTAGTTAAACCATCTAAAACTTTAAAAAGCCCTGGCCCAGATGGCTTTGGAGCTGAATGGTATAAAACATTTCTTTCAAAATTGCTCCAGCCGATGCAGCAGACTTTCTTGGAGGTGCAGGATGGAGGTGTCCCCCTACCCTCGTGGTCCTATGCAGCTATATCAGCTATCCTGAAACCAGGTAAAGACCCATCTCGGTATTAAACAATGATTACAAGTTGTACATGGCGATATGGGCACACAGGTTGGAAACCATATTACCTACCCTGATATATCCAGATCAGGCAGGATTTCTCTGTATGTGCCAGACTGCAGATAACGTACAAAAAACAATTCATTTGATGGATTATAAGGCTACATCAGCTATCCCCTCAGCTTTAGTAAGCTTAGATGCTTGTAAAGCTTTCGACAGGGTGTTTTGGAGATTCCTATGGGGAGCTCTAACATCATTTGGCTTTCCAAGGGAGTTTGTGAAATGGCTGGAGCAGTCATACCTTGAACCAAGGGCATACATAAAACTTAATGGTAATATTACACCCCCTATTATGCTACAGCGAGGCACTAGACAGGGATGTTCCTTGCCTCCTTTGCTAGTCACTATATATATTGAGCCTTTGGCTATGATACTTAGAAATTCAGGGAGAATTTAGGCATGCAGGTGGGCAATCAATCTTGGAAATTAGCTTTATATGTGGATGACATTTTACTATCAATGGCGGATCCAGAATCCTCTAGTCCAGCAATCTGGGAGGTACTTGAGCACTTTGCTCAGTTCTCTGGATATAAAATAAATTCCTCCAAAACAGAGGTTCTCCCCTTCAACTTCTCCCCCTCGCAAACATTGATGGTCAGATCACCTTTACGCTGGAACAGCATCAAGATAAAATATTTAGGAATAAATTTATCAAACCAGTTAGTACATCTCACTACGGTAAATTATGAACCCCTCACACAAAAAATAGAGTCAGATATGCATCAGTGGTCCCAGCTTCATCTATCATTATATTCTAAAGTTGACCTTATCAGGATGAATATCCTTCCACGGTTGTTATATCTTTTTCAGACCATACCGGTGATGCCGGATAGAATGTACTTTCCATCTTGGAATAAAACTTTGGCAAGATTTGTCTGGACTGGAAAAAAAAACCCGAATTAAGTGGTCTACATTAACGCTTCCAAAACATGAGGCAGGCCTAAATCTGCCTGATCTTCAGCAGTATGCATATCCTAGTGTGAAAGCTAGAGTTTTTAATTGGAATAATCCAACGTATGATATACCCTGGAAAAATTTGGAGTTTACCCTTAATGGGGTGAAGGGGGGTTGTGATTTTTTACACTTCATATATCTCCCAGCTAACAAGAAGGCTAGACATATTTATAGTACAAACTCTACCTTAGAGACCTGGAAGAGACTCATCCACTCAGGGGAGCTGGAACCAGTGGGCACCTACTTTAATTTACTAAATTTAGGAATCCAATTTTCTTCTCTGGAACAAGAACATACTATAGCTCAATGGAGACAAAAAGGTATAAAATTTATATTTCACACAGTAGACTCCAAAGGGGTTCTCCCATTTATTAAACTTCAAGAAATCTACAATATTACACAAGACTTTTCAATATACACACACATCTAAGAGAAAATATTGAACAAAGAGGAACACCCTTTAGCAGGCTTCCTGACCCCCCCCCATTGCTTACCCTAGCTATGACCACAGGGAGGGGACAGCTCTGGACCCACTTTATAGGGCTAATATATAAGGGTATACAAGAATTATCTAAAAACTCGACTCAGGGGATTCTGACTGCATGGAAATGGAAATTACGTATCTACCATAATTCTTGATCTTCTTGGACGAGTCTCCACCACTCATTCACACTAAAGGGATCTGCGCCAGAGGCACTAGGACCCAGCGGGAGCAAACTTTTTTTGCTAGATGGTCGGCGCCGGAGATGGCGCCACGAGGAGCGGCACCGCAAGCCTCCACTCGTGCGGTAATGACTATCCCGGTGTCGACCCTCCAACCGCCTCAGTACCTTTTTTTCCGAGGAGGTGCAGCGTAACTAACCTAGAAGGATAGCCTAACAAACAAATGGACATAAGATAGTCCGGATGACCCGTATAAGAAGGGTCAACAAAGAAGTCTTCACAGCCTAAAGACTGAGGGAGTGAAGACCAATAACAGAGGTGAGCTTGGGGGATAGTTGGTGGGCGTGTGAATGAGTAGTGGAGACTCGTCCAAGAAGATCAAGAATTACGGCTGAATTCCATCAGTACTCGGGGTACACACTTAATAAGAACAAGACAGATGTATTGAGATTTTATTACCGCCCCACAGAGGAGGTGCTACAGACCCTGAAGACACAATGGAACAAGGAAAGGATTAAATACCTGGGTATGCAAATTCCTAAAAATCTAATGCTGTTGTATGCAAATAACCTTGAACACACAACGGGTCTGATTAAACAAGATATTAAAAGGTGGGAGTCACTCAACTTACCACTATATTCAAGGATACAGTCAGTATCTATGAATATACTCCCAAAATACCTTTACATGTTCCAATGTCTCCCCATTAAAATACATAAGAACCAATTCCAGATCTGGCAAAGGATGCTAACAAGGTTCATCTGGAACAAAAAACGACCAAGACTAAAGGCGGGAGTCCTACGGTCAAATAAAAAACTGGGAGGTCGGAACGTACCTAACCTAGAGGACTATTTCTTGGCCGCACAGCTGAAGTGGGCCTTGCTCTGGTCAATTAGTTCTTGTAAGGCGAGATGGAAAACAATAGAGGTAGCTCTAACAGATGGTATACCGCTGGGAGCTAGAGTAATGAGAACTAAGGTGCAAGGTAGAGAGACAGATATTACGTTAGTAGCAGTCAGAAATACACTGTGCTCTCTCAGAAGGCTATAGAATAAACATAAGTTGGAGGGAGAGACCTGGTCGCTGAGGTGGTTCGCCTGGGATCCGGAATTCCTCCCAGCTAGGCAGGACCTTACCTTTGGGAATTGGGGAAGATTTGGGTTGTACTCTCTGAGCCAGTTTCTTAGGGGAGATGTGGTTATTGAATTTGCTCAGATTAAGGAGGAATTCTCACTAAGACAGTCAGACTACTTTAGGTATCTTCAAAAAGATCGAGTATACATACTTTACAAAAAACACGTGAACCTGGTTCAGACAACGAAGCTGAGAGATACTATAGTTGATATAATGAACCTAACGAGAGTAAAGGGCCTCATTTCGGCCATATACGGAGCTCTGAGGGATCGAGGTGGGGATCAAACTACACACATTAGAAACAGATGGGAGAAGGAAATGGAGGAACACCTGGAGGAAAGGACATGGACAACAGCGTTGGCCGGGGCCCTGAGCACCACGTCCTCTCCCTATTGGAGAGAATACGAATGGAAGGTCTGGGTAAGGTACTTTTATACTCCAGAAAAACAAAGCAAATGGGACAAAAATTGCACAGGGTCTTGTTGGAGGGGCTGTGGAGTTAATAAAGCAAACTATCTCCATATGTTCTGGTCATGCCGGGCCCTTACACAATACTGGAAGGATGTAGAAACAAAGATAAAAAAGATCCTACATATACAATCATATCTAGGTTCGAAAAACCTAATTCTAGGGATACTACCGGAAGAAATAAGGGGAGCAAACCGAACCTATTTGTGGAATATCTTGCTAGTGGCAGCCCATAAAGGCGTGACCAGAAAATGGCTCACCAGTATCCCCCCAACAAATCAAGACTGGGCATTAATAGTAAATGAAATCAAGGACATGGAAGAGGTGACATATAGAATAAATCTGAGAGGGCAAGCCTGGGTTGAGAGATGGACCCCCTGGTTTATGGAGATAGAGAATAAAGAAAAGGACTAGAGAGAGGAAAAGGGAAAGAGAAAACAGGAGGCAGAGAAAATATTTGAATAAGAAGTCCTGTTTGAACTGGTCAAGCCTCAGTCAAGGTGATGGATTATACAAAAGCATATAAATGAAAATGTGATTGAAATGTAATAGCATGAATAAAATAGAAAGGACCGGGGATGTAAGTAGGAAATCCTGACCATGTACTGTCCTCTTACACTGTGCAATGTAGAAAAATGAAATGTAATGGATATGTATAAGTGCCAAATATGCAATAAACTTGAATATAAAAAAAAAAAAAAAAGAATTATGGCTGGTACGTAATTTCCATATCTTCCTGGACATACGTCTCCACCACTCATTCACACTAAAGAGAGAGTACTGAGCTAATAATCCCCCGAGAGGACGGCAGGAGAGACCAAGAGCTCACAATTTTAGGACAGAAGTCCACTAAGGATGGTCCTACCAAATGAAAGATGTCGTCTGGCATGGACATCCAGGGCATAGTGTTTGACAAAAGTATGCACTGAGCTCCAGGTGGCCGCATTGCAAATATCTGCGATGGGCATGTTGTGGATTTCCACTAGGGATGCCGCGACCGCTCTAGTAGAGTGAGCGTACACTCTCCCCTCCAGCTTAACCTGCGCCATGGAATAACAGTGGTGAAGACATGCAACCAGCCATGCAGAAATGCATCTGACAGCGACAGGTTGACCCAGCCAGGTCTCACTGAAGGAAACAAACAGTTGTTGAGCTTTACGAAAGTCTTTTGTTCTGTCTAGATAGAAACGTAAAGCTCTTTTGACATCCAAGGAAAGAAAAGAACGCTCTCCTTCATTTTGGAAGTTCGCAAAGTAAGATGGAAGGACCAGAGGTTGGTTTAGATGGAATTTCAAACAACCTTGGGGAGAAACTTAGGATGGGTCCTAAGAACTACTTTGTCTTTATGAAACACAGTATAATGGAGGGTCTGTGACCAAGGCATGTATCTCAGAGACCCTCCGGGCTGAGGTAATGGCCACTAGGAAGGCCGTCTTCCAAGTGAGAAATTTTAACTCACAGGTAGCTAGAGGCTCGAACGGTTTTCGTGTGAGCATGAATAGTACCAGATTAATGTCCCAGGCTGTGACTGGACGTCTTATAGGAGGTCTGGTATGCAGAATTCCCTTAAGAAACCTCTTAACCACAGGTAACTGAGCCAGTGACAAGGAACGTACTGACTCATGATAAGCTAAAATGGCACAAAGGTGAACCTTAACTGTAGAGTATTGCAGACCTGAACTTGAGAGGTCTAAAAGGTACTCTAGAACTTTATCTGTGGGCAGGAAAAAGGATTCAAAGAGGATTTTGCACACCAGAGTGAGAAACGCTTCCATTTGGCTGTGTAAGGTTTCCTAGTGGCTGGCTTGCGCGCAGCAAGAAGAATATCTGAAACCCTCCGAGAGACACTGAACCGGTTCACTTCTATCTCTTCAGGAGCCAAGCATGAAGATGACGCTACCTCAGACTGGGATGGACCACAGGCCCGAGTCAGAAGGTTCGTCTGAAGGGGAAGCAGTTTCGGACGCGTTTACGACATATTGTTGAGCAGTGGAAACCATATCTGTCGAGGCCAGAAGGGAGCAATGAGGATCACTGTGTCCCCCTGGGACTCGAATTTGAGAAGTACTCTGAATTAGAGGAAGAGGCGTAAAGGCATAAAGAAAGAGTTTTAGTCCCGCAGCCTGACGATCCTGACAGAAAATGCTGAAAATCCTGGATTTCTGGAGCAGAAGAGAGTATAGTTTTGCATTGAGTGGGATGCAAAAGGTCCAGGTCTGAGTTCCCCACTCGAATAGTGACTGAGCTATGGCTGAGTCGAAGACCATTCGCAGAGGATTTGTCTCTGTTCTAGCTGAGACAGTCCGCCAGTTTGTTGTGCCACCCCGCAGGTAGACCGTGATGAATTAGAGCTCCTGTGCTCTAAGCACCCATTCCCACACCCTCACTGCTTCCCTGCATAAGGGCAAGAGTGACACCCGCCCTGCTTGTTGGATGTAACACATCACAGCTTTGTTGTCCATTTGAAAGAGAATGTTCTTGAGACAGAGAATGTCCTTCAAAGTCTGGATCATAAAGGACTGCTCTCATTTCTAAGATGTTTATGTGAAGCTGGACTCCGCCCTGAGTCCGTGTGCCTTGAGTGTGGAGAGCTGACAGTGAGTTCTACCTTCAATAGGGACGCTATCTGTGGTAATGGAAATCTGATGGTCTCAGGGAGAGGAGCAAAGGGTATCCTCCAGAAGGTTGTCCTCTTGCGACCACCAGGTGCTATTGATTGGGACCATATGCACTTGATTCCTTCCGTGGATGATTTATGGAATTATTTTCTTGAAGAATTCATGGAGATTCATAATAAACACACACCAATTAAAACTAGGATTTTGAAACAAAATTCCATGTTGTGGTACTCAAAGGAGCTTAGAAAGTTAAAATTACTAAGGGACAAGGCGTGGCACCAGGCCAAATGAAAAGGTAGTATACAGGATTGGGATAGATTTAAAAAGCTACGTAATAATTATGTTAGAGAAGTCTGAGGGGCAAAACAACACCATTATACTCATTTGCTGGATAAAAACAGTTTAAAAATCCCAAAGATTTTTGGAAAACAATAAATACTTTGGTTAAGGGCCAGGGGGTTGATGAGATAAAAGTGTTGAATATAGATGGACAGGTGTTACCATTATCTCAACATGTGCTGGATTGGCTGAACGAGAACTTGATAGTAGTGACTAATTCAGCCAATCCACCCTGTCTCCCTGGTGCCCGTTACCTACCTCAATCAAGTGACTATGGGTTCACTAAATCATTTGTATTTGAGGAAATAAAAGTTGAATCTGTGATTGGTGAATTAATAAATTGAAATATTGCTAAAGCTGTGGGCTTGGATAATATCTCACCTAAATTACTTAAATATGCTGCTCCAATTATAGCTCACCCCTTAACGTATCTATTTAACACATCATTAACCACAGAAGTCTATCCATTAGCCTGGAAACAATCCAAGGTTATACCTATATTCAAAGGTGGTAACAGAACAGTGATGGACAACTATAGGCCTATTTCTCTTTTGCCCCAGGTATCTAAAATATTGGAAAGATTGGTGGCTGCCCAATTAAGAAAATGCTTGGATTTCTCTGGTTCTCTGGCAACAGTTCTGGGAGCGAAAGTTCTTTAAATTTGATGGACTGCATCTGACTAAAGAGGGAGTCAGTGCATTGGGGCAGAAGTTTGACGCCTTGCAGAATATTTAAACTAGCAATGGGGAGAGGGTGCAGCACCCCATAATCCCGATGGAAGAACACCCTCCCTCAGCTAGTGGTCAAACAGGAATTCAGTTGTTTGCCATTCATTTGCATCACCAGGTAAGAAAAAGGTTTGTCTCCCCATATGATGCACAGGGTAATGCCAAACTTCACCCAACAACTAACACACCAAAACTGGCCAATGGAAAATCATGTACAAATGCTCACAGCCTGGGAAATAAGATCCCAGACCTGCAGGCAATAATGTCAGAGGCTAAACTGGACATAGTAGCAATTAGTGAGACGTGGTTTACCAGTAACCACACTTGGAGACTCTCAGTACCTGGATATGTATTGTTCAGAAGAGACCGAGGTGCAAAAGGGGGAGGGTGGCCCTGTATGTTAATGAAAATATCAAAGCTACAGAAATTCAGAATACACATAAGGAGCCAGAAGAACTGTGGGTCACCCTGAAACAGGTAATGGACAGCCATAAGAACTGGGTTGTCTACAGGCCCAGACCAGAGGGAGGACATAGACACATTACTGTTAGAAGATATACAAAACATGACAGCTAAAGGGAGGTTCTGATAATGGGAGACTTCCAACATGCCAGATACAGATTGGTCAATACCAGCAGGAACATCTGCCAGAACTAGACTCATAGTGGATTCCCTGCAGGGAGGGCCTCAAACAACTTGTACAGCAACCCACAAGAGACAGCTATCCTAGATCTAGTACTGACTAACAAAGAAGGGATCACAGATCTCCAGGTAGAAGGTCACCTGGGGCCAGTGACCATCACATGGTATGGTTCAATTTGGCTACTACATCTAAATCATCCCATTCCAAGGCAAAAATATGGGACTTCAGAGGAGCTGACTTTGATAAGATGGCCAACAGAGTTAAGCTAGCCCGGCAAAAAGAAACACAGGTGAGGAGGTACAGGCAAAGTGGGCAAGCATTAAGGATACAATACTTGAAGCAACATCCCATTGTGTTAGACAGAAAAGGAAGTGCAAAGAAGAAGAAACCACTTTGGTTCTCAAACATAGTAGCAGAAAAGGTCAGAGCCAAAAAGGCTAGCCTCAGGAAACATAAGGAAACACAGTGGATGAAGACAGGGAGGCATACCAAACTGCCCTAAGGGAAGCAGGTAAGGCAGTAAGGCAGGCAAAGTCCCAAACTGAGGAAACACTCAGCACCTAACAGTAAAAGAAGGTGACAAGACTTTCTATAGATACATTAGTGAAAGGAGAAAGTCCAGAGGGGGTATTGCTAAGCTTAATGGAGAAAAGGGAGCATGGAGGAGGAGGACCCTGTAAAGGCATCTATCCTAAATAGATACTTTTGCTCAGTGTTACTGAAGAGAAGGTAGGGCAGGAGCCCACAGCTCAACATCATGGACACAGGGGGGAGGGGAGGTGAGCACTACTCCTTCACAAAAGAAAGAGATCCCACAAGGCTTGCTAAGCTCAGGGTGGATAAGGCAATGGGACCTGGATGGCATACATCCCAGGGAACTTTAAGGAGCTAAAGGAGGAACTAGCAGAGCCATTAGCAGAATTGTTTAGTGAGTCTCTGAGCACAGAGAGGCCCCAGAAGACTGGAGAAAGGCTCATGTGATCCCACTCCACAAGAGTGGTAGCAGGAAGGAGGCGGGGAACTACAGACCGGTCAGTCTTACCTCAGTAGTGGGCAAGATTATGGAGGCCTCCTTAAGGAAAGGATAGTGCAACACCTGGAATCCATAAGGGGCACAGGATCCAAGACAGCATGGGTTTACAAAGGAAGGTCCTGTCAAACTAATCTCATAGATTTCTTTGACTGGGTAAATCAGAGTGGTGGACCAAGGGGAGCAGTTGATGTTGCCTACCTTGACTTCAGCAAAGCTTTTGACACTGTTCCACATAGAAGATTGATAAATAAGCTAGGGAAGCTCGGGGTGGGTCGAAGTTGGTCAACTGGGTGGCAAACTGGTTGACTGGCAGAAAACAGAGAGTGGTGGTAATAATGTATACAGTCAGAAGAGATGCAAGTCAGAAGTGGGGTACTGGGGATCAGTCCTGGGGCCAGTCCTATTCAACATCTTCATTAGTGACACCGCAGATGGACTAGGAGGGTAAAGGCTTGTCTGTTTGCAGATGACACCAAGATCCGCAACAGAGTAGATGATCCAGATGGGGTGGGCAGAATGAGAAGAGATCTGGATAAACTAGCAGAATGGTCAGAAGAGTGGCAACTGGGATTTAATGCAAAGAAGTGCAAAATCATGCACATAGGGAAGAGAAACCCTGAAGCCACTTATAGGCTGGGAGGGAGTTGCTAGCAGTCACAAAGGAAGAAAGAGACTTGGGCATCATCATCACTGATGACCTAAAATCATCCAAGCAGACCTCTAAAAGCAGTAGGTAAGGCTGGGGGGTGTTAGGGTGATTAGTAGGGGTATCACAAATTAGGTAAGAGGTAATAATCCTCTGTACAGAGACATTGGTTAGCCCCATCTGGAGTACTCGTGCAGTATTGAGGACACACCTTCACAAGGACATTAACCAAATTGAGGCAGTCCAGAGAGAGGGAACCAAAATGGTGCAGGGACTGCATCCAGAAGACATATAAGGACAGATTAACAGAGCTCAATATGTATACCCCTTGAGCAAAGGAGGAGAGAGAGTGATAGATCGAGACATTTAAACACCTTAAGGGCATAAACAAGGTGAAAGAGTCTAACATGTTTAAATATAAGAAAATAGCAGGACAAGAGGACACAGCATGAGATTGAGGAGGCCGATTAAGAAGGAGATGTGAGGAAATTCTTTTTCACAGAAAGGGTGGTAGATGCATGGAATGGCTTACCACAAGAAGTGGTGGCTATGAATACAGTGCAGGGCTTCAAACAGGCATGGGATAGGCATAAGGGAGCACACAAATGACTATGAATAGATAGGTCACTGATAGAGCAAAGGGCTGCCACACATTTATGTGAAAAAGAAATGGCAGACTGGATGGGCCTCATGTCCCCTTATCTGCCAACTTCTATGTTTCTATGTTTCTATGGTTTACTGAATGGTATGCAGTCTGGATTTCGAAACTGCACAGTATTTACTCTGCTCTTGCTAGTTGTGGGTACTGTGCATGTGACCCTGGACAGGAGGACACTAGTAGGGGCCATTTTTGTGGATTTATCCAAAGCGTTTGATTCTTTGGACCACTGTGTCCTTCTGTCCAGGGCAGCATCCCTTGGGGTGGTGGGTTTGAGTGATAAGTGGGTGGTTGGAATCATATTTGATGAACAGGAGTCAAAAGGTTTCATTGGGAGGTTGGGAGTCATGTTTTTTGCCTGTTGGATCGGGGGTCCCTCAGGGCTCCATCCTAGGGCCATTGCTGTTCAATATATATGTTAACGGCCTGTCTTTTCTGGACCCCGAAATAAAGTACCATCTTTATGCTGATGATACTATTATTTACACATCACATGAATCTATTAAGGTGTTACAAAATAGGCTTCAGTTAGCCTTTGATGATTTACAGAGCTTTTTAAGAGATAGTAGGCTGGCTCTAACTGTAAAGAAAACACAGACCATGTTGATACATCGAAAAAGTGATAGGTTGGAGAGCATGGCCCTGGGATTGGTTGCCCATGAGGGAACCCCAATCCAGCAGACATACATGTATAAATATTTGGGTCTTTGGATCGATAGCGCACTATGTTGGGACAAACATATTGATAATTTGACAAAGAGTGTAAATAAAAGAATAGGGGCTCGTTATATGGTTAGATCATTAATGAGCATGGAAGTAAGAAAAAAAGTAGTAAACATGATGATTATCCCCATGACTGATTATGGGGACATATTTTACTCATGTGGGAGAAAGCAGGACTTAAAGAAGTTGGAAGCAAGTTATGACAGCCTAGCCAGATTTGTCCTAGGGGCCCCCAGATTAACCCATAGATGTTTGCTTTATGATCAGTTAAGGTGGCAAACGCTCTAGGAGCATAACCACGAACATTTATTAGCCTTTGTTTATAAAGGACTGCAGGGGAAGTATCCTATGTATGTTGTAGAAAATTTGATTTATAGGGATAAATTGGCCTCTTAGAGAAATTGTCAAGTGCCCAGCTTGGAGCTGCCTAGATGTAATTTGAATATTGGAAGACACTCTATATATTATAGAGGGGTGTTGAGTTGGAATGCAATTCCTGAGACCTTGTTCTTGCATAACGTAAAAAATGACTGGCCTTTGATACAATGGTGGCACCACAATAATTCACGTCAAAAAAGGCAATGCTGTATTGACATATAAAGCATATATGTTTATTTATAGCATGAATTGTTATTACTATGTTAGAATATATTGTATCATAAGGATGTTCTATTTCTTTTTTTTTTCATTATATGTTATATTTTTAATCTTATTTTACATTTAGGTAGGTTTAAATTAGAACTGTTAAGATTAAGCTTATATCGATGGTATTGATGATATGTGTTAATTTGTATTCTTTTGTATAAATTTTCTTTTTTGGTTTTGTATTTCTTTTCTTTATTAGTCAACTGTTATTTAGTGGTGTTGTATGTTATTGTAACATTTCCCTTTTTTATATTGTATTTTCTACTGCGGGACCTCGTTGAAAATGAGCTATGCTCAATCGAGTTTATCCTTTATTCATATGTAATGAATAAAAACATTTTACTACTACTACTACTACTAAGTGAGTGATCTCTTCAGAGGTTCTGTCGCCTTGATGAGAAAGGACTGAGGGTGAGTGGTCGGGGACCACTGAGTACTGAGCATCCATTGAGAGGTTCTCATGTGGAGGCATGCTAGGGGTACTGTGAACACCGAGGATGCCAAGAGACCTAGCATCCATTGCATCGAGGAGAGCTGTCACCGAGCTGCTTTCTCCGATGTATCGGGCCATCTGAAGGATATCGCTCCTCCTGTCCTCTGGAAGAAATGCTTTCGCACAGATGGTGTCCAGGAGAGTTCCTATGAAAAGGAACCTCTGGGAGGGCTGCAGCTGCAATTTTTTGAGGTTTAGCAGGACTCTCATGGACGTAAGAAAGTGTGAAGCCGTGGCCACGGCGTCTAGAGTTCCCTGCCTGGAAGGACTTGCTAGAAGCCAATCGTCCAGATATGGGAACACTTGTATTCCGATTTTTCTGAGATACGCTCAAGAATTGCACAACACTTGGTAAAAACTTGCGGCGTCGAGGATAGCCCAAAGGGCAGGACTCTGAACTGATAATGTTGTCCCAAAACCACGAACCTCAGGTATTTGTGATGCTTTGGGTGTATAGGAATGAGCTGGTAAGCATCCTTCATATCTAGGGAGGCTAACCAGTCGTGTTGATGAAGCAAAGGTAACAGGGTTCCTAGTGATATCATTTTGAATTTTTCTTTGGGAAGGAATTTGTTTAATCTTCTGAGGTCCAAAATGGGGCGCATGTCTTCGGGTTTCTCTGGAACCAGAAAGAAACGGGAGTAGAACCCTGTGTTCCATTGATCCAGCAGAACTACTTCCACTGCCCTGTTGTTCAGAAGGCCTTGTATCTTGGAGGCGAGAAGTTATGACTGAAGAACTGACAGCCTGGGCTGTCGACTGGGGGGACGATCTGGAGGGGTCTCCAAAAGATTGAGAGGAATACCCCTCGCAGATTATAAGGAGGACCCATTCGTCTGATGTTATGGACTTCCATTGATTGTAGAAGTGAGTCAGACGACCTCCCACTGCTGAGGAAGAGTCCCCCTTGAGTAACTGAGGTGGGACTTGGGCCAACAACTCAGAAGATGGCACTAGGAGCTTTGGGTCCTTGCGCCTTCTGCTGCGCTTTCTTCTGAGGCTGGGGTGCTTGGTTTTTATTAAAACTTCCCCTGCCTTTGCCTCGAAAGGACTGACGGTTATGAAACTGGCGTTTGTTAACACCCCTCGAGAGGGGATGGAAGGAGGTCGAGCCAATTTAATGGCTGACCTAGTCTTTTGTGTGGCCTCTAGAGTCTGTTCTACTTGAGGGCCGAAGAGATACACACCATCGAAAGGAAACTCCATTACCAGTTGCTGGGCATCATTCGTGAAACCTGAAGTGCGCAGCCAGGAACGATGGCGGGTACAAATGCCCGCCGCCACCACTCGGGAGGCAGTATCGAAGGCGTCCATAGCTGCTTTAACCTGCTGGTTGTTGGACTTGATACCCCTGGTTATGGTCTGAAGAAGCTCTGAATTAGTGTCCGATTCCAGAAGAGCTTCAACCATTTGTTTGAGCGAATGCCAAAGGATATACTCATATTGAGAGAAACAGCCTTGGTAGCTGGCAATACGCCTACTTAGGGTGGAAGCAGCAAAGACTCTCTTACCTAAAGTGTCTGTCTTACGAGATTCTTTATTAATAGGTCGAGCTGTAGTAGTCTGGGGAAGGACGACCTTATTCTCTGCCAAGACCACAATAGGATCCGCAAAGGCTTGGGATGCCAAAATGGGTCAATCCTTGGGGGCAGTATATTTCCTACCTATGGACTTAGCCACAGACGGAATGAGAGCGGGATTATTCCATACCATTTGAGAAAGCATCTCAAAGGAGGGCTGTACCGGAAGAGTCAAATCCATAGGGATCTCTGGAACATGGAGGTATTGGAGTCTTAACAGTTTCCCAGGATTGATATCTGTAGTTTGCAGAGAAAGAGTGGAATTCAAGTTTTTCAGCAGAGACTTAAATGACAGGTCCTTGACCACAGGCTCTGCAGCAGGAATAGATCCTGTTCCTTCCACATCGACACCCAGCCTAAGGTCTGGGTCAGGCTCAATGTCATCTCCTGACAGCCCAGGAGGGACCGTATGAACAGGAAAGGAATGAAAATCAGAAGGAAATGAGGAAGGAAAAGGATTCAAAGAAGAGGAGCCCTGAAGACTGGATGACGTCCTAACAGGTCCCAGCACCGATGAGGCACACGGCACCAAGGACGGTGCCGAGGAGGCAGAGAAACTCAACGGTGCCGAGGATGGCACCTGAGATGCTGGCGCCAAGACGCTGAAGGCATCGACGCCGAGGGCATCAAAACATCCCAAGACTCCAAAAACAGGATTTGAGGAAAGGAAGGATGAATACCAGGAGATGGAGGCATCGGTGTGGCCCCTGCACCGCAGCCGTGTGGGGGGGGGACACCTAAGCGCAGACTTGACGGCACTGAAGATGGTGCCGCGCAACTAGGGAGGCTCAACCGCCCTACCTGATTTCCCAGAAAACCTGAAGGACCCTGAGAGACCGGGCCAGGTAGCTGGACCAACCTCCGAGCCCACTGCTCCATTAGAGCAGCCCACTGATGAAACTGCTCATCTGAAGACCTACCAGAGGGCGGGGTAGGACTCCGATGTTGAAGACGTCGGCTACCAGAAACAGAAACCACTGACTCCGAAGGAGGAGACCGGCAACTAGCCCCAATAACTAACCATCTACGTGCAGACATATCAGACGGCGACCGAGTGATGTCTTCTCTTTTTTGACCTGTGGGCCGAAGAAGAGCTTGAGGCTGAACGGTGCTGGGAGTGCGACCGTTTACTTTTATGCTTTTGAGGGGACTGCCTACCCCCTTGAGCATTGGACTGTCCGTTGTCAGACCCCCCCCTTCCGGAGAAGGCGGCGGACCGGACCCAGCCCGGCTGACTGAACAGCTTTCATACGAAGTCTCCCTACCATCACCTGACTCGCTCATGGTCGACTCCGTCAATGTAGGCCGAGACTTCTTCCTTAAATAAGAATAAATAAACTAAGCAATACTTTATTCGAGATATTACTACAAAACAATAAAACTGAAAAACTATGCAGCTAGTTTGAAGTTCAACTCCCGCCGGGCAAGCGACGTCGTCACCAAAGTGCACCCAACGGCGGGAAAAAAGGAACTGAGGTGGTTGGAGGGTCGAAGCCGAGATAGTCATTACCGCATGAGTGGAGGCTCGCGGCGCCGACCCTCTAGCAAAAAAAAGTTTGCTACCGCTGGGTCCTAGTGCCTCCAGAGCAAATCCCATTAGTGTGAATGAGTGGTGGAGACTTATGTCCAGGAAGATCAAGGAACTTCCAGTCCAGGTATCAAAGGATAACTGGGAAAAATATACTAAATTCTCGATGGGACTTTTAGGAGCCCCCTATTGGCGGGAATTTGCCTGGAAATCTAGAAATTTTTTTTTTTTTTTTAACACACCAGCAAAGCTGGCTAAGTTCTTGTCAGGAACGCCAAGTTATTGCTGGAGGGACTGTGGAGAAGAGTTTGCAGATCAGCTTCATGTCTTTTGGGCATGCCCGCAGTTAGCAGGTTATTGAAGAGATATCTCTGAGACATTACTAGATTTGGTGGATATGGAAGCAGTCTTGACTCCTGAGATAGTACTGGTTTCAGTTCCGTCAGAGGATCTCCCTATATCCAGAGGGTCACTGTTAGTTACTTATATACTGGAAGCTAAAAAAGCAATTACTAGAAATTGGGGAAAGAAGATGCCCCCTACTATTCAGAGCTGGCAGGGAACAATGGGAGAAATTTATATATTAGAGAGATTAATAGCCAAAAGTGCAGATAAATGGCCTATCTTGGAGCTTAAGTGGAGGAAATGGATTCTATATATTTCATCCTTAGATCCTACTTTTGTACACTAGGAATGTATTGGTCCTGATAGTGGTTTCTGCGAATGACACAGTGTTTACTATATGAACTGCCTTGTGACTTATTCAAGCTGTCTGGATATCTTTAGCTAATGTATTTTAAAGCACATGACTGCTGTAATTTTATGCTGCCTTAATTTATACAATGTAAAAACTGTCCTCTGTTTTTGAAATAGAAAATATAATAAATACAAAGTATATATAAAAAAAAGATTGTAATGCCTTGTGAAGGTATGGATTGTGGACCAGGTAGCCGCATTGCAGATATCTGAAATGGAGGCTCCTTTAAAGTAGGCTGCTGTAGTGGCCATAGTTCTGGTGGAATGAGCTCGGACAGGTCCAGGTAAAGTCTTATTGTACTTTTTGTAACAAAAGGTAATACAATTTGCCAACCATGAAGACAGGGTTCGTTTAGCAACAGGAAGCCCTTCTCTGTCAGAGGCAAAGGTGACGAACACTTGAGATGTTTTCCTAATTGGCTGGGTACGATTAGTGCAATAGCGTAGAATATGATGGACATCTAAGGTATGTAATAGTTGATCACCTGGATTGGAGTAGTCGGGGTAGTAAACTGAAAGCTGCAAGTAGTGATTTAAAGTATGTTCACAGACTACTTTAGGAAGGAAGGAAGGATGGGTTGGTACAAAGGACCACCCTGTTCTTGTGGAAAATCAAGTAAGGTTTCCTACACATGAGGGCATGAAGCTCGGAAATACGGTGAGCTGAAGTAACAGCCACTAGAAACAACGTTTTCCATGAAAGGAAACAGAGATCACAAGTGGCAGCTGGCTCGAACCGTTTGAGGGTCAGTTTTTCTATAATGAAATTGAGATCCAATGGAGGAGTGGGACTTCTAATAGGAAGTTTGATATGTATCATTCCTTTCAAAAACATCTTGGCTAAATAATGTTGGTACAGATGTTTGCCATCGAAAGGTTCATGGAGGTTCATCCAGGTTGACTTTGATGGAGGAGTAACTTAAGCCTGACTCTGATAATGAGGCCAGGTAATCTAAAACCTTCGTCACTGGACAAGAGTAAGGGTCCAGGGAGCGAGAGGCAGACCATATGGAAAAGTGTTTCCATTTGGAATTATAGGTTTCTCTAGTTGCTGGTTTACGAGAAGCCAGGAGAATGTTGGCAACAGGGGAGGACACCTGGAGTCTATTTATGAATGTGTCTTCAGGAGCCAAGCGTGAAGATGAAGGGTCTTCAGGCTGGGGTGCAGGAGAGATCCATGACACTGAGTCAGGAGGTCCGGTCTGACTGGCAACTGAATGGGTTCCTTTACTGACTGTTGTTGGAGCAGAGGGTACCACGGTTGACGTGGCCACATTGGTGTTATGAGAAGCATGGTGGCTGGTTCCATCTGAAGTTTCAATAGAGTCCATTACAAGAGAGGGACGAGGGGAAGGCATATAAGTAGAGTCCTGTCCAAGGTTGGGACAGTGCATTTATAGATCGCCCCTTGTTGCTTGGGATAATGGAGAAGTAATTGGGGAGCAGGTGATTGACAGGAGAGGCAAACAGATCCAGCTGTGGAGTTCCCCATAGGTCGAAGATTTCTTGGAGTACTTCTTTGTGAAGTGTCCATTTGTGAGTACATGACTGGCGAAGTAGCTGGTCTGCTAACTGATTGCACCGTCTTGGTAGGTGGATGGCCGTTAGTGTTAGGTCTTGTCTCATGGCTTCCTGCCTGACTACAAAGATCTCCATGCAGAGGGTTCGCGATTTCATGCCCCCTTGCTTGTTGAGATAAAACACCACTGCAGTGTTGTCTGAATGAATCAGCAACGGTCCTGGTTTCAGATAGGGCTGGAATGCCTGATGGGTGAGACGGACCGCTTTCATCTCAAGGAGAGATATGAGAGTGATGAGAAGAGGAGCTCCACTGGCCTTGGGTCTGATAAGGACCCAAGTGTGCACCCCATCCATCCAGGGAAGCATGTGTGGTTAACGTCTGCATGGGAGGGAGCGGAAAGGCATCCCTTGACACAAATTGGTCTTGATTATCCACCACTTCAGGGATGACTTCAGAGAAGGAGTGACTCTGATTTTGTCGTTGACAGGTCTCGTGTGAAAGCAGGTGAATGCCACCATCGGGATGGCTGCAGACATGTGTTACAGAAGTCTCAGCATTTGTCTGGCCATGACTATTTTCTGGGTCTATATTCGCGAAGCCAGAGATATAAGAATGGCCTGATGAGCAGGTGGAAGGTAAGCTCTGGCTGTGACTGTATCTAGAACATCTCCAATGTATTGGAGAGACTGTGTCGGGTGAGGACTGGACTTTGGCCAGTTGACAGTTATCCCTAGATCACTGAACATGCTCAGAGTAACAGTTAGGGAGGTAAGCAGATCTTCTCTGGATTCTTGTTTGATTAGCCAATTGTCTAGATATGGGAAGACGAAGTGCCCTTTTTTCTGTAAGGCTGCTGCTGCTACCACCATTAGGTATTTGGTGAACACTCTTGGGGCCGATAAGGGGCTGAAAGGGAGTGCTCGAAACTGATAGTTTTGACCCAGAAGGTGGAAGCACAGAAATTTGTAATGAGCAGGATGAATGGGGATATGTAAGTAGGTGTTCTTCATATCCAGGGCACACAGCCAGCTTCCTTGTTTTAGAATAGGCATGATGGCGGATAGAGTTATCATGCGAAAATGTTTGTACTGAAGATATCGATTCAGATGTCTCAGGTGTAATATCAATCTGAGATCTCCAGTTCACTTGGGTACTAAAAAAAAGTGGGAGTAAATTCCTGTTTGATGTTCTGGAAGGAGCACTGGTAAAAACGGTCTGTTTGGCCAGAAGTGCCTTCAAATCTTCTTGAAGGTTAGGGACATGATCTAGTGGGTAATGGATTGTCCGGGGGGGGGCAGAAAGAAACTTCAAAGTGTGTCCCTTTTGAATGATCTGAAGTACCCATTTGTCTGAAGTGATAGTTCGCTAGGCCTCCAAATGGAGGGCAAAATTACACCCCACCGCCTCCGAGGCCTGGTCGAGGAGGCAAGGGAAAAGCCCTGATAGGTCACTGGGTAGTGGGTTGTCTGGCCCCTCCTGAGGGACAGGCATGGGAACCATGGGTGGTGGAGGCGTTGCCCCTTGTGGGCTGGGCACGACCTCGAAAGCCACCTCTATTAGAGGCCTTATATTTTCTGCCTCTTTTGGAATAGGAAGAATATTGTGTACGGTAGGGTGACTGTGGAGTATGGCACATGCCATGCACCGTACAAGGGGTTTATCCCGCTCTTTACCCTGCCGAGAAAGAGAATCAGAGCTGGGGGAGCCCTTGGTACAAGCCCCGTGGTTCTCTAACAGAGACATTCTCTGCTCTGTAAGCAAATGTTGAATCTCGAGCAACTGTTGTCGACGGGTTGCACTACTGAACTCCTGACAGGAGCTGCAGGATTTGGTGTCGTATGTAGGCCCCAGACACCTTACACAAAATGTGTGGTTGTCAAAGCGGTATCTTCCTGCCGCAACAGCAGGAACGAAATAGAGTTTGTTTGGTTGAAGAATCTTTAGACATTCATTTTGTAATCAAATTTCTAGTCGATGACTGCTAAACGGAACTTGAACTAGCTGTTGCGTGGGCTGAAAACAATGGGAAAATGAACTGAGGATACCAGGGACTGCCTACACTTAAATAGGAAGCAGGAAATGATGTCATGTGTGGGCGGTCCCAGGTGAAAACTGCTAGAAGAGCTGCAGTGCGACAGCGTCCTCTGCTGTAAACTCCCAGAAGTAATTACCTACTGCACGAGACCATTCCGTGGAAGATCTACTGTTACAGATAAGTAACCTGTTTTTCTAGGATCGTGGATATGTTGTTCTATCCACATGGTTTGGCAGACTCCAAGTAGTTCTCCAGGAGGAGGGAGGCAAGGTGCACAACACTTCGATACTTACTTGGGGAACAGAGATTGGAGAACTGAGGCCCCAAAACCAGCATCCCGGCATGCCTCTAGGTCGATGTGGTAGTGGGTAATAAAGGTGTTTGCTGACTTCCAGTTAGCAGCCCTGCAGATCTCCTGGATAGGGATATCCCTGGAAGCAGCCACCGATGCAGCAGTATGGCTGGTGGAGTGAGCTCTTATCCCTAAAGGAGGCTCCTTGCCCGCCAACCAGTAGCAGAGATCAATGCAGGATGTAATCCACCTGCCAATCATCCGTTTTGCTGCAGGTCTGCCAGAAGTGACTGGGTAAAGGAGGTCAGAACCTCTGCCCTGTCTGATGGGAGCCTGGCTCTGGCTTGGCAAGAGCCGAGTTCTGCCCCGATGAAGCAGAACACCTGCAAAGGTATGAGCTACGACTTGGTCTCCTTGACCAGGAGACCAAGATTGATGCAGATCTGGAGGGTCAGATCCCTGGACCTCTCCACCTCCTGTATGGAGGAACTCATCATGAGCCAGTTGTTGAGATAGGGGTGCACCCTGACCCCTTGACGCCGAAGATGGGCCGCCACCACTGCAATGCATTTGGTGAAAACCCAAGGGGCCGATGACAGGCCGAACGGCATGGCTCAGAACTCGAGAAGGGTTCCCACTGCCTGAAAACAGTGGAATCTTCGGTGAGATGGATGGATCGGGATGTGAAAGAATGCAACCTGGAGATCCAGAGAGCAAAACCACATGTTCTGCTCAAGGGATGGTATGATCTGGGACAGAGTTACCATCCTGAATGTGTGGGACCAGAGAAATTGGTTCAGGTCATGCAGATCTAGAATGGGGCACCAGATCCCATCCATTTCGGGACCAGGAAGTACCTGGAAATGAACCCTGGGTTGACTGACAGGGTCCATGACTCTGGCCACCACCTCCTTGCGGAGGAGTTGGGTGATGTTGTCTCGGAGAGACAACTGAGTGTGTACAGACACAATTTCCTCCCGTGGGGCATGGGCTCGGCTTGGTGGGTACTGCTCGAATTCCAGAGGCAGTCCCTGGCCGACCACTTCTAAAACCCACCTGTCTGTGGTAACAGCGGACCAGGTGGAAAGGAAGTGGTGGAGCCAGCCCCCCACGGGAGGACCCAGAGCTTGTGTGGCAGGTATGGGGATGGCCACCCCCATCCCATCACTGAGCAGGCTTGGAGAAAGAGGGTCCAGTTTGGGGACCACCTGAACCAGTCCTCCAGGTTTACGGGCTGCCTGGGGCCCAGACTTAGGCTGAGGGCACCAAGACTGTGCCTACTGTTGCTGCCCAGATTGGAAAGGGGCTGCTTGGCCACAGGGGCAGAATGCCAAAATGGCTGCCTCTTCTGCTTTTTGGAACCCTGGGATTCCTTCTGCGCAGAGGTCAGAGTCCAAAGTGGCATTGGACTTCTCGATGCATTGGAGGTGACCATCCATACCTAGGCTGAAAAGGTCGGTACCCAAGAAAGGGATGTTCATCAGCCTGTGTTGGGTGTACCCCATGAAGGTGGAGATCCTCAACCAAGCCCTGTGATGCATGGCAACCGCGGGCACAGGAGTCCTCGAGGTCCAAGGCCGTTTGGAGTTGCTGTTTCGCAACAGCCGGACCCTGGTCATGGACCTGCTTGACCGTGGTCTGGAGGTCTGCACAGAGGTGAGGCAGAACCTCATCAAGAGAGCCCAAGAAGGCATGGGAGAAGTGTGCCATGATGATGACCAAGCTTGCCTGATGAAGGCCCAGCGAAGAGGCGGCACAGACTTTCCGGGCAGAATGGTCCAGTTTTCTGGAGTCTTTGTCCAGGGGTCTATCGGTGTCTCCCAGATTACTTGAGCACCTGAACATAGATTCGGTCACCAAACCCTCAGCAGAGGAGTGTTCTGTGAATCCCGAAAGGGACCAGATAGGCACAGCGTATTTGCAAGCCATTCAGACTGAGGGCACAGGGCAGAAGGCAGGGTGCTGCCACAGCTCCAAAACCGGACCAACAATGGCCTCGGCCACTGGGAAGGCCTCAGTTGGTGAATCCCCTCATTTGAGAATGTCAGTGAGGGGGTATTCAGCCCGTTTCTCAATGGGTTCCAAAGGCATCCCCATGGATTTGGAGATGAGATGGAGGATACCCATGAAGGAAGAGGGATCTTCCTCTGTCGAAAGACTCCCGGAAGATTCCTCATCCAAGGGGCGAGAATGTAGGTCGGACTCTGAGGAGTCCGGATAGATCGTCCGGCCACCGGAGTCTCCCTCCACTCGCCTAGGATGGTCGGGAGTGAGGGTGACAGAAAGTCTATATGGAAGGCCTGGAACAGACCGAGCCTCCTTAGAAGGAGCCCCTGAAGGAGGCTGTTTAGATGGCGACTCCACCAGGATCGGTGGAGAGGCCAGTTTCGGTTGAGCCAGAATGGTCTTTTTTTTTTTATAACTTCATGTTTATTGAATATCAGATGTGTTTTACAGTTCAGATCAACAGTTTATACAAAGTGTTCATCTGACTGACATTTATCTTAATGAAAAAAAAGGAGAAAAAAAAAAAAACAACAGATACATGTAATTTTGCCCAAGTCAAGACATACTGTTAATTTGTGGTGAACCTCTCAGTTCAGCTGAGTTAAATATTCTTTTTTCCAACCTAGGCTTTACAAAGACAAAAATGTGTACATAGTAAATTTAGATTACACTTAAATAGAAAAAACAGGCATAAACTCACATCCTCTAACAATATTAATCTAGATTTGGGGGGTTCATGTTCACATCTAGAACATTATACAGGGGTATCAACCTGCCCTTGTAAGTATTAATGCCAAGGAGACCATATTTGTATAAAGTTTTCACTTTGTAATCTCAGACTACTTGTGATCTGTTCCATGGCTTCCAGGTGGGCCATCCTAGACAACCAATCCTGCACTGTGGGAGGGAGTGGAGACAGCCATCTAGAAGTAATGCACTTCAGTGCTACGATTCTCATCATGTGTGCTAGTTTGGTGGATTTTCTGGAGCCATAAAGTAAGGTTAGGAGGCCCAACAACAAATATGACCCCGTAAAGGGGATTTGTAGACCTGTGATTTTGTGTATCAGGGTGTGTATCTCCCTTCAAAATGTTGAAAGTTTACGGCATTCCCAGAACATATGTGTTTGTGTTCCTATGTCCCCACATCCCCTCCAACACTGCTCAAACCTGTGGTGCCCATAGTGCTTCACTATGGTGGGAGTAAGAAAGTATCCGGGAGCTATTTTCCAATGAAACTCTCGCCAGGTTGGTGCACTAGTTACTGGCCCCCCTCTATTCAGTCTTCTGTTCCAAGCAGGCTGCGTAATGTTGATGGATAGTTCTTCTTCCCATCTTTGCTTTATTTTCTAACCCAGTGGGGGCATTATCAAGTAGTAGTTTGTACAACTGTGATAAAGGGTGGATATTACCTTTGACTGTTATGCTAAAGTAAAAAATTCAAGTTCTGTTTTGTCCCTGCTCAACATTTGTAACCTGTTGGAATATAATATGTAGTGACGGACCTGTAAGTATCTGAAATCGTCTGCCTTACTGAGTTGGAATCTGTTAGACAATTGTGCGAATGAGAGGCAAACTCCATTATCCATACATTATGTGAAGGTGGACAGGCGTTGAGTGGCCCAGACCTTGAAGCCAGAATTTAATCTAGGTGGGGTGAAGGAGGGCTCAAACCGAATTAAAAAAAGCAGGCCTGGGCCTTCTAGGGTGTGGGTGGGTTTTCTAAGCTTCCTTAGAATTTTGAGAGAATGGGATACCCAGGTGTTTGTTAACAAACCATGTATAACAGGAGGTATGGTATTAGTCGGTAGAGCCCCGAGTGCCCAGCCTCTGAGAGATTCTTCTTCTAGGTGATACCAACCTGAGTCCTCTCTGCGTTTGGCCCAGGTGCATAGTTGTGCCCCTCTAGCAGCTATGAAATAGAAATAAAAATGTGGAGAAGCTAAGCCCCCTTTCTCTCGTGGGGCCTGCAAGATGTTCTGGGCTAGTCTGGGGTGTTTGTTGTTCCAAAGGAACTTCTGTACCTCCTTATGAAGGGTGATCCAGAAGTCTCTGGGGGTTGTAGTGGAAGAGTTTAGAATAGAAGAAGAAGCCTAGGCAAGGCCTTCATCTTTAGAGTTTGTGCCCTCCCATACAATGTTAGTGGTAGTATCCGCCATCGGGGCCATATCAGCCTGTAGGGTTTGGAATAGTTTCAAATAGTTATTTTTGTAAAGTTGGGTGAGGTCTACAGATATTAGGATACTGAGGTAGCAGATAGTGTTTCCATGGACCATGCAAAAGGGAAAGTTGACTTAAATTCTCAAGGGGGTACTGCTTAAGACAAGGACCTCAGATTTACTAAAGTTAATTCTATAACCTGCCAAGGTGCCATACTCCTCTAAAGCTTCAAGGAGGGCAGGAACGGAGGTCTCAGGATCTGAAATGAAAAACAATGAACCATCTGCATATAGCGCAATTTTTTGGATATGTCCCTGGACCTGAACCCCTTTTATACGTGGTTGTGCTCTAATGGAGACCGTAAACGGTTCTAGGGATAGTGCGAAAAGCAATGGGGAGAGGAAGCAGCCCTGTCTTGTTCCCCTCAACAGGGCAAATCTGTTAGAAAGATGACCATCTACTTTAATTCTATCTTCTGGTTCGTAATAAAGGGCTCTGATTATGGCTAGGAATTTATCTCCCAGACCAAACCTCCTTAGGGTCTCTTCTAAAAATATCCAGTCAACCCTGTCAAAGGCCTTTCTGGCGTCCATACTAATGGCTAGTTGGAAATGTTTATTGGTCTTTTGGGCTGAAATTACATTTAATAGGCGGCGTATATTATCCTGTAGATAACAGCCAGAAATAAAACCTGTCTGGTCTTAGTGCACCAAAGCCCCCACCACTTCCTGCAGGTGGTCTGCCATGATCCCCGTGAATATCTTAGAATCTACTGAAAGGAGGCAAACAGGGTGATATGACCTACAGTCTTCGGGGGCCTTACCTGGCTTAAGGATCACTGAGATCTGGGCCAGGTTCCAAGATCTGGGGGCTGCCTCCTCTCCCCGCAACAGCTCATTAGAGGCACCCTCAAGCGGGGGCAAAAGAATTTCGGTAAACTCTTTATAGCACTCCATCACATAGCCATCCATTTGCAGGCTTTCCCATTTTTTAACTGTTTAATTTTCTGAATGATCTCAGAGTTGGAAATAGGTGACTCTATCCCCAGTTTCTGTGCCTCTGTTAGTTTGGGGAGATGGAGTTTATCCAAATTGGAGAATGTTTTCTCCAGAGGCATTGGGCCTCTTTCTGCTTGATAAAGGGCTTCATAATATTTCTGGAACTGGGCCGTGATAAGGGTGGGGGACATGACAATAGAATTGTTTTCTATGGATCCGAGCTTCGGTATAGCCCGTGAGGATCTTTCTTTACGTTGCTGCCAGACCAGTAACTTTCCTGCCCTATTACCTTGTTCTTAGTAATTTTGTTTGGAATATTGGAGCTGGCCTTCTATATGTAAGTCTAAGATTTTGTTAAGTTTTAATTTTAGTTTATCCAGTTCTAGTTTGGTAGAGCGGTCTAACGTTTTCTGGTGGGTGGATTCGAGTTGAGATATTTTTTGCTCTAGTTCACACCTCTCTTTTATTTTTTACATTGTGAGTCAGCAGGCTGACATTTAAGCGCCATATTGACTCCAGGGGCCTGGGTGTCAGTTCTATGTTCAATGAAATCGAGGCATGGTCTGAGAGACAGATATTTACCTATATGTGCTCCGTTTAGGTATTGTAAGGTGTTAGAAGAGATTAAAAAGCAATCAATCCTAGCGTACATTTTGTGCTTTGGAGAGTAATATGTATAGTCTCTCTCTCCCTTGGTCGGGTGAATCGCCAAGCATCAACCAGAGACAGTTCTGAGCACAGTCTAGATAATGCCCTACTAGCCCTGGCTGGGCCTGTTGACCTGGAACCGACTCTGTCCATATGTAAATCAATAACATAATTAAAGTCCCCTCCTATGAATATAAGACTTTGTGGGTCTGTGACAGACTCGGAAACAATTTTGTTTAAAAAAAGGAATCCTTTCATGTTCTTCATTTGGTGCATAAAGGTTTAAGAAGATACACTTCTGGCCTCTATATTCACCCCTGAGCCTCACATATCTGTCCTCAGGGTTGGACTCTACCTATGAGACCGAGAGAGGAGCATCTCTCCTTACTACTATGGCCACTCCCCTCTTATTTGTTTGTTGTTGATACTCCGCTGCATATACCTCCCCCACCCAGTTTCTGTGTAACTTTCTATGTTCTTCAGCATTCAAACGAGTCTCCTGAAGAAATGCAATAGTGGCATGTTGCCGCTGTAATTCCTGTATGATTCATGCCCTTTTCACCGAGCTAACACCCCTAATGTTCCAACATATTAATCTTAAGTCATACATAATGAATTCTTCATCATAGGTCAAATTATCTGAGGATATCTAAGTGCCTGTGGTAATAATGTAAACATTTGGGAATCCAAACAATAAAACATCATCCTTTCAGAACTATTTACATTCTGCCGTACAAGTGACAGATCATACATTGATGGTACTTCAAGGTGTTTATATACCCTATTCCTCACCTCTGGAAACATTCTGAGAGGTGAGGTTGGAGACTATGTAATTAGTCTCCCCGCCAGAACAGGCCTACTAAAATGTGGCGTGCTCCATCTGGGTTGTGACAAGTCACCTTAGGATTCAGGAGTAACTCATCGCCCGGGTCTGACTCCTAAAGAAGAAAAAACAGGTGACTTTCCTGTCACTATGGAGTGGAGCATGAGCCAACCGAAATCCCCCAGCAGGGGCAGGAGACAATTTCAGGAGAGAACTAGAAGTTTGGCTTATATTAGGGTCACCCGACACAAAGGCCTTACGATGACCGGTCCGCTAGTCTTGGCCACACGTCCCTGTCCACACATAAGGTCCCCCCAGCCTGCTCCCCATCGCTCCCCCAGGGCACACCATACTCATAGTGCATCTCTGTAACTAATCAAGTAATGTATCTTGGGGGGCCAAGTAGAGGGTGCTGTACACAAACTTTCTCGGGTTATACCAGAAAGAGGCACAGATATTATATGTCTGTAAGGGCCAAATTGTTGCGGGGGACGGTCTGAGGTCCCCTTCGGTACCCCCACACTGTCTCCGACTTGATGTTTTTGATGTTCTGGTTATGACAGCCCAAAATAGAAAGTTATAGTTAGAGCGTTACCCCTTGGTATTTCCAGCAAAAACAGCTTCTACCCCCAAGCGCCCCATTTCCATTTTTAGGTCTGGTGTGTTTACCTGGGGAGAGAGATCCAGAGCCACAGTAGAGAAGGATCGATCCCTGGAGCATTAGGATGCAATGCAGGCCACTCCCAGCCAGCCAGACCCTGAAACCTCCCAGGGAAGTTGGTCTCCTCCAGAAACTCCTCGTTCCCCTGTGCCCCCTCGAGGGAGGTCGTTTGTCCACCGGGTAAAACCACCTCCCTCCTTGCAAAAATTCTATCCGTCGATCCCAGCTTATAGAATTATGTTTTGTACTTAGCTTCCTTGAATACTCTGGAAACTTCTGAATATGGTTAAGGTCCACAGTGACCATTTACATAAGATGCAACAAGACTATACATCAGCAAAGTGTCCCTCAAAGTCTCCGATGTAAAAAAAAAAAAAAAAAGAATCCCCCTCCCATTGCTTGTATAGGCTAAAGAGCTACTTTGCTTTTATTAGAGAACCAGGGCGATCTTAAGTTGCCGCCATGTTCCCGATCCATGCCCCATCCCCCGCCCACAGTTCAGAGGCAGTCACCAGGATGAAGCAGCATCGGAAACTACACTTTCTCTTAAAGAAAGTTAACTAAGAGAAAGGATTAAGCTGTACAAAATAAGGTGCTCATTGGTTCAAGTCCCAGCGTCAGTCGAGGAAGAGTCCGTGGAAGGAGTGGCGTGTTGATTGATTCCCAGGGGGGCATCTTTAGAACAAACACTGTCCCATACAGCTATGAGTTCCCCTGATCACGCTATGTGGGTATTTTTCGGTCCCTTCAGTTGCCAGGTCTTCCTCGAGAGGGATCGGTCTATTGTTCTGGCGCCCTCTTCAGGAATGGAAATACTGTGTTTTCTGGCCCAGTCAAGAGCTTCAACAACTTCTTGAAAGTGTTGCCACCCCTCAGAGGTATTGATTTTTATTTTTGCTGGGTAGTCAAGTTGGGCTTGGTGGCCCACTTGTCAGGTAACTTTCAACACCGCATACACCTTCTGCCTGCGGGCGAGGGTTTGGGGGGCATAGTCCTGATTGAAGAACAAGCGAACATCTCCAAAAATAACTTGTTTCCTCGACCAGGCTGTGTGAAGGATTTCTTCCTTAATCCTGCAGTCAATAGTCAATAAAAGCCATAACAATTGAGCGAGGTCTGGCCTTGGGATCTTTGGGTTTTGCAATCAGTGATCTATGGGCATGTATGATACCCAGTTCTCTGTCCCCTTCTAGATTTAAGATTTCTTATAGGAAGCTGCTCATAAATTGAGTCATGGGACTAGTCTCAGTACCTTTGGGAAGGCCATGTACTGTATGTGTAAATTATTCCACCTATTGCGGTTTTCAAGGTCTTCGAGCTGTTGTTGCAGGGCTAATTCCATTTGGTCTAGGTCTTTTAAAGCCGCATTATGGATATCCGAGATGGAGGTGTAGTCTGACACTGTGTCTTCCAGGTGTACTGTTCTGTCACCCAATTCTGTTAGGTGTTGTCTGTCCTCCGTGGCACGTTGTTCCAGCATGCTCAAGGTGTCACTTATTTGTTGTAGAGTGCTGCATAAGGTTTTTGAGGTGACAGTGAAGTTTTCTTCCAGGCTGTCTGAGATCATAGTAGTATAAGATATTAGGTCGTTAATTGCAGTGCGAAGTGCGGCCTGCTGCTGGGAGCCCTGATTCGGGAACTTCAGCTTTGGATGCAATCCATTAGCTCCATCTTTGTGCCGCAGTTTAGGAGACATCATGTAGTCAGTGATGTTACGTTTTCTAGACAGGGTTTTAACGTTTAATAGCTGGATTCCAATGGATTATTGTTATTCAAGTCGGGAGGTCAGAGATTAAGCTTCCATTTTCTAGGCGACCGGAACTGGAAGTCCAGAGCTGGAATGGTCTTGATTGGCTCCGCAGGGGGAGGAATGGTGCGGACCGGCTCCTGAGGAGTCAGCGTTGGCCTAGAGAGCGACAGCCAAGTAATGGCCAGGGTAGACGCTTGGGCCAACTTCTGGCTGGACATAATCAGCTGCTGCCACATTAAGTCCTCGTAGCATCGGCAGAGTTTCCGTCGAAGCCTCTCCTCATCCGAAGAGGATGAGGAAGAGTGGCAACGGCACTGCTTCTTAGAACGCTTATGTGCCTTCTTCAGCCTGTCGGTTAAAGGTGTCCGAGACCCCACTTGGACCGTCGGAGTTGAAATTGAAGGAGCCAGGAGAACCACGGCCTTCCTGGTCAGGGGACTGACCACAAGGGGTTCCCAGTGGACTGGGTCTCCTCCTGGTGGGATCCGGCAGGACTGGGGTACTGAATAAAGAGTTGTCTGCCTCACCGGTGGCGGCAGTCGAGAATAATCTGACCGGATCGTCATCCTCGTCTTTGCCATGCTGGCCTGAAGCCCAGAACACAGTGATGCAGCGGCAGGGTCACAACCTCAACCGAAGCAGAGACAGCAGATTCCTGGGACCGAGACCTCTAACAATCCCAAGAACTTCGTCGGCGAGACAAAGTTTCCCTAGGCTCCTTGTCCTTTTTTTCCTACGAGACCGAGAGACACGCGCGCCCATGGATCCCTCTCCCTTGGTGGGGAGGGACTGGCACAACTCCCGAAAGAAGCCTGAGAAGGAGCCCAAATTGAGTTGGACGAAGATGGACATAGTAGAGGACTGATCTGCAGCCCAAGACGCCTCCTCTTCGAAGGTCTTCATGTGTTCGAGCTGCTCAGCAAACCCCACAGCCACGGAAACTGTCCAACAGGCTTCCTTGGGATTTGACCAGTGGGTTCCGTTTCTCCGGTCTGCCCAGCTGTAATCGTGTGAGACGAGCGTCTAAGACATTTGGGTGAAAAGCGTGACATATTTCGCAGGCCTGCGTATCATGGCCGACATCCAGGCAGTACATGCACGAGGCATGTGGGTCGATGTGAGACATCTTCTGCCCACACAGGCAGTGGTGAAAACCGTGTGAGGACTTATTCTCCACCGTGGTCAAGATCGCAAGGCGATTAGGAGAAACTCTAACGAGTCGAAGTTTAAGCAAATCCATAGATTTAAGCACCATGGCCTACAATAATGCGTGAGTGGTAAGGAGGGAACTTGAATCTTCCAGCAGAAAGGAAGATCTGGCATCAAGGGGCCGAGCTGAGGCATATACCACCCGGGTGGGTGGTAGGAGCCAGCTTAAAGACCTTCTGACAAGATTCTTAAAGGGAAAGGATATGCCAAACAGTGTGGATAGAACAACATATCCACGATCCTAGAAATAATCTTGACAGAGAAACTGCGTAGACAGAAGTATACAGAAGGTAAAATATGGCACAGTGGCAGCACAGCTGTGATGTACTGTTTTTTTTTTTCTGACAGCCCTGATAAGCAGAATAAAACAGTATTCAGCATAGCACGAGATAGTTTAAAACGATCTGTGACAGAAACTGCTCGAGAAATGTCAAACATGTAGCCCAGCTGTTTGTGAATGTCAGTTCTGAGTCAAACAAAGTCAGTGATACTGGGTGTGTGTATAACAGAGTTTTTCAGCCTCTGATTCTTTTATTTAGGATCTGTGGTTACCAGTCATTACAATTATATTTATATGCAAATACAATGGTGCCCTGGTAAATGCATAGCTTAACTGCTAGTCAAACGCATTCCTTTCTCAGGATAATTCTTTTCTCAGATATTCATTTAAAAGGTTTTCTGGAAACTAATGCACTGGCCATAATTGAGGCACAGGAACAATTATTCATTTAATGGGTCTATACTTTTGACAGATCTGCAGATCATGCATGCATGGGATAGACATAAGGGAATTCTGGAGGTCAGGGGTAAGAGGCAACAGACTTCTAGAAAAACATAAAGGGAACTTACAGGCTCAAATGGGCAGACTGGGTGGGCAATATGCCCTTATCTGCCGACAGTGTCTACGTATCTATGTATCATTCTGTTCTACCTTTTTTGGATACAGCTCTTTTATTCTTTCAACTAGTTTATTTCTTCATCTGGTATTCATTTAAGAGGGCCCCTATATATAAAAGACACAAATGAATATTTGCACAGAGGACAGTATCAATTTAGCAGGTCTATTGTTTTATCTGGTATTAAGTAGACTCCACTGTAAAAGGATATACTGGCCTTATAGTTTGGGGGAGAAATAGTTTTCATTCTATAATTTCATCAGTAGTACTTTAACTCACAGGAGGGCCCCCAGACGCCCTACAAACACCTCCCTACTAGTCCCCCATTGCAGGACCTCTCTAGGGCAAAGGTCCTTCCGTTATCATGCTCCCCTTTGCTTAACAACCTACCTCCCTCTATCTCCCTGGTCACTTGTCTTGGCCAATTCAAAACAGGTATCAAGAGCCTCCTTCTTGACTCAGAAGCCTGTGGCTGTTACCAACATTTCTCTCAGCCGAATTTACCTAATGACTAGCCTATCTCCTGACAACATCCTCAGGTCCTACAATGCAGCTGCATGTAAACCTCGACTCAGGGTTCTGTAAATTGACCCCTCGAATCTGTAATCTGCCTTGTCTCGCTACAATGACCCAGGGTCCTATAAGATCCTAGCGGTGGTAACCAGCTAACGTACACTTTCTGTGTGACCAATGTACAAAATATTTCATGTAATACTGTATGACCAATGTATGTATAAAATGTTTAATGTGTGTTCTTTGTACTGATGAGGAGCCTTTGCAAAGGAGTCTATGACTCAAAGGATTGTAATTCAGATTCTCAGCAAATAAATAAATAAAACAAATAAACTTATGCACGAAAAAATTACTCACCTTAGTAATGTTGTTTCTTCTAATGGAGTCTTGCTATATTATGACTATTGCAGTTTGCCCCAGCCTTAGAACTGCTCCGGAGGTGAAAGAGTTAACTTCCATGCAGAGCATGGAGCTTAGAGCGCGAGCTCGGTTCAGAAGCTTTGTTTGGCTGGTTTCAAACCGAAACCATCAGATCTTTACGAGCAAAAACTCACTAAGGTTCTGTGTGGAAGCTGTAACCTACACTAGCCAACTGGCTACTAATATATTAACACATTTTTACTGGTCCCAACACAAAGACTCAAGTCAGTGGACCAGAAAAATTAAGATAAAATAACTAAATGAACACAACACCCAAACATGAAAGAGGGCATCAATAAATGCCAACAGAGGACTACCCACCCCATACCCCAAAGTAGGAGTTCTGAGAGGGGCAGGCTGGGGGGGAGGTCATAATATAGCAAGACTCCATTAGAAGAAACAACATTACTAAGGTGAGTAATTTTTTCTTCAAACAACATGAAGTCTTGCTATATTATGACTATTGTAGACTACATACAGCAGTACCTCCATGGAGGAGGGACAGAACCTACTTAGGGAATAGGTCTGCCAGTACAGCTGTGTTAAATCGAGCATCCCTCCTGGCCTGAATATCCAGGGAGTAATGCTTGGTGAAAGTGCATTGTCTTCCAAGTAGCTGCCTGACATATCTCCAAGATAGGATGTCTCTAGCAGCAGCTAGAGATGCAGCTGTACCTCTGGTAGAGTGAGCCTCAGGCCTGAGGGGGAACCTTACCCAGCTTTTGATAGCAAATTGTATACAAGAAATGATCCACCTGGCAATGGATCTTTTAGTGGCAGGTCTCCTTTCCCAACCTCACCACACGTGAGAAACAGTTGAGGGAGTCAAACCTGTGACCCTTGGTACGCTCTATGTAGTAACTTAGGCCCTCTTAACATCTAAGTTGTGCAGCCCCTCTCACCAGAGGAGGAATGGTCAGTGAAGAACACTGGAAGTGAAACAGATTGGTTAAGGTGGAAATCTGAAACCACCTTAGGCAAAAACTTCCTGTTAGTCCTGAGGACCACTTTATCCCTGTGAAAGGAAATAAAGTCAGTTTCTACTGATAAAGCCTGTAACTCACTTATACGCCTGGCAGAAGTGATGGCTACCAGAAATACAGTTTTCCAAGTCAAATACTTAAGCTCTGCCGAAGACAGAGGCTCAAAGGGGGGTTGCATTAGCTGAGCAATGCATACATTAAGATCCCAAGCCGGGGCAGGGTCCCTGAATGGAGGATTGGTGTGAAGCAATCCTTTAAAAAACTTGGAAAATACAGGATGAGCAGAGAGAAGAGGCTTCCTGCTGAAATGAAGGTAGAGAAAGCAGCCAAGTGCACTTTCAGGATGGCTGGTCTCAGTCCCAAAGAATTAAGATGGACCATGTAGTCCAATACAGTAGGTAGATCAGCAGATTCTGGGGAAACATGCTTCCCAGAACACCATATGGAAAACCTTTTCTACTTGGAGTTATAGGTAGCTCTGGTGGAAGGCTTCCTAGCAGCCTTCAGGATTTCGAGAACACTTTGAGAAAGTTGCAAATCAGCAAACTCTAACTGCTCAAGAGCCAAGCCTTGAGGTTGAGGGATTTGAGATTTGGATACCAAACTCTCCCCTGAGCACAGGTTAACAGATTGTGGTTCCTGGGGAGACACAGGGGAAGATGGACTGCTAAGGACAGAAGGAGTGGGTACCAGGGCTGCCTGGCCCAGTCTGGAGCAATCAGGATCATTTTGCAGGGCTGAGACCTGATTTTGACTAGTACTTTGAACAGGAGAGGGAAGGGGGGAAAGGCATAAAGAAACTTCCCTTCCCAATCGAGGAGAAAGGCATCCAGGGAACTGAGCCCAACACTGGGGCCTGCAACAAAACAGTGGAAGTTGATAATTGTCTGGGGCTGCAAAAGATCTATCTGAGGAGTGCCCCATCTGGCAAACACTATCCCCAGTACTAGGGGATCCAGTGACCATTCGTGATGGCCCTGGGAAATCCTGCTGAGGGCATCTGCCAAGACATTGTCCCTGCCTGGGAGGTGAACTGCTATGAGGGAAGTGTTCAGGAGCAAGCCAGAGACCACAACTTCATTGCCCTCAGTGCACAAGGCTCAAGACCGAGTGCCCCTTGTTTGTTGATGTACCACATTGTAGTGGTGTTGTCTGTTCTGACCTGTACCACCTTGTTCTGAACAGATGCAGAAAACCTGAAGTGCTAGAAAACAGCTCTGAGTTCCAACAGATTGATGTGGAGCAGAGATTCCTGAGGGGACCATAATCCCTGGGTGGAGAGGTCGCCATGTGAGCCCCCATCCCAAGAGGGATGCATCTGTAGTAAGGGTCAAGGAATGGGACAGAGGGATGAAAGGCACCCCTGTCTCAGATTGCTCTGATCCTGCCACCACTGAAGGGCCTGGATCAGGGTTGAGTCACTGGGATTAATTTGGATAGAGGATCTCTTCTTTGAGACCAGAAAGCTCTCAAATGGAACTGAATGTCCCTCATCTGAAATCTTGCTCCTTGCACCACAGCTGTGGAGGCAGCCATGTGCCTAGGAGCTGCAGGAAATGCCTTGCTGGTCGAGAAACCTGCAGAGTGAAGGAGGCGGCCAGGGCCACTAAGGTCCTTACCCTTTCCAAGGGAAGGAAGGGTCTGGCCTGCTTTGTATCCAGTTCTGCGCCTATAAAGGTGAGTACCTGGACAGGTTCCAAAACTGACTTTGGAAGATTGAGAAGAAATCCCAGAGAGGTAAGCAGCTGCTGGGTAGCTAGCAGGTGTGATTTGACCTGGTCTGGAGACTGACCCACAATGAGCCAGTCGTCAGGTAGGGAAAAATGGCAATCTTTGCCTTCTTAGGGTGAGCGACTGCTACTGCCAGACACTTTGTGAACACCCTTGGGGCAGAAGTGAGGCTCAAGGGCATTGCTCTGAACTGATAATGGCCTGAGGGAAGTTCGAATCTGAGGTACTTTCGATGGGAGCTTCTGATAAGAACATGGAAGTAGGCATCTTTGAGGTCCAGGAGGCTAGCCAGTCCCTGGCCTTAGGGAGGGTAAAATCATCCCCAGTGTCACCATTTTGAACTTTGGCTTTAAAAGGTGCTTGTTTAGATATCTTAGATCCAGGATAGGCCGCCACTCTCCTGTCTTTTTTGGGGTAAGGAAGTACCTGGAGTACAGACCCTTGCCCTGGTGAAGGGGAGAAACCTTTTCTACAGCTCTGAGAGCCAGGAGGGTTGAGACTTCTGTTTCCAAAGCAAGAGTCTCTAAAGGGTTTGTAGGTGGAAAAGATCTGGCTCTCATCTTTGGAAATTTCTTGAAGCTGAGAACCAGACCCTGGCTCACTACTTCCAGACCCACCTGTCTGAAGTAAAAGACTGCCAGTCCTGGACAAAGTGAGCCAACCTGCCCCCTACAGGTAGTGGAGAGCCGACCCTGGGCATCCCATCAGGGTGCCTGTTTGGCAGGGGCTTTAGGCTGAGGGGTGGGAGCAGGCCTGCTCGAACCCCGTCTGCATCTCCCTCTGAAGAACCCCCTCTGTACATAGGCTGAAGAGGAGGGGGCTTAGTCTGGAAAAGGCCTATGAAAAGGCTCACCCCTACCCCTGGGGCTGCCTCTGAGGAGTGGCTTGCCGCTCTTGGCTTGTGCACCCTGTAAGTGGTTCTATATTCATCCATTTTCTTCATATAATTCTCTGTCTGCTCCCCAAACAGAGAATTTCCCACCACAGGAAAATCCATAGCCTTAGACTGGGTATCCTGTGACAAAGTAGTACACCTGAGCCAGGCCAATTCATGAAAAGCCACAGATGTAGCCATGACTCTAGAGGATGCATCATTAGAATCCACTGCAGCATGGAATTGCACCTTAGATGCCTCAATACCATCAAGAGCCACCTGCTCCAGCTACTTCAAGCTGGCCAGGGACCTGTTTGGCTAAGGCCATGACAGTATCCCATCTAGATTTCTGGTATCTTGCAACATAAGCCACATAGTTAGCTTGTCTGAGTCCCAAGGATGCTGCCATGTATTGTTTTTTGGCCATGGCATCAATCTTCCTGGAATCCTTGTCAGGAGGATGTGAAGCCAGTGGAATATTAGCTTTATCACAGGCTGCAGCCTGAACTACCCAAACATGACTACATTACTGTGAAAGAAAATCTGTATCAGGCCTGACAAAGTGTACCTCCTGTCCATCTTTTTATCCACAGGAGGCACAGAATTAGGAGCTTTTAAAATTTTTACTGTTTGTTTTCTAAAGGATTTATGTAAAGGGATGGACAACTCCTGGACTCTGGGATATCCATCATCTCCACATAGTCAGGCTCTTTGCTCATCCAAAGCCTCCTCTAAGGGAAGCTGGAGGGTCTCAGCAACTTTTTTATAAAACAAAAAATGAGAAGGGGACTCAGAAAGCCTAGGGGGAGACTCACCTGAAGGTCTGTCTGGGGAGATGTCCGGTTCAATGGGCACATCCAGACTTTCAAAATCACATTCACACTGATAAAAATCCTCATCCCCCTCCTCTGGTTCATAGAACTCTTCTATATCATAATCCTGAACCACTGGAACCGACTGAACCGACCTTTTGCCAGACAGTGGCGGTTCGGAGGGAACCGGGGACAGGGACTGGACAATCTGTATTGCCCTGGCTATCTCAGCAGCAGTTGGAGAAGGAATTTTGACTCAAACCTGCTGATTTTTAGATTTCTTTGCTGGAACTGGCTCCTCAGAGCCAGCTTTTCGCTTGCCGAGGAAGTCTCGCCTGGTCAGAGGGCACTCTCCTGTTCGGTTGGCACCGAACCGGGCTGGCCATCCGGGTCAGCGGACTTTCTGGCCTCTCGCCCCTGAGCCTGCCTACCTCTTGTCCAGGGTGGCTGCAGGGAAATTTTACAAATCTGGCAGTCTGAATTGAGGTGGTCAAACCCCAGACAATAGACACATGTGTGTGTGGTCAGCCTTGGCAAAGGCTTCCCACAGACACTACAGTGTTGAAACCCAGTGGGCCCGGTTTTTCTTTGGGTTTCTGTGACATGATGCCAGCCTATCCAACCAACTTGCCCTTTGATGGCAGTGCTAGAAGATACATTCTTATCGGTTCCAAACCGTGTCACGGGTCGTGGAAAACCGTAATGAAATCTGCTTTTTTAGAACCGATAAGAACTGGAATCAAGATTTCAAAAGCCTTAAAAGGCTTTAAACTTATATTTAAATACAACTCGATTGGTTCAACTGAACCGATAATACTTTACAAGTTCCACACAGAAAAACCCTATCTATTACTTACGATTACTATAGACAGAGCCTGAACCGATCGGTTTTGTGGTTAAAATAATGAAATCGCGGTTAAATTAAACCGAGAAATAGCGCTTTAAACCGAAGAAATGAACCGAGCAACAGGAGGAATCTCCGGAGCGACTGTTCAGTGAGGCGGAGTAAAGAATCTGACGGTTTCGGTTTGAAACCAGCCAAACAGAGCTTCTGAACCGAGCTTGCGCTCTAAGCTTCATGCTCTGCATGGAAGTTAACTCTTTCACCTCCGGAGCAGTTCTAAGGCTGGAGCAAACTGCAATAGTCATAATATAGCAAGACTTCATGTTGTTTGAAATATATTTGTTGGCAGCTATCACAAAGACTTGTGGGCATGTGGGCAAAGGGGGCAGAGACGTGGAGTGGAACTAGACATTACTTCTTGAAACTCAGAATCCTCACAGATGTTATCAGCACATCCAAGCTAACTGTAGTTGGTGTGTACAGTGCAAAACAGTATAGCAAAAACATCATGAAGCCATCCATGCACACATACAAACGGTCCAAAATTACCCTAGTACAATCTATTTTCAACATTTTATCAAGCACCAATTCACAGGAGTACAGTTAGCAAGAGGGATAGCAGTAGATACAAGTTTTTTCATAGGAGTTCTACCACTTCACAACTTGATTGGTAAATAAAAACACACATACTGAGAATGATCTAACTCTGTTGCAATTAACCCTTTCTCTCTCCTAGGTCCTTCTGCCACCATGGCACACAGCGACAAGCATGTTGAGACATGCACCATGGAACTGTGGCCCCTTCCATTTATGTCTTCCACACCTGCACTGCTACCAGGTCTACAGCTGGTGGCAGTCTGTGCCTGGGTAAGCATATCTCCCTTCCCCAGGAGAGGTGAGCATTCCCCTGAATACTTAATCCTCTCTCCACGGACAACCCCCACTGAGCCAATTCCGTTCCTGAACCTAGATCACTGGCATGGCAGGCAGTAGCACTACCACAAAGCCACTGGGACGGCATCATACTTCCAATTTCAAATAACATTTTACACCATAACTCAGACCCTCCAACATTTGACAGATGAAAATAGGTACACTGAGGGGAGGGAGGCATCCGATTCCTGACCACTTGTCCTGCACTGGGAATTTTTAAGCATCAGGACACATTCACTTGGAGACTGAAAATGCCAGAGTGAATAATTAACCTAAACTTTCTTTAAGAAGCCAGGGGAAATCAGTAGCAAACAACCCAATTCCCAAACTAGTAACAGTATTTTGGAATTAAGTTAATTTGGAACCAGATAAACACAAAAAAAGAACAAGCAATGACGGCAGAAAAATACCAAGTCCAGATCCTGAGTCTGCCTTATCACCTTCTTCCCAGCTGTCCTTATCTGAATACCTAGCCGCCCACCCCACCCCAGAGCACACTTGACTGCTGTTTGGGCCCTGGGGGAAACACAGAGCTCACTCTTGACTGGAGCTGGACAAGAGGCGATGTAGTAGCAGGCTATAGTACCTCACAGATCAGTGTCTCCTGGTTGACAGTGGGATGCAGGAAGAAATGGTAGGAGGCATCTGTTTTTCACTGCTAAGTACTCAAATATTTTGCTGTTTTATAGTCTCATTTTTCTTGTTTGCAAAAGATCTTCTTAAGCCTTGTTTTTTATTAAAATACCAGAGACAGGATAAAGATTCCTTTAGCATGGCACAACCATAAAAATAACAGGTCAAAGAAACGTGAGAGGGGGGGATACCATAACAAAGAAGAAGCAAAGGAGGACCATGTAGCTTAGATGTTAGACCACCAATCTGTGAACCTAGAGACCCAGCAGATCTGGGTTTGAAACTCACAACTGCCTCCTGCAATGTGTGTGCCTCTGAGCAAGTTACTTAACATCTCCCCCCACCGCTCCTGGGATGTACCTCAAAATCAGCTTCAGCTCAGTGTGCCTTTAATGGTCACAAAATACAAGAAAAAACATTTGAGAACAGTATGTGGAGGGCCATTTCAAAAAGCAAGTCAATCATTTAAACTCAGAACATTTATGGACCATTACCATCTGCCACTGCACATTGCAAATAATGCCATGACAGCCCATCAACACCGCATGACATACCCCAATGACTTTTCAATACAGATTTGAAGTTCTGAACTTCATAAAGTATCTCAAAGCAGCTGCTGTTTGTAAGTTAGCCGGGTTGTGCAGTAAGGGGATCGATCTGTCTGTGATCCATGGTCACACCCGGACCCGACCCGTGTCTGATTCAACAAAAACACAGACTTCAACAAGGCCTATTTTAGCACTGCAGAAAGCAGAGAAGTGAGCCACATTTACTTTTACCGAGGGATCTCGAGGAGCAGATTCGGGTGTCCAGACAGACACATACCATGGACATGCTGATAATAAATTGCGCGACTCAACAGCTGACTGACGATTCAGACTGACAGACATTCCCGCCAAGTCTGTCGGGGGAAACATCCAGGCTGTAGCAGCTCAGCTCGACCTGCTTCCAGGCGTCAAGGTGATCTGGCAGCGTATGTTCGTCATGGTGTTACCATGGGGACCATGGATGTTTTCTGCTCTGACCCACATTCGGCCCTAGCCCATCACCTGACCGTACCCTTCTGCTTCACTGCAGCAAACTAAAGGAAACTTAACAGTGCACAATAAATTAAAGTATTTCAGGCAGCCGAAAGGAAATTCGGTACACACTAACAACTAGTCAGGATCCGGTACCACTCTAAGAAAGCCGGTACTGTACCGGCCAAAACAGTACACTTGAAGGGTATGCATAACTATGACAAAAAACTAAAGAACAATGAAGGCAAACTAATAACACAGTCACTTCAAAGTTGTTCTAAAATCTTCTATAGCTTATCAGTTTCTGTCCATCATACTTGCTCTTTTTACAGAAACCATTGTTTATGTTATGCCATGGGTTTCATGATTCATTTTAAATATTTTTTCAAGGCTGTTCCTGCCACTTCTGAGAGAGGAGTTACATTTGATCATTGCTCCTTCACTGCTTGACTATGTTTACTGATTTTTAAATTGAAAAAAGCAAGTTATTTAAAGTAAGTTTGAATACACACGGATGTCCCATGGAAACTGACAAAAGGGAAAATGAATCTTCAAATTAACATCTACTAAACCCCAGGATAGGGATCAGGCCCCGAAATTCAACGATGGATGTCCTATGGACATTGATAGAAGAGAAATTGAATCTCCAGTTATAGCATTTACCAAACCTCAGCAACCAAATTTAAATTTAATGAGGGATAATGACACAGTTTATCATAATAGTGAGCAGTTAGATTTAAAATCAAGGGAAATTATAGTATTAGGTGACTCTACAATAAGGGGTACTGATAAAATTGTATGTAAAGGAAGGGATAATAACACAATGGTTAGCATGTTTCCAGGAATAAAAAATTCAAGAACTTAAACAAGAACTAGAGGGATGTATGGGACAAGTTAAACAACCGTTGGTGATTCTTCAAATAGGAGTGAATGATATAAAGTTAAGTAAAAAAGGGAATATTTTAGAAAATTATACTGATTTAATTCAGGAAGTGAATAAATACACCACTGATATTGTTGTATCAGGTATCCTACCTACTTATGGATTGCATCAACATATCAATCATGATATTATTTCTATTAACTGTAGGTTGCGAAGGTTATGCCTTGAACATAAAATAGGGTTTATTGATACTGGCTGTATTTTTAGAAATGGATCATTATATAAGAATGATGGACTTCACTTAAACAAGATGGGTGAAAGGGTTCTGGGAAACACATATAATAAAATAATTGAGAAACATTTAAACTGGAAAAAGTGGGGGTGGCAAATGTACTAATATAAATTCCACTACCAATAAACAAAATTTTCAAAATAAAGATTTGGAACCAGTAAATTGTTTATTGTCAAATGTGAGAAGTTTGGAGAGCAAATTTGAAGAAATTTAAGCTTTTTATGAAGAATAAAAACATCAAAATAGCAATTATTACGGAAACTTGGTGGGAGGAAGGTGATACATAGGATAAAAACATATTAGGATTTAATATTTATCATAAATCCAGGATACATAGAAAGGGTGGTGGGGTAGCAATTTATGTGCATGAATCTATTTCTAGTATGGAAGTACATGATGGTAAATTAAATATTGAACATTTATCTGTTAAAATCATGCCTCAAAATGCTCCAAAAATTATGTTGAGAGCCATGTATCGTCCCCCTACAGCAAATAGGGAATTGGATGCAGAAATTCTAAATTATCTGGATCATATTGATTCAGCCGAAAATATTATCATAACAGGAGACTTTAACCTCCCAGGTATAGATTGGATAAACCAGACAACATTTAGTTTAAATGATAGGAACTATTTAGAAAGTTGTAATCAATTGGGACTGGATCAGCTAGTTTTACAAAATACAAGATCTAAAACTATACTGGATCTTGTTTTTTCAAACATAGGATCCAGATTAATTGTCACTGAGGTTGGAACACCCATCTCAAATAGTGACCATAACACTGTCTTCTTCCAATTAAGTGAATTACATACTCAACTGAGTAGTAATATATATATTCCCAATTTTAAAAAAGCAGAGTTTCATAAAATTAGACAGGCACTACTTTCTTGGGATTGGAAATCAGATTTCACTGGGTTAATGTTGGATGAAATGTGGAACATCCTAGTGGATAAAATTAGAGAGATCCAAAATGGATAACCTGTAAAATTAAAAGACAGATAAAAGAAAAACATAAAATGTATAGATTAGCCAAATTTGATACAAATGTACTGCCAAAGTATAAGGAACAGGTTAAATATGTAAAGAAATTAATAAAAGATGCCAAAACAAATTTTGAAATTAAATTAGCGACTAGAAGTAAAAATAACTATAAAGCATTTTATGCATACATAAATAATAAAAAACGGAATAGACAAACAATAGGCCCCTTTAACAATGACAGTGGCAACTTACTAAATGACAAGGAAATGGTTGAGGTACAAAATCAATATTTTGCTACTGTATTTAACCCAAAAGATACAGTAACAACTAATACTAAATATAATATAAAAAATGAAAAACAAATTAAAATTGACATAAAAGATGTGATGGATACATTAAAGAGAGTTAAGATTAATAAATCCCCTGGACCAGACAATATACATCCTAGATTGATTTATGAAATAGCTTACCCATTAACCTTTATTTTTCAGAAGTCATTAGAGGAGAAGTTGTTAGCAAATGGATGGAAGCTCATGTGGTTCCCATCTTTAAAAAGGGAAAGAAGGATTCCCCTGACAATTAGAGACCAGTTAGTTTAACATCTACATTTGGGAACATTTTTAAAGCATAATAAAAGATCATATTCAGGACCACATGATTGTAAACCTTTTAGATCGCAGTCAACATGGGTTTACAAAGTCACGATCATGTCAAACTAAGCTACAGAGTTTTTATGAAAACGTTAGTAGTTTTTTGGATCATGGTAGGTCAGTGGATGTAATTCAGTTAGATTATTCAAAAGTTTTCGATAAATTACCACATGAAGAATTAAATCCCTACTTGTGCTAAATATAAACGGCATCATTGTAAATTGGATAGCAGAATGGTTGGAGAATAGGAGGCAACGAGTGGTAATTAACGGGTTGTTGTCTGATTGGCTTTCAGTTACAAGTGGGGTCCCTCAGGATTCAGTGTTGGGCCCCTGCCTGTTCAACGTATATATATCATCATTACAATATAATAAGGGAAATGTATGGATAACCAAGTTTGCCGATGACTGCAGAGTGGAAGCAGTAATAGATTCATCTCCAGATTATATTGGACTTCAGGAAGTGCTCAAATATATTGAGAAATGGACAGTAGACCACAGACTTAAACTTAATGAGGATAAATGTATTGTCCTACACATGGGCAAGAAGAATTTGGAATTTAATTACACTATCAATAATAAACAATTAAAACAAGTGACACAGGAAAGGGATTTGGGTGTTATTATACAAAACGACCTTTCTTTTACTGCCCATTGTAATCAAGCTATAAAAAATGCTAATAGGGCTCTTAACTGTATATTGAGACATACAGTAAGTAGAAGTAGAGAGGTTTTGATCCCACTGTAGGTATCGATGGTTAGAACCCACTTGGAGTACTGTTCCCAGGTTTGGTCCCCTTACACTAAGGGTGAGATAGCGAAAGTGGAGAGAGTGCAGCGAAGGGCTACCTGATCAATAATGGGACTTAAAAATATGACATATGAGGAGAGGTTGGACAATTTGGATCTGTATTCCTTGGCTTATAGAAGATGGAGGGGTGATATGATTTTAGTCTATAGATCATTTCAAGATAATATCCTCAGAGAAGATTTAGGACTTGAATTATTTGTCAGAAATGACAATACAAGAGCTCATTGTAGACAAATTATACAACAAAAGAGAAAACAGTGGTTTAGTCAGAGGGTCGTTTAAAGGTGGAATTCTCTTCCCCTATGATATAATGAGTAGTCCAACTTTAGATATTTTTAGAATAAGATTGGATGATTACAGTAGAACCAAGTCCTTAGTTTATTAATTAGTTCATTTGTTGATAATTTAATCTTTTGCAAGCAGACAAGGACGAAAGTCTATATATGCTTTGTGCCAACTATGATGATACTATGAAACATGTGTGTGTGTTTTTCACCATTTATGATTTAGGACATTTTTTGCAGTTCCACATTTGTTGTGAACCAAAAAACACTGCAACTATATTTTCAACTGGCAATAGCAGGGGTTAAGTGTAGTTTCAAAACTGTGAGGTCTGAAAATATTTTTCCAGTTACTAGATTCCACTACATAATAAACAGCTTCTGCCACATGTTAAGTAAGCAATAACCCACAACAGGGTGTGCAGTTACTGGGGATTAATCAACATCCTGGGTGCATTGTGAAGCATGAGGCCGCACGCGGAGTGCTGATTAAGCTCCAATAACCGCACACCCCGGAGTGGGTTACTGCGCTTACAACATGGGGTTTTTACACAGTGAAAAAAACATAAGGAAAGTCTGCTAAAATGATCAAAACCTTCACTTTTTCTGAAGTATCCTTCCTCAACACAAAGTAGTCCCACTGTTTGAAGGTTATCCTTTATACTGCAGAGAGTCTCTGTGTGCACTCCACTTTGCTAAACATATCTTGCTCATGCATAGTTACTAAAGCGGCACATGGGTAGGACTATATATGCGTATGGCAACATGAGCTGACCTTCATACAAGCGTCTGCTCCTTGTTTCACACTTGCATAGCCAGGTATATGAAATCAGAAAGGTACAGTCTGTGTCTTTCTTTCACTCGCTAAGTAAGCTTTCTGTCTTTGTAACTGCAACGTAAGTAATTACCTCTGTGACTGCCCAAGGCACTCCTCATACCTGCTCCTTGGCTGACTCTCTGTCTCTCCCCAATCACAGAATGCCTGCCTTTCTGTTCCACTCCCAACTGATGCAACAGTTGCTGCATCGCTTTGTGGTCTGTGTTGTCTAGGGGATGAAAGATGGAGAGAGAGAGAGAGAGAAACGCATACAAGGCTGGCCCATACCCGCAACTTTAGACATATTGGCCAGGGCAGGGAGTGTGGGATGGCTTCTATCAGCGGAGGACAGGGAGTACAGGATGGCTTCTGCAGCACAGTGGACACAAGCAGTCAGTCAGCAGTCCCACTCCTCTGTGCGGTGCACTATGTATCTCTGTCTTGCCAGCGTGAAGCTTAGCCACAAGTTTCTAAATATCGCCCACTGTGCGCTATCCTCACCACTTCCCCGTCTCTCCCTATATGCGGCCTGCACAGCAGCAATTACAGCTCAAGCACCCGGTATCTTCAATCTCAGTCTCTGTGTTTCACGATCTCACATGGATGGGTACTGGGACCTTCACAAGGGGATTCAGTGGATTTATTTTATTTAAACTTCAGAATTACAATCCTTTGAGTCGATGACTCCTTTGCAAAGGCTCCATGTCAGTACAAAACAGAAACATAACTTAAAGACAAATTGTACATTGCTTACTAAGCAAAACATTACATTAAGACAAATTATACATGGTTACTCTGTGCAGGTTAATTTACATTGCTCGTTTTACATTGCTTGGTTAGTATCTCTAGGGTCGTTAAAGGACCCTGGGTCATTGCAGGGGAAAGGGACTGGTTACCAATTAATTGGGGGCATGCCAAAGGATAGGATTACAGGGAAACAAGAGCTAGCATGCTACAGGAGGGGAATACACAGAAACAGTAGCTACCATTTGGTCTGGTAAATGCACTGTTTCTGCAGCAGCCGCTCGCCTGGGCGTGCTGATGCACACAGTCACTAAAACATTGGAGCTGCGCTGTGGGCTTGGTCCCGGGGAGGGGGGAGTTGCTAATCAACGGGGTGGGACACAAGTTGGAGAAGCAGAAATCAAATTGCTCATGTTAATAACTATGTCCCTGACCATAACATCCTTGTCTTAGTGTGCTTCTGCCGTCACATTCTATGTTTCTATGTTTCTTCTCTCACTTTCTTGCTGTGATACAAGTTTAGGTTTATTGCAGGAAAACTCCACTGAGCAAGCTCATTCACAAGAAGGTCCTGTGACATATAGACTTACACAACATACATAGATAAATAGTTAATAAACAATATAAACATAGATGCAAGCATCACATAACACAAGGAAGATATACATACAATGACACCATATGGGGTGACCGCAGGTGGTAATAACTAAAGTAATACAGGGTGGTGACTTATAGATTACAAGAAACTGCATGGGGGACAGTGGAATGGAGACACACATACACGGCCCCAGGACACTGCTGCAGCTGTCACAGATGCCTTTTACAATGATTGAGGCAGTGGGGCGCATATTTGGAACAGACTATTGTTCATTCACTGCACTGCTCACTCCTGGTCTGTGCGTGTGTCGGTCTCTCTCTGTCCGCTGTTGCTCTCACAGATGGTTTCAGGGTAGGGTGCTGCCATTGGTGATTGCCTGTGCTTTCTCTTGTCTGGAGAGGCACAGAAAGACAAAGTCTAAATAATCAGCACACTGCTGTGGGGCGAGTCGGTGGGGAGGCCAGTACCTGCCACTAAGCTGCCAAATACAAATGGCTGCTTAGGACGTTTCTGCCGTCGGGCTAAAAACAAAGACCCGTGTTGCCCACTGATTTAGAAGCTGAACTGATCACAGCAACTGTAAGGATATCACGTATAAATGCACAGTCAGGCGGGAGCCCTGAGCCAGTCAGCTGACTGACTTTGCTAACCCCATGTTATAAGAACACTTGGGGGTATACGCTAAGTGCTAACATGATACCAGAGACTAGACTGGCAATTGCACAGAGTATCCTACTCCCATCTCTTACCTATGCTGCCCCAATCCTACTCGGCATTGCAAAACTTGACCATTGTAGTCTACAAACTTTGTACCACAAAACTGCATGATTTGCCACGAAAGCTCATCCAAGGCCCACCACTGAAGTCCTTGCCTTACTCAACTGGCCCACCCTGAACCATATGCTTCAGTACCCCCTACTAAGCTAGACATATAAACTTCTCAATGTCGACCCTCCTGCAGGGCTAACCGGGCTACTCGCCTCTAAGCGGTTCAGCAGACCACTCCGCACTTCGGGCAAAAAACTCATGGAACTACCCAGGGCCAGCTCCGCAGCTGAAAGCAAATCCTTTGCTCATATAGCCCCTGCACAATGGAATAAGCTTCCTGGACCCCTTCAGGAAACCCCCTCCCTAGCGACACTCCAGAAGGGACTGTGCATGCACCTCCTAAACCACAGTCCCTGCTCCTGTCCTGAAGGCTAGCTAACTTGTCCTGTGGTCTGGCTACAAAAATCTAATACCCTAATCTTTCTGCTGCCACTGTAGAATTGTGTAAATGTACTGTATATAACTACTCTCTTCTATGAAAACTGTATTTTGTTGATGTGATCCTGTACTCAATGTCCTGCACTGTATTACTTGCATGTACCTGCTCTGCTTTATGTAACTAATTCTGGGTTGCTCCTGAAAAAGGGACCTTTGGAGCCCAGTGGGCTTACCCGGTTAACAAAATTGAATAAATAAATAAATACACAGTATTCACTGATTCTCAATGACATAGGCTTCATTAAAAAAAAAAGCTGTAGTGATTCTCACTGAACGGGGTTGCTTAAACAAAGCCACAATCTTTTTTTTTTCATCAATCTCATGTCTGGGGCTGAAACCAACACTAAAATAGAACTGGTCCCACATGTTTTGAAAAGTGTGAGTTCTGTGGCAAGTGCATAGGTAAAGCAGATACGCATATGTTGTGCTACATGTGTCTGGGACAAATCAAAGATTATAATAATTGTGTAGCTTATACATTTTTTACCCAAAGTCATAAGAAAAGGAGGAAAACTAAATGGTTGCTTTTGTATACTCCAACATCAATAACAAATTCTGAGTCTGATTTTTTGAGATCTGAACGATGGGTACCAGGAACAGCTGTTTCAACAGCTGACATGGAAGGAAGATGCTGCCGTCCCACCTACTACACAGGGGTCTGTCCTGCTCCTCTCCCACTGGGACCAGGTTCAGCAGATGTGCGAAGACAGCGGCAAGTGGGATGGCAGGCAATGGCTCGGTGCGGTTCATCTCCTAGAGCAAGTAGAGTGCCAGGAGTCTCTGCCAGGAGGTGGTCAGCAGGTCGGGCTATTGTAGCCCACTCGGAAGTGGTCCAAGAACTCTACTTTTACTGCTTCCCACTATCACTGAACTCTCACTCAGAGAGAGAGAGCAAAAGAGACAGAGAGATGCATCTGGCGCTCCCAATCAAATACACCTCCCGCTCACACAGACAGAGACAGAAAAGAACTTGCATTTGGGATAACTGACTAGCTCTCTCTCCAGGACTGTCACCTTGCGTCTCCTAGGACTGTTGCTCTCACTGCCATGTCTGTCTTTCCCTTACCCTGTCTCTGTAAATTGAAACACTGGCACGATGTCCAGATCTTGCTGTCACTCTTGTTGGTGGTGGTGATGGGGCACCCGTTCTATTAGCTCAGTCTCTCGCTGCCCTCTCTCCCTGTGCTGCAAACACAACTGTCCCATTGTGGAGAGGAGTAACTTATAATAGGAGAGAGCTCATCTCAGGTCCACAGTACGGAGCCTGTACTCAGCATCTGAGGTACAGTTCGGGTAGAACACAGGCAGAGTCAACACGTAGTTAAGGTGAAGCTCTGACACCACCTTCGGGAGGAATTTCAGGTGAGGGTGCAGGACAACTTTGTCCCTGTGGAAGACCAGATAAGGGGAATCCACCATGAGTACCTGGAGTTCCCTGTCCTTCTGGCAAACGTGACAGTCACCAGGTAGGACGTCTTCCACGACAAGTGTGACATCTCACACTTCTGAATCAGTTCGAATGGCTTGCCCATGAGCTTTGCCAAGACCAGCAGTAAATCCCACAGAGGTGAAGGTTCAGCACCAGAAGGGATATGTGATCAAGGCCTTGGAAAAAGCACCAGACCACCTTCTTCTGTGCCACTGTCTGCTGACCAGCCCGCGCCCGGTAAGCAGAGATGGCTGCCAGGTGCATCTTAAGGGTTGAAAACTGAAGACCTCCTTTGGACAGAGACCAAAGGTAGTCTAAAATGCTAGCCACATTTCAGGACAGAGGGTCCAGGCCCTTGCCCTGACACCAAATGGAAAATCTTTTCCATTTGAAGGCCTAGCACTTTCTGGTAGAATTCTTCCTGGATGCTTTCACTACTGTGAGTACATCCTTGGAGAGATCCAAAGCCTGGAACTCTAGCCGCTCAGGTACCAGGCTGTCAGGTGCAGGGATTAAAGGTCCGGATGGAGGACGTTCCCCTGATTGACAGAGATCAGGTCCGGGCATGCTTAAAGATGCCTCAAGAGCCTGTTGCTGAGGCTGAGGAGATCTGGATACCAGAACTGGTGTGGCCAGTCTGGGGCTACCAGAATCACCTGCACCTTATCCCTCCTCACCTTGAGGAGCACCCTGTGAATCCAGGGAAATGGAGGGAAGGCGTAGAAGAGGCCTGGGGTCCACGGCCTTGAGAAGATATCCCCTACAGCGATCCCTGCTGAGGGAGGCGGGCATGAAACAACTCAGCTTGGTGTTTTTCCTGGAGGAAAACAGGTCCACCTTCGGTTTACCCTGGTGGGAGAACAGGCTGTAAGCTACCTCAGGATGGACAGACCACTTGTGGGATGTCTCGCCTATGCGGCTGAGGGCATCTGCCAGTTGATTTGAGGCTTCTGTCACATGAATGGCTAGGAGATCTGCCTCCAGTCAGCTCACGAGTGTCCAGATGCAGAGCGCTTCCCTGCACAGCAGCCGGGAGTGTGTGCCACCCTGCTTGTTGAGGTAGTACATGGCCGTGGTATTGTCCGTCTGGATTTGAACCACTTGACACTGAAGCTACTGAGCGAATGCTGTCAGTGCCAGTCTGACCGCTCTGAGCTCCAACAGGTTGATGTAGTAATGGGACTCTTCGTGGGTCCAGAACCCGTGGGCCCTGTTGTCCCCCATGTGGGCTCCCCAGCCTATGAGAGAGGCATCGGTCGTGAGGACGACTGTTGGCTCAGGGCAGACAAATGGGATCCCTTCCTGCAACCGGTCTAGGACGGTCCACCACTGGAGAGCATCCCACATCTTCTGGGCCACAGTGATCAGCTGGTTGAAATGACCTAGGCACTGAGTCCACTGGGTAGCCAACTCCCATTAAAGGGGGCGCATATGTCACCTGGCCCAACGGACCACGGTGGTGCAGGCCGCCATGTAACCCAGAAAGCGCAGAAAGTCCCGGGCAGGGCGCAATTGCCCAACCAGAAATGACTGGGCAGAGGAGGAGGAGAGAACCTCCTCCCTGTCCGCTGGGAGCAGAGCTCTGGCTTGGCGAGAGTCGAATTCTGCCCTGATGAAGCACATCACCTAAGAAGGCACAAGCTCTGACTTGGTCTCATTAATCAGGAGGCCAAGTTGAGAGCAGGTCTGGAGGGCCAGGTCCCTGGACCTCTCCACCGCTTGCTGGGTGGAACCTGCTAAGAGCCAGTCATCAAGGTAAGGGTATACCCTGACCCCTCGACTCCAGAGGTGGGCTGCCACCCCTGACATGCATTTGGTGAAGTCCCTTGGGGCTGATGACAGGCCGAATGGCATGGCTCGGAACTCATACAGGGTTCTCTCTGCTCTGAAGCAGAGGAACCACTGGTGAGACGGACGGATTGGGACGTGAAAGAATGCATCCTTAAGATCCAGTGAGCAGAACCATGTTTTGCCCCAGGGATGGTATGATCTGGGACAGAGTTACCATCCGAAAGTTGTGCGACTTGAGATACTAATTCAGGTCGTGCAGATCTAGAATGGGGTGCCAGCCGCCCATCCGCTTCAGGACCAGGAAGTACCTCGAAATGAACCCTGGGTTGACTGGAGGATCTGCCACTTGAACCACTGCCTCCTTGGGGAGGAGCTGGGCTATGTCGTCCCTCGGAGCTGACTGAATGTTGGCTGATACTCTCTCCTCCTGTAGGGCGCAGGCTTGGCTGGGTGGGTACTGCTCAAATTCTAGAGGAGGACCCTGTCCGACCACTTCTAAGATCCACCTGTCCATGGTAACTGTGGACCAGGCGGAAAGGAAGTGGCAGAGCTGACCCCCCCCCCCCGGGAGGAGGCAGAGCTGGTGTGACGGGAATAGGGGTGGCCACCCCTATCCCGTCACTGGGCAGGCTTGAAGGAAGAGGGTCCAGGGCCTGAACCCCAACCTCCTCTGTGGACCTGTGGAGGTCCAGGCGTGGGCTGGGGGGTGCCAAGCCTGTGCCTGCTGATGCTGTGCTCCCTGAAAGAAGGACTGCTGGGCTGCAGGAGCAGAGTGCCAAAAAGGCTGCTTCTTTTGCTGCTGCTTCTTAGAGCCAGAAGCGCTTTGAGCAGAAGTAGCCAAGTCCAAGGTGGCATTGGACTGTTCGATTCGCTGAAGGTGACCATCCACACCTGGACCGAAGAAATTGGTGCCCAGGAAAGGAACATCAGCAAGTTTATGCTGGGTATCCACTGTGAAGGTCAAAAGCCTCAGCCAAGCCCTGCAGTGTGAGGCAACCACGGCTGCCACCCAACGGGCGCATGAGTCCCCAGTGTTCAGAGGCATCTGAAGCTGCTGTTTGGCAATAGCACAGCCTTGGTCCTGGACCTGCTTGACCGTAGAATGAAGGTCCGTGGGGAGATGTGGGAGAACTTCGTCCAAGGACCCTAGAAGGGCATGAGAGAAGTGTGCCATGATGATGGCCAAGCTTGCATGATGGAGGCCTAAAGAGGAAGCCACGCAGACCTTCCTGGTAGAGTGGTCCAGTTTCTTGGACTCCTTGTCCGGGGGTCTATCGGTGTCAGCAGAACTGCCTGTACGTCTGAACACAGAGGCGGTCACAAGGCTCTCGGCTGAGGGATGTTCTGTGAACCCCGAGAGGGACCCCATGGGCACCGCTTACTTGCGGACCATCCAGGCAGATGGCACTGGGCAGGAGGCAGGATGCTGCTGAAGCTACAAGGCTGGGCCAACAATGGCTTCGACCACACGAAAAGCTTCCGTCAGGGTATCCCCTCTCTTGAGGATGTCAGTGAGAGGGTACTCCACCCGTTTCTGGATTGGTTCCAGGGGCATCCCCGTGGATTCGAAAATAAGGTGGAGAATCCCTCAAAAGGACGAAGGGCCTTCCACCGTCTACAGATCACCGGCTGACTCATTATCCCATGGGTGATAGTGAAGGTTGGGGTCGTCTGAATCCGAGGTATTCGGATATAACGGTCGGCCACCAAGGTCACCCTGCACGTGCCTGGGGTGATCAGGCATGAGGGTGACCAAGATTCTGTGAGGAAGACCCAGGGCTGCCCGAGCTTCCTTCATAGGAGCCCCTCCCAAAGGCTGTTTAGGCGGCGGCTCCACCACAATCCGGAGAGAGACCAATATCGGTCGAACCGGAGCGGGATTAGCTGGCTCTGTGGGCTGGGGAACCAATTTCACCAGTTCCAGAGGAGTCGGCTTCCGCCTAAGAGGTGAAAGCCAAGTAATGGGTGGAGTACAGACAGTGGTCGATGTCTGATCGGACAGGATCAGCTGCTGCCACATCAGATCCCTGTAGCATCGGCGGAGCTTCCGCCGAAGCCCCACCTCATCCAAGGAGGACGAGGATGACCGATGACATTGCCTCTTTTTGGAGCGGGTCCGAGCTCTCATCCTGGATTGGACTACCTGAGTCAGTCGCTCGGGAGACAGAGGTGGGACCGGTGACTTCCCGGGATCAGGGACTTGTTCCTCGATGGGATCCCGCGCTGGTTGGGTTTCCTTGTCAGGGAAAGACAGGACTGGAGTCCTACTGAGACAGTCATCGACTGGAACGAGTGACAACGGATCGATGGGATCGAGAATGATCTCAACCTCATCGAACGAGACCTTGGTTGACTGGCCAGATGGCAAGACCAAGAAGCCAGGGCCAAGGAGGCAATTTCGACTGAAGTCGATACTGCTGGCTCCTGGGACCAAGATCGCTCACAATCACAAGAGCGTCTTCGCCGAGACAAAGATCGATTCAGATCCTTATCCCTCTTACGGGACCAAGAGGAGTGAGAGCCTGCAGGCCCCTCGCCCTTAGTGGGAAGAGAGTGGCACAACTCTCAGAAGAAGGAACCTGAAAAGGTAGAGCCCAAGTTGAGAGGAACGAAAAACGACCGAGAGGAAGACTCTGTGGCCTGCGCCACTTTTTCTTCGAAGGCCTGCATTTGCTCCAGCTGTTCAGCAGAACCTGCAGCCATGGAGACCGCCCACTGGGCCTCTTTAGAGTTCACCAGAGGATTACATTTTTTGGGCCTGCCCAATTTGATGCGTGTGAGACGACTGTCGAGGACGTTCGGGTAAAAAGTGAGACACATCTCGCAAGTCTTGGTGTCATGGCCGACACCCAGACAATAAACACACGTGGTATGCGGATCAGTGTGCAACATTTTTTGGCTGCACGGGCACCGGCGAAATCCAGGGGAAGATTTATCTTCCATGATGGAATGATGAAAATCACCGTCGCTAACTCGAACGAGTCAAAGTTTCGGAATAAACTAAGGTTTTGAAGCCAGGGCCTACAAAAAAGTGAGAGTAAAGAGGAGGCAACCTGAGTCTTCCAGCAGAAAGGAAGATCTGGCATCATGGGGCGGAGCTGAGGGCTATACCACCCGGGTGGGTGGGAGGAGCCAGCTTGAAGACCTTCCAGCGATCCTTAAAGGGGAAAGGGACAAGCCAAGAAGTGTGGATGAACAACATATCCACGTCCCTAGAAAATTACTTACCATAGTAATCTTGTTTCTTCCAAGGAAATCTTTACTGTTTTCTGACATATGCAGTTAGCCTTCACCATTCAACTGCCCTGGAGAGGACAGAGTTAAAGAACCTATGCAAATAGTAGAACACTGATAGGTTTGAGCTCGATTTTCAAACTACTGTCCCTGGTACATTCTATGTAACTGTCAGATTCTTACGAAGCATGGACAAAAGAAACTATCTATTTATTTATTTATTTTGTAGAAATCGGAATTGCAAACCTTTAGTTTAAACTCAGTGAAAGGGAAAATCATGGAATCATTTCTGAAGGAAAGAACTGTCGAGTACCTAGAGACAAGAGGGGCACAGGACCCAAGGCAGCATGAATTCACAGTGGGAAGGTCATGCCAGACGAATCTAATAGATTTCTTTGACTGGGTGACCAAAGTAGTAGATCAGGGAGGGGCTGTGGACATGGCCTACCTAGACTTCAGCAAGGCATTTGACAGTCCCACACAAAAGATTAATATACAAGTTAGGCAGCCTGGCAGAGGGTCCCAAGATGATAGCCTGGGTAAAGAATTGGCTGGAAAATAGGACACAGAGGGTAATAGTAAATGGAGTCCACTCTGAAGAAACGGGGGTTAGTAGTGGGGTACCGCAGGGTTCAGTATTAGGACCGGTCCTCTTCAATGTCTTATAAGCGACATTGCAGAAAGACTGGAAGGAAAAGTATGTCTCTTTGCAGATGACACAAAGATCTGCAACAGAGTTGATGCACAGGGTGGGTGGAAAGGATGAGAAGGGACTTGGCAAGGTTAGAGGAATGGTCAAATGTATGGCAGCTTAGATTCAATGCTAAGAAGTGCAAGGTAATGCATCTGGGAAACAAAACCCAGGGAAGAGTACACAATGGGGGTGAGATACTAACAACAAAAAAATGGAAAGGGACCTGGGGGTAGTCATATCAGATGACTTAAAGGTGGGCAAGCAATGTGAGAGGGCAGTAAGGAGGGCTGGGGGATACAGGGATGCATAGGGAGAGGCATCACCAGTAGAAAACAGGAAGTAGTTATCCCTCTCTACAGACAGCTGGTGAGACCCCATCTGGAGTACTGTGTGCAGTTCTGGAGACCCAATCTCTGCAAGGACAGACAGGATGGAAGCTGTCCAGAGGAGGGCAACCAAAATGGTGCAGGGTCTGCACCGGAAGACATATGAAAAGAGACTAAAGGAGCTTAATATGTATAACCTCGAGGAAAGGAGGGAGAGGGGGGACATGATAGAAACTTTCAAGTACCTCAAGGGAATCAACAAAGTCCAAGAGGGTAGCATCTTTCAAAAAAAGAGGTGTGCAAGAACAAGGGGGCACAATTTGAAGATGGGGGGGCGGCTCAGAGGTAATGTAAGGAAGTATTTTTTCACAGAGAGGGTTGTGGATGCATGGAACGGCCTTCCGGAGGAGGTTGTGGAGTCAAAAACAGTGGTTGAATTCAAGCATGCATGGGACAGTTATAAGGCAATTCTAGGGGGTTGGGGTAGAAAGAAGTAGGCTGCTGGATAACTAGGATCTGCAGCTTATCCATTAGGTAAGGAAATGGGCAGACTGGGTGGGTCAAGCGGTCCTTATCTGCCATCAAATTCTATGTTTCTATGTTAAGTCAGGGATTCATTTACAAAGTCTCCTCATCAGGAAACAGATAGTATATACAGGGCCCCGATTTTTCCGCGAATCCGCGGAAGTCTGCGGAAGTAACCGCAGATTTTATCTTCACCCGCAGATTTTCTGCCAACTGTGGAAAACCGCGGACAACTGCAGAAATTAGCACAACCGCGGAAATCAGCATGCCTGCTCCGCCAACGCAGAGTTGCAGTCTGAGCACCACTCGGAAATAATCTGTCAAATAACATTTTTTTTTGTAATTTCCCGCCAATAGCGGGTCCGAGAACCACAGAACACAATAGTAGAGCTGACAGCCAGCGTTCCTCAAATTCCACATTTTAGCTTGTTGCCAAACACTTACTAAATATAATAAATAAACCAGCATTCCCTTTTAGCCAAATGGAAATAAATTAAATTATTCTAAAAAGAGCAGTGCCCACCTGTCTGGAGACCCACCGCAAGCCTGAACTCTTGCAATCAATCCTAGCCCCTCCGTGGTTCTCCGGTACAGGATCCCGTTCATGCCCAGAGAGAAATAAAGTGTTCCATGCTCTACGCTGCCATTGTTAAGCCCGATACCAGATACTGGTTACCTATTGCAGATTGGGGTATCCCGAATGAAGAGCGTGCTGTACAGATACCATACTGTACACTCACCATGCATTCAAAATTGCTACCGGGAGTGCCAGTCTAAGCAGTTCTGGAGAGACATCAAGCAACAATCTCTCAACCCACCCACCTTCAGTTCCGTGTGTCAAATTAAAATAAATAAATGATTCAAGGCATATGCAAATAATTTCTTCTTGTCTAAGTAGTTTAGATCCTCAGCTTGATATGTTGCTGTGTGAGTCAATAACACTAGAGAGAAGTGCTTGCCACGCAGAATGGATCGGGTGAATAAGATCATGCATAATTAGCATTTCTCTCTCTAATAAAGAATGCATGATTAATCTTTTTATTTTGAGTTTTTTTTCTATGTGTGTCGATCGCTATCTATAGGTTGGGGGCTTCTTTCAGTACATTGTTTTTGCACCCCTTCTCAGCAATGCAAATATTTTTTTTTTCAATGCCAAGATAGCTCCCTTTGCAAATACAGTGCGAGAGAGAGAGAGAGGTGAAGGCTCAACCCACCCTTAACACAGTGCACTGATTTTTCTGGATGGCATGCACTTTTGGGACGTTACTGCATTGAAAATGTGATAAGCAGAAGGCTATATCAGCAAAAGAGAAGCAGTGCTGTAGACTTTCACCTTACTTAGGTCAGCCTCTCCAACTGCTTTCAATTTATTTTTTTTAAATTTAAGTTTCTGCAGTTTGCACGGAAGATGTTAAATGAATGAACTCCCCCATAAGCACGACCTATTTATTTTAGCTGCTGACTCATTTCCCTAACTAAAGGGGCTTCCTGTTTTAGCGTAGGTTGTGCATTTCTCCTGATATGCCCTCATGTAGGGAAACTTGTACAGCAGTTCTGTTTTTCATGTGTCAGTAAAGCTGTCAACATCCAGTTCAAGGAACTGAATTTATCTGCATGTTTTTTTTTTTAATCCACCTTGACGTCTTCTGGCTGTTTAATACACAGTGTTCCCACTGACAGCAAGCTCCTCTTCAAAGATCCGCACCGGGAACAGATAAAGGCAAGGAAATAACCATCATCTTCATTAATACAAGAGAAAAAAACTGTTAACAGACAAACCCTTATTTGACTAATTCAAAATCTGCCAGATCTTGTTTGATATAAATTAAACCTCTCAACTGTTTCCTGGTTCGGTGTACTGATTAGGGCAGTAAATTAAAAGCATTGTATGCCACTTGACTGGCTGTGGTTCAGAGACCACGATTTTTTTTCCTAGGCAGCAGTATTTATTTGTCAAGATATAGTTTTTTTCAGCAATAACATCTTTCTAGCAAAAATATCAATATACCCCTTTTTTTATTTTTGTCTTTCTTTCCTGAACTAAAATACATGAATTTCAGGTTTTTAAAAGTTGCCTCTTCTCTGTTTTGACTGCCAAGAAAAGAAGCGAAGTACAGTTGCTTGCAGCAGTGTTGTTAAATTTCAGAAGCATGTGGTAACAGCAGCCTAATACATCCACATTTTAAATGTAGCATGTACATTCAACAAGAAAACTCAGTGGAATTGATTTTTAAAAATTGCTAGTGGCAGCCATCTTTAATGAGCTGAGTCATTAATTACCAAATTAGCTATAGCTGTAAAAGCTGTTTTAAAAATATCTGCAAAATTAAAATACACTGTGCATGAATGTAAGTGTGTGTCCTTTATGTCTTGTACCTTGTTTTTATTGCCATGTATTGTATTACTATGCCCATTTGTGCTATTTGTTCTATTGTGCTACTGTAATATTTATGCTGTACCTACCAGGCCCCCCTTGAAAATGAACTTGCTCAATGGAGTTTCATCAGGCTAAATTCAGATTGATTGATGTCAAAAATACATTTTTGCTATAGGATTACTTTTTTACCGGCTAACAAATACTGCTGCTTATTATATATCACAGAAAATTAATGCAGGAAGGAGTCATTTTTTGTAACATTACCATGGGGAGGGTGGCTCTTCAGTTCTTAGTCCCACTATTTCAAGAAAACAAAAAGGATTTCAATTTTAACTGAGGCCTCTATGATGCTGTGGGGCTCAAACATGCTCTTAGCAGGCACCCTTCCTGCAGGGGGCTTCTTTACATAGTCCAAAATACAGTTGTACAAGGTTCATAGTAAAAAGCTATATAAAATAATTAAAACACCTGGAGAGCCTTGTATAGGACCTGGAGCTTGTAGAGTTTATTAGAGCAAATCGCATGTCCCCAGCAGGGATGGTGCCCGGTAGGAAGGGACAAGATTTTTTACTTTTTATTTTCAGGATGTAGTGGGTTGGACACCAGAGAGCCATGGAGGCATCAGTTAAAATTTAAATCCCAGCTCTGAAGCATAGGAAAATGATTATGTTTAGAGTGTGGGCATGCACGTTGAATTCCTGCAAAAAACATTCCATGTTGTTGCTGCACCAGGCCAAGCTGGTATTCTAGGCAATGCAGTATTAATATTAAATGGCATGCATGACTTGTCATAACATATAAGAGATATGTGAAGGTAGTGTACAGTGAATCCGACATCTTTAATTTCACAATAGAAATATAACAAAGAAGACACAAACTCCGTTATGAAAAAGATTTATTAGCAGCTGAATACATTTCTTGTGTGTGATCAAACTACAGTTTCACTTCTCAATTTTTATAATAAAAGCACATCACAAGCAGGTTCTCTGATATAGTCTTACTTTTCATTCCAAACACAATTACTGTTTTCCTGAAATGTAGGAAGTTAAATCAAACACTGTCTTAAAGAAAGTGACATTATATATATATACATATACCCACATATGAATATATACATACACAAAAAAAAATCTAAAAATAAAGGAAGTAGCATGATAACTTTTTGCCGCAGAATTGCCGCAGAAATAACCATCCTGCACCGCAGAAGTTCTGTGACAAATGGGAACCCTGCCGCAGAAAAATCGGGGCCCTGAGTATATACAAATACAGACATAGTTACATAGAGTACAGATCGACTTAGGGAACACTATACATGTATGTACATAAATACAAGTGATAAAATTCATACGAGAGTAAAAACTCTATACAGGAAAATACTATACATGTATGTACATAAATACCAGGAATACAATTCATAAGAGAGTGAAACTCTATACAGGTCCTATACAGTGATGTAACTAAACCATCTAGTACATCAGAGACAGCAATTTGGGTTCTGTTATAAATAAAAATAGGTAGCAACGTAAAACAAATGTGGTGACTCTTGGGCAGCTACATGTTCTGCCAGGGCATGAGACAGTTGGGGGGAGGGGTCCCCAGTGCAGTAGGGAAGCAAACAGCCATGTGCAGCTACAGCTGCGTGTGGTGACTAGGTGTTGCCTAAGGGCAGATTTGAAGTGCCCTATTCTTAGTTGAGATGCGATATCAGAGGGGAGGGCATTGCTCCAGGTCGGGGGCCCGGTCTCGGAAAGACCTTTGGGCCAGGGATGTCCTGACCCCAGGCACCTGAAGTGTACACTTGAGTGCACTCTGGGTGGAGACGGTAGGGAAGCAGGGGGTGAGGATGGAAATTAGGCCTGGAGGTGCAAGGCTTGCAACAATTTTCTTGCTTAGGAGGCAGATTTGGTAGCGCAACCTTTCCTCAAGGCTGGGGAAATCAGCAAGGTCATGTAAGGTACATGTGTGGGTGAGTCTGCTGGAGCCCGTAAGTAGGCGGCATGCTTTGTTGAGGGACATTTTGATTTTATTGAGTGCAGTTTTGTCTGCTGCACCGTACACCAGAATGCCGTAGTCCACTAGGGATAGCACAGAAGAGGTGATAGCCAGCCTTAGGGCTGCAGGTGGTAGACAGCTCTTGTGGTGGTACAGTAGGCCAACACATGTGTTTATGGCTGTAGTGAGGGTGCGAGTGTGGTCATAAAAAGAGAGAGCAGAGTTGAAGGTGATGCCCAGGTATCAGTAGGATTTTACATGCTCAAGGGGAAGGAGGGTGCTAGACAAGACAGTGAATGGGGCATCTTTGGATTTGCTTTTGGGAATGCGAGAATATAGAAACATAGAATTTGATGGCAGATAAGGACTGCTTGGCCCACCCAGTCTGCTCATTTCTCTACCTAATGGATGAGCTACAGATCCTAGTTAACCAACAGCCTACTTCTTCCTACTTACCCCCACCCCCTAGAATTTCCTTATGACTGTCAAATGCATTCTTGAATTCCACCACTGTTTTTGACTCCACAACCTCCTCAGGAAGGCTGTTCCATACATCCACAACCCTCTCCGTGAAAAAATACTTCCTCACATTACCGCTGAGCCGCCCCCCCTCCCCCATCTTCAAATTGTGCCTCCTTGTTCTTGCACACTTCTTTTTCTGAAAGATGCTACCCTCTTGGACTTTGTTGATTCCCTTGAGGTACTCGAAAGCATGTGCTTCATCTCTTTTAGGTCAATTATAAGATGACGGCCCAGAAACCAGGATTACGCCTGATTAAAAAAGTATTGCAGGGCACTTTGGAGGTGGGAGGGGGTCTGGTGGGATGTGAAAAGGACTGCGTCGTCCACGTAGAAGAGCATTTTGTTCTGAGGAGGAGCTAGAGAGCGTATTTAGGTACAAACTGAAAAGCAGCGGTCCAAGGATCGAGCCTTGTAGGACACCTGAGTGGACCTGCCGAGTGCCGGAGAGGGTACTGTTGATTTTTACACACTGTGACCAGGAGGTGAGGTAGTTGGAGAACCAGGACAGAGGGCAGTGTGAAAAACCTAACTGGCAGAGAGTGGATATTAGGAGTGGGTGGCAGACGGTATTGAAGGCTTTCGATAGGTCGATGTAGACTGCACCCATGCGGAGCCCTTTATCCAGGGCTGTGTGTAAATAGTTGGAAAATTCGATGAGGGCAGTAGTGGAGCTATGCCCCCTGCGGAAAACATGCTGTTCAGCACAGAGGGGACTGTATTTGTCATGCTATCCTAAAGAACTAATTCTCTCTAAAAAACTATAATCCTCCCTTTGAATAGGTCATCTGAAAAGACTCAAGTCACTGATGCCCAAGAACAACCAAACTAAACAAGTTTCAACAGCTAAACATGAATTGCTGGAGTGCAGCGCCCACCAGGTTCTAGTAAGTAGGGGAGGCAGGGTGGGAGCTCAGAATACAGTAAAGATTCAATTGAAAGAAACAAAATAACTATGGTAAGTAATTTTTTCCTTCAAACCCCAGGAACTCTTTGCTGTATTCTGACATATGCAGACTCCCAAGCAGTACCTTTGGAGGTGGGCATAGAACCTATTTAGGAAACAGGCTCCTCAGTACTGCTGTGCCAAACCTGGCATCACTTCTAGCCTGGGTGTCCAGGCAGTAGTGTTTAGTAAAGGTGTGAACAGTTTTCCACCTGGCTGCTCTGCAAATTTCTGACAAGGGAATGTCTCTGGCAGCTGCTACAGAAGCAGCCATGTCCCTGATGTAATGAGCCCTGAGGCTCACTGGGGGTTCCTTGCCCAGTTTGGTGTAACAAAACTGAATACAGGCAACAATCCAGTGTGCAACAGTCCTTTTTGAAGCTGGCTTGCTTTTCCCCACTACTCCATAGGTCAGGAAGATCTGAGTATTACCCTGTGTCTATAATGACTAAAATTTTATTTTTATCCAGGTACAGTCCCTATTTTCAAAATTTGACCTGTACATACTACATAATACACAAAGATAGAACAATTAAAATACATACAACATATGACAAGTTACTCCTATACAAACTTTTAAAAATAATTTTTCATATGTAGCAGTTACAGGGGGTTTGACAGGATGTCCTTAACTCATTTTGAAATGCTTTCATTGAATTTTTAGTTTTTAGCTCTGCTGTTAATCCATTCCACATCTTTGCCAGAGATTGTTCAATACGGATTCCCCAAATCTGTTCTAGACTATGGCCTTTTGTATGGTCCAAATAATAGCTGACAGCTCTCTTAACATCTAGGCTATGCAGTCTACGTTCCCCTGAACTGGAATGATCAGTGAAAAAGACAGGCATGGTAATAGACTGATTGAGGTGAAAGCCAGATACCACTTTGGAGAGGAACCTCCTATTGGTTCTGAGGACTACCTTGTCCCTATGGACTGAAATGCAGTTTGGCTCTGTGGACAAAGCCTGGAGCTCACTAATCCTTCTGGATGAAGTCATGGCAGTATAGCTGCAGTGGTTTAAGTCACTGAGCTGCAAACCTGGAGTCCTGGCTTTGAATTCCACAGCCCCTCCTCCCCTTGCATACTGTGTGTAACCTTGAGCAAGTCACTTAACTTTCTTGTGTTCCCAGGTCGCACCTGGAAACGAGCTTTGGCTTAGTGTGCTTCTCCTGGTTAAACGATTTCCTCCCTTCCCTAATGGCCACTAAAAATACTGTTTTCCAAGTCATGTATGTGAGATCTGCTGTGGACATGGGCTCAAATGGGGGTTGCATTAGCTGTGCAATGCACACATTCAGGTGGCAAGAAGGGACTGGTTCCCTGTATGGGGAGTGCAAGTGAAGCAATCCTTTGAAGAACTTTCTGAAAATTCGATTAAAGGCGAAAGAGAATCCCTTACCCGCTGAGAGGTAGGTAGAGACAGTTGCCAAGTGTACGCTGAGAGTAGATGGCTTAAGGCCTAGGAAATGAAGATGAGCTAAGTAGTCCAACCGACTGAGAGTCCAGCCTGATAGGGATCCATGACTTTCTGTTGGCACCAGATGGAGAACCTTTTCCATTTAGAGGTGTAGGTTTTCCTTGTAGAGGGTTTCGGAGATACCCTTAGAACCTCAAGACTCCTTCGGAAAGGTGCTGATCAGCATACTCTAGGCCCTCATGAGCCTGAGTTAGCAGGTAGTTCCCCCTTGGGAGGCAAATCAGGCTGGAGACTGACAGGGACAAGAACAGGGAGTACCAAGGCTGCCTGGCCCAATCTAGAGCTACAAGGATCATTGTTGCTGGCTGGGACCTGAGCTTGTTCAGCACCCTGAGCAATAGAGGGAATGCGTACAGGAACTTACCAGTCCAGTCCAGTATCAATGCATCCAGTGGTACTCTGCCCACTGCCAGAGGCCGGCAACAAAACTGCGGCAACTGGTGAATGTCTGGGGCTGCAAAGAGATCCATCTCTGGAGTGCCCCACCTTCTGAAGACAGTTTGCACGATCCGACTGTTCAGACATCACTCGTGGTGGTTTTGGTTGATCCTACTTAGTGCATCTGCTAGGACGTTGTCCTTCCCTGAAAGATGGACTGCTGAGAGAGACGCCCTGAGGGAATATGCCAGACCCCAAATTTTCATGGCCTCTGTGCATAGCAAGGTGGACCTTGTGCTCCCCCCCCCGATAGTTTATGTAATACATGGTTGTGGTATTGTCTGTTCTGAGTTGCACCACCTTGTCCTGAACCAACGAGGTGAATGACTGGAGGTCCAGAAAGACTGCCCCGAACTCCAACAGGTTTATGTGCAGTAGTGATTCCTGCTGTGACCATGTACAGTGTCATCTCCCAGATGGGCGCCTCATCCTATGAGGGAAGCATCTGTCGTCAAAACTACTGCTGGGGACTCCTGCTGGAATACTACCCTTCCCTGAGGTTGTCCCTTTCCTGCCACCACTGAAGTGCTTGAATGAGAGTCCCTGTGACCGGGACTAGCTTTGACAGGGAATCCTTTTTCTGGGACCAATGGGACCTGAGGTGGAACTGGATGTCTCTCATCTGGAACGTGGCTCCTGACACTGTTGCTGTTCAGGCTGCCATGTGGCCCAAAAGTTGCAGGAAATGTCTTGCTGGTCTGGGGGGTGTGAAGTTGGAAGGAGCTTGTCAACTGGACCAGGCTGTCCACTCTTTCCTGAGGAAGGAATGCCTTCCCTCTGAGTGTCCAACTCTGCTTCTATGAAATCCAAGAGCTGGACTGGCTGCAGGATTGACTTTCTCAGGTTCACCAGGAATCCTAGAGACTGCAGGGTAGCCTGTGTGAGGACTAGAGCATCCTTCACCTGTTGAGGGGACTGTCCTACGACTAGTCTGTCGTCTAGGTAAGGGAATACTGTTACCCCCGCCTTCTCAAATGTGCCTCTACCACAGCCAGGCACTTTGTGAACACTTGTGTGGCAGAGGTGAGACCAAAAGGCAGAGCTCTGAAGAGGTAACGACCTGATGGCAATCTGAACCCGAGGTACTTTCTGTTGAGACTGTCTGATGGGAGTATGGAAATATGCATCCTTGAAGTCTAAGGATGCCAGCCAGTCTCCCTGCCTGAGAATGGGGAGAATCATTGCCAAGGTGACCATCTTGAACTTTGGCTTTGTCAGGTATCTGTTTAGGGTTCTGAGGTCCAATATGGGTCACCACTCCTCATTCTTCTTCAGGGTTAGGAAATACCATAAGTAAAACCCTTTTCCCCTCTGGGAGATTGGGACAGGTTCCACTGCTTTTGCCAGTAGAAGGCTGGTGACCTAGTAAGGCTTTTTCTACTGGGGTTGCAGGTTTGAACAGCCTTGGTCTCAATTTTGGTATACTCTTGAAGCTGAGAGCAAGACCCTGGCTCTCTACTTCCAGGACCCACTTGTCTGTGGTGATGACCTGCCATGCCTGGAAATAGTGAGCCAGTCTGCCACCTACTGGTTCTGGGGAGGCGACCCTGACAAGCACATCAGGGGTTCTGCTTTGCTTGTGTCCTGGGCTGAGCGTTGGGGTCACAGTACCTGTTGCCCCTTCTACCCCTACCTCTAAAGCAGCCATGTTGCTGAGACCACATTGTTTGGGTTGTTCATATCAGACATCTCAATGGGCATCAAAAGCAAGATCAGTTTGCAGATGACACCAAGATGGGAGCAGTAGTGGATGACCTAGGAGGGTGGCACGGGTTGCAGGATAATCTGTTAAAACTGGAGACGTGGTCGGACACCTGGCAGTTGGGGTTCAATGCCAGAAAAGTGCAAGGTACTACATTTTGGGGCAAAAAAAACAAGGAGGAGCTACTAGCTTGGGGGAGGGTTCAGTTAGCTGTGACAGAGGAGAAGGATAGGGGGGTGAGTATAACGGGCTCAATGAACGACTCAGCACAATGCAGGAAGGCAACTGCAAAGGCCAACAAAATGCTAGGTTGTATTGCCAGGAGTATATCTTCAAGGAGAGGGGAGGTGATCCTGCCGTTTTATAGGTCAATGGTTAGGCCACACCTGGAATACTGCATGCAGTACTAGTGCCCATACCTGAAGAGGGACATTAAGTTACTGGAGGGGGTGCAGTGAAGGGCAACAAAGATGATCCAGCAACTAGGGGACATACCCTATGTGAGCAGGCTGAGGGAGTTGAACATGTACTCACTGGAGGAGAGGAGAGACAGAGGGGATATGAATAAAACCTTCAGGTACATGAAGGGAATAAGCAAGAGAGGCATGGAGGGACTATACAAGTTAAGGGGGATAGTGACACTGTTGGTCATGATCTCAGATTGGAGAGAGGGAAAGGTTCAGGAGGGAAATGAGAAGACACTTTTTTTACGGAGAGAGTGGTGTCTGGGTGGAACGTGTTGCCTGTGGAAGTGGTATCCTGTAGAACAGTGGACTGCTTCAAAAGGGGATGGGATAGGGTAAGAAGGAAAGGAGGAAGAGGGGAGGGAGGGGCAGCTGCAATATAAGGGTTGCTAACTGCACACTCAAGCAGACTCGATAGACCACAAGGCCTTTATCTGCTGGCAAATTTGTATGTTCGTATGGTAGTGTGGGAGAGCCTGAGCTTGATAAAAAGGCCTGGAATAGGGTCTTCCCCTACCTCCCTTATTATGGTGCTTCTGGGGAGTGAATGGCTTCTCTTTGGCAGAAGCACTCTTGTAAGCAGTCTTGTACTCATCCATTATTTTCATGTAAGCTTCTGTTTGCTCACCAGATAGAAAAGTCTGCTCACAAGGGAAATCCAATGCCTTAGTTTGGGTGTCCTGAGAAAGGTTAGTGGCCCTGAGCCAAGCAAACCTTCTCAGAGACACTTTAGTTGCCATACACCTGGCAGCGGTGTGACTGGCATCCACTGCGATGTGAAACTGGAATTTGGAAGCCTCAATGCCACATCTGGCAGTCTCTTCCAGATCAGCTTCTAGTGCAGGGAGAGCTTTGCTGGCCAGCTCCAACACTGAGTTCTAGAGACTTTTCTGGTATTTGGACACATAAGCCATATAAGTGACCTGTCTGATGGCCAGAGGCCCCTAGATAGCCCTCTTTGGCCATAGATTCAATTTTTCGAGAGTCTTTGTTGGGGGGGGGCAAAGGCACATTTGCTCTGTCACAGGCAGTTGCCTGTACCACCCCCTCATGGCTGGGGTGCCTGAAGAGGAATTCAGCCCCACTCCTAGCCAAGAGATATTTTCTTTCCATTTTCTTGTCCACTGGAGGGAAAGAAGTGGGATTTTGTAAGATTTTTAGGACTTGCCTCTTTAATGACTTGTGGATGGGGAGCAGCAACCGTTTCGCGGCTGCCAAGTCCATCATCTCCATATAATCTGGTTCCTCCTCCTCCTCCTCAGTGGTCTCCTGAGTGGGAAGGTCCAGAGTCTCTGCCACTTGTTTCCTGAAAGAAAAGTGGGAAGAGAAATCTTCAGGATGTTGAATGGAGGACTTGAACTCCTGCTGCTCTTGCAAGACCTCGGGTTCAATTGGTTCCCCAAGGTCATTGTCTTCCTCCTCCTTATCCTCTTCATAGTAGGGATCCAGCTCAGCTGAACCAGAAACCGAGGAAGCAACCACTGGGAAAAACGATGATTGAACCAGTGGTTGCCGACGAGCTTCTTGAGGAACCAGTGAGCTCTGCAGCAACTGTATAATCCTAATAGCGTTTGCTATTTCTTTGGCGGTTGGAATCGCCACAAATGGAAATTACATACTTACCATAATTCTTGATCTTCTTGGACGGAGTCTCCACCACTCATTCACACTAACGGGAGTATGCCGGAGGTGCTAGAACCCCGCAGGAGCCAAAAAATCTTCAGGAGGGCTGGTGCCAGGATAGGACCATGCATGCACGGTGCCGCGAGGCTAGCTTGTGCCGTACAGGCTATCTTGGCGTCAATCCTCCAACTGCCTCAGTACCTTTTCAACCAAGGAGATGCAGCTTAACTAATGAAAGAAAATCTGACCCTAACCTCTGGACATGTGAAGGCCCAGATGACCCATGTAAGAAGGGTCAACCCAACAATGTCTTCACAGCCTGAACAACAAGGTAGTGAAGACCAAAAACAGAAAGAGTGAACTGGGAGGATGGTGGGTGGGCATGTGAATGAGTAGTGGAGACTCCATCCAAGAAGATCAAGAATTACGGTAAGTACATAATCTCCATATCTTCCTGGACTCAAGTCTCCACCACTCGTTCACACTAATGGGAGAGTACTGAGCTAAATATCAACCCACCCCAAGTAGGGCGGTCGCAGACACAACTCACTCAGAACAGAAGTCCAAAAGGACTGTCCTGCCTAAGAAAGAGAGGTGTCTGGTATTGACATCCAGAACATAGTGCTTTACAAAGGTATGCACTGAGCTCCAACTCACCGCCTTGCAGATAACTGCAATGGGTACATTATGAATCACTGCCAGGAAGCCACAACTGATCCGACAGAGTGGTGTGAACCTGGCGTTTCAATTTGGCCTGTGATGTGGATTAATAGTGTCAAAGACATGCTACTAACCAAGATGAAAACATCTCATGGCAAGAGGTTGACCCAGCCGAGGCATGCTGAAGATACAATAGTTGTTCGGATGTATATCTCTTTGTTCTGCCAATGAAGAATCGCAGAACCGTCCTGACATCCAGACAGTGAAGGGCAAGCTCCCCTTCCTTCTGGAGTTAACAAAGCAAAACTTGACTAACGGTAATTGAGCCAGTAACAAGATGTCTACTGACTCAAGATAGACAGAAAATGCACAGAGGTGTACCTTCATTGCCGAGTATGGCCGACCTGCGATCAACAGGTCCAAGATGCACTCCAATACCTTACTTAGTGGGCAACCGAAGGGTCCAGATGGGACTTGCACACCAGATGGAGAAGGGTTTCCACTTAGCCATGTAAGCCTTCCTAGGGGAAGGCCTATGCACGACTTAGAAGACATCTGCGATGGTCTGGGAAAAAACAGAGCTTACCCACTTCCATTTCCTCTGGGCCCAGCATGGAGATGACGGGAGCGCAAGCTAGGATGGACTTAAGTCCCTGTGTCAGAGGGTCCGCCCATAGAGGTAGTCGCTTTAGGGGAACTTCTGATAGACTATATATTAATACAAATCAATCTGCCGAAGCCAGTCTGGGACGATGAGAATCATCCTGCCTCCCTGTGCATACAACTTGATCAACACTCTCTGAATTGAGGGAAGAGGAGGAAAATGTACAGGGAGCGTCTTGAATATTGCAGTGAACACATCCTGACAGAAAACACCAGGGTCAGGATTTCTGAAGCAGGATAGAGGCAGTTTTGCATTGAGAGGGGACGCAAAAGGACCAGGTCCAAACTGCCCCTTTCATCAAAAGCGACTGCATGAAATCTGAACTGATGCACCATACTTGAGGTACCACTCTCACAACCTCACAGCCCTACTGTAGAGAGGGTAGAGGTACACCCCACCCTGTCTGCTGATGTAATACATCACAGCTTTGTCGTCCTTCCGAAGTAGGAACACTTCGTGGCAGGGGGCATACTCCAGGACTTTGCTTATAAGAGAACTCTCATCTCTTAAGAAATTTACGACAAGATGAGGATCGTTCTGACTCCACACCCAAGTGTGGAGGCCTAGGCAGCGACTCCCCCATGGATTTTGCCCAGGGTTCTGTCATCTTGTACGGAAGATGTGGATATGCGGTTGGAGACCACTTCTTGCTGCGGAGGATGACCTGATCAACCAAAAAGAAGGCGGAAAAGAGTCATTTTCCATATTGTAACGAGCCATCTAAAGATGCCGTTTCTCCCGTCCTCTGGAACTAAGCTGACGCCTTGGAGGTATCCAGGAGGGCTCCTAAGAAGAGGAGCTGCTGGGAAGATGAACTGGCACCTTCTCTGAACCTGGAGAGAACAACTCAGAAGTTGTGGCAACTGCTTTCTGTGTCTCTTAACTAGAAGGGCTGGCTAGGAGTCAAATATTCAGGAAGTGAAGACTTGGATGCTGAGATTTAGGGAACTGTTCACTGAACAGGAACTTGTTAACCTTCCAAGATCGACAAATGGGCACATGTCATCTGTTAACTTGGAACCAGAAGCAACAGAAATAGGAACCTGTGCTTCGTTCTGCTGTGGAATGATTTTTACTGTCCAGTACCCACAAAGGCCCGTATCTCAGAAGCAGAGAGTGTGTGTGATCGAGAGGCCAACAGACTGGCAGTCGTCTGGGTGGAAGGTCTGAGGAAAGCTGCAAAATTGGGAAGAGAATCCCTCTCGGACAATCCTGATGACCCATACGTCCGCTGTAATGGACTTCCACTGATGTAAAATTGAATCAGATGCCCCTTCTATTGCCGAGAAGCGCCCCCCTCAGATAGCTGGGGTGGGGTCTGAGCTGGATTCACAGAAGTTAGTATAAGGTGCTTTCGGATCCTGTGCCCTCTACTATATTCTCTTAGTGGCTGAGGGGTTGGTTCCTGAAAAGGGCACCTAGGCCACTACCTTGACAGAACTGCCTGTCACGAGGATGTCGTGTGCCTTAAATGGCAGCCCTATTGTTCTGAGGGGCCTTTAGCCAAACAGATAAGTATAGTCAAGGAGACATTAACCACCTGCTGCCAGCAGCAGCTGCCCTAGTGGCAGAAACATAGGTGTCCATAAAAGCTTTAGCTGATTATTGGGCTATATGCCCCTAGCAATGGAGCGTTAGATTTTGGGAGGCTCTTGACCATTGCATTAAGTATGTTCCACAGGGTGTACTCGTACTGAGGAATGTAGGAACTCAAGACGTAGGAGTCTGCTTTGGTCCGCAGATGAATACTGAAATGTTATGGTGGACTCCATATCTCTGAGGAAAAGGAACTGGAAAGAAGATCTTCCTTCACACTGATACAGAGAGTTTGCATTCCAGCCCTTAAAATGAGTCATCCACTGTGTCTCTGATAAAGCAGAAGAGGGAGAGACTCATCCAGATCCACTTCTACCCCAAAATAGCCTCCAAGGGCAGGTCAGGACCAGGGAGATGCCTCCACCTGGATCAGGGAGGTGTTAAGCGCCATCTGCGGTGCCAACATCTCACATGGTGGCCACACCCAGCGCCGCAGACAGCAGTGCATAATGCCGTGGATGGCACAGGCACCGCAAGGTGATGCCACACCACCTAAGGCGGCAGCACCCAAAGCACCGGCACCAGACACTGCACCACACGGAGCAGGCACAATGTATGGTGGCAGAATCACTACTGGAACTAGACCTGAAATAAGGGGAAGAAGGAAGCAGTACCCATGCCAGCCCCTGCAGAGAAAAAAGGAGAGGGGGTGGGCACAACGGGTCAGCGTTGATGGCGTTAGCACCAGAGAGGGCACCACGCACATCCTGGCCTGGCAGACCTGGACGCAGCCCAGCGGCCTCAAGGTCTGAAGGCCCCGGACCTAGGACCACTAGCCAGGACAACTGGGCAGATACCATACCCCCTGCTCTAAAAGAGCGACCCAGGGATGAAACTGCTCACCGGAACCCCGCTGAGGACAGAGACGGGAACCAGTGTCGAAGATCATGGCCGTTAAGAGCGGAGCCACAAGGGAACCCACCAGAGTTGGTTCAGCCTTACCGCTCTCAACCAGCAGAGGTCAACGCACAGACATACCAGAGGGAAACCTCGAGAGGTACAGATTCGTCTTCCACCGATAGGAGGAAGAAGAGCTTGAGGTCAAGTGGAGTGGGTCCTGGAACCACTACATTTGTGCTACGGGCAGACGCGTCCTCCACCCAAGCATCAGACTGCCTGTCTTAGACCCCCGCCAATCGGTGGGCATGCAGACCCACACAGCCCCACTGCCATCACAGCTTTCAAACAAAGTCTCCCTACTGTCAAAGGTCGACTCCATTGATGGCAGGCTGAGAATAACTTCTTTTTTTTAAAAAAAAGAAAAGAACACTAAAAATGGTAAGTTAAGCGAATACTGAATGGCTATATTTCAGGTAGTCAAACCCTAAGCAGTCAACACAAGTTGTGTAGGGATCAGCCTTAGCAAACGGTTCGTCACACATAGAGTAGTGCTGAAAACCAGCAGGGCTGGTTTTCTTTTTGGGCTTCTGTGATATACTGTATCCTTTTCTGAAAATTGCCAGTTCTGTGCCAACTAGTAAATAATAATAGCACTAGTAAGAAATGTTTTTTTTTTTGTTTTGGTCGGTTAAGTGACCATGGGGAAGAACCAAGAAACCCCAGTCCAAAACTGAGAAAAATTAGGCAAGAACTGGACTATGATTTTGTAATAATTATTACAAAAATAAAAAACCTTTTACTTCAAAAAGTAGGAAAATAATGTTGGTTCCTTACCGGTTCAAAGAACCGCAAACTTACCGAACTGAAGCTAAATCTAGACTAGTCTACCTGTACAAACCAACAACAGTACTTTAATTAAAAGAGAAATAAAACAAATGAATCGGTAACTTGAAAAACCTAAGGAATAAAGTAAAATTTTCAAGAAGTTGAAGGAGCAATCTCTGAGGCGTCTAACTTTGGCAGGTGAAATAAAGAATCTGACAGTTATATAGCATGTACCAGGGACAGTAGTTTGAAAACCGAGCTCGAGCCTATTTGCAAAGGTTTTTTAACTCTATCCTCTCCAGGGCAGTTGAATGGTGAAGGCTAACTGCATATGTCAGACTTCAGTAAAGATCTCCTGGGGTTTGAAGAACCAAAATGGCTGGGACAGAGTTTGCTCCAGAGCACAGTGTGCTCTTGCTTGAGGCCATTAGGTGAAACACTTCAATAAAAAAAAAAAAAAATTTGCAGTCCTAGGGCACATGGAATCAGTTCATGTTCCTGTGCTCCCATCTCGGTGTGCCTTGTTCTCTCGGATGCCCAACCCTGCTGCCCTGACGTGTGAGCGGATCCATGCTGCACTGGGGAACACTGACTTGGGGGTGAAGCATAGATACAACATATAACCAACTAATGTGAAGCGGTGATCGATGGGATGGGGGCTAGTCAGTGTGTGCCTCATCCTGTGTTGTCACTGTCTGGGTCTTGCTTACTGCTGACAATGTGTGTGTGGGTGGGGTGCAGTGCATGCCGCATCAGCACTATAAATGTTTTGCGCAGTTACTTGGAGATTCACGGGTTGTGGGTGGGCAGCCACCCACTGTCATTGGGGAAACGGAGCTTTGGTGGCAATTGTGTGTGTATATGGGGGAATCTGCACCCATGATATGAGCAAATATTTTTTCTGGGAGGCAGCAGGGTGTCCACTTTCAGAAGGGGCTAAGAGGGAATTGTTTTGGTTTTTTGTTAACAGTGCCACATTTCACCATGAAGCTGGACGGCTTTATGCAAATAATGAATGACGAGGAGAGACTGAAACCGTCCCTGATTGCAGCGGTTTATTTGTTTCAAGTACGCAAAGTTTCTGCCCATTGAAGTCTGATTACTGTCATAGCCAGCTTGCAAACTGATTGGTGTGTCACAGACGTGCACAAGGCAGCTTCAGCTGCACTGGCCAGGACAGTGGAACACCTCTCAAATGCCGTTTACTGTACCAAGATGTTTCTCGAGCATGCGCAAGGAAACATAAAAAGTAGTGTTGTCAGAACTAGTTCGACAAAGATTCGAACCCTCCTCGAACCCTGGTGTTCGAGTTCTAACTTAGAACTCGAACACTAAAAGATTCGCAAAAGGGTTCGAATCTGAGTCCTCCCAACTCCCGTGATGTCTTTTCCTGGCCCCAGCTAGTTGATGTGCCTATGTGTGGGGAGGAGGCACATCCCAGCAGGCAGCCCCGATGTGTGTGTGTGTGTGTGGGGGGGGGTATGCGTGGTGAGGAGGAGGCACGTCCCAGCAGGCAGCCCCGGATGTGGTGGTGGTGGTGGGGTGCAGCAGCAGTGTTGTTGGGGCTGCCAGAATCCACCACGAGTTCTCTCAGACTTTGCGCTTGCGTACTTACACTCAAGTGAAGTCATCCTCACCACCTGACCATTTACTATGTGGTCAGGTGGGGGTAGAGTAAGCTGTGCGAGCCGAGGAATCATGTGGAGTTGTATTTAAGGTGGAGGCGCGATTTGGATCCTGAGGATTTCAGGAGGCAGCAGCAGCCTGAGCAATATCATAGCGTACCACAGCTAGCATTCTTGCTCGATAGGCCAGGGCCCAGGTTGGTGTGGCCGCAATCGGACTGCAGCACTTGCTAGTTGCTGCAGTGCTTACTTGAATTATTTTAAAAATTCCCAGTCCATCATCCAATTTCCTGCGAAAAAGGCTAAGCAAACATTGAAAAGTTTGAGGGGGAGGGGACGGGGGGGCAGGGCCCAGGCCCGAGAGAACGAGAAAGGCTGAAAAGGCTCAATAAATTAATGGTCGGGTGTGGGACTAGGGGAGGTTCAGGTGGAGGGACTAATCAGGAATTTGGAAGGGAAGGGATCGATCAATATCAGGAGACAGAATAAAAAAAATAGACAGAAAGAAGAACCTTTGTGAATGTGATTGTGAAACGGCAGTGCAACTTAAGCACTGCACAGTGCACACTCAGCAGCTGCCAGCAACAAGCATATAACAAGGGGGAAAAAAGGCAAATAAATTTGTCAGGACAGAGTATAAGGCCTGTGCTCAAGCTCATTGTGCTGTGCTGCTAAGGAGGATCCTCCTTTTGACTTTCACCCTCAAAAAATTCCAGTCCTTATTAGTCCTTATACAACACCACAAGGCACTGGCAGTAAGGCACTGACTGAAGGCAGGCAGTTAATTTTTTTGGACACCACTCCTCTGTGTGTGTGTGTGTGTGTGCGTGTGTGTGTGTGTGTGTGAGACTTCTACTTCTCCACTCCCGAGTACCTGTGTTGTGTATGTGATTCCCTGCTCCCATCTCCCGAGTTGTGTGCTGTTATTACCCTTACATGACAGAAGCTTAGAAATATAATTCTCATTCCCTGTGTTGTGTATGTGACTCTGTCTCGTGTGGTCAGCCCATCACCCTGCTGCTGTGTGCCCCCTTAACTGCACTGTACCCTACCCAGTGTGTGTGTTACAGAGAGAAGCCCAGTGGCCAGTTGTGTGTTGGTATTACCCTTACATGACAGAAGCATAGAAATATTATTCTCATTCCCTGAGTTGTGTATGTGACTCCGTCTCCTGTGGTCAGCCCATCACCCTGCTGCTGTGCGCCCCTTGACTGCACTGTACCTTACTCAGTGTATGTTACCATGTGAAGCCCAGTGGCCAGTTGTGTGCTGGTATTACCCTTACATGACAGAAGCGTAGAAATATAATTCTCATTCCCTGAGTTGTGTATGTGACTCCGTCTCCTGTGGCCAGCCCATCACCCTGCTGCTGAGCGCCCCTTGACTGCACTGTACCTTACCCAGTGTGTGTTACCGTGTGAAGCCTAGTGGCCAGTTGTGTGTTGGTATTACCCTTACATGACAGAAGCATAGAAATATAATTCTTATTCTGAGTTGTGTATGCGACTCCGTCTCCTGTGGTCAGCCCATCACCCTGCTGATGTGCACCCCTTGACTGCTATGTGTATGCCTATGCCCAGCAGCCCAATCATTCTGTAAGCCTTGAACCTGGGATCCTTTAGTTGCAAACCGTCATATTCTTTAATTACTTTCAGTCCACTGCATCACAGTGTCACACAACCAAAATAAAATTTTGGAGTTGTAGCCAGCGATCACAGATCATATTGCTTTCTTACACAGGAATTGTGTGGGTGTGGGTGTGTTCACTGCAGTATACTGGTACTGTTATGGCTGACACCAACATAGATGAAGCATCTGGTGCTGGTGTTGGAGCAAGTGTTAGTGGTAGTGGTAATCTTGGTGCTAGCAGAAATAACCAAAATGCTTCATGTGATAAAAATTCAAGAAACAGCAAAAAAGCAGCAGTGAAGTGTGGTAAAGAGGGACCTTTTAAGAAAACCTGTACAGCTGCTGGGGTCACACGGAGAGGCACCATAAGGTATGCCATTCATGCTGTTAAGATCCCTGTGACTAGCAGCAATAATGCAAGTAACAGTGAGTCCCTCTCTGACTCAGACAGTAGCTCTTTGTCTCAGTCTGACACTGTTGCGTCTTGCGACGTATCATTACTTCCTCAACAAAGTGAAATGAGCGAGTCTGCTGACAATGAATCACGCAGTGCACTTGCAAATACATCCAGCACTGTTGGCAATGAAAAGGACATATCCATTGAATCCACCACTTCTGTGTTGGCCAGCAATGAAAATCCATCAGAGTCTTCTGCCCACTCTTCTAGCACCAAGGAGCACATCCCGGGTTCTGTTAGGACAGGTAAAAAGACGCAAACAGTCTTTAGCTATCTTCCTAGCACTCGAACAAAATCTGTCACATCTGAGGTGTGGAATTATTTCTCTGTCAGTAAAACTGATCCATGCAGAGCAATTTGTTCCCTGTGTAAACAGAGTGTAAGCCGTGGCAAAGTTGTGTCATGCCTTGGCACTACAGCTCTTAAATGCCATCTGAAAAAGCATTCAGTTTTGCTTGATCGTCCAAAACCCATGTCCTCCATCTTCCAGACCGCACATGAGAATGGTCAGGAGGAATCTGAAATGGATACTGAATTGTCTGAACTTGATGCAGACAGAACCACTGCCAGCCCTAGGATCATTGTTACCACCAATGCCAGCACCATTAGTACCAGTTGCACAACCAGTGATGGCACTGAATGTATAAGTCCTATTCCACCATCCCAGCGTCCATCTGCCCATCGAAGCCCGGTGTATAATAAACCAGCAGGGACATGTTGTAAACAGCTAACACTGTCTCAAGCATTTGAAAGGAAGAATACCTTTACTAAAAATCTTACAAAGACCCTTCATCTTAATCACAGAATTGGTGAACTGTTAGCTGGAGCCCTTCTCCCATACTCTTTGCTAGATCATGAGGATTTTAGGGAGCTCTTGAAACTAGCAGAGCCTCGTTACAAAGTTCCTCATTGAAGGTACTTTTCCTATGTTGAAATACCAAACATTTATCAGGCTTTAAAAGCGACAGTGATGCTTGCACTTAAAACTGCAGAGGGTGAGGTTATTCATGTCACAACAGATATGTGGACCAGCACTCAAAACATAGATTACATGTCCCTTACTGCTCATTGGGTCATGTTTTCTTGTGGTTCTTCAAAAACAAAGACACCCCAGAAGATGGCGCTGCTGCATATAAAGAAATTTGGGCAAAGTCATACAGCTGCAAACATCTTGCAGGAACTAAATGACCTCCTTGATGAATGGGTTTATTCTCATGGTCTAAAATGTGGCTTCATAGTAAGTGACAATGGAGCCAACATCTTTAAAGCAGTACAGGATGGAGGATTTATGCATGCTTCTTGCTTTGCACATTGCTTACATTTAATTGTCATGGGATTTCTCAGCAATGAAACACAAGTGGATGGTATGATTGCTGTTTGCAAAAAAATTGTGACTCACTTTCACATTCAACTAAGGCTATACTGACATTGTCCGAACTGCATAAAAACACAAGCTGCCCCAGCAAAAGCTGATTCAAAATGTTTCCACTCATTGGAACTCAACGCTTTATATGCTGCAGCGCCTCTTGGAGCAAAAGCAAGCTGTACATGAGTATTACTCCAGTTACATTATTGGAGATGGCATTATGCTGTCTGTGCTGCAGTGGAAATTAATGGAGACAGTGTGCTGCATCCTAGCTCCTTTTCAGACAGCTACAAGGGACATGTCTTCTGAAGGCGCATCTGTGAGTCAGGTTATCCCACTCATAATGCTGATTTCACATCATCTTAGTGTTCTAAATCTACAAATAGAAAAAGACAGATCTGAAGCTCAGACAACATGTCGCCTGTATCATGGGAATCTCGAAAAGAGAATGAGCGAGCGCTTCAAAAAAAATTAGTTGCAATGACAAAATCAAAACTCTACATCCTTGCAACTCTTTAGATCCCAGGTTCAAGGCTATACATCTTCCAAAACAGATGATATAGAGCAGTACAAATGTCTGTTGCTAGATGAGCTGCAGCACTCACAGGAGTCAAACACAGACACGCACAGTACCCTCAGGTTGTCATCACCACAACATGCAGGTTCATCTTCACAAAGGGATACAGAACTGGAAAAGTCACCAAACATTAACAGTAGTTGTTCCACAACTGCCACTTCTTCAACCCTTAGTAGCAAGCTAAATCTGTGGCAAAACCTTTCCCAAATTGCTGCCATACCAGCTTATGCTGATTCCTCTTCTGAGTGGTCTCTGTCCATCATGGTAGACAGTTACCTGCAAGAACTGCCTATTCCTATTGATGCATGCCCTTTTGAATACTGGAGATCAAAAAAAGTCGATTTGGACAAAGCTGTATGATGAAGCCTGTAAATATCTTGGTTGTCCTGAAACAAGTGTCTCTTCAGAACGCATGTTTAGTACAGCTGGCAATATTGTGACAGATACCGGAAATAGGTTGCTGCCAGAAAATGTACACACGTTAACTTTTATTAAAGTTAATAAGTCAAGATTTTCGTATCCCTACAAGAGTATACAAACTGATCCTGAAGTGATTGATGTTGTGGATGTTGATGGTGATGACAACTCAGATGGTTGTGGCTGGTAAATACTGTGTGGGACAGAGTCTCTCTGCACCAAAAATACAGGTTACTCACCTGTAAACAGGAGTTCTAGGAATGGTATATGTTGTTCATCCACACTGTCTGGCAGGTATCCTTGCCGCTTTAAATCTTGCCGGAAGGTCTTCAAGCTGGCTCCTCCCACCCACCCGGGTGGTAAACCTCAGCCCGCCCCATGACGCCAGATCTGCCCGCTGGAAGCTCACAGGGTTGCATCGAAGCCGAGGTTTAGGAAATGTAGGATGAACAACATATACCATTCCTAGAACTCCTGTTACAGGTGAGTAACCTGTATTTAGGGACATGGATATGTTGTTCATCCACACTGTCTGGCAGACTCATCAGTTCGCCGGGAGGAGGGAGGCAAGCACAACCCCTGCTTAGGAATAAAGACTGAGAACCGAGGCCCCAAACCAGCATCCCAGCGTGACTCAAGGTCGATGTGGTAATGGGTGATGAAGGTGTGTGCTGACTTCCAGGTAGCAGCCCTGCAGATATCCTGGATAGGGATGTCCCTGGAAGCAGCCACCGATGCAGCAGTATGGCGGGTAGAATGAGCTCTTATCCCTCTGGGAGGCTCCATGCCCGCCAACTTATAGCAGAGATCTATGCAGGAGGTGACCCACCTGCTTATCGTCCGCTTGGCTGCAGGTCTGCCAGGTGCGGCTTCAGCATAGGTGACAAACAGCTGGCGAACCTCTCCCCGGATTTCAGCCGTGCGCTCCTTATAATAAGCGAGTGCCCTTCTAGGGTCCAAAGTATGGAGCCTGTATTCGGCCTCCGAGGTGTGATTGGGGTAGAACACCGGCAGAGTCAACACCTGGTTAAGGTGAAACTCCGACACCACCTTCGGAAGGAATTTCGGGTGGGGGCGCAGGACAACCTTGTCCCTGTGGAAGACCAGGTAAGGAGACTCGATGCAGAGCGCCTGGAGCTCTCCCATCCTTCTGGCTGACGTGATAGCCACCAAGAAGGCGGTCTTCCACGACAGGTGAGAGAGTTCACACCTGTGCATTGGTTCGAATGGCTTGCCCATGAGCTTTGCCAGTACCAGCAGTAAATCCCACGGAGGTGGAGGTTCTGCATCGGAGGAATGTGATCAAGGCCTTGAAAAGCGCCAGACCACCTTCTCCCGCGCCACCGACTGCCCCTCGCCCGCGCCTGGTAGCAGAGATGGCTGCCAGTGACCCTTAGGGTCGCCGACGAAGCCCTTGATGAGAAAGGGATCATAAATAGTCCAAGATGCTTGCCAAGGAACAGGAGGAAGGGTCCAACTCCTTGCCCTGACACCAAATGGAAAACCTCTTCCATTTGAAGGCATAGCATTTCCTGGTTGACTCTTTACGGACGCCTCAACTACATTGAGGACCTCGTCGAAAGACCCAAGGCCTGGAACCCTAGCCGCCAGGAACCAGGCAGTCAGGTGCAGGGATTGAAGGTCCGGATGGAACACCTTCCCTGATTGACTGAGAGCAGGTCCGGGAGCTGGAAGCTGCCTGGGAACCTGGAGCTGAGGCTGAGGAGATTGGGTACCAGAATGGCAGGGCCAGTCTGGGGCTACCAGAATCATCTGCGCCTTGTCCCTCCTTGCTTTGAGAAGCACCTTGTATCAAGGGAAATGGGGAAGGCATAGAAGAGGCCCGGGGTCCACGGCCTCGAGAAGGCATCCCCCTGCAGCAAGCCTTGCTGAGGGGGCGGGCATGGAACAGCCTCAGCTTCGCGTTCTCCCTGGAGGCAAACAGGTCCACCTGAGGTGTGCCCCAATGGGAGAACAGATCTTGTACTACCTCCGCAGGAGAGACCACTTGTGGGATGCAGCCCTTATCCGGCTTAGGGCATCGGCCAGGTGTTAGGAGGCTCCTGCCACATGAATGGCTAGGAGATCCTCCAGCTTCGCAGACGCAGTGACCAAATGCGAGAGCTTCGCACAGAAGCATGGAGAGCTGGCCCCGCCTCGGGCGGTTTAGATAGTACATGGTTGTGGTATTGTCCGCCTGACTCGGACCACTTGACCCCGGAGAAACGGAGCAAAGGCGGTGAGAGCTAGGTGGACCGCCGAGCTCCAGCAGGTTGATGTGGCATCGACTTGTGGGGACCAGAGGCCGGGCGCCCGTGTTCCCCAGATGGGCACCCCAACCCATCAGAGAGGCATCGGTCGATAGAGAGACCGCGCTCGGGCGGACAAACGGGATGCCTCCTGCAGATGAACTGAACGGTCCACCACCGGAGAGCATTCCACATCCCTGGTCACTGCCACTAGCTGGTCCAATGGATCGCAGCGTAGACCACTGGCTGGCCAGCCTCACTGAAGAGGGCATGTGCCAGCGTGCTCAATGGACCATGCTGGTGCAGGCCGCCATGAGACCCAGGAGGCGAGGAAGTCCCGGCAGGGCACGATTGCCCAACCAGAAATGATTAGGCAAAGGAGGAAAGAACCTCGGCCCTGTCCGCCGGGCAGCCGTGCTCTGGCTCAAGAGATCGAGCTCTGCCCCGATGAAAAGAATCACCTGCTTCGCTCGAGTTCGACCTGGCCTCATTGATGAGAAGGCCGATTTGAGAGCAAAACCTGGAGGCCAGATCTCTGACCGCCCACCTCCTGTCTGAGGGGCTGCTATCAGCCAATCGTCCAGGTAAGGGTACACCCGACCCCGCCTCGCAGGAAAGCTGTCACCACTGCTATGAATTTGGTGAAGACCCTGGAGCTGGAGACAGGCCAAGGGCATGGCTCGAACTGAAAGGGATCCCTCCGCCGAAGCGGAAGGAATCTCTGATGTGACGGACGGATAGGACGGAAAGAACCCGGCCCTGCAGGTCCAGAGAGCAGAACCACACGCCGGGTTCCAGGGATGGTATTATCTGAGCCAGAGTGACCATCCTGAAGGTTCGAGACCTTAGGAACTTGTTTAGTCAGTAGTCGAGAATGGGCGCCAGCCTCGTCTGGGTTTTTGGAACCAGGAAGTACCTGACACAAACCCCTGGTTCGAAGGAGGGTCCGCCACCTCCTGATCACCTCCTTTTGGAGGAGGAGAACGATGTCGGCTTGGCGAGCCGACAGTGAGGCTGCGGATCCCGATGCCCCCCGAGGTGCGACGGCTCTGAAGGGCGGGGCCTGCTTGAATTCCAAGGGCAGGCCTTTTCCCACCACCTCCAACACCCACCTGTCCGTGGTAATAACGGACCAGGTGGAAAAGGAAGTGATGGAGCTGCCTCAATGGGGAACCCGGGTGAGGTGACGGGGTTGGGGCGGCACCCCTCAGCCCGCCACTGGCAGGCTTGGAGGAGGACCGCCGAGGGACTCCTGGGCCTTACCTCCTGCTTCCTGTTGGAGAAAGCCCCGGGCTTGGGTTTGGGATGCCAAGCCCGAGCCTGCTGGCCCTGACGTTGCTGGGCCGGACGTGCCGCGGGCGCAGAGGGACGAAAGGGCTTAGGCTGTGGTTTGCGGCCTTTGTCTTTCTGAGCGGATGAGACTGAGTCCAAGGTAGCATTGGACTTCTCGATCCTCTGCAGGTGACCTTCCATCCCAGGGCCGAAGAGGTCGGTCCCCAAGAAGGGGACATCCGCCAACTTGTGCTGGGTATCCGAAGTGAAGGTGGATATCCTCAGCCAAGCCCGACGACACATAGCCACTGCGGCCGCCACAGACCTGGCACATGAGTCCCCAATGTCCAAAGCAGTCTGAAGCTGCTGTTTGGCCACTGCCCTGCCCTGGTCCGCACCTGCCTAACCGTGGTCTGCAGGTCCGCGGAAGATGAGGAACTACCGGCCCAGGAGCCCAACAGGGCATGAGAGAAATAAAGCCATGAGGACGGCCGCCAACTGGCCTGGCGAAGGCCGAGGAGGACGCATGTAGGACTTTTCGCCTCCGCATAGTCCAATTTCTGACCTTGTCGGGAGGTTTGTCCACATCCCTAGCTGCCTCTGGCACGCCGAAAACGCTGTTGGTAACTAACCCTCGCCGAGGGGTGTTCCGAAAAACCGGACAAGGAACCGGTAGGGACCGCATACTTCCTGGCCATCCTGGCCGAAGGCGCAGGGCAGGAAGCAGGGCGCTGCCAGAGCTCCAAGGCCGGGCCCACTATGGCCTCGGCCACCGGAAAGGCCTCCGTAGGGGAATCCCCTCGGTCCAGAATCTCCGTGAGGGGATACCTGGCCCGCTTAGAAACAGGTTCGAGCTTCATCCTGGTGGACTCCGAGATGAGCCGAAGCAATCCCAGGAAGGACGAAGGGCTATCGTCCACCGACTGTCCTCCTGAGGACTCCAAGTCCATTCGCTTGGAGAAAAGGGAGGAATCGTCTTCAGACTTGGAAGAGTCCTCAAAGAGCTGCCTCGGGCCTGAGCCACCCTCCACCTGCCAAGGTCGATTGGGAGTGAGGGTGACAGACAGCCTATGGGGCAGTCCCTGAGCCGACCGAGAATTCTTGGTCAGAGCCCCAACTAACGGCTATGGAGGCGGAGGTTCCACCGGAATCGGTGGGGCAGCTGGTTTTGGCCAAACAACCGGCCTGAGAACAGGCTCCTCGGATAAAACGAGGGGTTGTTTCGGCTGCTCCGGTGACAGCCACGTAATGGCCGGGGAAAGCGACGGCGTCGGCTTGTTCCCAGTCAGAAGGAGCTGTTGCCACATGAGGTCCTCATATCGTCGATGCAACTTACGTCGAAGCCTCCCCTCGTCCGAGGGGGAGGAAGAGGATGAGCGGCGGCGCCGCTTGCCGCGGTGCCGAGACCGAGACCGCTTATGACGGCGGGATCGGCTGGACCACGAAGAAGTCCGAGACCGAGAACCTCGGTTTTCCCGAGGACGGTGCGGGAGGTGTCGGGGAACCGCACTCCTCGGTTCGGAGGGTTCAACCGGCCCGGAACCGGAGGCACAGACAAGCCAACGGGTCCTCAACTCCCACCGGGGAACCGAGAGGATTTCGGCTTCGGTGCTTCTCCCTGCCGACAACCCATCCAACGGGTCGAGAAAATTCCACCGCTGCCGACGGGAGTCTCGGGTCAACTGGCCTGACGGGACACCGTGAGATCAGTGGTCGAAGCCGAGCGGTCGACAACCCGGGAGAGGGATCTTCCCACTCCCAAAAGCGCCGACGGCTGGACCCTTGTCTCTCTTTTTGGACCGAGAAAACGGTCCGCAGAAGTTGGTCCTCACCTTTAGTAGAGAGTCAGACAAAGTTCCTTAAAAGAAGCTGAATAAGAGGCACCGAGAGAGAGCGGGACAAATGCCACAGCTGAGGTAGAAGCGCCCGCGCCTACCTCTCTTCAAGGGCCATCATCTGCTCGAGCTGGATCCACAACTCCGCCGCCGCCGAAACCGCCCGACCGGGCTTCTTTGACTTCACACCGGAGGAAAACGCGCCGGGATGCCCCAGTTGTAAACGGGCAGCATGGCTCCGAGGACGGAGTCGAAAAGGAAGAGCACAGGTCGCAGGCCCGCGGTCGTGCTCCAGGCCCAGACAGTAGACGCACGTGGAGGCGGATCCGTCTGACATCTTCTGCCCGCAAGGGCATCTCCGAAACCGGAGTCGATTTGTCCATCGCAGCCACTGAGGGAGAGAAGACCAAAGTCTTTAAGCAAAACTTTAAATTCAAAAATCAAGAATTAGGAACCAGTCTTATACGCAGAGTGTTAAGGAGGGAACCTGAGCTTCCAAGCGTAAGGAAGATTCTGGCGCATGGGGCGGAGCCGAGAGTTTTACAACCCGGGTGGGTGGGAGGAGCCAGCTTGAAGACCTTCCGGCAAGATTTAAAGCGGCAAGGATACCTGCCAGACAGTGTGGATGAACAACATATCCATGTCCCTAGAAAGGAAACTTTTACAGACTGTGATGACTTTGGTTGTCTCTCTCCTTTCTCGATCTACTACCTTGGACTATATACCCCCCAAAACTTTCACCATTTCATGGCAAACTGCTTTGTAGCTAGGGTCTAAAGTCAACAAGTTTTATATACAGGGCAATTTAACATCAGTGGGAACAGGCCCAAATTTGGCATAAAAGGGACACTGTCATGTCAATCATTTCTGTATCATATTATTTATAGTTAAAGTGCAAACATATATTTTAGGATTTACCTTCTGTGACTTTGTGGTGCATCAGTATGGGCTGGGACCGGGGGCGGTCTATTTTTCAATTTTAAAGAGGACAAAACAATGAGTTCTAATTGGCAGCTGTTTATTATATTTTCAATTACAGAAATGTTAGCCATAAACCAAAAGAAAAAATTACTCACCTTAGTAATGTTGTTTCTTCTAATGGAGTCTTGCTATATTATGACATATGCAGTTTGTCCCAGCCTTAGAACTGCTCCGGAGGTGAAAGAGTTAACTTTCCATGCCAGGCATGGAATCTTGAGCGCGAGCTCGGTTGAAAACCCTGTCTGTTGTTCTTCAAACTCAAACTGTCAGATCTTTACGAGCAAAACTCATTAAGATTCTGTGTGGAAGCTGTAAACCTACACTAGCCAACTGGCTACTAAAATATTAACACATTTTTTGGTCCCAGAACAAAGACTCAAGTCAGGGGATCCAAAAAATAAAATAAAATACAACACCCAAACACCCCCAAAAAGGAGGGGTGAAAAACACAAGGTGGGCATCACTAAGTGCCAACACTGCACTGCCCACCCACATCCCAAGAGCAGAGGTTCTGAGAGGGGCAGGATGGGGAGGTCATAATATAGCAAGACTCATTAGAAGAAACAACATTACTAAGGTGAGTAATTTTTCTTCAAACAACATGAAGTCTTGCTATATTATGACATATGCAGACTACACATCAGTACCTCCATGGAGGAGGGACAGAACCTACTTAGGAATAGGCTCTGAGCTCATAGTTAGAAGAACCAAGCATCACTCCTAGCCTGGATGTCCAGGAGTAATGCTTGGTGAAAGTGTACTGTTTCCAGGTAGCTGCTTGACATATCTGTAAGATAGGGATGTCCCTGGCCGCAGCTAGGACACAGCTGTACCTCTGGTAGAGTGAGCCCTCAGGCCTGAAGGGGGAACCTTACCCAGTTTTTGATAACAAAATTGGATACAAGAGACAATCCACCTAGCAATGGATCTTTTAGTGGCAGGTTTCCCTTTACCAACCTCACCATAAGTGAGGAACAGTTGGAGGGAGTCAAACCTGAGACCCTTGGTACGCTCTATGTAGTAACTAAGGGCTCTCTTTACATCTAAACTGTGCAGCCTCCTCTTGCCAGAGGAGGAATGGTCAGTGAAGTACACTGGAAGAGATACAGATTGATTAAGGTGGAAATCTGAAACCACCTTAGGCAAGAACTTGCTGTTAGTCCTGAGGACTACCTTATCTCTGTGAAAGGAGATAAAATCAGGCTCCACTGACAAAGCTTGTAATTCACTTATGCGCCTGGCAGAAGTGATGGCTACTAGAAACACAGTTTTCCAAGTCAAGTACTTAAGCTCTGCTGAAGACAAAGGCTCAAAGGGGGGCTGCATTAGCTGAGCAATGCAAACATTAAGATCCCAGGCAGGAGCAGGGTCCCTGAATGGAGGGTTGGTGTGAAGCAATCCCTTGAAAAACTTGGAGAATACAGGGTGAGCAGAAAGAGAAGAGGGCTTTCCTGCTGAAACAAAAGCAGAGACAGCTGCCAAATGCACTTTCAGGGTAGCTGGCCTCAGCCCCAAAGTATTTAGATGGACCATATAATCCAGGACTGTGGGGAAATATGCTTCCCAGAGCCCCATATGGAAAACCTTTTCCATTTAGAATTATAAGTAGCCCTGGTGGAAGGCTTCCTAGAAGCTTTCAAGATATCGAGTACACCTTGAGAAAGGTGTAGGTCAGCAAACTCTAACTCTTCAAGAGCCAGGCCTTGAGGTTGAGGGACTTGAGATTCGGATACCAAACTCTCCCTGGGCACAGGTTAACAGATTGTGATTCCTGGGAAGATACAGGGGAAGGTGGACTGCTAAGGACAGAAGGAGGGATACCAGGGCTGTCTGGCCCAATCTGGAGCAATCAGAATCATCTTGCAAGGTTGAGATCTGATTTTGACTAGCACCTTGAACGAGAGAGGGAAGGGGGGAAAGGAAGGCATAGAGGAACCTCCCTTCCCAGTCGAGAAGGAAGGCATCCCGAGGGACTGAGCCCAACACTGGGGGCCTGCAACAAAAAAGTGGAAGTTGGTGATTGTCTGGGGCTGCAAAAAGATCTATCTGAGGGGTGCCCCACCTGGCAAATACTAACTCCAGTACTAGGGGATCCAGTGACCATTCGTGATGGCCCTGGGAAATCCTGCTGAGAGCATCTGCCAGGACATTGTCCTTGCCTGGGAGATGAACTGCCGTGAGGAAGTGTTCAGGAATAAGCCAGAGACCACAACTTATTGCCTCGGTGCACAAGGTCAAGACCAAGTGCCCCTTGCTTGTTGATGTACCACATTGTAGTTGTGTTGTCTGTTCTGACCTGTACCACTTTGTTCTGAACAGATGCAGAAAAAACCTGAAGTGCTAGAAAAACAGCTCTGAGTTCCAACAGATTGATGTGGAGCAGAGATTCCCGAGGGGACCACAATCCCTGGGTGGTGAGGTCGCCCATGTGAGCTCCCCATCCCAAGAGGGACGCATCTGTAGTAAGGGTCAAGGAGTGAGATTGAGGGATGAAAGGAACCCCCTGTCTCAGACTGCTCTGCTCCTGCCACCACTGCAGGGCCTGGATCAGGGTTCGAGTTACTGGGATCAATTTGGTTAGAGGATCTCTCCTTTGAGACCAGAAGGCTCTCAAATGGAACTGAATGTCCCTCATCTGAAATCTTGCTCCTTGCACTACAGCTGTGGAAGCAGCCATGTGCCCTAGGAGCTGTAGAAAGTGCCTTGCTGGTCGAGAGACCTGCAGAGTGAAGGAGGAGGCCAGAGCCACCAGGGTCTTTACTCTTTCTAGAGGAAGGAAGGCTCTGGCCTGCTTGTGTCCAGTTCTGCGCCTATGAAGGTGAGTAGCTGAACAGGCTCTAGAACTGACTTTGGAAGATTGAGAAGAAAACCTAGAGATGTAAGCAGCTGCTGGGTAACCTGAAGGTGTAATTTGACTTGGTCTGGAGACTGACCCACTATGAGCCAGTCGTCCAGGTAAGGAAAGATGGCAATCTTGCCTTCTTAAGTGAGCAACTGCTACTGCCAGGCATTTTGTGAATACCCTTGGGGCAGAGGTGAGGCCGAAGGGCATTGCTCTGAACTGGTAATGGCCTGAGGGCAGTTCGAATCTGAGGTACTTTCAGTGGGAGCTTCTGATGAGAACATGGAAGTAGGCATCCTTGAGGTCCAGGGACGCTAGCCAGTCCCCTGGCCTTAGGGAGGGTAAAATAATTCTCAGAGTCACCATTTTGAATTTTGGTTTTAAAAGGTGCTTGTTTAGGTATCTGAGATCCAGGAAGGGCCGCCATTCTCCTGTCTTTTTTGGAGTAAGGAAGTACCAGGAGTACAGTCCTTTGCCCTGGTGTAGGGGAGGAACCCTTTCTACAGCTCTGAGAGCAAGGAGGGTTGAGACTTCTGTTTCCAAAGCGAGAGCCTCTAATGGATTTGCAGGTGGAAAGGATCTGGTTCTCATCTTTGGAAATTTTTTGAAGCTGAGAACCAGTCCCTGGCTTACTACTTCCAGGACCCACTTGTCTGATGTTAAAGACTCCCAGTCCTGGACGAAGTAAGCCAGCCTGCCCCCTACAGGTAATGGAGAATTGGCCCTGGGCATCCCATCAGGGTGCCTGTTTGGCAGGGGCTTTAGGCTGAGGGGTGGGAGCAGGCCTGCTCTAACCCGTCTGCCTCTCCCTCTGAAGAACCCCTCTGGGCACAAGCTGAAGAGGAGGCCTGGCTTGGTAAAAGGCCTGTGAAAAGGCCTGCCCCTGCCCCTGGATGCTGCCTCTGAGGAGTGGCTTGCCTCCTTGGCCTGTGCACTCCTATAAGTGGTCCTATACTCATCCATTTTCTTCATGTAATTCTCTGTCTGCTCCCCAAACAGAGAATTACCCATAACAGGAAAATCCATGGCCTTAGCCTGAGTATCCTGAGACAGGCTAGTACACCTGAGCCAAGCCATTCTGCGAAAAGCCACAGATGTAGCCATGACTCTTGAAGATACATCATTAGAGTCTACTGCAGCATGGAATTGCACCTTGGATGCCTCAATACCATCAGCAGTCACCTGCTCCAGCTCCTTTGGTAAGCTGGCCAGGGACCTGTTTCGCTAAAGCCATAACAGTATCCCATCTGGATTTCTGGTATCCTGCAACATAGGCCATATAATTTGCCTGTCTGAGTCCCAAGGATGCTGCCATGTATTGTTTCTTTGCCATGGCATCAATCCTCCTGGAGTCCTTGTCAGGGGGGTGTGAAGCCAAGGGAATATTTGCCTTATCACAGGCTGCAGCCTGCACTACCCCAACATGGCTGCACTGTTGTGAAAGGAACTCTATATCAGAGCCTGACAATGTGTACCTCTTGTCCATCTTTTTATCCACAGGAGGTATAGTGTTAGGAGCTTTTAAAATTTTTATTGTCTGTTTCCTAAAAGATTTATGTAAAGGAATAGACAATCTCCTGGACTCTGGGATATCCATCATTTCCACATAGTCAGGCTCCTCCTGTTCATCCACAGCTTCTTCCAAAGGGAGCAGGAGGGTTTCCGCAACTTTTTTATAAAACATAAAATGAGAAGGGGACTCAGAAAGCCTAGGGGGAGACACTCCTGAAGGTCTGTCTGGGGAGATGTCCGGTCCTATGGGCACATCCAGACTTTCAAAATCACATTCACTCTCTTCATAACTCCTCCCCTCCTCCGGTTCATAAAATTCTCTATATCATATTCTTGAACCGTGGAACCGACCGAACCGACTGCCATTTGATGGTGCCGTTCGGTCGAACCGGGAAAGCGACTGGACAATTTGGATCGCTTACTATCTCTGCAGCGGTTGGAGAAGGAAATTTTGGCCCACACCTGCTGATTTTCTAGTCCTCTTTGCTGGAACTGGCTCTTGAGTCAGCTCTTCGTTGCCTGAGGAAGTCTCGCCCTGGTCAGAGGGCACTCCTCCGGTTGGCACCGAACTGGGCTGGCCATCCGGGTCAGTGGACTTTTTGGCCTCTCGTTCCCTGAGCCTACCAACTCTCTTATCCAGGGTAGCTGCAGGGAAATTCTTGCAAATCTGGCAGTCTGCATTGAGGTGGTCAAACCCCAGACAATAAACACATGTAGTGTGTGCGTCAGCCTTGGCAAAGGCTTCCCCACAGACACTACAGTGCTGAAACTCAGTGGGCCCGGTTTTTCTTTTGGGTTTCTCAGACATAATGCCAGCCTAACCAAAACTTGCCCTTTACGGCAAATCGCCAAGCAAGACACCCTTATCGTTCCCAACCATGTCATCGGTCGGGAAAACGTATGAAATCCGCTTTTTTAGAACCGATAAAACCGGAACCGCACTTAAATGCAATTTAATAAAGTTTAACAACAACCTGATCGGTTCAAACCAAACTGATAATAACGCTTGCAAGTTCCACACAGAGAAAATGTAAAACCTATCTATTACTTACGATACCACAGACAGAGCTTGAACCGACCGTTATGTTAAATAAGACAAATGCGTTTAAAAACCGAGAAATTACACTTTTAACCGACAAAATGAACCGAGCAGAAGGAGAAATCTCCGAGGACTGTTCAGTGAGGCGGAGTAAAGAATCTGACAGTTTGAGTTTGAAGAACAACAGACAGAGTTTTCAACCGAGCTCGCACTCAAGATTCCATGCCTGGCATGGAAAGTTAACTCTTTCACCTCCGGAGCAGTTCTAAGGCTGGGACAAACTGCATATGTCATAATATAGCAAGACTTCATGTTGTTTGAATGATCCATATGTAACTTATCTTACTGAATAAAAAATTATGGGAAAAACTGCATTTTGTATTGTTATGTTTCAGTGGGCAGCATCCTGTTACAAGTCTATTCCGGGAAACAGAGTCATCTGGAGTCTTACCTATGTCACAGTTGAGCACATATTCTGTAAGCATAGGTCTCATACCACAACAGCTCGTGTTTAACATTCTGTTGTACACAGACCATGGCATAATAGCAACAACTCTCAAATTACTGGTTGCATGAAGAGGACTGTACAGAATGTTGTCCATAAGAAGAAAGCAATTGAAAAGACAGGTTTTTCACATAAGTGTTGTTTATTAAGGAACAGTTAGGTATGGCTCATTTGGAGGCAAGAGTTTCATTTTTCTTGAGTAAGCATGTGGTAGTTTTAACATTTGAGAAGGGAAGGAGGGTAGAATGGGTGCTGGAGGGTGGGAAAGGGCTGGACGTTGGTTTAACATGGATGCAAGAGGGAGAAAGATGGCATGGATGCTAGTACATGGGTGATGGTTGAGGGACTGGGTTTTAACATAGGTGAGGGACAGAGAAGGGTGACATGAATGGTAGTTCATGACTAAGTGTGGGGGTAGTTTAAACATTTGGGTGAGGGATTAGGGTAGAATACATGCTTGAGGGGGGTGAGGGCTGTGGGTTGGTTTTAACATGGGTGTATGGGTGGTATGGGTGCTACTGCACAGATGAGGGTGGTGGAAGAAAAGTGGAATGGGTGATGGGGTGAAAGGTGGGTGTTGTTTTAGTCCTTTCGTTTACAGACTCGTGATCGGCTGGGGATGGTGAGGAAAAAGATGACAGACCGATGGTATGGGAGGGTTGTACTGATTGCCCACTGTGGAACCTACCATAGATATAATATATATATTTTTTTATTATTAAATACATTGCAAACTGCTGCCACCTAGCACAGTTGTCCTGTCCCCTTTGAAAAAAGAATAAAGGAATCAGAAATAAAAGAAAATCTGCATCAGCAGTTTTCACAGAATGTGACCTATCATAAAGTGTTTTTGCTTTACAAAAAGTGATAATTTGATACATAATGGGGTTGACAGACACTGTCCCTTAAACATCACATGCCAATTGCTGCAGCTACATTAAATGTTCCTTAAGTTAGTATGTGGTGAGGAAACCACTTTTTTTTTTTGAACTTTCAATCTTTATTGAGATTACTATTAGAAGGGATTCATACAAAAAGGGAAAAAGAAAGGAGGGGTCAAGATATTTACAACAAGGGGGAAGGGAAGAATATACAAGGGGAATAAGGTTGAAAGAGTAATTAATATGCACATACATCAAGGTAAAACATACATTTCCTAGTTCATAATGAAGGCTGTGGGTCATCAGTAGATCATAACTCATCAAGTTATAGACAAAAAAGGATAGACAATGCTGGAAAAGAAAAGCCAGAAGGGACTACCACCTCTGCCAGCACAGGCTAGGGTACAAAATCTGGTCTTAAAGGCATAATATACAGAACCCATTTCCTCCAAAGGGCTTCAAATATTTGCTGCGTTTTGTTAATCAGGGCCGTAAGTCTCTCCAATTTATATAAATCCATCATCAGAAGATGCATAAGTCCAGGGAAGGAGGCTGGGAGGAGGACCATTTCTTAGTGATGGCTTTTTTTGCTGCTAAAAAGGACAAATTTAGAATTTTTTTTGTATAGGTATCAGATATTTCTGGAGGGAGGAGACCAAATAGAAAAACTTGGACGTTTAAGTGTAAGTTTGGAGATACCACCTGTTGAAGAGCCCCTTCCAGTTATAGAAAAAAGGGCTGGAGGATGGGACAAGACCAGAAAATGTGAGCCAGATTGGCAGATGAGCAACCACATTGTCTCCAACATTCAGCTTTAGATTGCTTTAAATATTTCTAGGTTTGTACAGGAGCTAAGAAAAATCTAACCCCAAGTTTCCATGCAAAGTCCTTCCAGATCCCCAAACTCACCCCCTTATACATATTCCTTAGATATCTGTCCCAGTCTAAGGAGGGCAGTTTCATTGTCAGGTCTCTTTCCCAAGCCAGCCTCACCGCTTCCAGGGAATGGATTTGGGTCAAAGAAAGGGCCTTATATAAAGTAGATATTAAGTTGGGAGGAATCGCCTTCCCCTCCACTGCGGCAACCAGATAAAGCAGTAAACTAGGAGGGGAAGTATCCTCCCAGGGTAGTTTCCCCAATGTGTTTTATGAAATTCCTGGTCTGGAAATATCTAAATCTATCATTATGAGCGATATTATATTTCTGAGTTAACTGTGTAAAGGACAGAATCCTGCCTCCAGGGGAGAAATAATATACCAGATGCAGGTCCTTCCTGAGCCACCCAAGGAATCCCCCATCCATCCTACCAGGGAGAAAAGCATCTAAATATGGAAGAGAGAATAGGGCAGGTCTCCAGGGTTTGAAGGTTTTAGTTGTCAGGATCTTTTGCCAGCAAATAAGTATTGTCTGAGTGTGAGGGTTAGATACAGATTTTATCTTGAGCCTGGGAGGGAAAGATAGTAAGATGTCAAATAGATCATTGGGCCTCAACTCCTGTAATTCCACCTCCTTCCATCGAGATATGTAAGATTTATCCAGCCAGTAAAGCGGAATCCTAAGTTGGCACGCCTGATAATATAATTTAAAATTTGGAAGGGACAGGCCCCCTGCCTGTCTAGAAAGTTGAAGAGTTGCCAGCTTAATCCGGGGTTTGTGATTTGCCCAGATAAATGCCGAAATTCTTTTTTGTTGGGACCTGAAAAAGGTATCTGGGATTGGTACCGGCAAGGTTTGAGCTAGGTATAAAAAACGAGGGAGGATTACCATTCTGATAGATTCTATACGTTGGCTGAGTGATAATGGAAGGACCCGCTATCTCTCAAGGTCGGAGGAGGTCTTAAGTAGGAAAGGGGTATAGTTCAACCTGAAAAGATCACCCCCTTGAGGGCACAAGTGAACTCCCAGGTATTTAATATTATCCAAGTGCCACCTAAAGCTAAATGTTTGTTTCAAATTTTCGTGGGGAACAAAATTATATGACAAAACTTCAGTTTTGGTTTCATTAATTCTATACCCAGAGATCTCTCCAAACCTTTTCAGAATAGTCCAAAGGTGGGGAAGGGCGGACTCAGGGTCTGTAAGGTACACCAGGAGGTCGTCCGCATATAAGGCCAATTTGTGTTCCTGGTGTAGATCCTCTATCCCAGTGACTTCAGATATCTGTCTCAGGGTCTGTGCTAGTGGTTCGAGATATAATGCTAATAGTAAAGGGGAAAGGGGACACCCCTGTCTAGTACCTCTAGAAAGGGAGATTGGGCAGGAGAAGGACCCATTAGTACGAATGTAAGCCCTGGGGTGGGAGTACATAATTATCAGGACGTTAACAATTAACTGAGGGATTCCTACCTTCCTGAGCACCTCCCACAGATAGGGCCACTCGACTCGATCAAACGCCTTCTCGGCATCAAGAGAAAGCAGGAGAAAACTGGTGCCAGAGGACTTCACCCTCTGCAGCAGGTGTAAGGTTCTTTTAATATTATCTTGGGATTGGCGGCCTGGGACAAAGCCAGTTTGGTCCAGGTCTATTATTTTGGGTAAAAAAGTTTGGAATCTTTTGGCCAATATTGAAGCAAAAATCTTATAATCAAGGTTGAGGACCGAGATGGGTCTGTAGGAGGAGCAGGAGGTTTTATCTTTACCTGGCTTCAAAATGCTAGATATGTACGCGTATCTCCAGGAGTCTGGAGTGGGATCCCCCATTTGTATGGCCGTACAGGTTTCTAGCAGGGTAGGAAGCAATTCTGCTCCAAAAGTCTTATAGAAATCCCCAGTATAACCATCAGGGCCAGGGCTCTTGTTAGCCTTAAGAGCTGCAAGTGCCTGTTCTAATTCTTCCTTAGTAATTGGGCTTTCCAGGAGAAATTGGTGGGATTGGGATATCTTTGGCAGTTTAAGTGCCCCCAAAAAGGCTTCAATTGCCTGAAGGTTAGTTACTTGTTCAGAACGATAAAGATAGATGTAGTATTTACAGAAGGCCTGTTCAACTTCAGAAGGGGACGTGACAAGTTTCTTTGAGACAGGGTCCCTTATTTGGTTTATATTAGATCTGGCTTTATGTTGTCTAAGTCTATGCGCAAGTAGACGAGTAGCTCTGGGGCCTCCCTCGTAATATTTCTGTTTAAGTAGCTGCAAGGCCTGCTCAGTTCGTATATCAAGAATCCCTTGAATCTGTTGTTTAGTAGCTAATATTAAGGGGTAAACCCCTACGTCACCAGCTGCATGTAAAGAAAGAAGATTTTGCAGCTGGGTTTGTAGATTATCTAGACGAACCTGCTGCTGTTTTTTGTTATAGGCAGCATATTTAATTATTTCTCCTCTCAGAACCACCTTAAGGGTATCCCACAATATTCCCTTCTTGATGTCCTGACCCTGATAGTCTTTCAAAATCTGCTTTATTTTATGCCTCACAAACTCAATAAAATCTTTTTTATTAAGTAAAAAATTATTGAATTTCCAAAGGGTATTTGTCCTATCCTTATTCCAGAGAATATTTAGTGTTATAATAGAATGGTCTGACAGGACCGTTGGAGTATGAGTACAGCTCTACATTTTGTGTAAATGCTCTTTAGAAACATGTATGAAGTCAATACGAGTATACACTTTATGGGGGGCTGAGTAATGCGTGTATTCCCTCTTGTCAGGATGAAGATTCCGCCAGACGTCTACCCAATGTGCCTCTGAGAGGTATCTCTGTACCATCCGATGGGCGGGTGACTTCTTAAAGGGTCTTCTGGCAGAGGTATCTAAGGAGGAGGATGTGAGATTGTTGTCCCCTCCCAATACCAAAACCCCTCTGCTTTTATCTAAAATTTTCTGAAAAAGTTGTTTCCTGACTGCAGGGCCTTCCCCTGGGGGAACATATAAAGAGGCTAAAGTGAGCTCCTGGTTATTCGCCTTGCCCACTGCAATGGCAAGGCGACCTTCAGGGTCAGAGTAGGAAGTTGTTAACTGAAAGGGGATATCCTTAGGAACCAATATGGCATTTCCTCTCCTCTTACTTTTACCATACACAGAGGCTACAACCAAAGAAAACCCAAATTTGGTAAGCTTCTGATGTTCTAATCTGTTTAAATGAGTTTCTTGTACTAAAAGGAAGGAGGGTTTTAACCTTTTAAGAGAGGATATCACCTTATACCTTTTGACAGGGTTGTTCAGACCATTGACATTATGAGAACAAACCTTAATTAAGGGGGCCCTATTTGTCATAGTGTCACATAGTTGCAAACCACAGCTGTAATTTACCACCACTATCGTGGGCTAATCTAAAAGAACACCCTCTGTGAATCCAAGAAAATAGCCTTTTACTACTGTGACCCTGTGTAAGGCTCAATACCAACATAGGAAATAGGATTGGGAATATTAAAATCTTTATGGGACGTTTAAATTCCCAACCGCCTTGTAGCATGTGCATAAGACATGAAAGAAAATAAAATTTAACCAGAGAAGACCAAAATATGGTCAACCTATTTACAATTGTACTTCCAACGGTGGAGGGTAAAAAAATTGCCCCTCCAAGAAAAAGGGACCCAAAGGACCCTTTGAGAGGAAATGTGACCCTATGAAGAGTCAGGCCTCTCCAGCCCCTAAACATCTCAAGGCTCATAAAAAGTGACGAATATCCATCGAGAAAAGCCATCAGGAGCCTTGCCAGGAGGGCGACCTGAAGGCATAGCCTGAATAGGCGTAATCGGGCTCGCTGCATAGGAGTAACGAGATAACTAGCAGCACCCGCAGCCTGCACCATAGCATATATAATATAGGCACTCTCATATTGTTTTCTGAGATTCCAGAGCCATATAAAATTAACAGAGAGACCACCTACTGTACAGACTAAAATAAGTAACCCCAGGACAGTCTGTTATTAAATTAAGCCATAAGTCCTGAAAAAGAAAGGGAAACAAGTAAAAAGAATAAGCAGCAGACTCAGGAAAGTCCTTAATTTACTGTGGCTTAGTAGTAGAAGATGCCGCCTGGGGAGGTGCAGACTCAGTAGAAATTCAGAAGTGACAGATGAGGCAAACTAAGTTCAAGTATCCGCTGAAGGGGGATCAGCTTCCAAGACGTCCTTCCGGGAAGGCCTGGATCCGATATATTGCTTAAGTTCCTGAAGGGAGCGAAATCTTCTCTTCTTGCTTGTGTCTCTGCGAATGTCCGCATGATCCTGCCAGGAAGAACGGGGGGGACGTTTTTGCTGTTGCACCGAACCGGTCGTCTGGAAATTCCATCCACGTTTCTTTAGTTCCGGTGTAATTTCCTCCGGAGAAGAATAAGTGAAGATACCTGAATCCCAAAAGACCCGTAGCTTAGCTGGGTAAGGAGTCTGAAATTTAACAGCTTTTTCTCGCAATAGTTTCAGGATAGGAGCAAACGCCATTCTCCTTCTCAGGATGTCAGAGGGATAATCATTGTCAAAAAATAGCCTGGATGAGTTATATGAGACAGTTTTTAAGGCCCAAGCTGTTCTGAGAATTTGTTCTTTATCCCTATAGCTGGATAGCTTCAGGACTACAGATCGAGGTCTCGCTGAAGGGTCATTGGGTTTTCTAACCAAGGCCCTATGTGCTCTTTCTATCTTAAAGTTGAATGTAGGAGGGAGAGAAAGGACATCCTTCAGCAGGTCAGTGATAAATTCCTCCATTTTCCCAGTCTCAGATCCCTCCGGTAGACCATAAATTCTCAGGTTATCTCTACGAGATCTGGCCTCTAAATCAGTGAGCTTTTCCCGCATCAGCTCTTGCTGTTCCACCAGATAATCGACTGCTACGGAAGCCGTGGTGCTCCTCAGCGACTTTCAGCCGCCTCTGTACGATCTAATCTCCTTCTACTTCAGATAGGCGTATTTTGTAGAAGCATAAACTCTTTCTTGTTTTCTGCACGAAATGCCTTGATCTTGTTGAGGAGCGTTTCAAATCGGGATTGTGATAGATTTTCAAGTTCCCTGTCGGTATCAGGATCTTGTTCTGGATCGCCCGCCATGCTGCTTGCGGGAGAGACACTGCGACTGTCTGAGGGCCTCATCTTGTATCTGGATACATCCGGCTGATGTAGGGGTCTCTCAGTTCGAGAGTGTCATCTATTTCTTCACCCCGTCATGGTATAATGCTCAATCAGGCTATATTAAGCGAAATGCTAGATCCGGGGAGAAATAACCGGCAGGCCGTATGGGAGCTAACTCTCTATGCTACCATACTCGATGGTGACGTCACCGGAAGTCCGGAAACCACTTTTTTTATTTATGTGACTGAAATACAGATTTTATTGATGTATCAGCTGCAAAAATGTATCATCTTAGAAAGTTGTATGTATTACTTCAATTTGCCAACAAGAATGTTAGTATATGTATGCATTATCTTAGAAAATTGCATGCATTTTTGCCAGCAACAATGACTGGCATATTTTTTTATTCAAATGTCTTGACTGACTACGTTATGACATAATATGTTTTTCAACTGCTCCATGTCAGGTTACGGTACCTTGGTTTGACTTTGTTATAAAAGCTTTCTTTTAAACATAGCAACTTTTGATATACTCATTTAAAACACAAAGCAGCAAATAGCTGAGATTAGGTAATATCAGTTGTTTTTTCTAACAATTCATGACGATGAGTATACATAACTGAGTACGTAAATGGCTAATGTGCCTCTTTCTTTCACTAAGGAACTATGATGCAATTGCAGCAGGAAAACTTTTAACATATGGGTGGGTGGGCCTGTTACATATTAAGTTGCTGGCTTTAGCAAACAGAAGAAACCATAGATAAACCTAGTTGTATTCCTATCAATGTCACACATGATCATTTCTCTCCCCCTTATATGAAACAGTTTTCCTTTACATGTATTTCATTACTATCTTCATTACTGGCAGCACAATTAAAAAATAGGGTTCGAGTTCTAAAAAAGATTACAACCCTTGAACTTTTTCCAAAGTTCTAGACTAGAACTAGAACCCAGAACTTCAGAGGGTTCTGACAACCCTAATAAAAAGTGCCATACTCAGTGACGAAATATATCAGCAACTGACAAATCCTGAAGAGGTAGCTACCAAAGAAAAATATATATCCCTGCAACAAAAATATGACGCTAGAAAAAGAGCTTTCACTGGTCCTATGCTCACTCACTCAATGGCAGGAGAAAAAGAACTGAAGTATTTTGGGCCCGCCCAGGATAAATATGTGACACGATCTACCAACGTGCAAACTGGCACATGGACATGGATGACCCCAACTTACATAAACTTCTCCCAAGGTGCTGAAGGCTTATGGTCCAAACTATTATGGCTCTATGGAAATACCCTCAAAGATAATTGTGAATGACACCGAATGAGAGTTTTATGACAACTTAGATCTGACACAGCACTATCAACTTAAAATGCACTGATAACTTTTTCAACATGTCTGAGACAAAATAAAAAAAGCAAGTTAAAACACCCCCACAAGAATAAGATCAAAATATTTTCACTCACCCTGTGTTGTTTCATGAAAAATTCAATTCTGTGCACAACCACCAGAGACAACTCCCTTTGAACCATGCAGGTATACCACAGAGGGAGCGAACTGATGATTACACAGCTTTAAATTGAATTTTTCACAAACTTAGCTTTTTACTTGGTTTAGGTATGTTGTAGCACCACAGTAGGCCTGGGTGCTAGCCCACTGTTTTGATGTCTGAGATAAACAGCAGAGTGAAACAACAATTACCTCAAGTTCAACGCCAGCAGGTACAATGATGGGTCGGAATGACAGCGAATGTGGACAGATTGGGGTGAGCATAATAGCTGGAACATTTGGATGAATCATAGAGGCCCCAGCAGCTGCTGCATATGCCGTACTGCCCGTTGGCGTAGAAACAATTATTCCTAGAAGATGAGGAGGGAAGGAAAGATTTCAATACATACATTTTTTTTTAATTTATTTTAGAATTTGGACTATGAAAGGCACACTTAGCTGAACCTCATTTCAAGGTGTGACCCAGGATAGAATTATGCACAGGACGGTTAAGTGAATTGCTCAGGGTCACACAATATGCAAGACTCAAACCCAGGTCTACTAGGTGTCTGGGTTTTAAGCTCAATGCTCTGACAACTAAGCTATACTGCCTCCCTAAAATAAAATACAAAAAACTTTGAAAAGTACTGCGTAACAAAAATATAATTTTTATTCCATAGTAACAAAACACATCAGCAAAAACACACACATGTTGCTTAGAAGATTCTATAAAGTGTATTCACTCACACTGTATTCTTGCTGAGGTCATAACTAAGTATTGCATCTGTTAGCCAATCAACAGGGACAATGGCTGGGAAAATCCAATGGCCACTCAGACATTTCACCAGCCCAAATGGTGTACTGATTGGAAATGTTCACTTCCTCCAATATAAATCTGCGGGGCTAGACAGTGAAAACCTTTATAGGCCAGATACAAAATCTACCACCATTTGGCCAGTGGACCAGGATTAATTTTGATCCCTGCCTTAATTATTTTTTGATGAGGGTCAATTATACAAAGGTTGGATCTGTCCTTTCACTTTTTTATACATGTTTTCAGCAAGCTATTTATACATTTTTTTTTATTTATTTCTTGACATTTTTTTTCACACCGATAAAAACCATTCTGAATGTGAGCTGATAAAGAAATGTTAAGAGCTTCAAGACACATTTACTGAACTGCCAACATCCTTAAGCCTAGTTTTTAGACACGAAGGCCAGCATTAAAAAAACAAAAATAATCTCCACCCTTTGATATTCAAAAAGCTTCTAGATTTACAGTTTGAGAAAGAAAGTAACTGCAAGAAGCACAGGTTGGTCACTACACCAATAATTCCATTACATATTTAAAAAAGTAAAGTCCCATCTGGGCATGGCACAGGTAGTCAAAATTCTGCCATTAGCTCTACCTAGTGTCTCTGGCGGGCAGTATACTTCACTAAGATGCAGGAGACCTGGGAATGCATAGCCCAGGCTGGAGGGACCCGGACACACCCCAGAGGTGAGGTTCACAGGTGCTGCGAGGTGGTTGAATGCTAGCCCACTACTGTAGCGATTCCTATTGTGAGCTGGAATATGGCATCAACTTTGTGAGTGTCCTTGCAATGTCTGTAGTTTGGCTGCCAACAAGATTCCACTGCGGGCGCTTCTGCTTAGGCAACTGGGTGAAGGGAGGGTCGGGGGGGTGGAAGACACCCCATCACAGAGCATAACATCATATGCTTCCTCTCTCACACCAAGCTGCCAACTGTTCCAGCTTCTTTCATCAATGGCTCCCAGTTTCCTGTCTCTCTCAGTGGGGGAAAATGTTTTTGGGACGATTTCTGTCAGGTCCCACCACTGGGGACAAGTTGCAGGGCTTCAGGTGCCTGATAAGGAACTGGCTTAAGAGTCATTCAGTGACTAGTAAGTGTGACAGGAGGGCAGCAGAGGAAGCAACATGGACTGATGGCTACAGCCTGGCGAGTGTAATGGCAAGGAGCAAAAAATACAGGATACTCACTTGTAACCATAGTTAGCGGTATACAGTTAACAGCCACACACGGCAGTCTTCCAGAAGACAGCCGAGTCATCGGAATGTCTTCAAGCTAAGCTCCCCTCACCAGCTGGATGGTATATTCTCCAGCTTTGCCTGTGACATCAGATCTTTGCACGCAGGAAGCAGGGATCCAGGTGCCACATTGTCAGGGGAGGTTGGGTGGGTGGTGTGGATGTGAACTGCGTACCACTCCTTGAACTATGATTACAGGTAAGTAACCTAAACTTCCAAGGGTGTGGGCTGGCCTGGTGGCACAGAGGGCTGAGGCACTGGCATCTTACCTTGCGCTAAGCCGGCTACCCGGGTTTGGGAATGACTTCAAATTGCTGGGGAGCCGACTGGGGTGGGTGGGTTGCAGCAGGATTGAGTGCGGCTCTCCCCTCCAAAGGGGTGGCTGCCCACTCGTCCATAGTCTCGCTCCCAATGGGTGGAGGTCCAGTGGGCACGTAGGCAGCATGAAGCGGCGACATGTCAGGGATAGCGAAGGGGCCACTAGATCCTGGCATGTGCAGTGCGCCCACGCCGCACACATGTGTACGTCAGGCCTCCGGGGAGTAAAGTGAAAAAACAATAAAAAGTGTATATGAAGAAGAAAAAAAATTTCCAAGGGTATGGACACAGTTCACTAGCCATACACTGGCAGACTCCTAGCAATCTTCCAGGAGAAGGTGGCAATGTGTGCACCCCTGTTTGGCAAACAGAGACTGGAGGAAAGAGGACCCAAAATCAGCAACCTGACAACTCATGACATCAAAGCTGTAATGGAAGATGAAGGTGTGTACTTCTGTCCAGTTTGCAGCCCTGCATATCTCTGCAATGGGGATATCCCTGGAAGCAGCCATGGAAGCAGTGGTATGTTTGGTTGGATGAGCTCTTAAGTCCCTTGGGTGACAACCTACCAGCCAATCTATGTTATTTATTTATTTATTAAAGCATTTCACCAGGAAAGACATACTGAGCTTTGAATTAGCTTGTTTCCAGATGTGTCCAGGGGAAGGGGGAGAGGGGACTGATACAAGAATAACAGTGCATATACAGTACAATACAGTGGACCGTAGTTTTGCTTGCTACAACAAACAGTTATTTACAGCATTTACAATTGTAGACAGGTAAGATACAAGGTAATAGTTCAGCTGAGTCCTCGTGGGTAGCTGAAGTAGAGTCCCAATGCAGGGTGATTGATAAGAGGATTTAGTCAGAGGTCAGGGGCGGAGATAAGGGGAGGGAACTGGAAGGGTGGAGGGGTGGAGGAGGAGGTGATAAGGGGAGGGGAATGAGGTGGGAGAGAGAGAGAGAACCGTGAGGAAAAATGGTGGGAAGAGGAGAGGGAGGAGGGGAGGCGAGAGAGAGAGAGGAGAAAAGGAAGGACAGGAGAAAGTGGGGGGCAGTGAGGGGGAAAGGAGTTGAGTAAAACAAATGGGCCTGGTAACTAGGGATGGTCACAGGAGGGGATGGTGTGGGTGCAGAGTTGTGAGATTAGTGAGTGCTTGGAAGAAGCAGAGCGAATAGGAAGGGGGAGAAGTTTAGGAAAATGGAATGAAAAGGCAGCTTGACCAGCAAGGATTTACGGGAGGGGAGCAGGAGGGAGTAATAGCCGGGACTGGGGTGAGAGAAGAGAGTTCAGACAGGGAGGGAGGACAGCCAGAACTTGGAAGTGAAAGTGGTGCAGTAGGTTAGGCAGCGATCCTCTAGGGAAGGGAGGTAGACAGCAGAGTAAAGAGAACAGTGGTGGATGCAGGGAGAACAGTTCAGAGCGAAATGGCAGAAGACGTGGAAGAGGGGATCCAGTCTGACCAGAGTGGACCTTGGGGTAGCATCACAGACTATGTCGCCATAATCAAAGATGGGGAGAACCATCTTTGTAAGGATGTCACGGTGGGCAGGAAGAGGGATGCAGCTTTTGTTTCTGTAGAGGGCACCAAACTTGGGGCTGAGTTTTTTTGTATCTGGCATCTATATGCTAAGAGAAGTTAAGGTGACGGTCAAGCCAGATACTGAGGTACTTGAATGAGGGCACATCATCCATTGTGTCCCCATCTAGGGTGTAGAAGGAGGGGAAATATGGGAGATTAGAAATCCTTGGCCTTGTGCCAAAGCACTTAGAGATTGTATTTTTTGGTATTTAGTGATAGCTGATTTGATCTGAACCATTTCTGGACCGAGTCGAAATCAGGTTGGAGTTTGGATCTTAACTCTGCTGGAGAAGATCCAGAGACAAACAGGGCTATGTCATTTCCGTACATGTAGATGGACACAGTTGGCCAGACAGAGGTAAAGTCATTTAGAAAGATGGAGAAAAGTAAAGGGCCAAGGACAGAGCCTTGGGGGACACCAGTGTAAATGTGGAAGGGTGGGGATAAGGAATAACCAAGTTTCACTGATTGCGAATTACCCGTGAGGTAAGAACAGAACCAGTTTATTGTGGGGTCTGAGAGGCCTACAGACCTCAGTTTGTACAGAAGGGGGTGGCAGACAGTGTCAGCAGCTTTTCCTAGGTTGACAAAGATGGCAGCAGTGAGAAGGCCCTGGTCCACATCGGTGAGAATGGCATCGGTGAGTCGGACGAGGGAGGAAGTGGTAGAGTGGTCTCTGCGGAAGCCAGACTGGAAAGGTGTGAAGAAGGAAGATGAGTCTAGGAAGGGGGAGAGGTGAGATAGAAGAAAGGAAAAATTACTCACCTTAGTAATGTTGTTTCTTCTAATGGAGTCTTGCTGTATTCTGACAAACTGCAGTGAGGTCCAACCTTCAAACTGCCCCGGAGATTAAAGAGTTAACTTTCCATGCCAGGCATGGAACACTGAGCTCGAGCTCGGTTGAGACTCTGTCTGTTGCTGTTTGAACTCAAACCATCAGATCTTTACGAGCTAAACTCACTGAGTGTCCTGTGTGGGAAGCTGTAAACCTACACTAGCCAACTGGCTACTAAATATAATAAACAGATTTTTTGGTCCCAAAACAAAGACTCAAGTCAGGAAACCCAACAAATGAAACAAACACAACACCCACTCACCCAAAGTAAAGGGGTGATAAATACAAGGTGGGGCATCACTTGAGTGCCAACACTGCTACTGCCCACCCACATCCCAAAACAAAGGTCCTGAGAGGGGAAGGCAGGGGGGGAGGTCAGAATACAGCAAGACTCCATTAGAAGAAACAACATTACTAAGGTGAGTAATTTTTTCTTCAAACAACATGAAGTCTTGCTGTATTCTGACAAATTGCAGACTTCCAAGCAGTACCTCCATGGAGGAGGGACAGAACCTATCTAGGAAATAGGCTCTGAAGCACTGTTGTGCCAAACCGAGCATCACTCCTAGCCTGGATATCCAGAGAGTAATGCTTGGTAAAAGTGTGAACTGTTTTCCAGGTAGCTGCTTGACATATCTCTAAGATAGAATATCCTGGCAGCAGCAGGAAGCAGCTGTACCTCTGGTAGAGTGAGCCCTCAGGCCTGAGGGTGGAATCCTGCCCAGTTTTCATAGCAAAATTGAATGCAAGAGACAATCCACCTGGCAATGGATCTCTCTTAGTGGCAGGTTTTCCCATACCAACCTCACCATAAGTGAGGAACAGTCGGAGGAGTCAAACCTGTGACCCTTGGTAATGCTCTTATGTAGTAGCTAAGGCCCTCTTCACATCCAAACTGTGCAGCCTCCTCTCACCAGAGGAGGAATGGTCAGTGAAGAAAACAGGAAGAGACATAGACTGGTTAAGGTGGAAGTCTGAAACCACCTTAGGTAAAAACTTCCTGTTAGTCCTGAGGACCACCTTATCTCTATGGAAAGAGATAAAATCAGGCTCCACTGACAGGGCTTGTAACTCACTTATGCGCCTGGCAGAAGTGATGGCCACCAAGAAAACAGTTTTCCAAGTCAAGTACTTAAGCTCTGCTGAGGACAAAGGCTCAAAAGGGGGTTGCATAAGCTGAGCTATGCAAACATTAAGGTCCCAAACAGGGGCAGGGTCCCTGAATGGAGGATTGGTATGAAGCAATCCCTTGAAAAACTTAGAGAATACAGGATGAGCTGAAAGGGAAAAAGGCTTACCTGCTGAAAGAAAAGCAGATACAGCTGCCAGATGCACTCTTAGTGTAGCTGGTCTGAGTCCCAAGCTATTAAGATGAACCATATAGTCAAGGACTGTGGGCAGGCCAGCAGGCTCTGGAGAAATATGCTTCCCAGAGCACCATATGGAGAATCTTTTCCATTTGGAGTGGTAAGTGCTTCTGGTGGAAGGCTTCCAAGAAGCCTTTAGGATATCCATAACACCTTGGAGAGGTGTAACTCAGCAACTCTAACTCTCTCAAGAGCCTGGCCTTGAGATTGAGAGATTTGAGATTCGATACCAAACCCTCCCTGAGCACAGGTTAACAGGTTGTAATTCCCTGGGAAGAAATAGGGAAGGTGGACTGCTAAGGACAACAGGAGAGGGTACCAGGGCTGTCTGGCCCAGTCTGGAGCAATCAGAATCACCTTGCAGGGTTGAGACCTGATTTTGACTAACACCTTGAACAGGAGAGGGAAGGGGGGAAAAGCATACAGGAAAGTACAGTTATGTAAGAACTTACCGTAACAGTAGATCTTGAGAGGCTCTTGCAGTAGGTAATTACATATAGGACTGGCGTAGCTGGCTGCAGGACCTCACGGAAAAAATGTCTAGCTAGCAGTCTCTGGGGGACCGCTTCACGCCAGGTGACCGCGCCACACGACATCGGTATAAAGGGGTGTCCCAGACGCCCACCTTCCAGTTCTTTTCCCACCACAGGCCCGGAAGGCCCGGACGAGAGAGAAGCAGATATTTCCTCAATGGAAAAGGAGCTGAAAAGCCTGGGGGATGGAGGGCGGATAGTATACTCATGCAAGAGCCTCTCCTCAAGATCTACTACGGTAAGTTCTGCGTGAACTGTACTATCTCACTCGAGAGTGGTTCTGCAGTAGGTAATACATATAGGACAGAATCCCAAGCAATCTGGAACAAATGAAAAGGCACCGGGAGGAGGAACTACTCTAAAAGTAGCAAATAATCTAGCAGGTCTCTCGAGAAGGAGGCCTTGCAAGACAGCTAACCGAAGCCTGCTCTACGACAGAGGCAATGTCAAACTGTAGTGTTTAGTGAAGGTATGGGCGGAAGTCCAAGTGGCGGCAGCACAGATGTCTCGCGAGACACGCTTTGAAACAGCTGCAGAGGCGGCAACTCCATGAGTGGAGTGGCCTCTGACTTGACCCCGGAGGGTCTTGTTGTACTTGTCATAGCAGAAAGTGATGCAATGGGCCAACCATTTTGATAGGCATTGCTTAGAAACAGCATTGCCTTCTCTTTTGTGAGCAAAGGAGACGAACAACTGATCAGTCTTTCTGAGATCCTTTGTCCTATCGGTATGGTATCTCAGAATCCTGTGAACATCCAAGGTATGGAGCAGGTATTCTCCTTGACTGGAGTACTGAGTGAAGAAAGCAGGTAATTCAATAGACTGATTCAAGGTAGATTCCGCTACCACCTTCGGAAGGAACTTAGGATTCGTGCGAAGAGCTACTCGTTCTTTGTGAAAAATCAAATAAGGAATTTGGCATATCAGGGCCTGGAGCTCAGAAATTCTACGAGCAGAAGTAATGGCCACCAAGAAGAGCGTCTTCCACGATAAAAACTTCAAGTCTGCGGAAGCTGCAGGCTCAAAGGGAGGAAGGGTAAGTTTCTCAAGGACAAAGTTTAAGTCCCAAGGCAGAGCTGGGGTCCGGACAGGGGCCTGAGATGAAGGACCCCTCTAAGGGAAGTTTTGAGACCTCCAGCTGGGCAAATGCCTCATCAGTGAAAGGGACATGGTAGGCTGAGATAGCCGCCATATGGACTTTCAAAGAGGAGTGACTGAGACCCAGGTCGAAAAGATGACGCATGTACTCAAGCAGAATGGTCGCAGGACAGGAAAAGGGCTCCATGTTCCTGGACACAGCCCAGATGGAAAATCTCTTCCATTTCATGGCGTAGGTGGACCTAGTGGAGGGTTTTCTAGCCTCCACCAGAATCTCGGCCACCTTAGGAGAGACACCAAAACAAGATTGAGCTAGGTCTGCAGGAGCCATGCATGAAGTTGAAGGGACTTGAGTCCCAGATGGACCAGGGTCCCCTGATCCTGGGTCAGCAATCCTGGAGATAAAGGAAGAGGAAGAGGAGGAACCTCTGAGTATTGTTGTAGTAGAGAGAACCAGATTTGCCTGGGCCAAAAAGGAGCGATCAGAACCATTCTCGCTCCTTCCAAAGCAAGCTTCTGCAGCACACGAGGTACCAGAGAAATTGGGAGAAAAGCATAGATGAATCTGTCCTTCCAGCTTAGAGATAGAGCGTCGCTCCAGAAAGCGTCTCGCTCTGGAGCGAGCGAGCAAAAGATTGAATGCTTTGCGTTTTGGGAGGAGGCGAACAGGTCTATCTGAGGAGTCCCCCAAATCTGGAAGATGCTTTTTAGAACTTTTTCGTCCAACTCCCACTCGTGTGGTAGAGCCGACGAGCGACTTAGTCTGTCTGCCAGGACATTGTCGACTCCCGGAACGTGGATCGCCGTGATGTGAAGGTTGTGAAGCGTTGCCCAATCCCAAACCCTCATCGCTTCCCTGCACAGTGGGTAGGACCGAGTTCCTCCCTGCTTGTTGATGTACCACACCATGCACATGTTGTCCGTTTGGACAGCTAGGTGACCGGGAAGGATGTACTGGTGAAGGGCCTGGAGAGCATAAAGCACTGCTCGAAGCTCGAGAATGTTGATGTGGAGGACTATCTCCAGCTTTGACCATAGGCCCTGGGTTCGGTGAGGACCCAGATGGGACCCCCCAACCTTCACTTGAAGCGTCCGTGGTCAGAGTCTGATCGGGGGGAGGATTGAAAAAGGGGACCCCCCGGAATAGGTTCTCTCGAACCATCCACCATTGTAAGTCTCTTGCCATCGACGAGGAGATCAGGACCAGATGATCTAGGTCGCTCACCCGCTGATCCCACTGAGATCGAGAGTCCACCGGAGATTCTCATGTGGGAGTGCGCATGAACTGGCCAGGATGGCCGCCGCCATAAGCTCCCCAGTAGATGGAGCACCGACTCGCTGGAACCCTCCTGTGTTCCGATGGGAGGGAAATCTGGGACTGGAGGGAGGCCCCCTGTCCGGAGGCAGGAAGGCCTTGCACAATGTCGTGTCGAGGATTGCCCCGATGAACTGGAGCCTCTGTGAAGGATCCAGGTGAGACTTGGAATGGTTGATGGTAATACCCAGGCCAGTGAAAACCTGCTGGGTGAGGGAGAGGAAATGCAGGGTTCCTCCCTGGACTGGGGCCGCAGGGAGCCAGTCGTCCAGGTAGGAAAACCTGAGCTCCCAAAGAATGCAGGTGGGGCAACCACCGCCAGGCATTTGGTAAGACTGGGAGCCGAGGAAAGACCAAATGGGAGCGCCTGAATTGGTAGTGGTCCCCTGGAACGCAAACCTGAGGTACTTTCGGTGCGAAGGGCGAATGGGGATGTGCAGGTACGCATCCTGCATATCCAGTGCACAAAGCCATTGGCCCAGCCGGAGCAGGGGCAAGAGGGTTTGAATGGAGAGCATCCTGAACCTCTTGTATTCCACATATAGGTTCAGGGAGCTGAGCTCGAGAATGGGTCTGAGATCTCCAGTCTTCTCTGGTACGAGGAAGAAATGGGAATAGTAACTCGTCCCGTGGAGTTGAGGGCGGACGGGCTCTATAGCCTGTTTTGCAAGGAGAGCAGAGATTTCTTCCCTGACCAAAGGAAGATGGTACCTTGAGTAAGAGGAGTTCAGAGGGGGGTGACATGGAGGTTTCTGTAGAAACTCTATGGAGTGCCCCTCTGCTATGATCTGAAGCACCCATGAATCCGTAGTTATCCTCTCCCAACCCGGAAGGTGAAGGGAGAACCTCCCTCCTACCGGTTCCTCCGGGGTGTCCAGAGGCGGTGGGAGAGGGAAGGAGTCAGGTGGTGTGAGGCAGCTCGCAGCTGGGGCACCCGTTGCTTTTTGGGTGGCGGGGCCTGGCAGCTGTGGGGCCCGGACGTTTAGTGGCCCGCCTTCCCTGAGTTTTCGCTGGAGGCCAGCTGTGTCTGCGAAAGGGACGGCGCTGTGGGGGATGGGGACGGTACATTGAATCAACAGATTTAAGGGCCGTCCCCTTCTCCTGCAAATCAGTGATGATGTCCTTGACATCACCACCGAAAAGCACAGAACCCCTGAAAGGTGCTTCTTGGATCGCTGACTGCACCTCCGGGACCAGACCTGACACACGGAGCCATGCATGACGCCGAAGACTTACGGCGAACACAGAGCCCCATCCTGCGGTGTCCACTGCATTGTAGGTCGTCCTCAAAATATGACGACTGGCCGAACGAGCAGAACGGACCAGGTCGGCTAACTCCTGCTTGACTTGGGAGTCAGGCAAAGAGTCAATCTTAGATTCCGCCTGGGTAAGGACAGCCTTTTGGTAATCCCCCATGTGCTACATATTCTGGGCCCTAATCCCAAGTGTGGAAGAAGCATAGATCTTCCTTCCATACTACTGATCCAGAAGATGTGGATTCTTATCCGGGAGACAAGCTCAAGTGTTTCGGTGTGCTGACCGCCGTGAGCGTGCACTAATCACAACCGAGTCTGCACGGGGTGAGAGTCTAAAGTCTACACCTCCGGAGCCTGGTATAGCCTGTTGACTTCCTGGGAAGTGGGGCTAAAGCTGACGGTTGCTTCCAAATAGTGGAAACAAGGTGGGCGTGAGGCTCAATCCAGGTGGCACAAGAGTAGGAGCCGTAAGGGCAAGTCCAGATGTTCGGCCAGTTTAACCCGTTGAGGATCTGGCTCTAAGGAATACCACTGATGAACTTCCTGGATCTTCCTGAGCAACTCCGTGAAGGAAGGATCCTCCGGAGGAGACTTCGGAGGAGTCCTCGGCCGGGGCTTGGACGGAGAGCGTGGCTCGTCGTCTTTCTCGGAACAGCCATCGGAAGCTTCTGAGGAGTCTGAGAGAGAAGAGGAAGAAGAGGAAGAAGAATCTGAAGCAGAGTAAGACTCCCTAGCTCGTCTAGGGGGAGGAACGGGTTCCTTAGGAGTAATCCCAGAACACGTGTCCTGCCCCTCTCTGGATCCCGAGGGCAAAGCCCGGAACTGGAGGTGGAGAGGGAGTGCTGCCTGGGCGACGGGCTGGGGGTGGCACCGCCGCTGTAAGACGGTTTCGTACTCCTTGGTGAGCTGAGCCTGGCTCAGCCCACCAGGAGGCAAGAGCTCTGAAGATCCACCATGCCTAGGGGACGGTGGAGGAGGAGGAGGGGAGGGATAGTTGTACAGAGGAAATCCGTAGGGAGAGTAATCGTAACCCAGCTGCGGATATACCGGAGCTGGGTACTGCGGCGTTGAAGGAGTCGGCGCCGGGTACTGCGGCGCAGGATACTGCGGACCTGGGAAAACCAGCGTCGGATAGGACAGCGGATACCCAGGCACTGGAGGAGCTGCCGGAGCAGACGGCCCAGCTGGGTACTCCACGGGTGGATCAGCCAGGATAGGCTCGTGGGGTGGAGGGCCTGATGGAAGAGGAATATTCCCCGCAGGCATCGGAGGGGCTGGTGTCGGACTGGCGTCGGCGGGGCCAGTGTCGGGGCCGGCGTCGGAGGAGCCGGCGATGGGGCCGGCGCTGAGCCGACGCTGATCCAGCTCTTCAGGAAGAGGATCGGACGGTAGCCCAGGATCCCGAGTCTCGTCCGGGACGGAGGGGAAAAGTCCCGGGTCGGGCAGGACTGGGGCTCCTGACGCAGCGAAGGCTGCGGGAGCCTGGCACGACAGGCGAAGCAGGGTCTGCCGAGAGGCTGCAGGCCCGCACACATCGGAGGAGCTGAAGCGGCTTAGGCCGAATCCCGTGGATCGGCCAGAGGAGCCGAGGCCCTGACTTCAGGGGTCCTCGTCAGGAGACGGGCTGAGGGACGAGAGGAGGCCCGTCCGAGGGGACACTGCTGCAGCACCTTGAAGGGTTGTAGCCCATGCCTTCTCCCGGGCGTGATACTGGAGGAGCCGACGTCCGCTTAAGGAGGTGCCCGGCAGTAGCTATAGGGTCATGCGCTGCTACTGGGGCTGGAGCTCTTTGCCCGGAGGCACCCAAGTGGCTCCTGAATGCTAACCTGATGGGCGGGCTGACGCCTCCTCCAAAGCCTTGAGGCTGCCGCCGGGCAATCCTCTCGGAGGTAAAGACCTGCCCGCGACTCCAGCCAGAGTCGCGAGGAGGAGGCTTCCGTCCCGGTGCTGCCTCGTCCGCTCTTATGTGCCTTCAGGGAGGTCGACACCTGACTAAGTTTGTTCAACTCCTTTCCATCGCGACATCTTTCTTTTTGAGGAGATGGGCTTGAGGACTGCAGGCGTCTGCGGGTGGCCACGCTGAAATGAAAGCAGGCAGACACCGACACCGTGGTGGTCGGGGCCTAAGCAGAAAAAGGCGAGAGGGAGTGACCGTCTTTGTGAGGCAGTTGGGCGCTGCACGAGTCGCACTTATTCTTTGAAGGGGACGACATATACCGACGTTCACCTGACGATAGAAGTATAAAATACAATACTGAAAACTTTTTCGGAAAAACCGACGAAGTAACAGGACTGAGCGATATGAACTGAACCGCGAGGCGCTACATGAGCTGACGGCAGGAAAGAACTGGAAGGTGGGCATCTGGGACCGCCTGCTAGAAATTTTTCCGTGGGGTCCTGCTGCCAGCTGGCGTCAGTCCTATATGTAATTACCTACTGCAAGAGCCCTCTCAAAGTAAGATCTTCCCTTCCCAATTGAGAACTAGGGCATCCAGGGGGACTGAGCCCAACACTGGGGGCCTGCAGCAAAAGAGGGGAAGTTGGTGACTGTCTGGGGCTGCAAAAAGATCTATCTGTGGGGTGCCCCATCTGGAGAAGATCACCTTCAAAACCAGAGGATCCAGTGACCATTCGTGATGGCCCTGAGATATCCTGCTGAGAGCATCTGCCAGGACATTGTCCTTGCCTGGGAGGTGTACTGCTGTGAGAGAGGTGTTCAGGGAATAGGCCAGAGACCATAACTCATTGCTTCTTGTGCACAAGGTCGAGACCGAGTGCCCCTTGCTTGTTGATATACCATATGTGGTGGTACTGTCTGTCCTGATCTGAACTACTTTGTTCTGAACAGACTTGGAAAAAGCCTGAAGTGCTAGAAACACTGCTCTGAGTTCTAATAGATTGATGTGAAGCAGAGATTCCTGAGGAGACCACAACCCTTGGGTGGTCAGGTCTCCCAAGTGGGCTCCCCACCCCAAGAGGGAGGCATCTGTAGTAAGGATTAGGAAGTGAGACTGAGTGACAAAAGGAACTCCCTGTCTTAGATTGTCCTGATCCTGCCACCATTGCAATCCCTGGATCAGGGTTTGAGTCACTGGAATCAGTTTGGTCAGAGGATCCTTTTTCTGAGACCAAAAGGCTCTCAAGTGGAACTGAATGTCCTCATCTGAAATCTTGCTCCCTGCACCACTGCTGTAGAAGCAGTTTGCCCAGGAGCTGTAGAAAATGCCTTGCTGGTCGGGACTTGGAGGGTGAATGAAGAGGCCAGTGAAATAAGGGTCCTTGCTCTGTCCAGGGAAGGAAGGCTTTTGCCTTTACTGTATCTAGCTCTGCGCCTATGAAGGTGAGGAGCTGTACAGGCTCTAGAACTGACTTTGAAAGATTCAGAAGGAAACCTAGAGAAGTAAGCAATTGCTGAGTTATCTGTAGGTGTAACTTGACTTGTTTCTGGGAACTGGCCTACTATGAGCCAGTTGTCCAGGTATGGGAAGATGGAAATCCTTTTCCTTCTTAGGAAGGCAACTACTACTGCCAGGCATTTTGTGAACACCCTTGGAGCAGAGGTTAGGCCGAAGGGCATTGCTCTGAATTGGTAGTGGCCTGAGGACAGCTCAAACCTGAGGTATTTTGATGGAGCTCTGATGAGAATATGGAAATAGGTATCCTTGAGGTCCAGGGAGACTAGCCAGTCCCCTGGCCTTAGAGAGGGTAGAATTATCTCAGAGTCACCATTTTGAACTTTGGCTTTAAAAGGTGCTTGTTTAAATATCTGAGATCCAGGATGGCCACCATTCTCCTGTCTTTTGGGGTGAGGAAGTACCTGGAGTACAATCCTTTCCCTTTGTGTAGGGTGGAACCCTTTCTATAGCTCTGAGAGCCAAGAGAGAAGAGACCCTGCCTCTAAGGCAAGTGCTCTGAAGGATTTGCAGGTGGAAAGGATCTGGTTCTTATCTTTGGAAATTTTTGAAGCTGAGAACCGTCCCTCGGCTTACTACTTCCAGGACCCATTTGTCTGATGTTAAAGACATCCAGTCCTGGACAAAGTAAGCCAGCCTGCCCCCTACAGGTAGTGGAGAATCGCCCTGGTAAACCCATCAGGGTGTCTGTTTGGCAGGGGCTTTAGGTGAGGGGTGGAAGTGCCTGTTTGTACCCCTGGCCTGCCTCCCAAAGAACCCCTATGAGCATGGTAGAAGAGGAGGCTGGCTGTGCATAGAAGGCCTATGAAAAGCCTGCCCCTGCCCTGAGATGCTGCCTCTGAGGAGTGGCTTGCCTTTCCTTGGCCTGAGCACTCCTATAGGTGGTCCTGTACTCATCCATTTTCTTCATGTAGTTCTCCATTTGATCCCCAAACAGAGAATTACCCACAACAGGAAAATCCATGGCCTTAGTCTGGGTATCCTGAGACAGGCTAGTACATCTGAGCCAAGCCATCCTACGAAGGGCCACAGATGTAGCCATGACTCTAGATGAAACATCATTGGAGTCCACTGCAGCATGGAATTGCACCTTGGATGCCTCAATACCATCCAAAGCCACCTACTCCAGCTCCTTGGCAAGCTGGCCAGGGACCTGTTTAGCTAAAGCCATTACAGTGTCCCATCTAGATTTCTGATATCTAGCTGTATAGGCCATATAATTGGCCTGCCTGAGTCCCAAGGATGCTGCCATGTACTGTTTCTTTGCCATGGCATCAATCCTCCTGGAGTCCTTATCTGGGGTGTGTGAGCCAAGGGTATATTTGCCTTATCACAGGCTGCAGCCTGCACTACCTCCAACATGGCCGCATTGTTGGGTAAGGAACCCGTGATTCGAGCCTGAAAGAGTATACCTCTTTTCCATTCTCTATCCACAGGAGGTATAGAATTAGAGTCTTTAAAATTTTACTGTCTGTTTCCCAAAAGACTTATGAAGGGAATAGACAGCCTCCTGACTCTGGGATATCCATCATTTCAACATAGTCAGGCTCCTCCTGGTCATCCACAGCTTCTTCCATAGGAAGCTGAAGAGTTTCAGCCACTTTCTTGTAAAACATGAAATGGTAGGGGGACTCAGAAAGCCTAGGAGGAGACACTCCTGAAGGTCTGTCTGGGGAGATGTCCGGGTCAATGGGCACATCCAGACTTTCATAATCACACTCACTTTTCTCATACTCTCCTTCCTCCTCCTCCTCTGGTTCATAAAATTCCTCTAAATCATAATCCGGAACCGGTGGAACCGACCGAACCGAGCGCCTTCCTAATGGTGCCGGTTCAGTCGGAACCGGGGATAGTGACTGAACAATTTTTATTGCTTTGGCTATTTCATCAGCGGTCGGAGAAAGAACTTTTGGATCCGCACCGGCTGATTTACCCCTTCTTGATCTCTTAACCGGAACCGACTCCTCAGAATCGGTTCTCCTTTTGTCCGAAGAAGTTTCGCCCTCGTCAGAGGGCACTCCTTCTGGTTCAGTTGGAACCAAACCGGGCTGGCCATCCGGGTCAGCGGACATTTTGGCCTCCCTTTCCCTGAGCCTGCCAACTCTTTTTTCCAGGGTAGCTGCAGGAAATTTTTTTACAGATCTGGCAGTCTGAATCAAGGTGGTCAAACCCCAGACAATAAACACAGGTGGTGCGGGGATCAGCCTTAGCAAAGACTTCCCCACACACACTACAGTGTTGAAACCCAGTGGGTCCGGTTTTTCCTTTGGGTTTCTCAGACATGGCCAGTCCTAACCAAAAACTTACCCTTTTTTCAGCAATCTGCCAGGCAAGACACTCTTATCGGTTCCTGACTGTGTTACGGGTCGTGGAAAAAAACATAATAAAATCTGTTTTTTAGAACCGATAAGAACCGGTAACCACACTCTAAAAGTAGAAATAAAGATTTTTAAACAACCTGATCGGTTCAAACCGAACCGATCCCACGTTTACAAGTTCCACACAGAATAATAACAAAAATAAACCTATCTAGTACTCACGAATACCACAGACAGAGACTGAACCGATAGGCTGCGGTTTAAATTCGGTCGAAAACCGAGAAAAACAGTACTTTAACTGACACATTGAACCGAGCAAAGGAGAAATCTCCGGAGCGACTGTTCAGTGAGGCGGAGTAAAGAATCTGACGGTTTGAGTTTAAACAGCAACAGACAGAGTCTCAATCGAGCCCGAGTTCAGCGTTCAATGCCTGGCATGGAAAGTTAACTCTTTCATCTCCGGGGCAGTTCGAAGGTTGGACCTCACTGCAATTTGTCAGAATACAGCAAGACTTCATGTTGTTTGAAAAATTACTCACCATAGTAATGTTGTTTCTTCTAATGGAGTCTTGCTGTATTCAGACATAATGCAGACTACCAAGCAATTCCCTATGGAGGAGGGAATGCAGAACCTACTTTGGGAAGAAGCTCTGCAGTACTGCTGTACCAAACCTAGCATCACTTCTAGCCTGGATGTCCAGGGAGTAATGCTTGGGAAAGTATGTACTGTTTTCCAGATCTCTAACAAAGGTATATCTCTGACTGCAGCTAGAGAAGCAGCTGTACCCCTGGTTGAGTGAGACCACATGCCTGAAAGGGGCATCCTACCCAACTTGTTATAACAAAATTGTATACAAGAAACAATCCACCTGGCAATAGTTTTCTTAGTGGCAGGCTTATCTTCTCCCCACTTCACCATAAGTGAGAGACAATCGAAGACAGTCATTTCTATGTGCCTTAGTATGCTCAATATAGTAGCTAAGGGCCCTCTTAACGTCCAGACTGTGTAACCTTCTTTCACCTGAAGAAGAATGGTCAGTAAAAAACACAGGGAGAGATACAGACTGGTTCAGATGAAAATCTGATACCACTTTGGACAAGAACCTCTTATTGGTTCTGAGGACCACTTTGTCCCTATGGCAGGACATGAAGTCCGGTTCCACTGACAGAGCCTGTAATGCACTAATCCGCCTGGCAGAAGTAATAGCTGCCAAGAACACAGTTTTCCAGGTCAAGTACTTCAATTCGGACGAAGCCAGAGGTTCAAATGGTGGCTGGATTAACTGAGCTATGCAGACATTAAAATCCCAGGGTGGAGTGGGCTCCCTAAAGGGAGGGTTAATGTGCACCAGACCTTTGAAAAACTTTCTGAAAACAGGAAGAGATGCCAGGGAAGAGCCCTTCCCTGCTGAGAGGAATGCAGAGACAGCTGCTAGATGAACCTTCAGAGTGGCAGGCCTAAGGCCTAAACCATTGAGATGAACTAGATAGTCTAAGGTTGAGGAAATGTCTGCAGAGTCGGGCAGGATGCCTTTCTGAGAGCACCAAAGACTAAACCTTTTCCATTTGGAGTTGTAAGTTTTTCTACTGGAAGGTTTTCTAGAGGCCTTCAGAATATCCAGAACTCCCTGAGAAAGATGCAGAGCTGCATATTCTAACTCTTCAACAGCCAGACCTTCAGATGGAGAGACTGGAGATTGGGGTACCAGATCTGCCCCTGGGAGGAGGGCAGGAGATTGTATGTCCTGGGCAAAGACAGGGGATGTGACACTGACAAGGACAGCAGTAGAGGATACCAAGGCTGTCTGGCCCAATCTGGAGCCGCCAGTATCACTGTGCAGGGTTGAATCCTCATCTTGATCAGAACTCTGAACAGTAGAGGGAAGGCATAGAGAAACCTGCCCTTCCAGTCCAAAAAGAGAGCATCCTGGGGAACCGTCCCTAGGACTGGAGGTTTGCAACAAAACAGAGGAAGTTGATGATTGTCCGGTGCTGCAAAGAGATCTATCTCTGGAGTGCCTCACCTGGAGAAGATGACCTTCAGAATGTGAGGATCCAGGGACCATTCATGGTGTCCCTGTGAATTCTGCTCAGAGCATCTGCAAGTATGTTGTCCTTCCCGGTAAGGTGGACTGCTACCAGAGAAGTCTGAAGAGAATAGGCCAGAGACCACAGCCTCATGGCTTCCGTGCACAAGGCCAAGGACTGAGTGCCTCCTTGCTTGTTGATGTACCACATTGTGGTGGTGTTGTCCGTTCTGACTTGGACCACCTTGCCCTCAACTGAATCAGAGAAGCTCTGCAGGACTAGGAAAACTGCCCTGAGCTCCAGGAGACTGATATGAAGGAGAGATTCTTGTGGAGACCAGAGCCCTTGGCTGTCAGGGCTCCCCACCCTAGGAGAGAAGCATCTGTAGTTAGAAGTACTGATGACTTGTGGGAGAAATGGAACCCCTTGTCTGAGGTTGTCCTGGTCCAGCCACCACTGGAGAGCTTGGACCAGAGTCTGAGTCACTGGAATCAGTTTGGTAAGTGAATCCTTCTTTTGAGACCAAAAAGACCTCAGATGAAACTGAATGTCCCTAATCTGGAACCTTGCTCCCTGCACCACAGCCATGGAATCTGCCATGTGGCCCAGGAGCTGGAGGAACTGTCTTGCTGGGCGGGAGACCAGAGGTCGAAAGGAAAAAGCGAGATCCACTAGGGCCTTTACCCTTGCCAGGGGAAGGAAGACTTTTGCTTGTACAGTGTCCAACTCTATGCCTATAAAGGTGAGAAGTTGAACTGGTCCGAGTACAGACTTTGGAAGATTGAGAAGAAACTCCAGGGAGCTGAGTAAGTCCTGGGTAGTTTGAAGAGCTGACTTGACCTGTAAAGGTGACTGACCCAGTAAAAGCCAGTCGTCCAGATACGGGAAGATGGTGATACCCTGTCTTCTGATAGTAAGCCACCACTACTGCAAGGCACTTTGTGAACATCCTCGGAGCCAAATGGCATGGCTCTGAATTGGTAATGGCCTGAAGGCAACTTGAACCTGAGGTATTTTCTGTGGGAGCACCTGACAGGAATATGGAAGTAGGCATCCTTGAGGTCCAGAGATGCTAGCCAATCCCCTGGCCTTAGAGAGGGAAGGATTATTCCCAGAGTTACCATTTTGAATTTGGGCTTTGAAATGTGTTTGTTCAGATACCTTAGGTCTAGGATGGGTCGCAACTCCCCTGTTTTCTTTTGGGTAAGGAAGTACCTGGAATACAGTCCTTTTCCCTTGTGCTGAGTAGGAACTTTCTCTACAGCTCTGAGAGCTAGAAGAGAGGAAACCTCTGCCTCTAGGGCAATGGTTTCTGAGACTGATGCAGGTGGAAAAGACTTGGCCCTTCTTTTTGGAAATTTTTTGAAGCTGAGGGCCAGTCCCTGGCTTACTACTTCCAGGACCCACTTGTCTGAGGTCACAGACTTCTAGGCCTGGAAGTAGTAAGCCAGCCAGCCTGCCTTCTACTGGAAATGTGGAGTCGACTTGGGCTGACACATCAGGGTGTCTGCTTGGCAGAAGCCTTAGACTGAGAGGAGGAGGGAACAGCTCTGCTCATCCACCCCCACCCCTCCCTCTGAAAAAAACCTCTGTGGGAAGGGAGAGGAGGCCTGGGCGTGGTAAAAAGGCCTTTCAAAAGGCCTGCCCTTGCCCCTAGATTGCTGCTTGTGCGGAGTGGATTGCATTTCCTTGGCCTGCGTACTCCTGTACGTGGTCCTGTATTCATCCATTTTCTTCATGTAAGCCTCTGTCTGCTCCCCAAACAGAGAGTTACCCACTACAGGAAAATCCATAGCCTTAGTCTGGGTATCCTGTGAAAGGCTAGTACATCTGAGCCAAGCATATCTTCTGAGAGACACAGATGTAGCCATGACTCTAGATGCCACAACATTGGAGTCCACAGCAGCATGAAATTGTATTTTGGATGCCTCAATTCCATCAGCAACCACCTCCTCCAGCTCCTTGACTAGCTGGGGAGTGGCCTGTTTAGCCAGGTCCAGAACCGTATCCCATCTGGATTTCTGGTACCTGGCTGTGTAGGCCATATAAGTAGCCTGCCTGAGACCAAAAGAGGATGCCAAATACTGTTTTCTTGCCATGGCATCCACTTTCCTCGAGTCCTTATCCATGGTGTGTGAAGCCAAAGGAATGCTAGCCCTGTCACAGGCTGCAGCCTGCACTACCCCAACATGGCTGCAATGACTATAAAGGAACTCCGCAGCTGAGTCTGATAACAAATACCTCCTGTCCATTCTCTTATCCACAGGAGATACTGAATTAGGGGTTTGTAAAATCTTGTGTGTCTGTTTCCCCAAGGATTTATGAAGAGGGAATAGACAGTCTTTTGGACTCTGGGATGTCCATCATTTCCACAAAATCAGGCTCTTCATCCTCCTATGCAGCTTCAACCAAGGGAAGCTGCAGGGTTTCTGCCACCTTTTTGTAGAACAAAAAATGTGAAGGGGACTCAGAGAGCCTGGGAGGAGAGACACCTGTGGGCCTGTCTGGGGAGATGTCCGGTTCAATGGGCACATCCAGACCCCCCCGCCCACAGTCATCGTCATCATCATCACCGGGATAGTCTTCGTCTCCCTCCCACTCCTCATAATAAGCATCTGGATCATAATCCGGAGGAGACGGATTCTACCTAACCGCGGTACTGGTTCGGATGGAACGGTCTAGCGACTGAACAATGATAATCGCTGGCTATTTCGTCCGCAGTTGGAGAGTGCGATACCGGATCCGAACCGTCAGACTTACGCTTCTTTTTTGATGGAACCGACCCCTCGGGGTCAGCTCTCCTTTTGCCTGAGGAGGTATCTCCTAGGTCAGTAGGCACCTCCTCGGGTTCGGCCGCAACCGATCCGGGCTGGCTATCCGGATCTACAGACTTCTCGGCCTCCCTTTCCTTCAGCCTACTCAGTCTTTTGTCTAGAGTGGATTTAGGAAAGTTTTTACAGATTCGGCAGTCTGACTTGAGATGGTCAAACCCCAGACAATAAACACAAATGAGGTGAGGGTCAGCCTTAGCAAAGGCCTCCCCACACTCAGTACAGTGTTGAAGCCCAGTGCGACCGGTTTTCTTCTTGGGTTTCTCAGATATGGCCAACCTAACAAATTACCCTATTGCAGCTTTCAAACCAGGTAATACAATAACCGATTGGTTACAAACCGTGTCAAGGGTTTTTTAAAAGAACCAGCAAAAGGTCTGGTTCTTTTGAAACAAATCGGTACCGGAACACCATTCTAATCCCAGAAATAAAATTAAACAGAATGGGTCGGTTCCAAACCGGACCGACCGGAAAGAAACCGAAGAAAAGAACAATTTCCAACTTTTTCACAGAAATAAAACACAGTCACTACCTATCTATACACTACCTGTACCGTAGACAGAGGCTGGAAATCTGAAAATAACAAAAAAATATACGGTTTAAACCGAACGCTTTTACTTTTACCGAACCGAGCAGAGGAAATCTCCGGAGCGACTTCACTGTTAGGCGGAGTAAAGAATCTGACGGTTACACTGGGAAGTACCACAGACAGGTTTGAAAACCGAGCTCAACGTTCTATGCTTCTGCATAGAGTTAACTCTTTCCTCTCTGGGGCAGTTCAAGTGCTGGGGCTAACTGCATTGTGTCTGAATACAGCAAAACTTCATGTTGTTTGAATCCACTGCTGCAAGAGGAGCTCCTCGTAGCATCAACGTATATGGTGTTGATGCCTCTCCTCACCCAAGGATGAGGTGGTTGAGGAGGGCTGACGGCATCACCTTCCGGTCCTGCAGGATCGAGAGGGCGAGTGGAGCCTCGACCATTGACCCAAGGGCCGACGTCAATGGGGGTCCTCTGGGGGGGATGAAACAGACCACATGCTTCAGCAAAGGGACCATGATGGGCCTCAGAGGCATGATCACTGGCGGAGGCAGATCCCAGGGCAATTAAGTCGGGTGTTGTGACTGGGCCTCATCATCCTGGGTGAGGACAGAGAACTCCAGGGTTTGGGAGAGCAACACCAGGTCATTCTCTTCTGACAACTGATCAACAACATTCATGGAAAATCTCGATTAATTGCTCAAATGGAGTCAAGGTCGACAGGTCCGTAGGGGTTATCTCTGAGCCCTCAACCAACCCACAACTAGAGAAAGCTCTACCAAAGCTGGGTGGTCGGGAGAGTCTAAAGAGTGGGATGTGCGCCATCTTTCCTGGTCCCACAACCTGTAATGATGCTGCTTTTGCTTTTTGCTGCGATGAGAAGGGCTCTCCCTGAAATCATTCACATTTCTCTAAAATCATCAGAGAATGACCTTCTGATGCTGGCCCCAGATGGGAACAGTGCTGAGACTGATGAAGAACTTGCTGCAGCTGCTGTTGTCTTTTCTTCCATGCTTACAAGCTGAGTAGCTGACCCAGCAGTCACTGGGGCCAATTTGCTGTCCTCAGGCTGTCCTAAAGCAGGTTTGAAACATAGAAACATAGAATCTGATGGCAGATAAGGACCGCTTGGCTCACCCAGTCTGCCCATTTCCCTACCTAATGGATAAGCTGCAGATCCTGGTTAATCAGCAGCCTACTTCTTCCTACCCCCACCCCCTAGAATTGCCTTATAACTGTCCCATGCATACTTGAATTTCACCACTGTTTTTGACTCCACAACCTCCTCCAGAAGGCTGTTCCATGCATTCACAACCCTCTCTGTGAAAAAATACTTCCTTAAATTACCTCTGAGCTGCCCTCTATCTTCAAATTGTGCCCCTGGTTCTTGCACACCTCTTTTTTGAAAGATGCTACCTCTTGGACTTTGTTGATTCCCTGAGGTACTTGAAAGTTTCTATCATGTCCCCTGGCCTCCTTCCTCGAGGCTATACATATTAAGCTCCTAAGTCTCTCTCTATATGTCTTCCGTGCAGACCCTGCACCATTTTAGTTGCCCTCCTCTGGACAGCTTCCATCCTGTCTATGTCTCTTATGGAGATTGGGTCTCCAGAACTGCACGCAGTACTCTAGATGGGGTCTCACCAGCTGCCTGTACAGAGGGATAATAACTTCCTGTTTTCTACTGGTGATGCCTCTCCTATGCATCCCAGTATCCTCCAGCCCTCCTGCTGCCCTCTCACATTGCTTGCCCACCTTTAGGTCATCTGATACGACTACCCCAGGTCCCTTTCCATTTTTTGTTGTTAGTATCTCACCCCCATTGTGTACTCTTCCCTGGGTTTTAGTTTCCCAGGTGCATTACTTTGCACTTTTAGCACTGAATCTAAGCTGCCATACATTTGACCATTCCTCTAACCTGCCAAGTCCTTCTCATCCTTTCCACCCCACCTTGTGCATCAACTCTGTTGCAGATCTTTGTGTCATCTGCAAAGAGATACTTTTCCAGTCCCTCTGCAATGTCGCTTATAAAGACATTGAAGAGGACTGGTCCTATACTGAACCCTGCAGCACCCCACTAGTAACCCCCTTCTTCAGAGTGGACTCCATTTACTATTACCTCTGGGTCCTATTCTCCAGCCAATTCTTACCCAGGCTGTCATCTTGGGACCCACCCAGGCTGGCTAACTTGTATATTAATCTTTGTGTGGGACTGTGTCAAATGCCTTGCTAAAGTCTAGGTAGGCCATGTACACAGCCCTCCCTGATCTACTACTTTGGTCACCCAGTCAAAGAAATCTATCAGATTGGTCCGCATGACCTTCCCGCTGTGAATCCATGCTGCCTTGGGTCCAGTGCCACTCTGGCATCTAGATACTCGACAATTCTTTCCTTCAGAAGTGATTCCATCATTTTCCCTATCACTGAGGTTAAACTAACAGGTCTGTAGTTTCCTGCTTCTGCCTTGCTCCCACTTTTGTGAAGGGGAATCACATCTGCCCTCCTCCTCCAGTCCTCGGGTACCACCCCATCCTCCCATGATTTGTTAAAGAGGGTAGTCAGTGGTGTCACTAGTTCTACCCTTAGTTCTTTTAGAATTCTGGGATGAATCCCATCAGGCCCCATTGCTTTGTCCACCTTCAGTTTTAAGAGTTCTTCAGAACCCTCTGCCCACCCTCCTCCCTTTATTAAGCCTCACTATCCTCCCTTGGTCTTCTTTGCTCCCTGATGTACCTATAAAAGGTTTTATCCCCTTCTAACTGAGTTGGCTATCTTTTCCTCGGTTTTGGCCTTTGCTGTTCTGACTGCCTTCCCAGCTTCCTTTGCTTTAACTGATACAGTTCTCTGTCCTGCTCCTTCTGTGATTCCTGTACTCCTGAATGCTTTCTTTCCTCTTGAACCTTCACTGCCACTTCTTGAGAACCATAGTGGTTTCTTACATCGCTTCGCTTGTTAATTTGCTTCACACAAAGGCTTGTTACCTCTGTGATGGCAGTTTTATTATTCCCCATTGTTCTTCCACCCTCCTTCCTGCCCACTGCTAGTGCATTCCTTAGGCACTCACCCATTTGGCAAAGTCAGCCCTCCTAAAGTCCAGTACTTTTGCCTTTGTAGGCGCTTGACCATTGCTGTGTTTTTAGAACTATACTGTCTGGACAGTCGGTCTCTAGATGGCTACCCACTTCTGCATCTGTGATCCTCTCCATCTCCATTTGAGAGAACCAGGTCTAAGGATTGCTCTCTCGAGTGGGCTCCAATACTAGTTGTTCAAGGATGCCCCTGTAGGGCATCTAGAATAACCCCACTTTTCAAGTGGCTGCTGCAACTGCACTCCAGTTAACATCTGGCATATTCAGATCACCCATCAGCAATATCTCCCTTTTTCTGCCATTCTAAGTATACTTTCTATCATTTCCTTGTCCATTTCCTCCCCTGAGAAGAGAGGGTCTGTATACAACCCTGTGCGGATTGTGGTGCCATTGCCTGTCTCAAATTTACCCACAGTGCTTCTTCTCCTCCTGTTTACCCTTTTTGTTCTGTTGCTTTGATTCCTTCCCTTATGTAAAGTGCTACTCCTCCTCCTCTTTTACCCTCCCTGTCCCTCCTGTAGATAGTGTATCCTGGTATGTTTACGTCCCAGTCATGGTTTTGTGTGTACCATGTTTCTGTGACTGCCACGATATCCAGATGTTCCTCCTCCATCAAGGCCACTAATTCAGGAAGCTTGTTACTCAGACTACGGGCACTGGTACTCATTGCTCTCCATTTTTTGATGGTTTTACCTTCTGTTGCAGCATCCCCCACTGACCTTTCTAGCTCTGTCTTTTTCTCATTTAGTACCCTGTTTTGTAGGGAGAGGCTGGGATTTTCCTGCTGCTTATCAGTGCCTTCCCCCTTGACTAGTTTAAAAGCTTGCCAATGAAGCATTTAAACCGACTGCTCAAAAGACTAGTTCCCTTCCTGGACAGATGCAGACCATCCTGCCAGTATAGGCTGGTGTCCCTCCAGGTGGAACCCCAGTCCCCAATGAAGCCAAACCCCTGTGCTCCACACCATTTTTTCAACCATTCATTAAACTGCATGGTGCAAAGCACCCTCGCCTCACTCATGCCATTGACAGGCAGCACCTCTGAGAAGGATACTGTGTGTGCTACTTGTCTTAGGCCCCTCCCCAATTCTGTGCAGCTTGGCCCAGTACTTACTGCAACTTGCGACATCATGTTGAGTACACAAGCAGTAGACATGCGTATCATGCAGATCAGTGGTTTATATCTTCTGCCTACACCAAGTACAGAATTTGAACCCTGGCTCTTGCTTTCCATCATCGAGTGCAAAGTGGGTTGGAGACGCAGGAGCAACTTTAATGCTGAATGCAGACTTGAAAAGTTAAAGAGCTGCCTAAGTAAAATGCTTGAAAACTCAAAATCCTTCAAAGCTGTAGACTGTGAAGGGGAAGATCTGTCCCTTCCAGCAGAAAGAATGATCTGACATTACGTAGCAGAGCTGGTGGATATGCACATAGGTGGTGGGAGAAGCTGAGCTTGAAGATATTCTGATGACTCCTCTGTTTCTGGGAAGACTGCTAGTGTGTGGAGCGTGAACTGTATCCATGCTCTTAGAATACAATAATTAAAAAAAAAATGGCTGCATCATTTGGTTTAAATGAAAAGCTAAGCACATTTGCTTATGGATTCACTACCCCACATACCAGACAGCTATTTTTTTTTCTTAACTATATTTACCCAGTCTTGCCCCTGGTTTCCAAACCACTCCATGGACTACCCCTTGCTCTTTGCCATGGTGCCTTTATGGTTGGTGTTGGACTGTGACACACATCATGTGAGAAGGAATCTGTAGTTCCAACTCCTGATCATCCTCGGAACTACTCCTCCCCAGCAGATGGACTCCTGTTGGTTTAGACCAATTTTCACCTTAAGGAAAATACTTGTGTCCAATGCCAACTCCACAGCTGGGGGAGAGACATACCCAAACTGTTCTTCTCGAGTAAGTAACTGATGCTTCATGGCCAGTAGCAGCTACTACACCCTTGGTAGTGAAGCGTGTTACTACTGAATCTAGATCCACTGCAAGGAAATAAGCAGCACTGCCACCATGCTATCAGACCCGCCATAACCCAGTTTCCACATACAGTAAGGGGGTCAACCCAATTATTCATAACATAACATGACATGACATAACATAGCATAGAATAACTTAACATAGCATAATGTAACAACAAAACAAACAGCATAGCGTTATGTAACGTAACACAACACAACATAGTACAGCATACAATATATAGAATAAAGTATAGGGTGGTGTGTGTAATGAGAACTTTACGCACACCTTCGGGGTTACATGCTACATAAATCCTGAAAGTGAAGCCCGAGGGGTTTATGAAAACCATCTAACCCCGAATTTGTGTGTAAACTTTGAGTTTATTCACACCACCCTATATTTTATTTTATATAATTGCTGGGTTTCCCTTTTTTCACCTAAGCAATTATATAAAATAAAAGTTGCTCTGCAATGCGGTCCGGTCAGCTTACAGCGCTCGGTTCACAGTCGCATTTCTTTATTTTAATGTTGTTGGGTTTTATTTTTTGTGGGCAGCTGAAAAAAGTTGCTCTGGTACCATGTTTTGTTTTAAAAATGTATCCACCGAGTTCAAGTGGCAGTTCCACGGGCGGTTCAGTGTTGCTTAGCGGTCAGCAAGAAGGGGACAGCAGTTGGAAAGCGAGGATGTAAGGCAGGCACCTGGCGCGAGAGTGAGGGAAACCGTGCTCATGTTTCACAGCCGTTAAAAACACCCTTATTACAGCAAATTATGCCACGTTTCCCTATGGGAAAAAAGGGAGACCATTAATTATATATAGAATAATACATAGGGTGAGTGTATAATGAGAATTTAATGCATACCAAGGTGTGGGATACTTCATAAACCCCAAGTGCGAGGTTTATCAAAACATCTCACACAGAGGGTGTGCTTTAAATTCAAGTTTTTCACTCACCCCCATGCGTTCTATGTAATTGCTTGGGGTACATGTTTCTCTCCAGCCAGCTTAGTCTCTGGGAACTGCAGGCATCGTTTTTCCACTGTAAACAGCAGGTATTGAGAGTTGGAGGAAACATTTAAGTGCAATAATGATAGAAGATCAAATATCAGAAAAGCAAGTATGAAAACATTTCTGAAGAGTGTATTTAGTCCAGATTGTGAGATTTTGTTCAGGACAAATTTGTGGTTGTCACAGCGATATGGAAATGAGGGGCAGAGGTTATTGTTCAGAGTTGTAACTATACCTCATTTGCATATCGCCACGACAGCTATGAACCCGACCTGAAGAAAATCTTCAGAATCTGGACTAAACAGATTTCTCAGCAATGTTTTCTATTTGTTTTTATGTTATTTGGCTGGGAAATTCAGTGCTGTAAGAATATACGAATGTGCCAAAAGAAACAGACCACTCTGTCTATTTACATCTGCTCGAGTGTGCAGCTAGCACCCTCGTTTGCAGCTGCCCCACCTCCCCACCCCTTTGTCATCCCATTGCAGCCTCCCACCTCCCCCACCCTCACTCTCCCTACTCCCTATCCCATATCCCATGCCCTTTTAAAGCCATTCACAGATTTACATGATACTACCCATTCTGGTAGTGCATTACATTTTGCTGCCACCCTCTCAGTGAAATAGTGTCTCCTTATTTCCCTCCTAAATCCTCCCCCCTCTATTCTTAGACCCTACCCCCTGGTGTCCCTCCCCTCCTTAGCTTAAAGACCCCGTCTGCCCCATCCTTATTGAGTCCCCTCAGATACTTGAATGTCTCTATCATGCCCTCCCGTCCCTTCTATTCTCCAGGGTGTACATATTCAGGTGTCCCAGTCTGCTCTCATAGTCTTTCCCCTCCATTCCACATATCATCTTTGTTGCCCTCCTCTGCACCTCCACCAGTAGCCTATCACCATGCTTAAGGTATGGCCTCCAAAACAGCATACAATACTACAAGTACGGCCTCACCAGCAACCTGTAGAGGGGCATGATCACCTCACTTTGCCTGGACGAAACCCCCCTCGCTATGCACCTCAGCATTTTGTGTGCTTTTGCAGCCACTCTCCTGCGCTGGGCAGTACTGTTCATGGTCCCTGTTACCATTACCCCAGGTCCTGCTCCTCCTCAGTGATCCCCAGCTCCCTCCCAGCCAGTATTCTCTCCCTGGGTTCTTCGCCCCAAAGTGCATAACCTTGTACTTCTTTGCACTGAACCCCAGCTACCACCTCTCTGACCACTCCTCTAGCTTGCTTAGGTCCCCCTGCAGCTGCTTCCATCCCTCCTCTCCATCCACCACTGCTCCCATTTTGGTGTCATCTGCAAACAGACTTACCTTGCTTACCACCCTGTGCACGTCTGATATGAAGAGCCCAAATAATACTGGCCCCAGCACAGAGACCTGTGGCACCTCACTCGTCACTGGCTTCGGAGTTGAGAGCTCCCCTCCCAACTCCATCCATTGCAGCCTCCCACTCAGCCAGCATGTAATCCATTTCATCATTTTTGCCCTTACCCCTACACTAGTTAGCTTCCCCCCAAGCCACCCATGAGGCACCGAATCAAAGGACTTGCTGAAGTCCAAGCAAAGAACATCTATCGCATGACCCATATCCAGCTGACCTGTCACCCAGTCATAATATTGTATCAGATTGGTTTGACAAGACTTCCCTGAAACAAACCCCTGCTGCCTCACATCCTGGAGGCCACTGTCTTCCAGATACGATACCATCCTTTCCTTTAGTATTGTTTCCATGAGTTTGCACACTATAGAGGTAATATTTACCGGACGATAAATACAGGTTACTCACCTGTAACAGGAGTTCTAGGAGTAGAAACATAGAAACATAGAATTTGACGGCAGATAAGGACCGCTTGGCCCACCTAGTCTGCCCATTTTCCTACCTAACAGATAAGCTGCAGATCCTGGTTAACCAACAGCTTACTTCCTCCTACCCCCCACTAGGACTGCCTTATGTCTGTCCCATGCATTCTGAGTTCCTCCACTGTTCTTGACTCACGACCTCCTCAGGAGGCTGTTCCATGCATCCACAACCCTCTCTGTGAAAATGCTTTCTCATTACCTCTGGCCGTCTCCCTCTATCTTCAAACTGTGCCCCTTGTTCTTGACATCTCTTTTCTGAAAGATGCTACCCTCTGGACATTGTTGATTCCCTTGAGGTACTTGAAAGTTTCTATCATGTCCCCTCTCTCCTTCTTTCCTCAAGGGTATACATATTAAGCTCCTTTAGTCTTTCTTCAGATGTCTTCTGGTGCAGACCCTGCACCATTTTGGTTGCCCTCCTCTGGACAGCCTCCACTCTGTCTATGTCTTTGCGGAGATGGGGTCTCCAGAACTGCACGCAGTACTCCAGATGGGGTCTCACCAACTGTCTGTACAGAGGGATAACAACTTCCTGTTTTTTACTATTGATGCTTCTTCTTATGCATCCCAGTATCCCCCCAGCCTTCCTTACTGCCTTCTCACATTGCTTGCCCACCTTTAGGTTATCTGATATAATTACCCCAGGTCCCTTTCCATTTTTACTGTTGTCAGTATCTCACCCCCCATTGTGTACGCTTCCCCTGGGTTTTTGTTTCCCATGTGCATTACCTTGCACTTCTTTGCATTGAATCTGAGCTGCCATACATTTGACCATTCCTCCAACCTTGCCAAATCCCTTCTCTATGTTGTTCAATCCACACTTATTGGCAGGTTCCTTACCACTTTAAATGTTGCCGGAAGGTCTTCAAGCTGGCTCCTCCCACCCACCTGGGTGGTAAAACCCTCGGCTCCGACCCATGACGCCAGATCTAGCCCGCTGGAAGCCAGGTTGCTCGTCGAAGCCGGGGAGGTCAGGTGGGTTGTGTGGATGAACAACATATACCACTCCTAGAACTGCTGTTACAGGTGAGTAACCTGTATTTCTAGGGACGTGGATATGTTGTTCAATCCACACTTACTGGCAGACTCCTAGCAGTTTTCCAGGAGGAGGGAGGCGCATACTCTCACTTGGGAATAAGGACTGGAGAACTGAGGTCCCAAACCAGCATCCTGGCGTGACTCTAGGTCAATGTGGTAATGGGAATGAAGGTGTGTGCTAACTTCCAGGTAGCAGCCCTGCAGATTTCCTGGATAGGGACACGTCCCTAGAAACAGCGGTATGGTGGGTAGAATGAGCTCTTATCCTTTGGGAGGCTCCATGCCACGCCCAACCTATAGCAGAGATCTATGCAGGAGGTGACCCACCTGCCTATAGTCTGCTTGGCTGCAGGTCTGCCAAGTACGGCTTCAGCGTAGGTGACAAACAGCTGGCGAACCTCTCCCCGAACTTTAGCCGTTCACTCCTTGTAATAAGAGAGCGCTCTTCTAGGGTCCAAAGTATGGAGCCAATATTCAGCCTCCAAGTGTGACTAGGGTAGAACATCGGCAGAGTCAACACCTGGTTAAGGTAAAACTCCGACACCACCTTCGGAAGGAATTTTGGGTGGGGGCGCAGGACAACAGTGTCCCTGTGGAAGACCAGATAAGAAGACTTGATTGAAAGCGCCTGGAGCTCTCTCATCCTTCTGGCTGATGTAACAGCCACCAAGAAGGCAGTCTTCCACGACAGGTGAGAGATGTCACACCTGTGCATCAGTTCGAATGGCTTGCCCATGAGCTTAGCCAATACCAGCAGTAGATCCCATGGAGGTGGAGGTTCTCGCACTGGAGGGGATATGTGATCAAGGTCTTTGAAAAAGTGCCCGACCGCTCGACTTCCGGTTCCCATACGGACCTCTAAACAACATAATCGCGAACGCCTCACTGGCTACAGAAATAAGGATTAAACCTCTCGTGAAGGTAGCAAATGAAAGAAAAACCTATAAATACGGCAAAGGACCCCTCGAAGAAAGACAAACAGGGCCCTTTGAAGCTTGGATTGTCAAGAGGCTAACAGAAGCGGAGACTGGTACAGAAGGACGTAGGCCACAAAGCAGGAGCCGCTCGCCAAGTAGCACATGAGGGTCAGATTACGATACTGACGGGGAGCAGGACAAATTAACTCGGTCACGTCTTGAGACGATCCTGAAAGAAATAAGAGCCTCTCGGCTGGAAACGAAGAAAGACCTTCAGGGGCTATCCACACAACTGTCGAAATTAGACCAGAGAATTGAGGAGGCTGAAACAAGAATAGCAGGGGTAGAAGAGGTAAATGCCAGTCTGGGCCAAGCGGTTAATGCCTTACTACAACAATCAATGGCAATGCAAGCTAAATCAATAGATCTGGAAAGCAGACCGAGAAGAAACAACTTACGGCTTTATGGCCTGGCGGAAGGTGCTGAGATGTCTCCGGCAACAGCCTTTATCGAAAATTTACTTTGGGACATTTTAGAGCTGCCTCCGAACTATGATTTAAAAATTGAGAGGGCACACAGAGCGCTGGGTGCAAGGCCGCAGGACCCGAAAGCACGTCCACGCTCGATAATCTTCTTAGTGGCGAGCTACCAAACCAAGGAAGATATCCTTCGCAGAGCGTGGGCTAAGAAGGAGCTCACATACCTCACGTCGAAAATAACCTTGGATCATGACTAACCCGTAGAGATACAGCAGGCCAGGCAATAATATACCCTGATACTGCGAGCACTAAGACAGAAGGGGATACACTATCAAACCCCCTTCCCGGCTAAGCTAAGGATCTTTTGGCAGGAAGGTGTATAAACATATGGCTCACCGTACAAAGCCCTGGAAGCCATGAAGCAGAGGGGAATTAAGTTGGCATCGGAGGATATGGATCGAATTGGCAAGAGACAATTATTTTTTACCGACTGGTTCCAATCGGGGCTACAGCAAAGGGGAACCTCATCGAAACTGCTCCTGGAATCGTTCGAGAAGATAAGGGCCATGCTGAAGAAGGATGTCATACGAAGCAGTCCTGAACTGATAGAGAACAACAAATGAAAACCAGGGGCCTGCTGTAACTGTGACTGTTGAGCCAAATGGGCCTGGTGTTCTCTCGGGCTGCAGGGGCGGCCGTACTTTGGATGAACTTGATTATGAACATGTTTTTTCTGGTCTGTCTCCCCTAGCCCTCTTGCTTACCTCCCTGCTGTAGTGTGGTCTTATATGTTATGTCTGTGAACGAACCCTTCCCCCCTTTACCCTGATGTGTTTTGTCTTGTTCCCCGGAAATATGTTCAAAAATTATGAGATCCTGAAAACCCCCCATCTTTACTAGCTTTAAGAGAGGGTTTGAACTGAAAATCGAGGCGCTTTTACGCTGATCTTTTTCTGGGGGATGGGGGGGGAGAGCGGAGTGTGAACTCACTGAATGACGGGACAGGAAGCCTGGAGGGTAGATCTTAAACAGCTGGCTTGGGACGGGGTGGGTGAGGAGGGGAGACTGGGGAAAGTAAGAATGGCTTAGAGATGTTGAAAGTACTACAGGGGAGGGCTGGGGCAGTGGGGAAGGCAGGCCTAGAGCGTCGCCATTCCCTGCTTTGAGAGGAAAACCAAGGTAAATAGAAGGGGAAATGTGAAAGGTTACAGAAGGAGGGGGGTCTCATATAGTAAAGTAAAAAGATAGAAAAGATGGGCGAGGTGGAAAGTGGAGCACAGGTACCATCAGTTAGAGCATACCAAATACTGGTACGTGGACAGATTACATAATAAAGCAGCCACCGCAAGCGGCGGCTTCCTTACGAGGGAGATCTTGAAGTAGAAGGGACGTTTATCCCTCGTATCTGCTCAAACTACGAACTTGGAAAGGGCAGAATAAGGGCCCCACAGTGCTGGGAGCCCCTACCTTGGAAGCAAAGGAACTGTTAGATAAGAGAAAACGAAAAGGAGTTACATAGTTAAAATTAGTAGTAGTTTCTGTGTTAGACTGAAAATGTTTAAGGGAGCGTTTAAGTTTGAGATGCACCCCAGTTAATATGGTTATGGTTTTAAGGTTCATTTCTGCATTAAGCAAGCCTAAGAGGGAGAAGGATATTTTTGGGGAAAGGGGACTAGCTCCATGCTATGGGTCAGGAATGAGGTCTGAGGGAACACGAGGGGAAAAGCATGGGAAATGGGTCACCGCCATCGTAGAGGCGCTTTGGGACTGTTCCGGGGTCCTTTTGAAGCGGGATAAGCTTGATTGGAATGGAAAAGATGTTAGAATGAAAGTGACATGTTTAAAAGGTTGCGCCAGAACACTGAATGAGAGGGCACGATGGAATAGAGATAGAGGAGCTGAGAGTAGTCTGAGAGATATTGAAAGATATGAGAATGGATAATGCTACTGTAATATGTTCGATCAATGTCAATGGGCTGACAAACCCGGTCAAGAGGAGCAAAGTACTGGCATGGCTTAGAAAAGAGAAGCCTGACTTTATTTTGATGCAGGAAACGCATCTCTCCCCTCTAGAGCATTCCAAACTAGGAAAAATGGGTTTTAACTATGAGGTTAGCGCATCTTATGGGCAGGGAAGAAGGAGGGGAGTCTCAATATTAGTACCAAAGAAAACAATATTCGAAGTATTGGACAAGCATGCTGATAAAGAGGGGAGATATGTGTTTTTGAAGGGAAAATATCAAGGGAGAATCTTGATGCTGGCTTCTGTATATGTACCGCCTAACACAAATTTTCAAACTTATAGAAACATACTGTTGAAATTACAGGAATGGGCGGAGGGGCAGGTCATTTTAGGGGGAAGATTTCAACATAACAATTGACCCAAAGATGGATAGCACGACACTGAGTGGGCGAAGGGAGAGGGGGGGTCGCACAGAAAGTACTTCTTCACAGAGAGGGTCGAGGACACTTGGAAAGCACTGATGGAAGAGGTAATCTCATTGAAGACAGTAGGCAGCTTTAAGAGAGGCTGGGATAGGCATGGGGGAAAGTAAAGATCATGAGTAGGGAGGATGGGAGGAGTGGGGAGGGATGGCAGGGACATTAGCTCAAGCTGTGGACCCCGCAATACGAGCAACCATGATAGACCAAATGGCCTTCTTCTGCTGACTTCTTCGTATTATTGTATATGTAATAACTGGTGGACATTTTTTCTCATAGGAGAAGCTGGTTATAATTTGCTATTATAACTGGTGAGTTATAATGGTAAACATGTGCCAGCTTCTCCTCAGCCCTGCTCATGCTCAGTCACCCACCCAGCTCTCAACTACCAAATCTCCAAATAAGCTTAGAGGTTTCTGTGGCTGTTTTTTGAATTAAGCTTAAAGGTTTCTGTGGCTGTGTCTTTTGAATTTAGCTTAAAGGTTTCTGTGAATGTGTTTTTTGAATTAAGCTCAAGGGAGGGGCACAGCGGCCCCACTTAAAGCCGGGGGGGGGGCATAAAGAGGACCTGGGGCAGACATCTAATTTCTGGACTGTATGTGTTTGCAAGACTTGGGAATGCTATTGGTGGGTTTGTAATTGTGCTCGCCAACAACTGCAATCAGTATAGAGAGAACTTTATTTGACTGTCCTGTATAGGTAGTATGAACCATGGGTAGGATTGTGGGGTGCAATGGTTGTGGGGAAGCGGTGTGGATGAACATACTGTGGAGGCTGGGTGGGTGCCCAGTATGCCACTGGCTAAGGAGGCTCGAGAAAGAGGTTCAGTGGCTTGGCAAGGAGCTAGGGAGGTTGAGGGGGAAGGGGAGGGTTGCGTTTTTAGAAGGGCTGACATCTGAGAGTATTGGGGGGGCACCACAGAGATGGAACAGTGGGTCAAGGGAGGGATGAGGGGGAAGGGGCAAACTAGACAGGAAGCCAGCTGATGAAGGGTGGACTCTAGTAGGGCCTAGCAAAAGAGGAACAGCAGTACGCAGGAGGGAGGAGAAAACACATAGTAATGCAAAGAGGATAGGGAACATGTTTGCTGTACTAGTGACACATGGGGAAGAGGAGGACGCAGGAGGAGATTGCACAAGGGATAGTACTCACGAAGAGGAAGGAGTGAGGGGCATTACTAGTGGAGCGATTGAGTACGACGTGGCAGGGGGAGGGATACTACTCAGAGAGGTGAGGAGGGAGAGGGAGGTTTGCAGTCAAACTGGAGGAGGGGGAGGGGTCTCAGTTGAGAGGGGCGGGGGGAAGACACTGGGGCAAATGATAAAAGCACGGAAATGAGAACCTGGGTGGTGGGGTGGCGACAGGCACAAAAAAAACAGGAGGGGATGTACTGTTGTTGGGGGACTCCTTACTCAAGGGGATCAGATGGAGCAACAAGGGGGAGAGGCACAGTCGGATATGGGTGGAGCCCATACCAGGATTAAAGGCAGACAAGGCAGGACAGGCAATCCTAAGGTGTGCAAGGAGGGGAAGGAGGAACAGCACATTGTGATACATGTGGGGACAAATGACCTAGCGGGGGAAATGGTGGAGGTAGCAAGGGAGAGGTTTGAGGAAGTGGGAAGGTTGTGCGAGGAAACTGGGGAGTCTGTGGCCTTCTCAGAGGTGCTCCCAGTACCCTGCGCAAGCACAGTGACAAAGGAGAGGATTGGAGAGTTGAATGCATGGTTGGTAGAATGGTGTCAAACTAAGGGGTACGGGGCTGTGGGCGGCTGGGGCAGTACCTGGGAAAATAACAGTCTGTTTGCAAGGGATAGACTGCACCTGAGTGGGGAGGGGAAGGAGATATTAAGGCAAAGACTGGGGAGGTATATTGAGACAAAGGTGGATTTAAACTAGTTATGGCCAGGGGATGGCAAGTGGACAGTAGGTAGGCAGGGATCCAATAAAGCAAAGTCACAGCCTACCTGCCAGTCTAGCAGGGTAGCATTCGGGGTGGCTGAAAAGGGAGGGAGTAGAAAGGAGGAGATGGAGGGCGATGAAGGGAAGGGGGCAGGGTGGAGAGTGGTCTAGCTGAACGCAAGAAGCTTAGGCAACAAATTAGTTGAGCTACAGGCACTCTTGGCAGTGTGGAGGGTGGATATTGCGACTGTCACAGAAGCGTGGGTTACCGAGCACCGGGACTGAGATCTTGCAATCCCAGGGTATAGAGGAAGGACCTGGGGGGGGGGCAGTCTATGTGAGGAACGGAATCAAATGCACAAGGGTCGAGGGGGAGAAAAGGAGAACAGAGGCAATCTGGCTGAGCTCCTAGACTCAAGGGGTGGAAAACCGAGGTTTGGGGTGGTATACAGGCCGCCGTCCCAGTCTGAGGAGCTTGACAGGGCATTAGTAGGACAAATCAGAAAGGTATGTAGAAAAGGAAAGGTGGTCATCGTGGGGGATTTCAACTTGCCGGGGGTGAACTGGAGCATTCCAGTCACCTCCAGTGCTAGGGAGCAAGTGCTTCTGGACGCGATCCAGGAGGGTCTCCTGACACAGTTGGTCAGTGGACCTACTAGGCTAAAGAGCACTTTAAATGTGGTACTGTTGAATTGGGAGGCAATAAGGGTGGAGGACCCACTAGCCGACAGCAATCACCAAACGGTGTGGTTTAATATCACGATGTGCAGGGAGCCAGAGAACTCAGTAACCCGGGTGGAAAACTTCAAGGGGGGAGGATGCGGGAAGTACTGAAAGGGAAACTGGAGGGCATAAGCAGGAGATGGACGCAGAGCAGAAATGGGATATTATATAACGGGGGATTACAGAGGCAAAGGAAGCCTGCACCAAGACACAGAGTAAGAGGAACAGTGCAAGGAAACCATGCTGGTTGAACAGTGAGGTAGTGGAAGTGGTGAGGGCAAAACGAGAGGCGCACCAGAGTTATAGGAGGATGGGGAAGGAAGAGGACAGGGAGGAGTATGCAAGATGGTCGAGGGAGGTGATCAGAAAAGTTAGAGAAGCCAAGGCCCCGAGGGAGCTGAGATTAGCGCAGGGAATCGGGAGGGGGGAATGACTTTTTCAGATACAGCAGGGAGAAAAGGAAGTGCAAGGAGACAATAGTGAGGATAAAAAGGTGGGAGTGGACAGAAAGGGGAGGAACAAGTGGAAGCACTGAGCGAATACTTTTGCTCAGTGTTCATAGAAGTAAGGGGACCGCTACCACCATGGGCTGGGAGGGTGGGGATTGGGGGAGAGGAGCGACTGATGGAAGGATTGAGAGAGGTAGAGTCCTAGAGGGACTGAGGGTAGATAAGGCACCAGAGCCGGATGGTATCCACTGCAGGGTGCTGAGGGAGATGACAGAGGTGTTGGGGGAGCCACTGGCGGATCTCTACTGCACCTCACTGGAGTCGGGATGTGTGCCACTGGACTGGAGGATGGCACATGTAGTGCTGTTACGCAACAGTGGACCAAGGAACGAACCGGGTAGTTCTAAGGACGTGGATGTGCTGTTCAATCCACACTTATTGGCAGGTTCCTTGCTGCTTTAAATGTTGCCGGAAGTTCTTCAAGCTGGCTCCTCCCACCCACCCGTGTGGTAAAACCCTCGGCTCCGCCCCATGATGCCAGATCTTCCTTACCGCTTGGAAGCTCAGGTTCCCTCCTTAGCGCTCTGTGTTTTAGGCCTGGATCCACACTCTTCGGTTAACCCGAAACTAATTCTATAATTTACAAGACTCTGGTCTTCATCTTCCCTCGCAGCTGCAATGGACAAATCAACTCCCGGCTTTCGTCGGTTCCCCTGTGGGCAGAAGACGTCCCGGACCGATCTGCACTCCACGTGCATCTACTGCCTGGGGCTTGGCCATGATTCGTAGGCTTGCGAATTGTGCAGCGCCTTCTTGGCTTTGGTCTTGGAGCACCATGCTGCTCGACTACTTCTTGGGTGCCCTGAGAAATGGTACCCACCGGTCAAGTTGAAGGAGGTCCACTGGGTGGTGTCCATGGCGGCGGGCTCCGCGAAACAGCTGGAGCAGATGATCGCCCTTGAGGAGGAGGCAGCCCAGGCCGCTTCTTCTTCCTCCTCGGTCGCGGCATTCATCCCGCTCTCCTTGGGCTCTTCTACAGCTTCTTTTAAGGAGCTTTGTCAATCCCTCTCCACCAAGGGAAAAGGACCATCGGGACATTCCAGTTGGTCCAAGAAGAAGGACTCAAAAGGTAAGTGTCACCGTCGACGTTCGTGGGAGCGGGAGAGATCCCCTTCACCGGACCGCCAACTTTCGACTTCAGTCGAGGTCGCTGGCTTCACGGTGTCCTGTCAGGTCAGCCGTCCGAGACACCCACTGACGTGGTCGAGATTCTTCTCAGCCCATCTGATGGTTTGTCATCTGGAGGTGCTGACATCCCTACTTCACCGGTTCCCCCGGTGGAAACCGAGGACTTGCCTTTGCCTCCTGTGCCGGAGTCCCCAGTTAAGGTCCCTGTACCGAGGGAGGAGTGGGTTTCCCCCGTCCACTCTCAGATCCACCCTCGGAATCCCCGAAGGTCTCAGTCTCGGTCCTCTTCCAGGTCCAGCCGATCCCACCAACGTCGGCGGTCTCGGTCTTGGCACCATGGAAAGCGGTGTCGCCGCTCATCCTCTTCGGAGGATAGGCTCCGGCGCAAATTGCGTCGGTGCGAAGAGGACTTGCTGTGGCAGCAGCTCTTACTGTCCAGTAACAAGCCTACTCCGTCGCCTTCTCCGGCCATTAAGTGGCTGTCACCGGAGCAGCTGAAACAATCCCTTGTAGTAGTCGAGGAACCGCCACTGGCACCGGTTGTTCGGCTGAAACCGGCTGCTCCACCCATTGTGGTGGAACCTCCACCTCCACAACCAAAGACTGGGGCCCCGACCAAGGATTCTCAATCGGGTCAGGGCTTGCCCCATAGGTTGTCGGTCACCCTCACTTCCGATCGACCTCAGCACGTGGAGGGTGGCTCAGGCACTCGGCAGCTGTTCGCAGACTCCTCAGAGTCTGACGACGACTCCTCCTTGTTTTCCAGGCCGCTCAACCTGGAGTCTGCAGGGGGTCAGTCGGTGGACAACAGCCCATCCTCGTGTCTGGGAATGCTTCGATTAATTTCATAGTCTACTGGGATGAAGCTCGAACCCGTTTCAAAACAGGCCAAGTATCCCCTCATGGAGATACTGGACCGAGAGGATTCCCCTACAGAGGCCTTTCCTGTGGCCGAAGCCATTGTTGGCCCGGCCCTGGAGTTGTGGCAGCGGCCAGCATCTTGTCCCGCACCTTCGGCCAGGATGGCTCGAAAATATGCGGTCCCTACCGGGTCACTTTCCGGTTTCTTGGAGCACCCCTCTGTGGAGGGGTTAGTGACTGATAGCGTTTTCCAGCGTTCCGGGAATGCTCGGGATGTGGACAAACCGCCCGATAAGGAATCCAAAAACTTGGACTACCCAGGGTGGAAGGTATACGCTGCTTCCTCCCTAGGCCTTTGTCAGGCTAGCTCGGCCATTCTGATGGCACACTTTTCACACGCCTTTTTGGGCTACCTGGATGAGGTGGTTCTTCATCTCCCGGCTGACCTTCAGACGACGGTCAAGCAGGTGCAGGATCAGGGAAGGGCAGTAGCTAATCAGCAGCTCCAAATTTCATTGGACATTGCTGATTCGTGTGCCCAGTCAGTAGCGGCTGCAGTGGCCATGCACCGCAGAGCTTGGCTGCGGATCTCCACCTTCATGGCAGATACCCAGCACAAGCTGACAGAAGTTCCCTTCTTGGGTACCAACTTGTTCGGGCCCGGGGTGGAGGGTCCTCTCCAACGGACTGAGAAATCCAGTGCCATCTTGGACTCTGTCACGTCTGCCCAGAAGGACAATGGCTGCCAGCAGCAGCGTAAGCCTTTTCGTCCTTCAGCCACTGCGGCACGTCTGGCCCAGCAACACCAGCATAAGGGCCAGCAGGCTCACGCTTGGCGCCCCAAAGCCAAGCCTGCTGCTTCCTCCAGCAGGAAGCCTGGAGGAAAAGGCCCAGGAGGTTCCTCGGCCGGCCCTTCCTCCAAGCCTGCACAGTGACGGGTTGAGGGGTGTTGCCCCACAACCTCATTACTCCTCGGGTTCCCCCATGGAGAGGATGGCTCGCCACTTCCTTTCCACCTGGTCCACTATCATCATGGACGCTGGGTGTTGGAAGTGATAGGCAGGGATCTCCTCTGGAATTTGAGCAGTCCCCCCATCGGCGCACACCCACGGGGGCTATGGGTTCCGCAGCCTCTCTGTTGGCCCGCTAGCTGACACTGCCTTGCTCCTCCAAAAGGAGGTGATCAGCGAGGTGGCGGACCCCCCACCCCAGATCCAGGGTTTGTGTCCAGGTACTTCCTGGTCCCACAACAGATGGGGGGCTGGCACCCCATTCTCGACCTACACAACCTGAACAAGTTCCTAAGGTCTGCAGAGCTCGACTCTCTTCGAGCCAGAGTCTGGCTCCCGGTGGACAGGGCTGAGGTCCTTTCCTCCTTTGCCCAATCATTTCTGGTTGGGCAATTGCACCCTGCCCAGGACTTCCTGCACCTTCTGGGCCTCATGGCGGCCTGACCAGCATGGTCCATTGGGCCCGCTGGTATATGCGTCCCCTACAATGGGGGCTGGCCCGCCAATGGTCACAGCGCTCCGGTCCTCTGGACAAGCCAGTAATGGTGACCCAGGATATGTGGAACGGCCTACAGTGGTGGCTCGTTCCAGCTCATCTGCAGGAGGGTATCCTGTTTGTCCGCCCCGAGACGATGGTCACTCTGACGACCGACGCCTCTCTGATGGGTTGGGGTGTCCATCTGGGGGAGTTCAGAGCCCATGGCCTCTGGTCCCCTTAGGAGTCTCAATGCCACATCAACCTGCTGGAGCTTCGAGTGGTCCGACTAGCCCTCATAGCCTTTGCTCCGTTTGTATGGGGTCAAGTGGTCCCGGTCCAGATGGACAACACCAACACCATGTACTACCTGAAGCGACAGGGCAGGACGCACTCCTTGCCCCTGTGCAAGGAAGTTCTCCGCACTCGGTCTCTCGTGATCAGCCTGGAGGCGGATCTCCTAGCCATCCATGTGGCAGGAGCCTCTAACAGTCTGGCCTATGCCCTCAGCTGGATAGGCGCTGCATCTCACGAGTGGTTTCTCCTGCCGGAGTTAGTACTAGATCTGTTCTCCCGTTGGGGCACCCCTCAGGTGAACCTGTTCACCTCCAGGGAGAATGCGAAGCTAAGGCTGTTTCATGCCCACCCCCCTCAGCAGGGCTCGCTGCAGGGGGATACCTTCTCGAGGCCGTGGACCCCAGGCCTCTTCTACGCCTTCCCTCCATTTCCCTTGATCCACAAGGTGCTTCTCAAGGTGGAGAGGGACAAGGCACAGGTGATTCTAATTGTCCCACACTGGCCCCGCTAGTACTGGTACCCAGATCTCCTCAGCCTCAGCTCCAGTCTCCCGAGGCGGCTTCTAGCCCGCCCAGACCTGCTGTCAGTCGACAAGGGGAAGGTTCTCCACCTGGACCTTCAATCCTTGCACCTGATGGCCTGGTTCCTGAGTGGCTAGAGTTCCAGGCCTTGGGTCTTTCCAATGAGGTCCTCAACATGGTTGAGGCATCCTGTAAGGAGTTGACCATAAAATGCTATGCCTTCAAATGGAAGAGATTCTCCATTTGGTGTCAGGACAAAGGGTTGGACCCTTCTTCCTGTTCCTTGGCTAGCATTCTGGACTACCTATGGTCCCTTTCTCAGCTAGGGCTTCGGTCGACGACCCTTAAGGGGCACCTGGCAGCCATCTCTGCTTACCGGGCGTGGGCCGGCAAGCAGTCAGTGGCGCAGAAGAAGGTGGTCGGGCGCTTTTTCTTTTTTTATACTTTAGCTTTATTGACTCTTATCACTTCATTTCCATAACTTCATATGCAAGTCCATACGTCAATACATGCTTTCAGCATTTGATACTGCTACGAACAACAGTTCTAATCTATTCAAATTAAAATTTCAGAAGTTAAACTTCAGCCTCATTTCAAATTACAGTAATATCACCATTCTTATTAGGGTCTAGGTAAACCTAGAGATCAGCTCCATCCCATTCTCATTCTATTATTTTATTCTTTAAAGATCCGTTAGCCAGATTCCACAACCCAATTACAATTATTCTTACTCTCATTACATGCTTCCCATGTAGTCACAAACCACCTAGTACTCCCTTTTTATTTCATCAGTGGGTCCTCCCCTTATCTTCTCTTTTTATCATGAAAAGGAGTTGAAGTAGGTGAAATGTCCCCAAAGAAAACATTCTTGTCTCCTCACCGCCCTCTCCGACTCTATATCTGTGACTTGCAATCACTAGTTTTCTTATGGGTATATATTTTCCTCTCTGTTTTATTTTTCCCCCTATAGAGGTTTCTCTTATAAAAAAGTTCAGGGCTCCCCCTTCCCTTCACTGCCACTCCCTGACAAATCCCATCTATTCCACCTATTTTCGAACTGTTGCCGATTTTGTCTGAGTGAGTAGGTGACCCTCTCAAGTGTTTTTAACCCCTCAATTAACTCTTTCCACTCATCCCACGTAGGAGCCTTAGGGAGAAACCATCTCCTGGTTATCGCCTTCCCCGCTGCAGCAATCAGTATGTTCCAAAGATTCCTTGCTTCTCTTCCCTTAAGATTTTTGGGATGTAAGCCTAAAATCATATGTTCGGGTCCCAGTGGAGACTCTATACCGAACATTCCTCTTAAATGTTTTTGTATTTTCACCCAGAACCCCCTCAGTACCGGGCAGTGCCAAAAAATATGCGACAGATTAGCCCCCTCAGCATTACAATTTCTCCAACAATGGGTTGGATTAGGTTTATGCCCCCCAACTGAGTGTGATGGAGCCCTAAAGAACCGTACCCTTAGCTTCCACAAAAATTCCCTCCACCTCGGAGATGCAGTTGTACTCCAAGTATTTCTCCATATCCCCAACCAATCTTTAGCATTTAGTGTGATCCCCAACTCTCGTTCCCATCTCTCTTTAATGTATTCAGTTGTGTGCTGTAGATCCGTCACATAGTTTTTGTATAAAATAGAAATAGCCTTCTCCCCTCTACTCGAGTTCCATATTGCTTCAAATGTGTTCGGTAATGGGGAACCCCCCCTCTTTTAATTGAGTTATTCAGTTCCTTTGCTATGTAGTCTCTCATCTGGTAATAGTGTGGTAACTCTCCCTCTCTCCAACCAAATTTGGTCTGTGCCTCCTTAAACGAAATAACCTGGTCCCCTCTGAGGAGCTGCCATGGGGCTACACAGCCCTGTCTCTCCTGTTTAATATACCACGGGTCTGTAGTGGCCCTGTTCCTCACCGTGTTTATAGACCACCAGGTATATTTCCACAGGTAGATCTTAGATAGTCCTTTCATAAGTCCTTGCCTGTAGCCTTGTAAGGCCGTCTCCGTCCCTAGGTAAGGTGTTTTCCCCCACTTGGCCTTTGGGTTTAAAGTCGTGCACTGTGCCAGTAGAGGGGGAGACAGGCCTACGGCCAGGTCCAGCTCCTTCCACCTGGCCCAGTAGCCTGGGTGCTGTAACAGCAAGATTATTCTTGACTGTGTTGCGATCCAGTATCCCATTAACATGGGGACTGCCAACCCTCCTGTGTCTTTGGCTAGATACTCTGGTTTGCTTCCTAACTCCGACTTCCGGCCGACAAATAAATTCCCCTATCATTTTTGCCACTTTTCTATTTGCTTATGTGATATTGGAGCGGGCACGCACTGAAACAAAAATAGGAAACGAGGTAATACATTCATTTTTATTGCCTGTACCCTTGCCGAAATGGAGACTGGGAGGAGTCTCCACCTTCTCATATCCTCCTGTACCTGTTTCACCATTGGTGGATAATTTAACTGGACTAGTTGAGTGGTTGTCAAAGCTAACCTTACACCCAGATATTTCATACGGGGCAACTCCCATTTCATAGGGTATCTTACTTTTAGCTCGTAGGATGGTTGGAAACCAAGTTTCAGAACCTCTGTTTTATTTTCATTGAGGGTGTAAAAAGAAAGGGCCGAAAATATCCTCAAGTGTTGAAATAAGTTTGATAATGAGGATTCTGGTTGAGTCAAATACAGCAGGATGTCATCCGCATACAAAGCTAGCTTTTGTGGGGTCTCCCCTATTTGTACACCCTGTATGGCTTGATTTTCCCGAAGCCCCTGAGCCAATGGTTCCAGGTATAGTGCGAATAAAAGTGGAGAGAGGAGGCATCCCTGCCTCATTCCTCTTTCCAGTGGGAGCACCCCAGAGTGGTGTCCGTTTACTCTCACATATGCCTTTGGGGAAGCATATATCTTTGTAATCAGGGCCACAAACTGTGCAGGGAACCCAAACCGCCTAAGTACCGCTTGGAGAAAAGTCCATGAGACTTATCAAGCGCCTTCGATTGTCTAAGCTGAGAAAGGACAGCAGGTGCCTAGTCTGGCTAAGGTGATCTAAGACATAAGTCCTCCTTAGGGTTATCCTGGAAGCTTACCGGTTATAAACCTCGTCTGATCTGCATTATTGGCGTTGGCAAAATTTAGTTGTATTCTACGGGATATTATTGCCATAAATAGCTTATAATCCGTGTTAAGAAGGAGATAGGCTGGAATTGAGAGGGCACAATCTAGGGTCCTTATTCTCCTCAGGTATTACGAGATGACCGCCTGTGACCAAGATACTGGGGGGGAGGTTTCTGTCGTAAGGGTATCATTAAATACTTTTAACAGTAATGGGGTGAGCTGTTCCTGAAAGTGTTTATACATCTCAGCAGGATAACCGTCTGTCCCTGGGCATTTGTTTGCTTTTAGTCTGGCCATCTCCTGTCTCAGTTCCTCGCTGGACACTGGACTCATGAGTTCACTTTGTGTCAATTCTGGGATTATGGGGAGTAATCTTGCTCAGGTATTGTTCCGCACTTTGCTCCTCAGTATGAGGAGGGGCCCTGTAGAGTTCCTGTAGTAAGATCTAAAGGCTGCTATGTCCGGAGTAGTTTGCTTAATATCTTTACTTTGTGGGTGTTCTACCTCAACTATGTGAGCCTTTGCTCTTTGCTCACGTAATCTAGCTGCTAGAATTCTAGCTTCCCTGGGGCCCCCCTCATAATATCCTTGTTTAATGTATAGCAGTTTCTGTTCAATCTGGTACTCCAGCTGCCCATTCAATTCTTTCTTTAACTTATTTAATCTATGACACACCTCTTTATTATATTTTTCTTTTAATTTAGTTTCACAAACGTCTATTTCCTTTCTCAGGGATTCTACCTTTCTATCCCTCTGTTTCTTTTTATAAGCCGCTATGGATATTAATTTCCCCCTCACAATAGCTTTTATCGTGTCCCATAGAAGTGCTGAGGTTATATCTGGAGAAGCATTTTCTTCTATGGCTTGTTTAATGGCATCCTTTACATGCTGTTTAACATCGGTATCCTGTAGCAAGGAGACATTTAGTCTCCAGAACGTTTTTTTCTGAAAACCACCCAGGTCTACCTGAAGAAATATCAGCGCGTGGTCTGAAATCGTCATAGTCCCCATCCAACTATCCTTTACTTTGGCCATCAATTCCTTCGGCAGTAAAAAATAATCTAACCTCGAGAAGCTCTTGTGCGGGGGTGAAAAAAAGGTATAGTTCCTTTGTTTAGGGTGTCCCGCTCTCCAGGGATCGATATACCCTATTTCCCCAAGAAGTTGCCCTAATTCTTGATCTCCCTCCTAAACCTCCCACTCTCCAGCTTAAGACTGTGCCCCCTAGCGTTATGGTTGCTACTCCACTTAAAGAGACTCTCCTTATCAACCTTAATTATCCCTTTCAAGTACTTGAAGGTCCCAATCATGTCACCTCTCTCTCCCCTGTCTTCCAGGGAATACATGTTCTATGCCCTCAACCTCTCCTCATATGCCTTACCCTGCTGACCCACTGTCATCTTTGTAGTCCTCCTCAGAACCTTCTCCAGCAGCTTAATGTCTTTTTTGATGTGTGGGCACCAGCACTGAACTCCATACTCTAGAAGCGGCCTTACCAGTGACCTGTACAAGGGCATTATAACCTCCTCTCTCTTCCTACTGATCCCCCCCCCAGATATGCACCCCAGCATCTTGTTTGTCTTTGCTGCTGTTTTCTTGCACTGCGTGGAGTGCTTCAGGTCACTAGTGATCATCACTCCCGGGTCCTCCTCCTCTAATGCACATACTCGGACTCCACCCAGGTAGTACTCTGTCCTGGGATTCTTGGCTCCAATATGCATAACTTTGCATTTCTTGGCATTGAAGCCAAGCTGCCAGATCCTGGACCACCTCCCCAACTTTTCCAGATCTTCCTGTAGGTCCTGTATCCCTTCAGCTGTGTCCACTCTCCCGCAGAGCTTGGTGTCATCTGCGAATAGGCACATTTTGCCCTTAATGCCATCCCCAATGTCATTGATGAAGACACTGAACAACACCGGCCCCAGCACAGAGCACCGTGGGACCCCACTGGTTACCTCTCTGGTACCAGATAACTCTCCCCCCATAACCACCCTCTGGGTTCTGTCCCTCAGCCAGTTTTCCACCCATCTGGTCATCTTTTCCCCAGCCCCAAGATCCACCAACTTCCTGATCAACCTTTTGTGGGCACAGAGTCAAAGGCCTTGCTGAATTCGAGATAGAGGATGTCTACCGCTTGACCCATCTACTGTCTTAATGACACAGTCAGAGAAGTCAATCAGATAATGGATGGGGAAGTGTGTGTTATGAGAATTTAATAGTTACCTGAGGTGTAGGATGGTACATAAGCCCGGTAGTAGCCCGAGGGTTTATTCGGCATCCACACTGAGCGACCATTAAATTTAAAGGGAGCACACTTCTCCATCTTTATTTTATAACTGCTGATCTGCAACTTTTTCCAACCTGAATTTACTTTTTGTGTGTCACTTATGCGTGCGCGCACATACACGCACACGCGAGTTTCTCTGAGACTGTCATTTTTTCCTCTCTTTTAGGTTTTTTTGTAGAGCTGCTTTTTAATTATTTTTTTTTAGCCTGTGCTTTCTTCTCATTAAATCTGAGTAATAACTTCCAGAACAGTTATAAGGTTAGATCGTGATTGTGATCACTGCTTACCCCAATCAGCCACGTTGGAGCTGTTCCTGCTGCGAGTTCTTGTCTGCTGCAGTTGACAAACAGCAGGACCAACCAGATAGATTTATTTTTTGGGGTTTTAAATGTTTCACTGGGTTGAACTAGTTTTTAAAAGAAGAAAAAAAAAAAAGACAAGCACTATTGGTCTGACGACTCCTTGCTGCGCAGGATAAGGAGCCACCATGTTTCCAAACGCGATTAGTCCGCCCAGGTGGAGATGAACAGCCAAAGAGGGAGCAGCTGTTTTTGACTGACTGGGCACGTGCTCGCTGTTATAACCCAGAGATTATAACAGCAAATTATAACTGGGTCAGCCCATAAAAAACTGCTGATCAGTTATTACATAACAACACTGGACAGAAGGAGGTGAACCAATAGGGGCTGTACACACCCATCCCCGATGACTCAGCAGAGATATTAACCTGTCTCATTACTCTTTAGATGTTCATCAAGTCTATTTTTAAACTATTCCAACAGAACTTCTCAGATTATACAGTAAAACCCAAGCTGTTTGACGTTTGTGATGCCCTTACCATCTCCTTGCACTGTGGTTATAAGGTGCCCATCCAGAAAGACATCTACATTAGACAGGTAAGAGGAAGGGCCTCTGTCCACCACCACTTCATTCAGGACCTGAAGAATACCAAACAGAATGGTAACTATCTTTTGCCATATGACAGACATAGTAAAATACAGAGACCAATGCAAAATGCTATTCCCTAAAACTCGTTCATCTAAATTACAGTTACGTAAGAACTTACCGTAACAGTAGATCTTCGAGAGAGGTTCCTGCAGTGGTCTTCACGCATATAGGACTCCCCCTGGCTTGAGGTTCCAATGGCAAACTTGTAGTTGCAGAGCCAGAGGACCACCCCCAATGTCAGGCGTGACATCAGAACGACTATAAAAGGGGCGGTCCCGCTTGTCCTCCAGTTCTTTTCCACGGAGACCTAAAGAAAAGTAAGTAGAAATGAAGGAGTGATAGCTCCTAGGACTGTGCTCCCTCTCTAGACCCAAGATCTAGGCAGGGTGAAAAATAAAGGAGACGTTCCAAGAGTTGGGTGAAGGTGGGTGGGAAACTAGACCTACTGCAGGAACCTCTCTTGAAGATCTGCTGTTACGGTAAGTTCTTATGTAACTGCAATATCTTACTTCGAGAGGGTTCCTGCAGTAGGTCTTCACATATAGGAATGAATATCTAGCAGTCAGAAAGAAAAATTCAGAGATACGTCTAGTAGGAGGAGAGATCACCAACTGAGTGAGTTATGACAGGAAGCCTTGCAGAACCGCAAGACCAAAACCATTCCTGCACCGAGAGGCAATGTCCAGACTGTAATGTTTAGTGAAGGTGTGGACAGACGACCACATGGCCGCTGCGCAGATCTCTGCTGTGGACACATTCCTGAAAAAGGCAGCAGAAGTAGCAACACTTCTAGCAGAGTGACCCTTAACCGCCCCAGGAAGGGATTTCTCATGTTTTTGGCAAGTGAAGTGGATGCAGTTAATCAACCACCTGGAAATGGTTTGTTTGGAAATACCTTTGCCCTGGCACTAGGGAGCAAAGGCAACAAAGAGCTGATTAGTCTTACGGACGTCTTTAGTCCGGTTTGTGTAGTACTTAAGAATCCTATGCATAGCTAATGTGTGCAAAAGACATTCCCCCCGTTAGAATGCTGGGGATAGTAGACTGGTAGTTCGACACTCTGGTTGAGAAATGTTGCTGAAACCACCTTTGGAAGGAAGGAAGGGTTAGTCCGTAGGACGACTCTGTATGGAAAATCAAATAGGGTTCTTTACAAACAAACACCTGAAGTTCTGAAACCCTTCTGGCGGAAGTGACTGCAACTAAAAACAAAGTCTTCCGAGAAAGGAAGTGCATGTCACAGCTAGAGGCTGGCTCAAAGAGAGGCAGGGTCAGCTTTTGTAACATAAAATTAAGGTCCCGGGGGGACAGGGATTCCGGATTGGAGGTTTCAAGTGGAGGATGCCTTTCAGAAAGGTTTTGGCAACCTCCAATTGAGCCAAAGTTTTGACCTCCAACGGGAGGTGGTAGGCCGACACCGCAGAGAGACGGACCTTGATAGAGGAATAACTAAGGCCCGTCTCCGATAGATGTGTGAGGTACTCTAACACCTATGCTGCCAAGCATGAAAAGGGATCCCAGCCCTCGGCTAGGGCCCAGATTGAGAATCTTTTCCACTTCATGGCGTAGTTGGATCTGGTGGAAGGTTTTCTGGCTTCCACCAAAATATGAGCAACCTGGGAGGAAACACCATACCGAGAGGCCGCTATGTCCACAGGTGCCATGCATGAAGGTGGAGAGATTGAAGGCTCGGATGCACCAGGGTGCCTTGCTCCTGAGTCAGAAGGTTGTGGGATAATGGCAGGGGAACCAGAGGTTCTAGCGCCAGATGTTGCAAGACAGGGTACCAAATCTGGCAAGACCAGAGGGGAGCGATCAGAATCAAATGTGCTCCTTCCTCCTGAAGTTCCACCAGAACCTTCTGAATGACAGGAAAGGGAGGAAAAGCATAAAGAAATCTCTCTGTCCAAGAGAGAGACAGTGCGTCTCGCCAAAAAGCACCATGCCCGGGAACGAGCGAGCAAAAGTTGGGTAGTTTTGCATTGAATGAGGAGGCAAACAGATCTATTTCTGGCCAACCCCATTGAACAAAGAGATCTTCAACCACCTCCTACTTTAATTCCCACTCATCAACCTGGGCCACTGATCAACAGACTGTCCGCCAGGATGTTGCTTATGCCTGGAACATGGACTGCTGTCAAGAAAAGGCTGTGCTGAATCGCCCAGTACCAGACCCTCATTGCTTCCCTGCAGCGAGGGTATGAGCGAGTTCCCCCTGTTTGTTGATATACCAGACTGTGGACATGTTGTCCATCTGGATGAGAAGTGATTCCAGTAGGAGAAGTGATTGGAACGCTTGGAGAGCACAGAGGACTGCGCTTGTCTCCAGAACGTTGATGTGGAGCATAAGCTCCTGGTCGGACCAAGACCCTTGTGTCTTGTGAACTCCCAGATGGGCTCCCCAGCCCAAGTCCGATGCATCCGTGGTAGGGATCTAGGTAGGGACAGGGGAATGAAAAGGGGCTCCCCCTAAAAGATTGGAAAGATCTTGCCACCAGCGAAGATCATTCTGTAGGCTGTTGGAGATCATGACCTTCTGGTTCATGTCGTCCGTCCTCTGATCCCATTGGATTCGAAGAGACCACTGGGTGACTCTCAAATGTAGTCTGGCCAAGGGAACCGTCGAAATGGCCGCTGCCATCAGTCCCAAAAGATGGAGCACAGCATGTGCTGGGATCCACCGAGCTTGGGCCACAAGAGTGGCTTCAGAAACTAAGGTCTCGGCTTGATCTGATGGCAGAAAAGCCTTGCTCTGAACTGTGTCTAGTACTGCTCCAATGAATTGGAGTCATTGAGATGGTACTAGCTGGGACTTGGGCAGATTGATCGTGATACCCCCAGAACAGTAAACAAGTTCAGAGTGAAAGAGAGCGTCTCTTTTAAGCTGTTCTGAGAGGGTGCTGTGAGGAGCCAATCGTCCAGATACGGGAACACATATATGCCCTGGCAATGAAGAAAAGCCGCAACCACTGCTAAACACTTGGTGAACACCCGGGGACCAACAAAAGGCCAAAGGGGAGTGCTCGGAATTGAAAAGGGGCCTCCTGAAAAGTAAAACGGAGAAAGCAGCGGTGGGCCGGGGGGCTGGGGATATGCAGTTAGGCATTCTGCATGTCCAGGGAGTGCAGCCAAGAATTTGTTTGGTGCAAGTGAAGAAGCCCCTGAAGGGTCAGCATACGAAACCTCTTGTACTCGATGAAGAGGTTGAGCATGCTGAGGTCCAGGATCGGTCTCAGATCGCCCGTCTTCTTTTGAACTAGGAAGAAGGGGGAGTAAAATCCCCTTCCTAGTTGGTTTTGAGGGACGTGTTCTATTGCCACTTTTAACAGGAGGGCCTGAATCTCCTGGAAGACTATGGGAATCTGATGCCTTGGATAAAAAAGACAGTCCTGGAGGATGAGGGGAAGGTATCTCTGTAAACTCTATCGAGTGACCTTGCTGGATGAGTTGTAATACCCATGAATCTGCAGTGATAGACCTCCACCCCGCCAGGTGAAGGCCGGATCTCCCTCCTACTGGTCCCTCCTTGTCGGCTGGAGGTAGCGGGAGGAGAGGAAAGGAGTTAGGATGCTGAGGGGAAGGGAGCTTTAGCATCGGAGGCGGCTTAGGGAATTTGGCCTGGGGGTTGGGCTCCTGAACCAGGGGCTCCTCGCTTTCCCTGATGTTTACCCTGGTTTTTATTCCATGGTCTTTGGAGATGAAAAGGCTGCTTCTTCTGCCTCATCCGGTACATGGAGCATACGTCTCGAAGGGAGCGTCTTCTCTCCTGCAGCCCAGTAATTATATCATTGGCGTCGCCGCCAAAAAGGACAGAACCCCTAAAAGGGGTGTCCAGGAGGGACGACTGGATGTCTTGTGCCAAACCTGCAATCCTGAGCCAAGAAAAGTGACAGATGCAGATCCCCGTGGCTGCCGCCCTAGCCACTGAGTCCACCGAGTCATACGTTGCTCTTAAAGCATGACGACAGGAGGACTTGCCCATTCAGACTTTGTCCAGCAACTTGTTACAGAGTGTCTCATCCTGGACCTCCTGAAGGTCCCTCTCCAGCTCAGAGAGGGAGGCCTTCTGGAAGGCCACCATGTGTGAAACACAGTTCAGAGACCGGATGGCACAGGAGGAAGAGGAGTAAACTTTATGGCCAAACTGATCCAACTGTCTAGAGTCCTTGTCGGGGGCGAGGAACTCAGATGTTTTGGTTGTGCTGACCGGTCGTAAGCGGTAGTAATGACCACAGAGTCAGCCTTAGGATGAGCAGTAAGATGTTGGATCCCTTCCGGGGGATAGTAGGTACGATCGGCCTTTCTGGAAACAACAGGGATAGAGGATGGCTGCTGCCAGATAGTAGTAACCAGATCCTCATGGGGACCCATTCAGGGTGGAATGGGTAGGGGATCTGTAGTGGCCAGATCTAAGTGTTCCGCCAGTCTCTTACACTGGGGATCCACTTCTTTGGAAGGCCAGCCTCCTGCTGCCTGTATAGTACGAAAAAGGTCCCCAAAGGAGGGATCTTCTGGAGGAGATTTTGGGGACTCCTTTGGTGGAAACCCGACTGGGGACCGAGGGTCTGAAGGGTCAGAGTTTGTGTCCGAGTTGGAAGGCTCAGAACTGCTGGGGATGGAAGTGTCCACCCCAGAGCTGCCCGCTGGTAAAGCACCCGCTGCTCATCCGGAAAGTGTCGGTGGGGGAGGGGCCCTAGGTAGGGGGATATCACCCACAGACTGCCTTAACTCTGTGATAAGCTGGGTCCTGGCATCCTGCCACCACGTGGGGATTGTCTCTTGATCTGGCGTTGGAGGTGGAGGAGGAGGAGAAGGCTGGTAGCCCAGGTAGCCTGGGTACGGCAGGGTATTGCCAAGAAGGGTACTGGAACCTGGCAATCCCGGGTTGTAGCCATAAGGGTTGTACCCAGGATATCCCGGCATCGGGTGTCCCAGCGTCGGGTATCCTGGTGATGGAGGCACGTGGCCTGGCATCTGGTAAAGTGGTGCCAATTGAGGGCCGCCCGGCAGCGGAGCATGGTGGTCTGGCCCCGGAAGCCCGCCTGGAGGTTTGACTGGACCAACCGGTGGGGAGGTGCCAGAGGGCCACTAGGTAGTGTGGGATCCAGGAGGGCCCCTAACGGTCCTGAGGGAGGGGGCTCCATAGAAGGATCCTTGGCTGGTGATGGACTCCTGTCCGGAGGCGGAAGAGACCAGGCAAAGGGGGTAATTCCAGAACGGACCCCAACAAAAGGTCTAAGAACGATCCTGATGGCTGGGACAAGGCAGGATCGGGTGGCGAATCCCTGGGATGAAGGAACCGAAGGGATGAGGAGTCTCTTGACAGCACGTTCAGGCGGGTGTCGGGGACCTCATGGGAGCCCGACATGTGGGTAGAAGGGTCTGGGCAGCCAATGGAAGATCCGCTGTCTGACTTATCGGACCTGACCGGGCTAGTGGAAGCAGAAAGGCCGCCGCTAGGCTTATTGGTCCAGGCCGTGCACCCCTCGACAGGGTCGAGGGGTATACTTAATGGCAGTGCTTGGAAGAGACACAACCACCACCTCAATAGAGGCTACCCCCCGGCTGCCCACTCACCTCAGTAGGAGGGGGAGAAGGTGCCTAGCCCAAAGAGGCGGATGGGGTACCTGAAGGAGTACTCATGGTTTTTGGAGCAGGCCTCCTGTGTGGTGATGAACTCCTGTCCAGGTGCTTCTCCTTGTTCTTTTTTCTTGGGGCCGGCAACGACTACCTTTCTCTCAACTCCTGGAGCTCCTTTTCCATTGATGCCAGCCGTCGGGTAAGGAGGTGGGTCTCGAGGGTCCGCTTAAGTCTGGTCCAGGTGGCTTGATTTAAGGCCTGACAGACAGCACACTCATCCGAGTTGTGCTTGGGGCCTAGACACAAGAGGCAACAGGAATGGTCGTCCATGTGTGGGATTTGAGCTCTGCACTTAGAGCACTTCTTCGCTGGCGAGTCGACATACAATCAGTCGAATCATAAGAAAAAAAGTATAATACTGAAGAAAAAACTTCGACTGACACGGGCGTTAGATCGCTGTTCTTACTCGCGAGCCGAACTAACTGAGGCAGTGGGAAAGAACTGGAGGGTGGGTCCGAGACCGCCCCTTTTATAGTTGGGCTGACGTCATGTCACCTGACATCGGGGGCGGTCCCCACTGATGATTGCTAGCTACAAGTTTGCTGTTGGAACCTGACACCAGGGGGCACAGTCCTATATGTTAAGACCTACTGCAGGAACCCTCTCAAGTAAGATCTGTTATTCTTCCAAAAGAAAACTCAGGCCTTGTTTTTTTTTGTTTTAACTTTGTTTATGCCCCGGTTGAGACCTCCTTCCACCTCTGCCAGGCTCTGCCCACTGGACTCCTGAGACCCAACAGCCCACGTGCATCACGGCAATTCTTCCCCTCTTCATTTTTTTTATTTTTATTTATTTAGAGACTAGGATTACAAGTACCTTTGAGCCAAGGCTCTTTTACAAAGGTTTCACGTCAATTGAGGTACAACACAAACATTACATAGAGTTGAGTAACAGTGCAGAAATGGTACAGAAATGGTAGACATTTTTAAGCAGCTGAAATACATTACACTGAAGGAAAGTGAGTACCGGGGGCAGGGTAGCCAGAGGTAACTGAGAATGGAATGGACACACAAAGATTGGTGCAGCCATGGGCGTTTGTCAGGCCTCAAAAAAGTGATTGGGGTAGGGGGCAAAAACAGGAGGGGAGGGTAGGGTAGGCTGTAGGAGGAGGAAGAGAAGGGGTAGGAGTAGAAGTGCTAGGAGGTAGATCAGATTATGAGGGACAGTCGTAGGAGCTAGAGGCAGCTAGGTGGAGATGAAGGTTGGCTTTGAACGGGTCTAGCTTTCGTACAGAGGAGATGTCTTTGTTGAGTCCATTAATCCAGCTAAGAGCTCGGTACACAAAGGATCTTTGGCCCTGTGTGGTGCGGCACCAAGGAATGTGCAGCATTTGATTTTCTGAAGCCCTGGTGAGGTAGGGGTTGCGTGCTGTATGGAGAAGACTTTGGATTCTGGGGGGAGCAAGATGTAACATAATTTTCTTAGCCATTAGGCAAGTTTAGTACTTGATACAGTTTGATAACTGGAGCCACCCTGTTTGGGCATAGAGGTCACACGTATGGGCGAGTCAGTGGGATCCTATGATGAGTCGGCAGGCTTTATTTAGGGCCAAGGATAAGCGCTTGAGGGATATGTCAGTTGCAGAGCCATACATAATCAGACCATAGTCGATTAGAGAGACCACCGAGCTCTGTACTGCTATCCTTAAGGCATCCGAGGTAAGGCACTGCCTGTGCCTGTACAGGAGACCAATGCACGTGTTTGCAGCTTTGGCAACGCTATCTATGTGGATGCTATAGGACAGGTTGCTGTCTGTGGTGATCCCCAGATATTTAAAGGAGTGAACCAGTTTGAGGACAGCACCAAGGCAGTTTGTAATATTAAGGGGGTGAAGCCTATGTTTGTCGTGGGAGCCACAGAAAAGCATTGACTTGGTTTTCTTATAGTTGAGAACCAGCTTTTGACTACTAAACCATGTTTCAATGGAGGTGAAACCCTTCTGTAGCTTGTTTTGGAGTAGGTGGGGTCCTGTTGGGTGGTGTGAATGACAGCATCATCAGCATAGAGAAGGATTTGTTCTGGACAGAATTGTGGAAGATTGTTCAAAAACAAGCTGAAGAGGAGTGGCCCAAGAATGGATCCCTGGGGGACTCCTGAGCATACTGGTCTAGCATCTGAGAGGACATCAGTAATTTTCACTCTTTGGGAACGGTTTTCCAGGTAGCTCTTAAACCAAGTTGTAGACTCAGGGGAGAGCCCAGCTTTTAGCAGTTCTGCGAGGAGTATTCGATGATGGACGGTGTCAAAAGCCTTAGTCAGGTCAATGAAGACGAAACCAATGAGGTAATTATTGTCCAGGGAGTTGTGAATTGCTCCTGTGAATTCAAGGAGGGCAGATGTGGTGCTGTGGCCTTTTCTGAAGCAGTGCTGTTGTTTACAAAGGATGTTGTACTTGTCCAGATATTCCATTACCTGGTCAGATACCAGACGTTCAATGGCTTTGAGGGGGGGGGGGTTGTATGGATATAGGCCTATAATTTCCATGAAGGGCCTTGTCCCCACTCTTGTGGACTGATGTCACGGTGGCAGATTTCTATCTGTCGGGGAACTGGCCAAGGGTGAGGGAGAGGTTGAAAATCCAAGTTAGAGGAGATAGCACTTCATCAAGCGTAAGGGACAGCAGTTTGAGGTCGAGCCTCAAAGCCCAAGAGCATGTTGACATCACTAGGTGCAGTACGCCTGACGCACATGAAAGACTGATGCGCTCCAACTCCTCACGCACCCCTACCTGTAGTCACCCAGGTGGTTGTGTAGCAGTGGGATGCAGATTCCCCCTCCCTGGAGAACAGTGTGAAATGGGACACTCAATCCTATTCCCCCAGGCCCTCTTGACAACTCTGACTCATTTCCTAACCAACACAAGCGCAACTCTACCACTGTGCTGACGGGCCTCAGGCTTTATTTTAAAGAGCTAATGTACCATTTGACACGTTACCAATCTGTCAGCAGGGCTTGTGATGTAACAATGAGTGAGGTCACTTGTTGATAATGTAGGGGGAGAAACAGAACTACTTGTCTGCTTCAAGGTAACGCAGCGCTTTTCACATCACACAAAATACTATTAGGTAGAAAAACATCTAATGAGCACACTCTTCATAAATAATAGGTAGTAACGGGCTACTTATAAAAATTACCAACAGTTTCTGTCTGTTATTTAATGGCCCTACTAGCTCTTTAAAGCAAGTTTGTCACTTTGCGAAAATTTTGAAAAATATAACGGTTTGACACAATTCAACTTAAACTTCATGGATTTTCTGTATTTCTGTTTCTTTTACATGGAAACATCTTGTGTCCTATCATCGATCCACTCCTGCAGTTTTATTTTTGTTTTAAATCAGTGCTTGTGCTTGAACTGCTGTCTGGCCCTTTGAACTCATCTTCTGGTCCTTGACCTCCCCCACATCAACTCTATCATCCTGCCATCCCCCAAGGCTTCCCTTCTTTCATCTTGTCACCATGGTCCCAACATTCTATCTCTGGTTGCTGGAGGCTGCCTGAATAAGGGGGCGAGATCTGTCATGCTGCATCTGGCAGGGATTTTTTCCTGCTTTTGTTGCTCCTATTCCTTGAGGGCACTGCATCAGATGTTGTCAGACATGTATGTTCACATTGTGCACATGCGTTGACGACAGTGGTATCCCCCCATCTTGCAGTCCCAGCTGCACCTTCCGTGTGGTCACTTGGGGGTGATGTGGTAGTGGGACTTGATACCTTCCATTGCTGGATGACAGAAGCATCCTCTGGGGTGCTCAACCCTCCTCCACTAGCTGGTCCTCTGACAAACCAAGCTCATATCTGAGCTCAGGTTACTGCCTTTGCGAGTGGTAGCACAACCATACTGCAGGCAGGCCAATGACCTGCTCCTGCTGTTTATTCCTTTGCTGAAGTCACTTCGTAATCATTTCTACAGCAACAAACTGTGATGTCAGGAACTGAGGACTGTGACTTAAGCAAAGGATTAACAAGCAGAATCAGATGGTGTCGCATGAGGTGGGCGCATGGGGAAGGGCACCGTCCGTAACGGCGAACCCTTCCTGGCGAATCCTCACGCGATGGGAAGGTAGGCAACCGGATGAGGGGTTGGTGAACTAGGCAACAGGATGTCGCTTTGTGTACACGTGGGGAAGGGGGGGTAGCACGCAAGCGTGGGCTGGGAGGCAGAGGGCTGTAGGGGTGGCGCCATGGTGGATGGCCGAGCGCGCCATGGCATCGGGGTTGGCTAGTGGTTGGGTGGGTGAGGTACCAGGTTCGGACGGCGGGTGTGATTTTATAGTGCCTGGCCTGAACCTTTATTTTTTACTGCTTTAAACCCCGACATGCACCCGGGAGTTGAGAATCTTTAGAGTGGGGGTGGGGAGCAAGCCCCGAGGAAGGTTTGCCACAAAAAGCAATAAAAAAAAAATCTCCTGGCACCCTTGGTCCTGCACGCCAGGGTTGTCAGAGTGCCGAAAATGTTTTTGGCATGCTGACTGTGCGATAATAGTGATCGCCTTTAGGCATTCGCCGTTATCACATAGAACCAAATCAGATGGATTCATGGGGCAGTGAATGTGGTTTCCATGAAAACTAGTCATGAAGAACAAAGGAAAGAGAAATGTAAACAATACATAGAATAATACATGGGGTGGTGTGTTTAATAGATTTTACACAAACCCCAAGGTGCTAGATGCTACATAAACCCTGAGGGCAGAAGCAGTTGGGGTCTGGCAGAGATTGTCTGAACCTTCTTTTACTCAGCAGTTAGAAACATAGAAACATAGACACATAGACTTTGATGGCAGATAAGGACCGCTTGGCCCACCTAGTCTGCCCATTTCCCTACCTAGAGGATAAGCTGCAGATCCTATTTAACCAACAGCCTATTTCTTCCTACCCCCCACAAAAATTGCCTTATGTCTGTCCCATGCATTATTGAATTCTCCCACAGTTTTAGATGCCACAACCTCCTCAGAAGGCTGTTCCATGTGTCCACCACCCTCTGCGTAAAAAATACTTCCTCACATTGCCCCTGAGCCCCTCCTCTATCTTCAAATTGTGTCCCTTGTTCTGCACATCTCTTTTCGGAAAGATGCTACCTCTTGGACTTTGTTGATTCCACTGAGGTACTTAAACATTTCTATCATGTCCCCTCTCCTTCTTTCCTCAAGGGTATACATATTAAGCTCCTTTAGTCTCTCCTCATATGGCTTCTCTTGCAGACCCTGCACCATTTTAGTTGCCCTCCTCTGAACTGCCTCCTTCCTGTCTATGTCCTGCGGAGATGGGGTCTCCAGAACTGGACGAGTACTCAGATGGGGTCTCACCAACTGTCTGTACAAGGGATAACAACGCCCTGTTTTCTGCTGGTGATACCTCTCCTGTACATCCCAGTATCCCCCAGCCTCCCTACCGCCTTCCTCACACATTGCTTACCAACTTTAAGGTCATCTGATATGATTACCCCCAGGTCCCTTTCCATTTTTGTTGTTGTTACTACCTCCCCCCCATTGTGTAATCTTCCCCTGGGTTTCTGTTTCCCAGGTACATTACTTTGCACTTCTTTGCATTGAATCCAAGCTGCCATACTTCTGACCATTCCTCCAACCTTGCCAAGTCCCTTCTCATCCTTTCCACGCCTCTTTGTGTATTAACCCTGTTGCAGATCTTTGTGTCATCTGCAAAGAGGCATACATTTCCTTCCAGTCCCTCTGCAATGTCACTTATAAAGACATTAAAAAGGACTGGACCCAGTACTGAACCATGTGGTACCCCTCTAGTAACCCCTCTTTCTTCAGAGTGGACTCCATTTACAATTACCTTCTGTGTCCTGTTGTTCAGCCAATGTTTTACCCAGGCTACCACCCTGGGACCCACTCCCAGGCTGGTTAATTTGACTACTAATCTTTTGTGTGGGACTGTATCAAATGCCTTGCTAAAGTCTAGGTAGGTAACGTCCACAGCCCCTCCCTAGTCTACTACTTTGGTCACCCAGTCAAAGAAATCAATTAGATTCATCTGACATGACCTTCCCGCTGTGAACCCATGCTGCCTTGGGTCCTGTGCCCCACTAGCCTCTAGGTGCTCAACAGTTCTTTCCTTCAGAAGTGATTCCATCACTTTCCCTACCACAGAGGTCAAACTGACAGGTCTGTAAATTCCTGCCTCTGTCTTGGTCCCACTTTTGTGTAGGGGAATCACATCCGCCTTCTTCCAGTCCTCAGGTACCACACCATCCTCCCATGATTTGTTAAAAAGGGTAGTCGGTGTCACTAGTTCTCTGCTTAATTCTTTTAGAATTCTGGGGTGAATTCTATCTGGCCCCATTGCTTTGTCCACCTTCAGTTGTAAGAGTTCTTTCAGAACCCTTTCTTCTGTGAAAGGACTGGGATCAACCCCCCCTCTCCAGAGTGCTTCTGTTAACTGGATTAGGCACCTCCCCCACTTCCTCTTTTGTGAATACTGATCAGAAGTATTCATTCAGTATCCCTGCTTTTTCACTGGCACTCTCTGCCCACCCACCAACCATTCTATTCGGCCTCACTATCCCTTCCTTTGTCTTTCTACGCTCCCTGATATACCTATAAAAGGTTGTATCCCCCTTCTTAACCGAGTTAGCTATCTTTTCCTTAGTTTGTGCCTTTGCTATTCTGACAACCCTCCCTGCTTCCTTCTGCCTTAACTGGTACAGTTCTCTGTCCTGATCCTTCTGTGTTTCCTTATACTTCCTAAGTGCTATATTTTTCTCCCTAACCTTCTCCGCCACCTCTTTTGAGAACCATAGTGGCTTTTTCTTTTGTTTTGATTTGTTTATTTGCTTCACACAAAGACTTGTTGCCTTTGTGATGGCAGTTCTGATATTTCCCCATTGTTGCTCCACCCCTCCTTATAGCCTGTTTGCTAGTGCTTTTCTAAGGCACTCTCCCATCTTGCCAAAGTCAGCCCTCCTGAAGTCCAGAACCCTCACTTTTGTATGGCTTGACTCTGTAGCTGAGTTTATTGTGAACCACACTGTTTGGTGGTCACTTGTTCCCAAATGGCTACCCACTTCCAGATCTGAGATCCTCTCACTGTCCCCATTTGAGAGTACGAGGTCTAAGATTGCTCCCTCACGAGTAGGTTCCAAAACTAGCTGTTTGAGGCATGCCACCTGAAGGGCATCAAGAATGGCCCTGCTTTTGGATGTGGCTGCCTCAAAGGTGCTCCATTTAACATCTGGCATGTTATTGTCCCCCATCAACAGTATCTCCCCTTTCTCTGCCATCCTAAGTATGCCTTCTATCATATCCTTGTCCATTCCCTCCCCTTCCCCTGACATGGGGGTCTATATACAACCCCTGTGCGGATTGTGGTACCATTTCCAGTCTCTAAGGTGATCCACAGTGCCTCCTCTCCTCCCTATTTACTCTTTTGTTCAATTGCTTTTATCCCTTCCCTTACATAGAGAGCTAATCCCCCCCCTTCTGCCATCCCTGTCTCTCCTGTAGGTTGTGTACCCTGGTATGTTAACATCCCAGTCATGGTTCTCTGTGTACCATGTTTCTGTGACTGCTACAATATCCAGGCATCCCTCTTCCATCAAGGCCACCAGTTCAGAGAGCTTGTTGCCCAGACTACGGGCGTTGGTACTCATTACCCTTCATTTCTTGATGGCCTTACACCTTTTTGCCCCATCCCTGTCCTTATTGCATTTGTCACTTTCTCCATTTACTCTTGCACTTCTCCCTATCGACATCTCTATGTTGGTGTCCACCTCACTGAGTCCCCTGATATTTTGGGAGGGCTAGGATTTCCCTACCCCTTTTCAGTGCCTCCCCCCTTGGCTAGTTCAAATGCTTGTCAATGAAGTATTTAAACCTATCACCTAGGATCCTGGTTCCCCTCCTGGACAGATGCAGACCATCATGCCAGTATAGGCTTGAATGCCTCCAGGTGGACCCCCAGTCCCCAGTGAAGCCAAATCCCTGAGCTCTGCACCAGTTTTTCAACCACTGATTGAATCCCATGGTGTGGAGCACCCTAGCCTCACCCGTGCTATAGACAGGCAGCACCTCCGAGAAGGTTACCGTGTGTGCTATTTGTCTAAGGCCCCTCCACATCTCCACAAATGCTTCTTGCACTGCTCTGATCCCTTTCTTAGCCAGGTCATTTGTCCCTAGGTGGACAATGACATCCAGCTCCCTCCCCTGTGCAGCTGCTCCTGCGATCCTGAGGATTCGCTTCCTGTCCCTCCAAGCCATGGCGCCAGGCAGGCACCTTACCTCCCTCTTCCTTCCTCCCCTAGTTCTACCTTCCTAACAATGGAGTCCCCCACCAGGAGTTGTTTCCTTCCCCTGTGGGGACCCATGCCACCCTCCTGTGGGTCTCCTTTGTGGAGGTTCCCAGCATCCTCCTTGGTCTCCACTGTGGGTGCCTCCATAGAGGAACCACACTTTTCCAGAACGGCACAGAAATTGTGGAGAGGTACAACTGGAGGAATGCACCTCTGTTCCACCACCCTCACCCTCCCTGAGCCCACTGTGGTCCAACCACTCCTCTTTCTTAGCAACCTCTGAGGCAACGGCAGTGACCCTTGTGGTCCCTGGGTGGGAGAGAAGGTCCCACAAATCCTGGCCAACTCAGCCTGGAGATGAGCAATTTCCTCTCTCAGCCCAGAGAGGTGTCTGCAGATGGGACAACACTGCATCCTCCAGAACATCTCCCAGAAGACTGCTGCTCCACAGCCACTGCACTGCACCACTCCCATCATGTCTTTTTTCTGGCCCCCTAACTGTTATTTGGAATACTTACACTTTCCTCTGTTTGGTTATTTCTTTTTTTTTTTCTTCTCTCCCTACTTACTTACTGCCCCTGCACCTTTTTAGCTCCTGATCTTCCTGTTCTGAGACAAGAAGTTCCTATATTTCTCAGTAGTCTCCTTACTTGCTCAGAGTCAGACCTCCAGCAGCTGGGGGAGGGGGGTGGAGAGCTACTCTTGCCCTTCTAGGATGGTGAGTCTTTGGTGGCTCTGTGATCACTCACTTCCTGCTCCCAAACAGGAAGTTCCTGTTGTCAGTTAAATCCTGTGCCTATAAAAGTAGAACTGGTTTAGGGTGGAGGGAAGGAGGGCAATATAGTCCCAGTAGAGAAGTTTTAGTTATACCAGTAGCTCCTTCCTCCTGGTGTTCTGTCTGTTTTCTGGCAGAAGCTATCTAGGGCAGTGTTTATATCTGCTCTTAACCTGGCTCCTTCTAGCTAAGCCACCCCCCCCCCCACTTTGCAAATCTTTCTACACTTAGTTAATTTCACAGATAACAATTCCCTTCTGACATCTGTGACAAGCACCTAGATAAGTACACAGATAAAGCTGGGGAAAGGATTTAGTTGCTGGATAAGCTTTAAATTCTGTTTCAGTCTGTGGACTTTAGGGCAGTAGTGCTGACTTGTGTAATAGTGTTGTGTGGTGTGGGTGATCCATAGTGAAAGCTGGATATTCATTTATCTTTTCTACAGGCATTGTGAGCAGCTTTCTGGAAGTTTCTGTCCTTCTCAACCAGGATCAATTTACAGCTCACTGGAGATTAAATGCCAGGGCTTCTCACATAGCAGTACTGCAGAAGCAGTTAGGGTCTGGCAGAGGTTGTCTGAACCTTCTTTTGCTGAGCAACTGGGGAAAGGAATTAGTTGCTGGATAAGCTTTACTTTTGTTTCAGTCTGTTGACTTTAGGGCAGTAGTGCTGACTTGTTTACTACAGTATTTGTGTGCGTGTGTGGGACCTTCCTCCCAAGGAGGCTGCAGTGCTTGCAGGTGCAGTGAGGGGCAGACACAAGGCTGATACACTTTCCTGAGAATCGGGTTGGGGCCCTAATCCCACCCTCCCCAGAGCACAGCTCATTTATAGGTGAACACCTGCCCTGCAATTGGAGGAAGGGGCTTCAGGTGCAGCTCATGTAGTTCTATCCAAGAATGTAGCCACAGGGCAGGGAAAAGGCATAGGTAGGTCTCAAATAGGAGTACAGCATCCACAATGAATTACTGATTAGAGTGATAGGTGGATATTGTGGAGGGCCTTCAACAGGAATATATCATGTACAATTTCTGTTAGAGGCTGGGCTAGGATTAGTTAATTTTACTTGCTGTAGGGATAGTTAGTGTGGAGAGGCTGTATAGGTAGTGTGGACCATGGGTAGGATTGTTTGGTGCAATGGTTGTGGGGCAGCAATGCGGATGAATATACTGTGGAGGCTGGGAGGGTGCCCAATATGCCACAGACTAAGGATGCTCGAGGAAGAGGTTCAGTGACTTGGCAGGGCGGCTCTACACCAGGGCCCGCCAGGGCACGTGCCCTGGTAAAAAAATGCTGTGCCCCAGTTGGTGCCCCATATGGTGTAGAGCTTCCCCATAGTAACCATATATCAGTGCCCTGGCTGCCATCTGTCGTGCCCCAGCTGTGCCCTGGTAACCATTTGTGGCTAGAGCCGACATCTGAGAATATTGTGGGGGCACCACAGAGAAGGAACAGTGGGTCAAGGGAGGGGGGCAGGGATCGATCTTAACATTGTTTTACTAGCCCAAACCCTAGTGCAAACTGACCAGGGCTAGTGCAGCTAACTCTCTACCTGCCCATCTTGACTAGTGCAGATTTTCATGGCTGTTAATGAAGTTAAAAAAGTCTCTACTTTAGCAGGCTCCAGTCCTCATACTAATTTCTCTCAATGTTTCAGATGGCCTGGTGTGATTAACAGCTCATTAAGAACTGCAGTTATCTGGCAGTTCAAGAAGGGGATCCCACAAAAGACTCAATGTGAGTCATTATCACTCCACTGTTAGGACTTTCAGCTAGTGTCCAGGGTGTGATGAAGGGTAGAGTGCTGTTAAGTCACTAGCTTCCAGTTTTCTGAATGTGTCTCTGTTTAACAATTTGTCCCATATTAAGACCAGTGCCCCTCATTTCCTGACATTTTGAGTGTCTGTATCCAACATTTCAGTAACAAAATGCAAGGAGGTACACAGGGTCGGCCCTGCAGGTGATAGGTTTTATCCCAGCACCATCATAACTTCCCTCTTCCCTCCAAATCTCTTAACTCTGTTCTTTCCCTGGACACTACTGCAGTACAGACTCTGAAATGACCATCCACAGACCCATAGCTGCCATTACTGGCAAGTGTAGCAGATCCCTGGCTCTTCTTAAACAGTCAGCTCTGAGGGAGGAGGTTGCCCACCTCCAGGCTGAACTGGCAAGGACTAAGGAGGCCTCCTTCACCCAAAGAGCACCAGTTCCACAACCACTGCCTCAGAGGTTGCTATGTGTAAAGAGCAGATGGACCACAGTAGGTTCTGGGAGGGTGAGGGTGATGGAACAGAGGCGTAGCCCCCGGGTTGCACCTCTACACAAATCATATGTCAGTCTGGCAAATCAAGGTTCCTCTATGATGACACCCTCATTGGAAACCAAGAAGTATGCTGAGGACATCCACAAGGGAGACCCACAAAAGGGTGGCAAGGGACACCACAGGGGAAAGAAACAGCTTCTGATAGGGGACTCAATTGTTAGGGGTGTAGACCTGGGGAAGGGAGAGGAGAGGGAAGTAAAGTGCCTGCCTGGTGCCATGGCTTGAGGGACAGGCAGCAAACCTCAGGATTGCAGAAGCAGCATCACAGGAGAGGAAACTAGATATCATTGTCCACCTGGGACAAATGACCTAGCTAGGCATGAGATCAGTGCAGTGCAGGATGAATTTGTGGAGTTGGGAGGGGCCTCAGACAGGTAGCAAGCACGTAACCTTCTCAGAGGTGCTGCCAGTCTATGGCAGGGTGAGGCTAGGTACTGCACCATGCAGTTTAATGAATGGTTGCAAACTGGTGCAGAGCACGAGGCTTTGGCTTCATTGGGGACTGGGGGTTCACCTGAGAGATGAAGGTCTATACTGGCATGATGGTCTGCATCTGTCCAGGAAGGAAACACGCCCTAGGTGACAGGTTTAAAGGCTTCCTTGGCAAGCTTTTAAACTAGCCAAGGGTGGGAGGTGCTGATAGGAAACAGGAAAGTTCAAGCCTCCCCACAAAACATGGCAGGTAGTAGGGTAAACATTGAGATACAGAGCTTGACAGAGGGCAGGACAGGGTAAATGGAAAATGGACAAGGGCAATAAGAGCAGGGATGGGGTAAAAGGATAAAGCCAACATTAAATGGAGGGCAATGAGTACCAATGCTCAGTAGTCTGGAAACAAGCTTCCAGAGCTAGTAGCCGGATGGAAGAGGAACACTTGGATATTGTGGCAGTCACAGAAACATGGTACATGGAGAACCATGACTGGGATGTCAACATACCAGGGTACACAATCTACAGAAGAGACAGGGAGGGTAAAGAGGAGGTGGAGTAGCTCTCTACATAAGGGAAGGGATCAAAGCTACAGAACTAAAAAGTAAAGGGGGAGGACAAGAGGAACTCTGGGTCACCTTGGAGACAGGGAATGGCATCACAATCCACACAGGGTTTGTATACAGACCCCCGTCTCAAGGGGAGGAAATGGACAAGAAAATGATAGAGGGCATTCTCAAAATGGCTGAAAAAGGGGAGATACTGTTGATGGGGGACCTGAATATGACAGATGTTAACTGGGCGACATGGACTGCAGCCACATCCAAGAGCAGGGTCATTCTCGATGCCCTACAGTGGGCATGCCTTAGACAGCTAGTGGTGCAACCCACTCGGGAGGGAGCAATATTAGACCTGGTACTCTCAAATGGAGAGAGGATCACAAATTTAGAAGTCAGTAGACATCTGGGAACAAACGACCACTGCACAGTGTGCTTCACAATAAACACAACCATGGAGACAAGCCATTCAAAGACAAGGATACTGGACTTTAGAAGGGCTGACTTTGGCATAATGGGTGAATACCTGAGGAATGCATTAGCAAATGGCCAGAAAGGAGGGGTTGAAGAACAATGGAGAAAAATCAAAACTGCCATCATGGAGGCAACAAGCCTTTGTGTGAAACAAATAAAACAAAGCGGAATAAAAAAACACTATGGTTCTCAAAAGAGGTGTCAGGGAAGGTTAAGGAGAAAAAGGCTGCATTCAAAAAGTATAAGGAATCACAGACGGAGCACGACAGAGAACTGTATCAATTAAAGCAGAAAGAAATGGGGAAGGCAGTCATAAAAGCAAAGGCCCAAACCGAGGAAAAGATAGCCAACTCAGTTAAGAAGGGGGATAAAACCTTTTATAGGTACATTAGGGAGCATAGAAAGGTTAAGGGAGGGATAGTGAAGATTAGTAAAGGAGAGGGGAGGTGGGCAGAGGGAGACAGTGAAAAGGCAGAGATATGAATGAATACTTTGCTCAGTATTCACAAGAAGAAGAGAAGGAGTTACCTAAACCAAACAGTAGAAGCACTCTGGATAGTGGGGTTGACGCCAGTCCATTTATAGAAGAAAGAGTACTGAAAGAACTCAAAACTCAAGGTGGAGAAAGCTAATGGGGCCTGGACGGGATTCACCCTAGAATCCTAAAAGAGCTAAGGGAGGACCTAGTGACACCACTAACCACACTTTTAACAAATCATGGGAAGATGGGGTGGTACCTGAGGACTGGAGGAGGGCAGATGTGATCTCTCTCACAAAAGTGGGAGCAAGGCAGAAGCAGGAAACTACAGACCTGTTAGTTTGACCTCAGTGGTGGGGAAAATGATGGAATCACTTCTGAAAGAAAGAATTGTTGAGTACCTAGAGGGCCAGCAGGGCACAGGACCCAAAGCAGCATGGATTCACAGCAGGAAGGTCATGTCAGATGAGTCTAATTGATTTCTTTGACTGGGTGACCAAAGTAATAGACCAGGGAGGGGCTGTGGATATGGCCTACCTAGACTTTGGCAAGGCATTTGACACAGTCCCGCACAGAAGATTAATAATCAAGTTAGCCAGCCTGGGAGTGGGTCCCAGGGTGGTAGCCCGGGTAGCAAACTGGCTGCACAACAGGACACAGAAGGTAATAGTGAATGGAACACATTCTGAAGAAAGGAGGGTTACTAGTGGAGTACCTCAGGGCTCAGTACTGGGTCCAGTCCTCTTTAACGTCTTTATAGGTGACATTGCAGAAGGTCTAGAAGGAAAGGTATGCCTCTTTGCAGATGACACAAAGATCTGTAACAGAGTTGATACACAAGGGGGGGTAGAAAGGATGAGAAGGGACTTGGCAAGGTTGGAGGAATTGTCAGACATATGGCAACTTAGATTCGATGCAAAGAAGTGCAAAGTAATGCACCTGGGAAATAAAAATCCAGGAGAAGAGTACACGATAGCAGGGGAGGTACTAACGACAACAATAATGGAAAGGGATCTGGGTGTAGTCATATCAGATGACCTAAAGGTGGGTAAGCAATGTGAGAAGTCAGTAAGTAGAGCCAGGGGGATACTGGAATGCATAGGGAGGGGCATCACAAGTAGAAAAAGGGAAGTGGTTATCCCTCTATACAGACAGTTGGTGAGACCCCATCTGGAGTACTGCGAGCAGTTTTGGAGACCTCATCTACGCAAGGACATAGACAGGATGGAAGCAGTCCAGAGGAGGGCAACTAAAATGGTGCAGGGTCTACATCATAAACCATATGAAGAGAGACTGAGAGAGCTTAATATGTATACCCTTGATGAAAGGAGGGACAGGAGGGACATGATAGAAACTTTTAAGTACCTCAATGGAATCAACAAAGTCCAGGATGGTACCATCTTTCAGAAAAGAGATGTAAGAACAAGGGGCACAATTTAAAGTTAGAGGGGGATGGCTCAGGGTAATGTGAGGAAATTCTTTTCACGGAGAGAGTGGTGGGCGATGGAACTGCCTTCCTGAGAGGTTGTGGGTCTAAAACAGTGGGGAATTCAAACATGCATGGGACAGACATAAGGCAATTATAGTGGGGGGTTGCAAGAAGTAGGCTGTTGGTTAACTAGAATCTGCAACTTATCCAATAGGTAGGGAAATGGGCAGACTGGGTGGGCCAAGTGGTCCTTATTTGCTGTCAAAGTCTATGTTTCTATGCCAGCCATCACCATCCATACAGTCCCACCCTTATCCCACCCAGCATATCCTTTTATCCTAAAACAAAGCTTTGGTTCATGTATGGTATAAAAATAAACCTTAATAAAATACATAATTTGAAAGCTTAAAATAGGCATTCCTGGCGTACAGAGATCATCCTACAGAAACAGAGGTAGTATAGCACTATGCCTGTGTACTGTTTCCCCACGGCTGATGAAAGGACAATGTTAAAGAAAAATATGTTCTTGTTGGGGCAGAGCATATTAAAATCAATGCTTTTAAAAATGAAAATGTCATAGTTTCTATTTCTCAAGCCTCTTAGGTTTGTTTAGCCCCCACCCCCAAGGAAATCTTAGATGCACTCCTGGCTCACTTAAGACTACAAAAACTTCCAGAAGTGCAGGTCTCCAGTCACCTACAGGGTGGAGGCTGAGAGTGTCTTTCTCTGCCTGACTCTCTTCATTGCCCTGTGGGTGGTGGTGACAGTGTGATGAGGTGCATGATGATGTCAGCTATTGTGTGTCCAGAGCTAGGCTGCTTGATTGAACATTTGCTGTTGTGATGTCCTCTAGTTTGGTTGGGGGGGCAGGAAGAGAGGAGGCCATGGTGCAAAACAAAGGCGGGGGGTGCTCACTGTGTGCGATGGCATTGCAGTCTTTTTTCTGCTGGGGAGCTGAAAGCAATGTAGGAGCAGGATAAACGTGCAATAATCAGAGTACTTCTTGGCTTGCATTGTTTCCTGCACAAGTGATCAAAATTTACCATTATAATTAAGGGTTAGTGCAACCTTCTGTGGGCTAGTGCAATTCTGAATCAACTTGCCCTGCTGGCTAGTGCAAAAAAAGGTTAAGGTTGAGCCCTGGAGAGGGGAAGGGGCAAACTAGACAGGAAGCCAGCTGATGAATGGTGGACTCTAGTAGGACCTAGAAAAAGAGGAACAGCAGTAGGCAGGAGGGAGGAGAAAGCACATAGTAAGGCAAAGGAGCTAGGGAACATGTTTACTTTACTAGCAACACATGGGAAAGAGGATGCAGGAGGTGACTGCACAAGTGATAGCACTCACAAAGAAGAGGGAGCGAGGAGCATTACTAGTGGAGAGATTGAGCATGGTGAGGCAGGGGGAGGGATAATACTCGGAGAGGTGAGGAGGGAGAAAGAGGTTGGCAGTCAAACGGGAGGGTCTTAATTGGGAGGGATGGGGAAGACACTGGGGCACATGGTAAAACACAGTCTTGAGTCGTTCCAAAAATGAGAACCTAGGTTGGGGGGGGGCGACGGGCACAAGGAAAGAGGAGGAGGGTGTACTGGTGTCGGGGGGGACTCCATATTCAAGGGGATCAGATGGGGCAGCAAGGGGGAGAGGCACAGTTGGATATGGGTGGAGTCCATACCAGGATTAAAGGCAGACATGGCAGACAGGCAATCCTAAGGTGTGTAAAGAGGGGTAGGAGGAAACCACACATTGTGGTACATGTGGAGACAAATGACCTAGCTGGGGAAATGGTGGAGGTAACAAGGGAGAGGATTGAGAAAGACGGAAAGTTGTGCGAGAAGACTGGGGAGTCTGTGGCCTTCTCCGAAGTGCTGCCAGTACCCTGCGCAAGCACAGTGAGAAAGGAGAGGATTAGAGAGTTGAACACATGGTTAGTAGAATGATGTTGAGCTAAGGGGTATGGGGTTGTGGGCGGCTGGGGCAGTACCTGGGATAATAATCTGTTTGCAAGGGATAGGCTGCACCTGAGTGGGGAGGGGAAGGAGGTATTGAAGCAAAGACTGGGGAGGTATACTGTGACATGGGTGGATTTAAACTATATGGGGGTGGCAAGTGGACAGCAGGTAGGCAGGGATCCGATAGAGTGGAGTCACAGCCCACCCCCCAGGCTAGCAGGGAAGGACCCGGGGCAGCCAAAAAAAAAAGGGAGGAGATGGAGGCTAGTAAACGGAAGGGGGCATTATGGAGGGTGGTCTCACTGAATGCAAGAAGCCTAGGAAACAAATCCGCTGAGCTACAGGCACCCTTAGCAGTGTGGAGGGTGGATATTGCAGCTGTCACAGAAACGTGGGCAACTGGGCACCAGGACTGGGATCTGGCAATCCCAGGATACAAATTATACAGGAAGGACAGTAAGGAGGGGAGGGGGGGTGGCAGTCCATGTGAGGGACAGGATCAAATGCACAAGGGACGAGGGAGAAGAAAGGAGAACAGAGGCAATCTGGCTGCAGCTCCTAGACTCAAGGGGTAGGAAATTGAGATTTGGGGTGGTATACAGGCCGCCGTCCCTGTCTGAGGAGCCTGACAGAGAGTTAGCGGGTCAAATCAAAAAGGTATGCAGAAAAGGGAAGGTGGTCACCATAGGGGATTTCAACTTGCCAGGGGGTTGACTGGAGCATTCCGATCACCTCCAGTGCTAGGGAGCAAGTGCTCCTGGACGCAATCCAGAAGGGTCTCCTGACACAGTTGGTTACTGTACCTACTAGGCTAAAGAACACTTTAGATCTGGTATTGTCAAAAGGGGAGGCCATGAGGGAAACAAAGGTAGAGGACCCACTAGCTGACAGCGATCGACAAACGGTATGGTTTAATATCATGATGTGCGGGGAGCCAGAGAAATCAGTTACTCGGGTGGTAAACTTAAAGGGGGGGGCGGACTTTGGAAGGACGCAGAAGTACTGAAAGGGAAACTGGAGGGCAGAAGGCAGGAGATGGACATGGAGCAGAAATGGGATATTATTAAACAGGAGGTTAGAGAGGTAACAGAAGCCTGCACCAAGGCACAGAGTAAGAGGAGCAGAGCAAGAAAACCATGCTGGTTGCACAGCGAGGTTGTGGAGGTCGTGAGGGAAAAGCAAGTGGTGCACCAGAGGTTTAGGAGGACGGCGTAGGAAGTGGACAGGGAGGAATATGCAAGATGGTCCAGGGAGGCGACCAGAAAAGTGAGAGAAGCCAAGGCCCAGAGGGAGCTGAGATCAGCACAGGGAATTAATGGGGAGGAGAGACTTTTTCAGATACATCAGGGAGAAAAGGAAGTGCAAGGATACAATAGTGTGGATAAAAGGGTGGGGAATGGACAGAAAAGGGGAGGCGAGGCAGAAGCATCTGAATGCTTTTTGCTCAGTGTCACAGAAGAAAAGGGGACTGCTACCAGCATGGGCTGGGAGGGTGGGGACGGGGTGAGGAGGCGATGATGGAAGAACTGAGGCACAGAGTCCTAGAGGGACTGAGGGCACTGAAGGTAAACAAGGCACCAGGGCCGGATGGTATCCACCCCAGGGTGCTGAGGGAGATGGCGGAGGTGTTGGCGAGCCACTGGTGGATCCTGTACAGCACCTCACTGGAGCTCTAGATGTGTGCCACTGGACTGGAGGATGGCACATGTAGTACCATTACACAAGAGCAGGCCAAGGGATGAACCGGGTAATTATCGTCCGGTAAGTCTCACCTCCATAGTGTGCAAACTCATGGAAGCAATACTAAAGGAAAGACTGGTGTCGTACCTGGAGGACAATGGCCTCCAGGATGTGAGGCAGCATGGGTTTGTTTCAGGGAAGTCTTGTCAAACTAACTTCATACAATATTATGACTGGGTGACAGGTGAGCTAGATAAGGGTCATGCGGTGGATGTTCTTTACTTGTACTGCAGCAAGGCCTTCGATTTGGTTCCTCATGGGCGGCTTGGGGGGAAGCTAACTGGTGTAGGGGTGGGGCAAAAATGATAAACTGGATTACAAACTGGCTGAGTGGCAGGCTACAACAGGCGGTGGTGAGAGGAGAGCTCTCAACTCCAAGGCCGGTGACGAGTGGGGTGCCACAGGGCTCTGTGTTGGGGCCAGTATTGTTTGGGCTCTTCATATCAGACATTGCACACAGGGTGGTGAGCAAGGTAAGTCTGTTCGCTGACTACACCAAAATCGGAGCAGTGGTGGATGGAGAGGAAGGATGGAAGCAGCTGCAGGGGGAATGCAAGCTAGAGGAGTGGTCAGAGAGGTGGCAGCTGGGGTTCAATGCAAAGAAGTGTAAGGTTATGCACTTTGGGGTGAAGAACCCAAGGAGAGAATACTGGCTGGGGGGGGCTGTTAAGCTGGGATCACTGAGGAGGAGGAGAACAACCTAGGGGTAATGATAACAGGGACCATGAACAGCACTGCCCAGTGTAGGAGAGTGGCTGCAAAAGTGAACAAAATGTTGGGATGCATAGTGAGGAGGTTTTCTTGCCCCTCTATAGGTTGCTGGTAAGGCCGCGCTCACAGTACTGTGTGCAGTTTTGGAGGCCATACCTAAAGCGTGATATCAGGCTACTGGAGGGGGTGCAGAGGAGGGCAACAAAGATGATACATGGAATGGAGGGGAGAGACTATGACAGCAGGCTGGGAGACCTGAATATGTACACCCTGGAGGATAGAAGGGACAGGGGGACATGACAGAGACATTCAAGTATCTGAAGGGAATCAATAAGGATGGGGCAAATAGGGCCTTTAAGTTAAGGAGGGGGAGGGTCACCAGGGAGCACGGGCTAAGAATGGGGGGGGAAGTTTTAGGAAGGAAATGAGGAGACACTTTCACAAAGAGGGTGGTAGCAAAATGGAATGCCCTACCAGAATGGGTGGTGTCATGTAAATCTGTGAACAGCTTTAAAAGGGCATGGGACAGCGAACAGGGGAGAGTGAGGGTGGGGAAGGTGGGAGTGGGATGACAAAGGGGGGGCAGCTGCAAACTAGGGGTGTTGGCTGCACACTCGAGCAGACTTAGATAGACTGGGTGGTCCGTTTCTGCTGGCACATTCGTATGTTCATATTTAAACATCCAACGCAGAGGGGTCTGTGTAAAATCTCGAGTTAAACACACCACCCCATGTTTTATTTTATGTAATTGCTGGGATCATTTTTTTCGCTACAGCAACTATTTCATGTGGTCGGAAAGCAGCTCCTGAAGGGAAAGGTTTCCCTTACTTTTTAGATTTATTTTCTTAAACTTGTTAATTTTATAAGCTGAATTGCCCTTTTACTTCTTTTTCTCTGTTTAAATAAACTTACCAATGGGGGCAGTGTCCGGCATGAAGGACTGGCGCTGATCGAAGAAAGAGCTGCTGCTGGGGCATGCGCACACAGGAAAATGGGCGCGTGTTAGCCATTATAACCCATGGGTTATAACGGCGAATTATAACCCGGTCTCCCATAGGGAAAAATTAGCCCCAGTTACATACATGAATTATAAACTGACATTTGTCTAAGATGCATTCACTTTAAATACAGCACTGAATAAAAATTGAGACACAGGGCTGGCCTGTTTGTGCAGCGGAAGTGCTGCTGCTCGTGACACCTGCAACCCAGGTGAAGGAAGACACCTACCTCATCAAAAGGTTGCCAGGGGAGGAAGACTGAGTATCCCAGAGGATGCTTTCCTTCTCAGAGAGGGAGGGTTCCTAGCCTCCGCGGCGATGCCACCACTTGGGTGACCACAGGTGTAGGTGCATGCGAAGTTGGAAGCCAGAGAGAAGACTCTCGATGGAGTGTGGTGCGCTGATGCACACTTGTATGTGTGCCCAAACTGCTCTGGCCTTTTGGCATCCCAGGGGAGGGGCAGCACAGAAAAAGCAGGGGGAAAACAAAACAGCTGAGGCAAAATATTAGCCCCTGCTCTGCAGGCCCTACACCACTGGCCTAGGCACCTGCCCTTGATCAAGCAGGACCTCCTATGAGGCAGGGCCCACCCCGACAACCCCACCCTGGCGGGTAAGAAAAACTTACTCACCATAGTAATGTTTCTTCCAAGGGATTCTTCAGCATTATTGACAGGTGCAGTATGCCAGTTGATTCAGCTGCTCTGGACAGGAGGAGTCAATGTAAATGAGCAGAAACATTGGCCAATCAGAAGAGAGAGAGGAGTGCTGACTGCAGTCAGCCTGAAGGACCTCAGAACCATTTCGACACTGAAAAAAAGGGCAAAAACTGTGCCCAGAAGAAAAAAACAAAAACACTCTTAATGTAGCAACTGCAAATTCCAAACCACTATAAAGAAACAAGTCAACGAAAGAAACAATGAAACTAGACAAATTTGGCTAAGACACAACAGCAGAGCCATCCCCAGACAGGTTTCGCAGGGGAGGATGGGTGGGAGTGTCAATAATGCTGAAGAATCCCTTGAAAGAAACAACATTACTACGGTGAGTATTTTTTTCTTCTCACCCCAGGAATTCTTCCGCATGTTTTGCCAGGTACAGATTACAAAGCAGTACAGTTGGGAGGCATGCACAGAAATCTACTTAGGAAACAGGCTTTGTAGCACCACTCTGCCAAATCTGGAATCATGTCTGGACTGCACATCCAAACAGTAGTGTTTTGTGAATGTGTGTACAGTTTTCCAAGTGGCTGGTTTGCAGACTTTGAGCAAAGGGACATCCCTTGCAGCTGCCACTATGGCAGCAGTGCCCCTAGTAGAGTGGGCCCTGAGGGAGTTGTTTACCAGCTTTTCTGTAACAGAACTGGATACAAGAGACAATCCAGTGGGAAATAGTTCTCTTGGTAGTCGGTCTCCCTCTTCCTACTGCACCACAGGTGAGAAAAAGCGGAGTATGGAACTCCCTGAATTGCTTAGTACGCTCGAAGTAGTAGGTCAGAGCTCTTTCCACATGCAGACTATGTAGCTTGCATTCAGGGTGGACTTGTCTGTGAAAAAGACTGGCAGGGTGATAGACTGGTTAATATGTAACTCAGAAACCACCTGGGGCACACATTTCCTGTTTGTCCTAAGCACTGCTTTGTCCTTGTGGGCAATGGTGTAGTTAGGTTCTGTACAAAGGGCCTGCAACTCCAAAATTCTTCTGGCGGAGGTGATGGCAACAGGAAAACAGTTTTCCAGGTTACATACTTGAGATCAGCTGTCACCACAGGTTCAAAAGGAGGCTCCATGAGTTTGGCTACACAGAGGTTCAAGTCCAAAGAAGGGAGAGATTCCCTCAGAGGAGGCTGAAGGTGCAGCAGACCTTTGAAAAATTTCTTGAAGATGGGATGTGAAATTACAGATTTTTCTTTTTTAGTGCAAAGATAAGCCAAGATGGCTGCCAGATGCACTTTCAAGGATGAAGCTTTAAGGCCTTCTGCCTGCCTGGAGGTGAACTAGGTAATCCAGGAAGGTAGGAGGAGTAGCCCGAAAGGGCTCTATGTCCCTATCCTTGCGCCATAATCTTTTCCACTTGGAAACATAAGTCTTCCTAGTGCTAGGTTTTTTTAGCCATTCGTAGAATTTTCAGGACTTGTTCAGAGTACTGGGATTCAGGAAATTCTAACTCCTCAAGTACCAGGCCTTGAGGTAAAGAGCTTGGATATTGGGGTATTCTACCCCTGTCTGGGGAAGAGTCAGGAGACTGTGGGTTGCTGGCAGTCTGATGGGCTTCTTGACTGATAAAGCTAGGAGAAGGGAATACCAGGGTTGCCTCACTCAATCTGGGGCCACCAGAATCATGGTGGCCGACTGAGCCCTGAGCTTGAGAAGGACCCTGTAAATCAGAGGAACGGGAGGAAAAGCATACAGAAACCTCCCTTCCCAGTCCAGGGTCAGAGTGTCTACTGGAATGGTCCCCAGCGCTGGAGGCCTGCAGCAGTATTGTGGTAGCTGGTGGTTGTGGCTGTACACAAATTGATCCTAGTCTGGAATCCCCCACCTTCTGAAAACTGTGGCAAGGATCTGCTTGTTTAGGTTCCACTCGTGGTGACCGGCTGATGCAGCTTAGAGCATCTGCCAAAGTGTTGTCCTTACCCGGGAGATGAGTGGCTGACAGAGACATGTCGAGGGAGTTAGCCAAGGACCAAATACTCATTGCCTCTGTGCAGAGTTTGGTTGACCTTGTGCCCCCTTGCTTGTTGATACAGAACATGGCAGTAGTATTGTCTGTTCTTATCTGAACAGCCTGTCCTCTGAGCTGTGGGGTGAAAGCCTTGATGGCCAAGAATACTGCTCTGAGTTCGAGGAGGCTGAAGCGGTATGTGGACTCTTTAGCTATCCAGGTGCCACTTATGGACTGGTCCCCTAGGTATTGACCCCAACCTAGGAGGAGGAGGCATCTGTTGTCAGGATCCAGGAGGGTTGCTGAATCTGGAAAGGAACCCCTACCGTGAGGTTTTCTGCTTCCTTCCACCAGTCTAGAGCTCAAAGAAGGGTTCTTGTGACTGGCACTAACTTTGTAAAGGAATCCTTTTTCTGAGACCAGTGAGACCTGAGGTGATACTGAATGTCCCTCATTTGGAATCTGGTGCCTGGGACTGCTGTGGTCACAGAGCCATGTGACTGAGCAGTCTGAGGAAGTGTCTGGCTGGCCTAGAATGAAGGTATTTAACAGGTTGAGGAAATTCTAAGTTCTGTCTGCAGGAAGGAAAGCCTTCCCCTGCAGTATGTTGAGCTTTGCCCCTATGAACTGCAGCACTTGGGCCAGCTGAAACTGGGATCTGTCTGTTGATAATAAAGCCCAGAGAAGGCAGGGTGTTTTTTGTTTGGTTCAGGGCTTCTGCAACTGCCTGTGCAGAGTTGGCAATGGTTAGTCAATCGTCCAGGTGGGGGGGAAAAAAGAAATCCTGTGTCTTCTGAGATGAGCTGCAACCACTGCCAAGCACTTGGCGAAAACCCCGGGAGCAGAAGTTAGCCCAAACAGCATGGCTGCAAACTGCTAATGGCCTGAAGGCAGCCTGAATCTGAGGAATTTTCTGTGAGACTGCCTGACTGGGATGTGGAAATAGGCGTCCCTTCAGATCTAGGGAGACTAGTCAGTCCCCTTGCTTCAGAGAATGAATGACCTGATTTAAGGTTACCATTCTGAACTTTGGTTTCAGCAGGTGCTTGTTCAGGTACTTTAGGGTCCAGACTAGGTCGCCACTCCCCATTTTTCTTCACAGTAAGGAAGTACTTGGAATAGAGACCTTTTCCTCACTGGGGGAAGTGCACTCTTTCCACCACTTCGACTTCCGGTTCTTCACCTCTACTTCCAACAGCAGCTTTTCTGTTGGGGTTAGTGGTTTTGACAGCTTGGGGCCTTGAGGGGAGGGACATTTTTTGAACTGAAGAGATAGGCCCTGGCCCACCACCCACTTGTCTGTGGTGATGAGTTGCCAGTAATGGAGGCAGTGGGAGAGCCTACCCCCCCCCGACTGGGAGAGGGGAAGTGACCAAAAAGGAGTCAGGAGGACTGTTGCCTGGTTTGGGTAGAGGGGACAGAAGTAGAGATGGCTCTCCTCTGACCTCTCCTGCCTCTTCCCCTGAAAATACCTCTCATCTGAGAAAAACCCATAGGCACAGGCACAGGACAGAATGCCCTACGAAAATAACCCCTGCCCCCCCTTGTTTTGAGGTGTCCGGGAGGTATAGGGCTTTTCTATGGCTGAGTTACTCTATAGGTAGTTTTGTACTCATCCATTCTTTTCATGTAAGCCTCCATTTGATCCTCAAAAAGAGGATTTTTCTCACAATGAAAGTCCATAGCCTGTAACTGTGTATCCTGAGTGAGATTAGTAGTTCTTAACCAAGCAAACCACCTGAATGAAATGGCCTGAGCCATAACCCTCGGGGCTGTGTCATTATTATCTCCGGCCATGTGAAACTGATACTTAGTAGCTTCTATGGCCAGTTTTGCAGTTTCAGTGCCATACCCGAGCATAGTGCCTCCCCCATGATGCACTTTAACCAGGACAGATTTCAACAAAACTCTCTGATATCTAGCTGCATATGCCATATAAGTAGACAAGTGTAACAGCAAAGAAGCAGTAGTATAAGATTTCTTACTCATGGAATCCAATTTTTGACTTTTATTCAGGAGGCTGAGCAGACAGTGGCACATTAGCTGTCACAGGCTGTCACCTGAACCACCCCTTTGTGGTCAGGATGTGTACAGAGAAAGTCAGCAGTCGGTTTACCAAGCTGGTATTTCCTCTCAATCTTTCTGTCCACCCCTAAAGCAGATGAAGGGGTTTCCAGAATTTTAAAAGTTGATCTTTTTAATGTGTTATGTATGGGCAAAATCAATTTCTTTGAAGGAGTATGACCCATCATTTCTACATAGTCTACCTCCATTTCTTGTTCGGAGTCGTCCTGGAGGGGAAGTTCCAGGGAGTCCATCATCTGTTTAACAAAGGTAAAATGGGAAGAAACTTCATCATTATCATCAGGTAAATCACCACCAGTGTGGCCATCTGGGTCTAATGGGTCACCCTGTGGAAATTCTTCATCATCCTCTCCCTCATAATAAAATCTCAGAGCATACCCAGAGTCATGGAAAGGAGTACTAGGCCCCGAAGGAGCCCAGTAAATATTGCCCAGAGATTGTTAAGTCTGATATACATGCCAAGCTTTAGCCATTTCATTTGCAGAGGGCATATCTTTGTCAACCACTGATGTCTCCTTATGCCTTTTGGGGCGAGGGGCAGCGGTGTTTTTATCTTTGTCTTTTTAGCAGGGACTGAATCAAAACCCCGCTCACTTTGTCTTTTAGAGGCTTGCCTAGAATTTTTACTTTTATCAGACTTATTTTCATTAGGGTCCTTAGAGGACTTATCTATATTTTTGTCTTGACTTGAGGTACCCTCCTCAGCGCTTTAAGAGGAGGGGAGGCAGACTGGATAGCCATGCTAATATGTGTTTGGCCAAAGCAATAAGCCAATATATGTCCAATTAAAAGAAAGACTTATTTTTTTTCTCACAATAGTGGTTAGGAATGACAGTAAAAACTGCCACACCTCTTGTCAACAGAAGTCCACTGCACAACAAAGAGAGGTTTCCCTGTGAGATAATGCAGAGAAACTCTCTAGTTTACTGATAAAAGATTTTGAATTACTTGAAGAAACAGCCAGAAAAAGCACACATGTGAGGAAAAAAAAAATACCACAATGGCGCGATTTAAAACAGAAAAAAGTCACGCAAATGCGGGAAAAAATAACACTGTGCCAAAACTAGGGAGGAAAATAAGAAAACTGCTGATTTAATGCAAATGTGGCAAACCTTTACCCCAGAAATGACGTAGAAGCGGAAAAAGTGATAAAAAGTCAGTGGCTGCAAGGAATCAAAACGTAACTGCAGAAAAAATTTTATAAAAATACAATAAATACCTTAAAAATGTAAAGGCAGCACTCACGTGAAGGAAAAAACCTCACAGGAAGGTCTCTGAAGAGCAAGAACTCTGGGGTAGTGTTGCCAGGTTAGCACAGAAAAAGTTTTGAGGCCCTTCAGGTTGACTACAGGCAGCACTCCTCTCTCTCTCTCTCTCTTCTGACTGGCCAATGTTCCTGCTCATTTACATTGACTCCTCCTCCTCTCAGGGCAGCTGAACCCAGCAGGCACCTGTCAATACATGCTGAAAAATTCTTGGGGTGAGAAGCTAGGGAGAAAAGAGGAGGAATGGATAAGTTTGGGCGAAGGCAGGTGACGAGGTGAGGGTAGCTGATGAGGTGCTGACTCGGAGCTGAGTAATATGGCTGGGGTAGTGGGAGGCAAAAAAATGCCCTCTGGTCAGATACAGTGTGAAGAACCTGGCCAATTACCAACCCATACTCAGTGTTACTCTGAAAGGTCAGCCCCTCTCCTGATGCTAGCACTCCAGGAACTCTCCCTCACCCAAGCCTAGCCATAGCCGAGCTGACCGGAGGAGGAGGATGCAAGTCACTGGGGACAAACCACGATCATCTAGTGCAACTAGGACAATTTGGGATGGAGGCATGACTATGAGAGGTTAAGAAGCAGCATGCACGCAGGAGACCTGTGGACCAGAGGTAAGCCCGACAGAGACTGAATAAAAAAAAAAAAATTACAAAACAAAGGGAAAAAAGTATTTAACTTCTAAAAGTTAAAAAAAGAAAATCAGATGGTGTCCAGTTTTGAAGGCCTGGAAATCAAATTTAGGGCATTTTTCAAGTAATATTTTATATGAGCTTAAAACAATTGAACCCTGGCACCAACCTGGGAAAAGAGGTCATTCTAGTAAGCGGTACCTCCCCCCAATGCTCTGACAGTTCTGCCATTAATGCTTTACATGGCAAAGTCCTGCAATATCTTAAAAGGGTATTTCTCATGGGTGGAGGTGATTTATGCAAATATTGATACGACCAACCCTAATCCACCTAGAGCCATGGGTGCACAAAAAAGAAGCAAAAATTTTTTCCATAATTATAACTGGGTCGATACCTGGTGGTTCCTGAACCCTGGGATCTGTGCTTATCTATATTACTCAACTCCCCACTGCCTTTATACTATAATTGATCTTATTCATATAATGCATGAACATACTGGCCTGTTACACAGTTGTTCCCACCTCCTTATTTACTTATCTGATCATGCCACTGTCTTGTTAACTTCAAATTGGTGACCTAAGAGAGAGACAAGTCTGTGTGGCATTTTAATAATTCTTACTTGAACGCAGAGTTTCAAGACTCCATGAGGGAGACGATCAAGTGAATTATAATTGAAAATACACACCCCGAGATCCCTCCCAGGATTATCTGAGATACTATCAAGGTGGTCCTCTGAGGGGAGTTAATAAGCCACACCATTGCTCTAAAGTTGCAGAGGGAGGAGAAACTAACTAAACTGTAAATTCAGTTGACTGACATGCGGGCATTACATATGCAGCGTGACTCCTCCGTCTCGCCTCTCTTAACAGAACTTAAATCAGAAATACAAGACATCTTAAATGCCAAAACGGAGTTAGCCTTACATTATTTAAAACAGAAATATTTTGATAAAGGAGCCAGAGTTACCAAACATTTGGCTTTCCACCTTCGCCCTTGTATTTAGCAGCAGGTGGTTACTCAAATTAAGGACCCCATTACTTCCAGGCTTTTTATGGATCAGATCATGATTTTAGAAGCATTTTGGACCTACTAAGAACAGTGTGATACCTCTGAAAATCTAACCTAATCTCTAGTTGTGGAGGCGTTGTTATCCCGGGCACCTCTGTCCACATTATCACAAACCGATGTTGAGCAGTTAATTGCACCAACTGGAACAGTTACAGATCTATGGTGGGACTCCATTCGGAATAATGCGTACAGTTTTGGAGTCCATACCTTAAGACCATACACCAGGAGACATCACAAAGGCAGCGTTAAACACCTCAAAAGTTACCTGTTAAGACTAGCCTTCCTGCTGCTTCTACTATCAGATAACATGCACCCTAACCCAGGCCCCCCACACACCTATGGGATGAGTGCCCATAAGTCAGGTATGCTCACAATTGCCTCACTAAATATCCGCAGTCTAGTAGCTAATTTCACTAACCTCCAGTCCTGGGTAGCCCTCCATAACCCTGATGTACTGTCAATCGTAGAAACATGGCTCTCCCCAAGGATTCATGATGCTGAAGTCTGCATCCCTGGCTATAGGATCTTTAGGCAAGACCGGCTGTCCAAAAGAGGTGGAGGCTGTGCATTTTATCTCAAGGACTGCCTTCAGGGCGTATCTCTAAATCTTCCCAGTCTTGGGACCCCTGCTGAGGCTCTTGCCATTAAGGTTCTCCTTGGGGCACAAAGCAAGTCTCTTACACTTTTGTCCATCTACATCCTTCCAAAGGACTCATCCTTGGGTCTCAAAGCTGTCATTGACTGTCTAGGTAGCCTAACCCCATGCTACGAGGTTATACTACTGGAAATGAAAATTACGTACCTACCGTAATTCTTGATCTTCTTGGACGAGTCTCCACCACTCATTCACACTATTGGGATCTGCGCCGGAGGCACTAGGACCCATCGGGAGCAAACTTTTTGCTGGGGAGTCGACGCCAGAGATGGCGTCGCGAGCCCCAGCTCGCACGGCAGTGACTATCTCGGCGTCGACTCCCCAACCGCCTCAGTACCTTTATAACCAAGGAGGTGCAGCGTAACTAACCTAGAAGGGTAGCCTAACCTAAAAAAACTGGACATAAAATAGTCCGGACGACCCGTGTAAGAAGGGTCAATAAAGAAGTCTTCAAGGCCTAAAGATTTGAGGGAGTGAAGACCAACAAGAGAGGTGAGCTCGGGGGATGGAGGGTTGGCGTGTGAATGAGTGGTGGAGACTCGTCCAAGAAGATCAAGAATTACGGTAGGTACGTAATTTTCATATCTTCCTGGACATAAGTCTCCACCACTCATTCACACTATTGGGAGAGTACTGAAATAATCCCCGAGAGGGCGGCAGGAAAACCCAAGAGCTCACGCTTGTTAAGACAGAAGTCCATTAAGGATGGCTCTGCCAAAGGAAGAATGTCGCCTGGCATGGACATTGAGTGCATAATGTAAGTATGCACTGAGCTCCAGGTGGCTGCATTGCAGATGTCTGCAATGGGCACGTTGCAGATTTCGCTAGGGATCGCTGCTACCGCTCTGGTAGAGTGGCGTAAACTCACCCTCCTACTTAACTCGCACATGGAATAGCAGTAGCGAAGGTAGCGCCTACCGCCATGCTGAGATACATCTAATAGCTTAAGAGTTGACCCAGCCGGCCTCACTGAAGAAACAAACAGTTGCTGGGCTTACGAAAATCCTTGGTCTATCTAAGTAGAAATGCAAGGCCTCTTAACATCCAGAGAATGAAGAGCGTTCCCCTTCATTTTGAAGTCCGTAAAATAAGAGGGAAGGACCAAAGGTTGGTTAAGATGAAATTCTGACACAATCTTAGGAAGAAATTTAGGATGAGTACAAAGGACTACTTTGTCCTTATGGAACACAGTATAATGGAGGGTCTGTAGACCAGGCATGTATCTCAGAGACCCTACGTGGCTGAGGTAATGGCCACTAGGAAGGCAGTCTTCCAGGTGAGAAACTTTAGATCACAGGTAGCTAGAGGCTCAAAGGTTTCCAGTGAGCATGTCTAGCACAAGATTAATGTTCCAGGCTGCAACAGGACGTCTTGTAGGGGGTCTGGTGTGCAGAATGCCCTTAAGAAATCTCTCAACCATAGGTAACTGAGCCAGTGAAAGAGAAAAAAACGGCTCATGATACGCTGAAATGGCACCAAGGTGAACTTTAACTGTAGAGTACTGGAGACCTGAATTTGAGAGGTCCAAAAGGTACTCTAAAACTTTATCTGGAGGGCAGGAAAAGGGAGTCAAAGAGGACTTTGCACACCAGAGGGAAAAACACTTCCACTTAGCCGTGTAAGTTTTCCGAGTGGCCGGCTTCCGCGCAGCCAGAAGGATATCAGAAACTCTTCGAGAGACATTGGACCGATTTACTTCTACCTCTTCAGGAGCCAAGCGTGAAGGTGAAGAGATGTCAGATTGGGATGGACCACCGGTCCCTGAGTTAAAAGGTTCATCTGCAGGGGAAGTGGTCTCGGAGGAACTGCCAACATACTGTTGAGAAGTGGAAACCACACTTGTCGAGGCCAAAAGGGAGCAATGAGAATCATCTTATCTCCCTGAGACTCGAACTTGAGGAGTGCCCTCTGAATTAGAGGAAGAGGCGTAAAGGCGTAAAGAAAGCGTTTTGTCCACCGCAGCCTGAACACATCCTGACAAAAAATGCCAGGCCCTGGATTTCTGGAGCAGAAGAGAGGCAGTTTTGCGTTGAGTGGGGACGCAAAAAGGTCCAGGTCCGGAGTTCGCCGCTCTTCGAATAGCGACTGAACTATGGTTGAGTCGAGAGACCACTCGTGAGGATCTGTCTCTGTTCTGCTGAGACGGTCTGCCAAGTCGCTCTGTACACCTGGCAGGTAGATTGCTTGAATTAGAGCCTTGTGCCCAAGCACCATTCCCAGACCTCATCGCTTCTCTGCATAAGGTAAGAATGAGCACCTCCTGCTTGTTGATGTAATACATCACTGCTTTGTTGTCCGCTTGGAGGAGAATATTTTGTGACAGAGAATGTCCTCAAAGCTCGACCGCATAAAGGACTGCTCATTTCTAGGACATTTATGTGAAGTTGGGACTGAAGTTGAGTCCACACACCCTGAGTGTGGAGAGCCTGACAGTGAGCTCCCCACCCCATTAGTGAGGCGTCTGTGGTAATGGAGATCTGACGGTCCAGAGGGGCAAAGGGGTATCCCTGCAGGAGATTGTCCTCTTGAGACCACCAGGTGAGAGACCTCCGTAGGGGTTCTGTCACCTTGATGAGATAGGACTGCAGGTGAGTGGTTGGAGACCACTGAGTACTGAGCATCCACTGGGTGGTTCTCATGTGCAGACGGGCCAGAGGTACAGTGAACACTGAGGATGCCATGAGGCCCAGCATCCATTGCATCGAGAGCGCTGTAACTGACCTGTTCTCTCCGATGTAACGGGCCATCTGAAGGATATCGTTCCTTCTGTCCTCTGGGAGAAAAGCCTTCGCACAGGATGTGTCCAGAAGGGTCCCTATGAAAAGGAGCCTCTGAGAGGGCTGCAGCTGTGATTTCTTGAGGTTCAGCAGGACTGCCATGGACGTAAGGAGGTGAGAGGCCGTCTCTACGGCATCCAGAGTCCCTTGCCTGGAAGGACTTGCCAGAAGCCAATCGCCCAGATAAGGAACACCTGTATTCCGAGTTTTCTGAGGTGCGCTGCGAGAACTGCACAACACTTCGTAAAAACTCGCGGTGCCGAGGATAGCCCAAAAGGCAGGACTCTGAACTGATAATGTTGTCCCAGAGCCACAAACCACAGGAATTTGTGATGTCTCGGGTGAATGGGAATGTGCTGGTAAGCATCCTGCATGTCTAGGGAAGCTAACCAGTCGTGCTGATGAAGCAAGGGTAACAGGGTTCCTAGAGAAATCATTTTGAATTTCTCCTTGGGGAGAAATTTGTTTAGCTTTCTGAGATCTAGAATGGGGCGCATTCCCCCAGACTTCTTTGGAACCAGAAAGTAATGAGAGTAGAAGCCCGTGTTTCGTTGATGCAGCGGCACAAGTTCTACCGCCCTGTTGTTTAGAAGGCCCTGAAATGCCGGCCCGTCGGCGCAGCAGTGGGATTTCCGCCAGACGCCGCGACCCGGTTCGGAACGGATCCGGTCGCCGGAGGGCCGGGCCGGGGAGTGGTGGATCGAGCGTCCGGCTGGGCAGCTCTCCCACTCCGGGGGGAAGGCGCGGGCAGCACTCGGTGTGATAGGGACCCCTGGTGGAGACCGGGAGTTCCACGCAAACGACGCTCGACGTGGGGGGGGGAGGAGGCTGGGCGGACGCTGGCGTCATTGCACGTCCCCGCCTCCTCCGGGGAGAAAATCTGGTGGAAAAAGAAGGCGGGCAGGACCACCGATCTATGAAGCCCTCCCTGGAGAGCCTCACATTGCTGCGGGACCCCGACCAGTTACAGTTCCGGGGTCACGAAGGTGGCTCGCAGTTCTCATTCCAGGGGCAAGCCGGGTGACTGTGGGTCCCCAGCAGCAACTGACGGGGGTGGAGGTCTCCGGGGGCCGTGACCAGGGCGGATGGCCCCGGTGGTCCTGCCAGGAAAAAGGGCAAATTTAAAAAAAAAAAAAATAGAAGGCCCTGAATCTCGGCGGTGAGAAGGTCTGACTGAAGGGCAGACAGCCTGGGCTGCCGATTGGGAGGACAATCCGGAGGGGTTTCCACAAAATTGAGTGAGTACCCCTCGCAGATTATCTGAAGGACCCATTTGTCTGAGGTTATGGACTTCCACTGGCTGTAGAAGTGCATCAGCCGACCTCCCACCGGAGAGGAAAAGTCCACCTCAGACAGTTGAGGTGGGACTTGGGCCAGCAGTTCATAAGGTAGCGCTGGGCGCTTTGGGCCCTTGCGCTTTCTGCTGCGCCTTCTTTTGAGGTTGGGCAGGTTGGTTCTTATGGAAACTTCCTCTGCCTCTGCCTTGAAAGGACTGACGGTTATGAAACTGACATTTACTGGCATGCCCTCGAGAGGGGGCAGGAGGGGGTCTAGCCAACTTAATGGCTGACCTAGTCTTTTGTGTAGCTTCTAGAGCTTGCTCGACCTGAGGACCAAAAAGATATGCACCATCAAAGGGCAATGCCATTACCTGCTGTTGTGCATCATTGGTGAAGTGTGAAGTATCCCTGAAGTGCGCAGCCAGGAATGGTGGCGGGTGCAAATACCAGCAGCTGCTGAACGGGAAGCGGAGTCGAAAGCGTCCATGGCTGCTTTAACCTGTTGGTTGTTAGAGTCGATACCCCTGGTAATGGTTTGGAGAAGCTCTGGTTTTGAATCCGACTCTGGAAGAGCTTCAACCATTTGCTTGAGAGAGTGCCACGGGATATACTCGTATTGAGAAAAATAGCCCTGGTAACTGGCAATACGCATACTTAGGGTAGAAGCAGCAAATACTCTCTTACCTAAGGTGTCTATCTTACGAGATTCCTTGTTAATAGGTCGAGCTGAAGTGGTTTGAGGAAGGACGACCTTATCATTCTCTGCCAGGACTACAATAGGATCCGCAAAGGCTTGGGATGCCAAAATGGGACGATCCTTGGGGGCTGAATATTTTCTATCAATGGATTTAGCCACCGATGAAGAGAGAGCAGGATTATTCCATACCATTTGAGACAGCGCTCAAGGAAGGCTGAATCGGAGGAGTCAAACAGAGGGATCTCCGAGGCGGAAGGTATTGGAGTCTTAGCAATTTCAGGATCGATGTCTGTAGTCTGGAGAGAAAGTGTGGAAATCATATTCTTCAGCAGAGACTTAAATGACAGGTCCTCACCACAGGCTCTGCAGCAGTAAAGATCCTGCTTCGTCCACCTCATCGCCAGCCAGGTTCTGGGCCAGGCTCAACGCCATCTCCTGATAGTCCAGGAGGGACTGTATGGACAGGAAAGGGATGAAAGCCAGAAGAGGAAGGAGGAAAAGAGACAAAGGAAAGTCCCCGAGAGCCCCGGAACCGGGAGGCGATGGCGCTGAGAATGACGCCGAGGAACCACGGTGCCACAAATAGCGCCGAGAAGCCGTGACGGTGCCGAGGACGGTGCCACGGCACCGCATGGTGCTGAACGGCTGCACGGCACAGAAGACGGCGCCACTGAGAAGCTGCGCAGCACCGCGGCGACGCCGCTGCCGCCGCGGGCACAGCGGGCACGCCGGGCGGCCGCTGCGACGCCGAGGGGCGGCACCGCTGAGGCCACACGGGCTGCAAGGCGCCTCCCAGAGACCGAAAACAGGTTTTGAAGGAAAAGAGCAGGATAAGGGCATCGTGTGGCCCCGCGCCAAGCCATGTGGGGGACACTGGTTATCGGAGTCGACGGTACCAAAGTAGGTGCCGCTACACCAGGAAAGTCCAACCGCCCTACCTGGTTGCCCAGAGAGCCCGGCGCTACAACGATCGAGCCAGGAAGTCAACCAACCTCCGAGCCCATTGCTCCATAAGAGCGCCCACTGATGAAACTGCTCATCTGAAGACCTACCGCGGGCAGGGTAGGACTCATGTCGAAGACGCCGGCTACCAGAAGCCGCTGTTGGCGACTCCGGAAGGAGGAGACCGCAACCAGCCTGGAGAATCGAACGCCTACGCCGCAGACGATAGAGGCGTACCTCGAGGATGCCTTCTTTAGACTCATGGGTCAAGAAGAGCTTCGAGGCCGTAACGGTGCCGAGAATGCGACTGCTTGGTTTTATGCTTCCGCTGGGACCGCCATCCCCGGCATTGACTGACTGCTGTCAGACCCCTTCCGGAGAAGGCGGCGGACCGGACCCAGCCCGACTGACTGAAGCTTTCATACGAAGTCTCCCTACCGCCACCTGACCTGTTCATGGTTGACTGCAGTGTAGGCTGAGACTTCTTTAATCGTTTTTATTTAAAAATAAGAATAACTTAAGCGATACTGTATCGAGATAATACTACAAAATAATAAAAACTGAAAACTATGCTGCTAGTTTGAAGTTTGACTCCCGACAGGCGAGTGACGTCATCACTGAAGCGCACTCGACGGCGGGAAAAAAGGAACTGAGGCGGTTGGGGAGTCGACGCCAAGATAGTCATTGCCGTGCGAGCTGGGGCTCGCGACGCCGTTCCTCGCGGCGTCATCTCTGGCGTCGACTCCCCAGCAAAAAGTTTGCTCCCTATGGGTCCTAGTGCCTCCGGCGCAGATCCCAACAGTGTGAATCAGTGGTGGAGACTTATGTCCAGGAAGATGACTTTAATATTAACTGGCTTGCCCCAGAGGAAAACCATTTCAAGGATGTTGTCCAGGCCATCTGCTTCACGCAGCTCATTGAAGCTCCTACCAGGACTAACTACAGGACTGGTACTAGCACACTTCTTGATTGGGCACTCACCAACTGTCCTGAGCACACCTCTAATGCCACTGTCCTCCCAGACAGTATCAGCGACCACTCCATTATCATGTTCAGAAGAACCAATAAATTCACTAAACCCCCTCCCAGAACAGTCACAAACAGAGTCCTAAGGCCTGGTCAAGCTGACTGGCTAAGAGCAGATCTTCAGAACACCAATTGGTCTGCAGTGTATGAGGCTCCTGATGTGGACAGTGCACTGGACTATTTCATCCTCCTCTTCAACACTATCTGTGATACTTATGCCCCTATAAAAAAGTGGAAAATCAAGGGCCATTACAACCCCTGGATGAGCCCTGACATCCTGGGACTTATGAAATTCTGTGACCATCTCTGGCACATAGCTAGAGCCACAGGGAAGCAGTTGGACATCGTAAAGTACAAACAAGCCAGAAATAAATGCACCTGGGCCATCCGCACAGCCAAAAACCGCTACTACAAGGTGGCCCTATCCAAACACTGGAATGATGGATGCAAATTCTGGGCAAATCTTAAGAAGGCTACTGGTAAGGAGCCAAAATCTGCCCCTGACATGATCAGTGTAGATGGCTCCCCCTTCCTTGACCCTAAAACTATAGCCGACATCTTCAACCTAGCCTTCACGGACCTCAGTCATGTCCTCCCCCCAACCCCTGACTTCTTCCGTCCGGGCAACCCTGTTGCAGGCCCTCAGTCCTCTGCATATCCCCTCTTTCAGTTCAAGTCCATCTCCCTAGGGGATGCAAGGAAATACCTCTCAAAGGTACTCGGTAAGGGGAGATTCACTGGGGACTCCCTTGATCTGAAATTAATCACACTCTCCTTAGAAGAAGTCCTGTCTCCACTCACCCACATCCTTAACTTGTTGCTTAGACTAGCGGTGTTCCCCCAAAAATGGAAAGCCATGATAGTCACTCCCGTACGTAAGAGTGGGGACCGAGCCCTTACAGAGAACTATAAACCCATCTCCTTGCTTTCGCCACTGTCAAAAGCCCTTGAACGAATAGTTGCAGACCAACTGGTCGAATACCTGGACAAATACAAACTCCTCTGCCCCAAGCAGCATGGCTTTAGAACTGGGCATAGCACCACTACAGCCATACTAGAGTTCACGGGTCACATTCACAAATCTTTTGATCGTGGACAACTCTCTGGGGCAATCTTTATCAATCTGACTAGAGCATTCGTTACTGTTAATCATGCCCTCCTAACTGAGCAGCCTGCCACAATGGGCCTGTCTCCAGAGGCAGTTTCGTGGTTCGGTAGCTACCTGGACTGCAGATACCAGCAAGTTAGAATCGGCTCAACCCTCTCGGACAGCAAGCCTGTCTGCTCGGGTGTCCCACAGGGGTCTATACAGGGTCCCCTCCTATTCAGCTTATTCCTGAATAGTCTTCCTCAAGCCAGCCAGTGCCGTATTCTACTCTATGCTGATGATGCAGATGTCTTCACGCATGGCTGAAATCCATTTGAACTTGAGCAGCAACTTCAAAGTGACTTTGCTAGTCTTGAGAAGTGGTTCCTAGATCATAAACTAATCCTGAACTACAAAAAAACAATCTATGTTGTTCTCCAACCACCTTAACAAGCATCGTTGCTACCCCCTATCAACACGCAATTTTGCAGGTGCCCTCCTTGATCTGGCCCAACATTTTAAATACCTCGGGATCACAACTGACAACTTGTCCTACACTCTCCATAATGACAACATGGCCAAAGCTATCAATAAACGTATTGGGCTGCTTTATCATCATAGGCACAGTCTGACCCCCGAATCCCTTAAAGTAGTTGTCCATAGCACTGTGGGCTCTCTTGTTGACTATGGCCTACCTATATATGGCTCTTCCTCTGACACTGCTCTTCAGCGCTTAAAAACTGCCTTAATCAAAGCCTGCTGGCTAACCATTGGGGCATCTAGGCTGACTCACACCTGTGACCTGTATACCACTGCACAATGGCTCCTGCTTAATGGTCGACTTAAATTCCAAACCTGCCTTTTGGCTAAAAAAAGCTAGCCTTGGAACACTCCCTCCTGGGGTTACTCAACTCCTGATGCCTTGCACTAACCAGTGGCACACACGTAACTCTGAACGTCAGACATTCATTACCCTCAGATGTCGTACTTCCCAAGGCCAAAGGTCTTTTGCACACTGCGCCCCGCTTTGGTTCAACTCCATTCAGGAAGACCTGGTGCATATGCCTACATTGGGTGCTTTCAAAGTCCAACGCAAGCAACACCTGCTAAATGACGCCTGTTGCGACTGTCATCCTTAGCTTCGCCACCCCTCTCTTTCACCCCTACTATCTTGCTCTTCCCCTAACCCTTCCCTCCCTCCCCTGGCCTTCCACCCCACCTGCTGACCTCATACTTCCCTCTACTCCCCCAGCTTAATTTGTTGCAATATTGCTCGCTCATTTTTGGCACTTAGGGCTCCTCCCCCTCGACACCTTGTTTCCACTCCACCCCTAGAAACCTATTTTCTGCAGACAAATGACTGGTTTCATCGTCAGGCATCTCATACCCCTAAGTGTGTTAGTTAGCCCCCGTTCCCTTATCCTAACCTCCTGTGCAACATGTACTACTCTGGTATATCTGTTGTATCTACTTCCACTGTAACTATACTACTCTGTTTGTACTGTGATCATGACGTGGAACCTATGTAAAGAGCTCTGAGCTCAAGTGGTGTTATCTGAGACATTAATAAATAAATAAATAGAAATAAATAAAGAAGGACTGGGACAGGATAGAGATCATTCAGAGAAGGGCAACTAAAATGATACAGGGGCTTCAGGGGCTGCTGTACAAGGGGTAGCTGGAGACGCTAAACATGTATTCACTTGAGTCTAGGAGAAAAAGGGGGGATATGATAGAAACCTTTAAGTACATGAGGGGTTTAAATTCAGTGCCCTATGCTGAACTATTCACCAAGGCTCCCAACTCAAACATGATGGGGCATGGATGGAAACTGAGGGGTAGGAGTTTCAGGAGGGATCTGAGGAAGCACTATTTCTCAGAAAGGATTGTGGAGCCATGTAACAAACTACCTGCGTAGGTGGTAGGAGCTAGGACTGTATCAGCATTCGAAAGGGGTTGAGACAAGGAGTACACTAGAATCAAATCCACAAGGAAATCTACCAGCTAGGACCCAGGACACCTAGGATTTCAAGGGCAGATTTGATGGACCTTGGGTCTCCTTCTGCCATCACGTTTCTATGGACAGTGGAGTTGGAAAAAGTTATAACCAATTTAAAAAATGGTAATAGTCCTGGCCCAGATGGGTGTACCAGCGAATTCTATAAGTGTTTTAAGGAAGTCCTAACTCACCTCTTGCTGGAGGTTTGTGAACAGGGATCACGGGGAATCAGTACCACTCACCTGGCAAACAAACCACTATACAACTATTCTAAAACTGAATAAAGATAAAAATCTTTGCTTTTCTTACAGGCCAGTTTTGGTCCTTAATACAAATTACTAAATATTTACCACAGTCCTTGCCAGACATTTGGACAAACTGCTACTGGTCCTTATAGACAGAGATCAAACTGGATTCGTCAGAATAAGGCAGATGCAGGACAATATTAAATGTACTGTATGTTACACATCCTGCACCCCACCACCTGGTTTAATGCCCCATTCTTGCTCCTTAGATGCTGATAAGGCTTCTGACTTGGTGGTGTGGTTTTTTTTGGTTGCAGCTCTGAAGAAGATGTGGTTTCCATAGGACTTCCATACCTGCAGGCAATGTATGCTGCACCCACTGCATATGTTAAGATCAATGGTATGCATTCACAAACTCTTAACTTTACAAAGAAGAGCATTCCAGGGCTGTCCCATCACCGCTGTTATTTGCTCTATACTTAGAGCCTCTAGCAAAGGCTATACGGCAGCATCCTAACATTAATCAATCAATCAATCAAACTTTATTTAACCAGGCAGTTACATCATTGAGCAAGCTCATTTTCAAGATGGTCCTGGACACAGAGGACACTTTTGCTTACAGTAGACAACACTTCATACAAAAGTAGACATCGGTACAGGCAGTTACAATATACAAACTCAGTACTTGGAGACGAATCAGACATGTAAAGCAAGTGCAAATATATTCATTTAAAGTGCAGCATATACAGGTTGCAGCTTATAGAGTACAAGTGAGGAGACATAGGAGGGACATAGTGAAGTGTAGTGGGAAAAAAGGGTATCAGACACATAGTAGAGAGGGAAAATGGGGCAGCCTACTAGAATGAGGCCCCTGCAAAGCTAATTGATGAGAGGGGGGAGGTGGGGAATGGTTGCCCTAAAGGGATACTGGCCGACACAGGAAATAGTGGGAGGATACAGAAACTGACACTATATGTGAATGATTTACTAATTTATATGACATGCTCAGATACCTCTTTACCTCAGTTATGGGATTAGTTCCACCAGTTTGGATAATGTGCCAGATATAAATGAAATACCACAAAAACAGAGGTCTTGCAAAAACATTACCAGCCTGCACTTGAAATAAAACAACAATCTGAATTTCATTGGGGCCTACCCCAGGTGTGCACATACTAGTAGATTTTACCAGTTTACTGCACCTGAATTATTGATCCTTTAATGCAGAATTTTCAAACTAATTTGGCTTTATGCAGTCCATCCCACTCATCTCGATGCAAAGTGTGGACTTTGTGCGTAATAACCTTTTTCAACCTGGCTATTATACAATGCACAGACACTGCCGGTCTCCCCCGCAAATTTGCAGTTTCATAGATAGGACAGGGTGATTTCTCAATTTTTATGGGCTGGTACTAGGCCCCAAACTAGGTATACTACTGTACAACTTCCTAAACATAAAGGTGACTTAGCCCTTCCAAATCTAGAACAGTACCACATTACGTCCCAACTACATACTGTTTGTAACTGGCTGCTCCACCCCCCAGTATATAGCACACTGGAAGAATACAGAACTAAGATAGGAAGATTTGGTCCCCCTCTTTCAATCTATACTGTAACCACCTGGTATTATAAATCGACCAAATGCAGGAAATCCCCATACCAAGTCATTACTAAGTAAGACACTGGCAAAACCAAAACTACAGGTATACTGTTTTTATCTACAGCCTTTTGCTATGAACACTGATTTTCCCCCTGTGAAACTGGACCATATTTATAATATATGGGAAATAAAGGGTTTGTTCCTTCCTTGGCATATTCTGAGCAGGGGAGAATTTATAGATGGAGTTGGAGTTGAAACTCAGCAGAGGAAGCCAGGCAGCTGGAGCTAGAAGATACGTACTTTCTCTGTGCTGTACGTTTTCTTTTAGGATTGAGCTAGCATTTAATGAGATGGCAATATGTGCTGTGTGATTTAAACAGTGTAACTGCAAACAAATGATTTTGTCTTTGCTGGGAGGAGGGGGGCATTTAACTGAGGGAGGGAGAGGTTGGGAAATACACAGGAAGGGGAAGGGTGATTGTGTGACTCGGACCAGCCAATAGCGGGGCTGGGATCTAATTATATTTCAAAGGGGACCAAGCGACCCAAAAGCTTGAGTGCCATGAAGCAGGAGTGTAGCACCTTGAGTAGCGTCTGCAGGGCGTCAGCAGGGAGGACAGCAGGCCACGCTGGTAGACAGGGAAGAGCCTAATTGGGAGGGTCACATACTTCCTGTACAGATATGGGAAGTCCAAGGTGGGGGAAGGGTTCCATGGAGTGGGATAGGACCAGGTTAAGGGAGGAGAGGATGTGCAGGGGCAGTCAAATAGGGCAGGAGATGGGAAGGGTTGTATGTTGCCAAGGATGTGGAGCAGCCATATTCCTGGGAGTGGTTTGGAGGGCAAGGTGGTGTAGGGTGTGTTGGCAGGTGGGCCAGCTCAGGCAGGGAATAGGGTGGTTGAGGAGGGAACTGGAGGCATGGAGGAGACAGAATAGGGGGGAACATAGCCAGGAGGGGAAACTAATGAGGCATCCAAAAGAGCTCAAAACAGGCCAAAATAAGGGGGAAGTAGGAGTGACAGCAGGAGGGTCACATAAGCAGCTGCAGCCAAGGGAAGGAAGTGATGACTGGAGGAGGGTCAGGCACAGGGGCATGACTAAGACTGGGTCGGAGCAAAGATATCAGCCTGTGGGAAGGGGGACTGGACTCATTCAAGGAAAGGTGATTAGCACTGCAAACAGATTCTCAGTGTTGGCTAGTCCGAAAGACCAGGTAGCAGAGAGGAGGGAAGCCACAGTGAAGGAGCAGGAAGAGGACGCTACAGGGGAAAAGGTACACAGTGAGGAGGCAGTAGGCAGTACACCAAGAAGAGACAGTGGTGGGGGGACGGGGGCAGTGAGGTGATGGTGATGCAGTCTCTCTGGAGGGAGAGAAGGAAGGAGCAAGGAGACAGGAGGACGGGGGAAGTGGCAGGCAGCCCAGGGAAGGCTAAGGACAGAGAGAAGAAAAAATTACCCACCTTAGTAATTGTGTTTCTTCTAATGGAGTCTTGCTGTATTCTGACATATGCAGTTTGCTCCAGCACTTGAACTGCTCCGGACAGGAAAGAGTTAACTCTAAGCAGGAAGCATAGAACGCTGAGCTTGAGCACGGTTCAAACCTCTGTCTGCAGCACTTCAAAGTGTAACCGTCAGAGTCTTATGAGCTAATACTAACTAACTACACTTCTTAAGTGGAAATTGTAAAGAAGATAGCCAACAGACAACAAATTTTTGGGTCTCCCAAAAGACTCAAGTTGAGAACCCAAAATAATAACCAGGTAGTGAACTGACATATAGCTACCAAAACAACAAAACAATAACCCATTCCCCCTTTCTAAAAAGGAGAAGTGCCAAGTACACCCCTGAGGTGCAACACTGTCCCTGCAAGCCCACTTCCCAAAAACAGGTTCTGAGAGGGGAGGCAGGAAGGGAGGTCAGAATACAGCAAGACTACATTAGAAGAAACACAATTACTAAGGTGAGTAGCTTTTTCTTCAAACAACATGAAATCTTGCTGTATTCTGACATATGCAGACTACTAAGCAGTAGCGTCATGGAGGGGGGTACCAAACCTATTTTGGGAATAGGCTCTGCAGTACTGCTGTTCCAAACCGAGCATCACTCCTAGCCTGGATATCCCGAGAGTAATGTTTGGTAACAGTATGGACAGTTTTCCAGGTGGCTGCTTTACATTTCTCTAGTAAAGGTATATCCTTGGCAGCAGCCAGAGAAGCAGCTGTACCCCTAGTTGAATGAACCCTCAGGCCTGAGGGGGGTATTTTGCCTAGCTTTTCATAGCAGAATTTTATACAAGAGACAATCCACCTGGCAATAGTTCTCTTAGCAGCAGGTTTACCCTTTCCCATTTCAACATAAGTGAGAAACAATTGAGGACAGTCAAACCTAAGTGCACTAGTATGTTCAATGTAGTACCTAAGTGCCCTCTTAAAATCCAAACTGTGTAATATTTTTTTTCCTGAAGAAGAATGATCAGTGAATAACACAGGAAGAGACATGGACTGGTTCAGATGAAAATCTGAAACCACTTTGGGTAAGAACCTCCTATTGGTTCTAAGGACCACCTTATCTCTGTGGAATGAGATAAAATCTGGCTCCACTGACAGCTTGTAATTCACTAATACGCCTGGCAGAAGTGACAGCTATCAGGAACACAGTTTTCCAAGTTAAGTACTTGAGTTCTGCTGAAGCCAATGGCTCAAAAGGGGGTTGCATAAGCTGAGCAATGCAAACATTAAGATCCCAAGCAGGGGTAGGGTCCCTAAAGGGAGGGTTGGTGTGAACCAAACCTTTAAAGAACTTACAGAAGACAGGATGCGATGCCAGGGAGGAAACCTTCCCCACTGACAGGAATGCAGAGACAGCTGCTAGATGCACTTTTAGAGTGGCTGGATTGAGGCCTAGGCCATTGAGATGAACCATATAATCCAGAACTGTAGCCAGAACAGCAGTATCTGGTAAGACATCCTTATTGGAACACCAAATGCTGAATCTCTTCCATTTGGAATTATAAGTTTTTCTGGTGGCAGGTTTTTGAGTAGCTTTAAGAAAATCCAGAACCCCCTGAGACAGGTGCAGACTTGCATACTCTAACTCTTCAAGAGCCAAGCTTTGAGGTTGAGAGACCGAAGGTTGGAGTACCAGATTCTTCCCTGAAAGGAGAATACCAGATTGGGCTTCTTGGGAAGAGATAGCGGGAGATGGACTGCTAGGGACAGCAATAGAGGATACCAGAGCTGTCTGGCTCAGTCTGGTGCAATCAGTATCACCTTGCATGGATGTGACCTGATCTTGACCAGTACCTTGAATAACAGAGGAAAGGGAGGAAAGGCATACAGGAATCCCCCCCCCCCAAATTCAGAACCAGAGCATCCAGGAGAACTGTGCCCATGACTGGAGGTCTGCAACAGAAGAGAGGAAGTTGATGATTGTCTGGAGCTGCAAAGCGATCTATTTCTGGAGTGCCCCACCGGGAGAAAATTACTTTCAATATGAAGGGGTCCAGGGTCCATTCGTGATGGCCCTGAGAAATCCTGCTCAGGGCATCTGCTAGCACATTGTCCTTCTCTTTAAGATGGACTGCTACCAGATATGCCTACCGGGCATAAGTCAGAGACCATATTTTCATGGCTTCCGTGCTCAAGACCGTAGGCAGAGTGCCTCCCTGCTTGTTGATGTACCACATGGTGGTGGTGTTGTCTGTCCTGACCTGAACCACCTTGTTCTTTACTGAGTCCGAGAAGGACTGGGGAGCCAGGAATACTGCCCTGAGTTCCAGAAGATTTATATGAAGTAGAGACTCCTGAGGAGACCACACACCTTGTGCTGTGAGGGCTCCAAAGTGAGCTCCTCAGCCCAGGAGAGAGGCATCTGTGGTTAACACCACTGAATAAGTGACTGATAAATGGGACTCCTTGTCTGAGAGTGTCCTGATCCAACCACCGTTGGAGAGCTTGGACCAGAGTCTGAGTCACTGGAATCAATTTGTTTAGAAGATCTTTTTTCTGAGACCAAAAGGACCTCAGATGGAACTGAATGTTCCTCATTTGAAATCTGTCTCCCTGTACCACCGCAGTGGAAGTTGCCATGTGGCCCAGGAGCTGAAGAAAATGTCTTGCTGTTCGAGACACCAGAAGGCGGAAAGAAGAACCAAGGTCTATAAGGGCCTTTACCCTTACCAAGGGAAGAAAAGCTTTGTTTGGACAGTATACAATTCTACCCCTATGAAGTTAAGGAGTTGTACTAGTTCGAGAACTGACTTTGGTAGATTGAGAAGGAACCCTAGGGAAGTGAGCAAGTGTTGTGTCACTTGTAGGTCTGACTTGAGTTGGTCTGGAGACTGTCCCACAACGAGTCAGTCATCCAGGTATGGAAAAATGGAGATACTCTGTCTCCTGAGAAAGGCCACTACTACTGCTACGCATTTTGTGAACACCCTTGGAGCTGATGTTAGGCTGAAGGGCATTGTTCTGAACTGATCATGGCCTGAAGGCAATTCGAACCGGAGGTACTTTCTGTGGATGCACCTTACTGGGATGTGAAAGTAGGCATCCTTGAGGTCCAGCGAAGCTAACCAATCCCCTGGCCTTAAAGAGGGAAGAATTACTCTCAGAGTCACCATTTTGAATCTTGTCTTTAAAAGGTACTTGTTTAGGTATCTTAGGTCTAGGATGGGCTGCCACTCCCGTCTTTTCTGGGGTAAGGAAGTATCTGGAATAAAGTCCCTTGCCCCTGTACTGAGTAGGGACCCTCTCTACAGCCCTGAGGGTTAGTAGAGAAGACACCTCTGCTTCTAGAGCAGTGGTCTTGGAAGGGTTCGCAAGTGGAAAGGACTTGGTCCTCAATTTTGGAAACTTTGCAAAAGGGGTGGTGGGGCTCAGTGGGTGGGTGGGGAGGGTTACCGCTGGACCACCAGGGACTGGATTGCCATATTTTATCACTGGCGCCGTGATGGGACTGCGAGCAGTCCATTGGACCACCAGGGATATGGGAAGGTTTATATTAATGTACTTCTGCCCGCGGTCGGGCTGCAAGCGGTCCACTGGACCACTAGGGATATAGGACGTTCCCCTATTGCTACATATGCCCGTGATTGGGCATGGGAGGTCGCTACCACGCAGGTGCCGCCGGAGCTCAGGTGGTCACCCACAGCTGGCAGCTGCCGTGTTGCGCCCTACAATATGGCAGCTCACCTGTGGCTGGCTAGCTGTTGCTCCTTTTTTTTTTTGGCTCACCTGTGTGCAGCGCAAGTAGGGGTTGCACCTGCATGGGCTCGGCACATCCCGGGCTGAATCGGGAAGTGCGGAGTATGCATGGGCACGCCCCCAACACTTGTGCCACATACATTACTGATGCGCCCTGGTGCATTGGGATTTGTGCCAGGCACATTCCCCTTTTGAATATCGACCGGCACAGTGTGTTGCGCCATGCGCAACCCTTCTGAATATCCCACCCCAGGTGTATGTTCAATCTGAAGGGTGGAAGGGAAATCAGGGGACACTCTATGAAGTTGGAAGGGGGCAGGTTCAGGAAGGAACTGAGGAGGCACTATTTCATAGAAAGGGTGGAATGCTCTGCCAGAGGAAGTCATATCACTACAGAGTGTTGGAGGTTTCAAGAGGGTGGGACAGATTCAAGGGAGGGAACAAACCGGGGGTGGGAGATGGGGGGCAGCTGCAGTCTAATGGACTGAAGTGCTGCACACTCAAGCAGACTAGACAGACCGAATGGCCTGCCTCTGCTGGCAATTTTGTATGTTCATATAGATTTTGGAGACATATAAAACAAATGTGGCTTACATCTTACTGATTCTTTTCACTTTACACAGCTTAAGGAATACATCCACAACTGTCGGGGGGCTTTCTCCCCTGATGTTCCTATTCCTTTGCTAATCATGTTATTTTTATAAATTTTAGAGGACATCCAATTGGAATCTTTGATCTCGCAGTTACTGTATATCAGGCCTTGGCAGCCCTAACCCTTACTCCACTGACTGTGTTATGCTACAATGGCAAGATGAACTCAATATTCATATATCTATAGAGTGATGGGACCATTATACATTTCACACTCGTTACTCCACTTCTTCACACATATGGAAGGAATTTCCCCTATTGTCCTCCACTCAGGGTCTCCCCCTGGTTCTACTTTCTATGCCTTCTCGCCTCACTTAACACTGCTGCTGCACTTCTTTCTGGCACTGTGGTTGGTTGTTACCCAATTAACGGGTCTTCTGTCAGGGTCAGAAATATCTGCCTTTTTTTTAATAACATATAATTTTTTTTTTTTTTAGATAAAATACAGTGTCGATTTCATCATAAATAACATGTCATCATACAAACAAGTTGCTTCATCAATTCCAGACTCATTGTCCAACTTCATGTAATAACAGATACAGCACATGTCATAATCACCAATGTAATACCCCATCTAGGTACATTTGTTTTTAACTAAGTCACTTCCTAGTAGTAGGCAGTTTCAGCTGAATCACTTCAGGAGGTAGAAGTACGTTATTATCCTACATAGCTTCAAGATGTTCTGTCTCTATATTCAAAGTATCCACGGAGATTATGGCTACTGCACAAGGTCATTCTGAACGTGAGATGGAAGAAAATACTTAAAAAAGGAAGAAAAAAAGAAAAGTGAAAAGAAGAAGAAGAAGAAGTAAATAGGAAGGTTGAGCTGGTGGAGAATTAATTCCTCCTGAAGAGTGGATTTAACAAATTATGAAATCTGTAACAGCAATTGACAGAGTGACAATCTAAGGTATAATATCCTATAAAGCGATGAGCTATAGAATCAAAAAACTTCTATTGTTACTACTTTTTTGCTCTGGGAATGTGGAGCTAAATCCCGGCCCCCCCTCTCCTTTTTGAGACACCTTATGAATTAACACAATTGTAAGGGCTGAAAGTTCTACATGTTAACGTGTGTAATCTACTCAAAAAGCTCACCTTAAATCAGGCTTGGGTTTGCCATACAAAGCCAGATGTTCTAGTACTTTCAGAAACACGGCTAAGAATCTCCATGCCTAACCATGAAATAAATATCCTTTCATATAATGTCTTGAGAGCTGACCGGCCTACTAGAGGGGAGGGGCTGCAATATTTGTCCTTGAAAAATTTGGGGCAGCTATATTTGATTCATCCACTGTTCCTAGAGAACATGAATGTCTCACATTAAAGGCCTCTTTATCCACAAATGAGTCCTTATTCATCATAGGATGTTACAGACCACCAGCAGGGGGACTCACACTGTTACCCCATCTCCGTGCCTTTTTGGATGGTCACAGCACTGAAACCATCATCTTGGGTGATTTTAATCTTGATTGGTACTCCCTGAGCTCTAAACCTCTTAAAGATCAAGGCGATGCCTATGGCCTCACGTAGCTCATATCTGAGCACACCCATCTTAATAGCAAAAATCCAGCAAATAGTAGCCTTCTTGATTTAATTCTTGCGAATAAACTATACCAAACTTTGCACATTGGGGTGTTTCACAATGACATCAGTGACCACAGGGTCATAGCTTGCATGAGTGCCTTACCAAAGCCCATCTCCACTTCTAGCTTTGCATACAAAAGGAACCTCCGTAAGTTTAATTGTACAGAATTCCTGGCGGAGCTGAATCATATTAGATGGCAAGAATTCTACCTAGCCCTGACAGTCACAGAGGCTTGCACTCTCTTCCAGAATACTGTTTTAAACATGATAAATACACATGCCCCATTAGTGAAAGTAAGAACAAGGAAAAGGACCTGCCCCTGGTTCACCAACGTGCTAAAAACATCTCTGCAGGCCAGGGATGCACTATGGAAGATGGCATGGAAAACCAAATTAGCATTGGAATGGATTGCTTTCAGGGCATCCAGGAATCAGTGTACAAAACTTTTAAGGTCCGCCAAAGTGGATCATTTCCAAAATGCACCCGACTCTTCCAAAAATCATGCCACTAAGTTCTGGCAAATCCTAAAGGAAACTGAAGGGCATAGTACAGGCCCGTCCTTGCCCACCAAGATCGTCTCTGGTGGAGATACCTTTATAAACAAACACCATATTTTACAGCAACTAAACAACCACTTCACCACCACTGGGCTTGCCTTCGATACATCCCCAGCAAGCAAGCATCCCATGCAGCCTGTCTCTACTGACCCATCCTAGACACATTGCCGGGTACCCACCCTCTCCCTAAGTTTAGCTTCAACCCCATTTCTTTCAAACAGGTTGAAGATCTTTTAATCACATTAGACACAAAAAAAGTTCTGGTGCTGATCAGCTGGAACCCTTGTTCCTCAAACTGGGACATCACTTCTTAACAGTACCCATCATTCATCTGTTTAATTTGTCACTTACACATGGGGCCCTTCCAGCATTCTGGAAAATAGCACGTATTGTCCCCCTCTTTAAATCCGACGATCCATGTGACCTAAATAATTACTGGCCCATATCTCTGCCCCCCACCTTATCCAAATTACTTGAAAATTAGTTAACATGCAACTAAGACACTATCTGGACTCCGCTAACATTCTCAGTCCTTTACAATCCGGTTTCAGGTCAAAACATAGTACGGTATCTGCTCTGGCAAAGGTAGTCAACGACTGGCAGACTGCACTCGACACCAAACACCATATCAGCGCAGTCTTCTTGGACCTGAGTAAGGCCTTTGACACTGTGGATCACGCATTATTTCTCTATAAGCTACAACACATTGGTCTTGATGCTACTGCCATGCAATGGTTTTCATGTTACCTCATGGACAGACAGCGACAAGTAAAAGCACAAGGTGACTCTCCCCCCCGCTTTAAAATTCTTCCGAGAGGAATGTCATAGGGATCCATATTGGGGCCTTTATTATTTGTAATCTACATAAAAAATGTCAATTGAATTGTTAGGATGGCAAATGTTCATCTCTTTGCTGATGATACATTGCTATACGTCCCCAGGCTTCCCTGGAGCTTGCCTGTAAAGATCTGCAACAGGAGTTTAATCTGCTCCAAAATCTCTTCCATTTTAAATTATCGTTAAATGCAAAAAAAAAAAACAAAACAAAGGTTATGCTCCTTTCCCCCCCATGTCCCAACTGGTAAAGCGACTACCCCTAGTTCCACCTATCAGATAATGACCCTCCTTGGCGAATCACTCGAGACAGTGGACAGACTTAAATATTTGAGGTTCTGGCTCGACAGTCAGTTATCATTCGCAGCCCACACTGAGGAACTTTCTAAGAAATTAAAGAAGAGGTTAGGCCTTTTCTTCAGAATTAAGTATCTACTTAACCATGAGGCAACAATAAGGCTGGTCCAGACCACTTTCCTTCCACTTATTGATTATGCTGATTTTATCTACAGTCACTGTTCCAAAGCAGCCCTTGCTAGACTGGATACATTATACCACACAGCCCTAAAATGTATCACCAATACCCCATTCAGAATGCATCATTTCTCCCTTTATGCCCAGCTCGGTTGGTCTTTGCTTCATACTAGGAGACTAAAAAACGTCTCTTTATGCTCCTACAGAGCTATCTCCACCAAACTCCCACCCTATATCACATAAGTCTTCAAGTGTACTCCGGGTATTTACGCATTGACGAGATATTCCTACATACTGCTAGATATACCCAGGGTAAGGTCCCGTTTTGGTGAAGTAACAGTAGTCATGCCCTTCCATCACTATGAAACACCCTTCAAAGGTCTCTGAAACTTATAAAATTATTTGTCTGCAGACCTTTAAATCCCTACTAGACCACTATCTGCAAGACAACTGTAAGTGCTACACATAACCTGTACTCACCTCCATAGAGCTCAAACATAGAGTAAAGAGGGCTAGAGGGTGGACTCCAATGGCTCAGTTGAAGCCACGGGTCTGCCATATTAGAGGAGGGTGGAGGTGCTTGTGGATAACGGGAACCCTTCTGGAAACTAAAGATAACGGCACCGGCACACTGTTTTTTTACAAAACTCGCGTAATGCACTGCAAAGGATAAACAAGCATACCTTGTTTCTGTCACCACAATGCGTGTCTGCTGTATCACTTCCCTGCTGTCAATGGAGCTTGTTACCCAACCGGATCAGCAGATTTCTATCAGAACAGTGTGCTGGCGCTGTTATCTTCAGTTTCCAGAAGGGTTCACAGTATCTACCAGCACCTCCACCTTCCTCTAATATGGCGGACCCGTGGCTTCAACGGAGCCATTGTAGTCCACCCTCTAGCCCTCTCTACTCTATATTTGAACTCTATGTTCACCTCCTCATGGAGGATGCCCCTCTGTGTTGCACTGCCTATACAGCACTTGCAGATCCTCATTTATGTACGCTGTAGTGTCTTATATGTATCTATCCTATTCCTTTCCCTTTTCTTCAGTTATGTACTGCAGAATGTTCAATACTTACATCTAACTGTACAGCTTTCCCTGCTGAGTATCTTTAGACACCTCCATCAAATTGTACAGCATCTCCCTGAAGAATTGCCTTATGTTCTGACTTTGTATAATGTATATATTTACCAAAAACAATGTATGTATTTGTTAGGCCTATGTTTTTGTGTTGTCCTCCCATCTTGTAAATGAGCTTGCTCAATGATGCCATTCCTGGCAAAATATCTGACTCTATGGTACAAAGTCAGGGTACTTGTCTAGCTGATACATAACCCATTTCCTCCATTCATTTTAAAATGAGGGAATCTGATTGATAGATTGTGCTGACAGACTTTCAAGGGTATATATCTCGAGGGTAAGGGCCCTCCACAATATCAGGAGGTTCATAATTTTTATGGTGGGAAGATTCAATGTTGAGTACAGTACGGGAATAGCTGCTAATATGAATGCAGGGGACATCATGCCTGCGCAGTCGAATATATCTTCAATTTCTTGAATAACTTCCCGCCAAAATGCCTGCAAGAAGGGGCATGTCAGCAGTATATAAATTTGTTTTGCTGGCATTGTGCCACAACTGCACCAACAGCCTGCAGTCTGGGGGCCCATGAACTTAGCAATTACTGCTGGGGTGCGGAAGTATTACAAGCGACACTTCCATGCATACTCCCTCCAATAAGGAGGCTGCCGTTACCCTATACGCAGGGACAGTATATTTATGCCATTGCTTAATACTATGGGTAGTGCCCAGCTCCATATTCCACTAGTTAAGTATAGACCTTGTTGATACCATAGTGTTAGCATGTCTGGTCTTATATGACTTGCTAATTAAATGTGCCTCAGCAGTGACAGTGGCATAGTCTAAGGTACAGTATGGGGGGTAAGATATCCAACTCTATGGTACAAAGTCAGGGTACTTGTCTAGCTGACACATAACTCATTTCCTCCATTTATTTTCAAATGAGGGAATTTGATAGATCGTAGTGTTAGCTTGTATGACCTTATATGGTTTACTAATTAAATGTGCCTTAGTAGTGCTTGATATATGTGTTTTAAGTAGCTGGACCAGCGGTGAAGGTTTCTCCACAACCTGTGTAAGGGTCTCTTCCTTCGTCTGAAGATATAAGCGCAGTTGTAAGTATTTGTGAAATTTGGATTAAGGAAAATGGTAGAAAGTCTGCAGGGATACAAATGGTAAGATCCCTGTTGGTGTGACCATTTGGAAAAATGTAGGTGAGGCCATATTTATGCTTTGTCGATGTTATATGGGGGAAAGGTGTGCTCATATGCTACTGCCCTCAGATAAAGCTGGTCAGCGGGAGTGAAAAAATACTTCCGAAGAAATAACCAATGGCGGTATGTTACCGCTGTGAATCTATAAAATTTTTGGGTAAGTATGCAAGCTGGTGGGTTCCCAAATATATATAACGGACATGGCCTTGGGTATCATTCAAGACTAATTCAATTATATTCCAATAGTACTGATACGATGGGTGATTCATAGACATAATATTTGAAGGTGTGTTGTTAGTACATACCTAGTAAGATTGGGGAGATTGACTACTCCTCTATCCCTAGGCAATTGTAGAATGGAATAACAGATCCTTGGGGATTTTCCCGACATACAAATCGGGAAATTGTTTCATTCCAGGCTTTAAATACATTTTGCCTGGCACGAGTGGGAGGGTTGAAAGGAAATATAGTTGTAGCCCCCCGGGGGCACTATCCCAAGGGCTACTACCCCTGCCTGCCCTAATTGTAGCAGGGTGAGGGGCCCAGATCCATTGGCGGGTGCCTCCACCCAGAGGTCGGGGTTAGAACAGTCGAGGTTGACTCGGTCACAGCCCTCTGGGTTGCTGCAACCCCCCTTTATTCCCACTAGTGGCCCACACAGTTCAATTTCAGTGCCCTTACCATATACACTTACCCCGGTTTGATCCAGTCAGCTCTCTCCGGGGACCCCCTAGGAAGTAAGGTACAGTTACACCACATTCAATGCGCAGTATTTCACCATTAATACACAGACTAGCCAGTGTACTTTTGCAAAACAGGCAATCTGATTTATTTGAGGGGGAATAACAAGGACCGAGGGGAATCAGGGTGATTAGCTTACCACTGCAGTATATGAAAATCTACCTATGGCTCTGTGCACAGGCCTAACCTATTAATTGCTGTCTATGGGTACCCGAGCCCTAATGGCTAGTTCCTCGATGCAGCTGGTTAGGGCCCTGACACAAGCAAGCATTTAATTCCTGAGCAGATCAGGTGGAGCCAGAAAGCACAATTGGTGCAGTCAGCAATACAATGAAACGATTTTTGCATTTGTTTATAAGATTTAACAGGGAGCTGCCCTGATCCAGTACTCACAACCCCAACAGAGAACCACTCTTTCACCACTTGCAGGGCTGAACCTGAACTTCAACGGCCTCGTCACACATTTATATGGAAACAACAGAGGGGTACCATACCAGGCAGCTGCTTCCAGGACCCGACCAAACTCACAGCTATGCAGGCGTTTCACTGCAGCTTCAATTTCCTGACAGACCGAGCGCGATTCAGCAGATACTCCAGCCCTCTTCAGGTGAAGCCTGGTAGGTAGCTGTGCTTGTACACAGCCTCCTCTGACTGCAAGCCTGCGGATTTAATTCGTGGAGCGCGGGCAATGCAAAACGGCCGCCTCAGGCCCTTCACGCGCGAAAACTCAACGGCGCAGAAGCTCAGCGCTCCCTTCTTCTTCACAGTCACAATGCCTCTGCCTCTAGCAGCACGGGGCAATCCTTACAGTTCGGGCGCTACCCAATCTCGTTGGCTGGTTACACATGCCAATCATTTATTCTAGCCCTCAGTGGTGCGAAAAAGCATCATGACCCATAATGCCATGTCCAGGAATTACAAGCTGTGTCCCAATTGGTCAGCTGGCTCCAGCTCCAGCCAGAGTCCTGATTCCTGGTTGGTAACCTCCATACCAGTTCCAATGCCCCTTAGCCCCCACTGGACTCCTTTTTACACAGTCCGGGTCCAATATGGAGGGGCACAACACAAAGTCCCAGCTGCAATAAAAAACGTTAGGCAAACTGCCATTTTACCAATACTATACATATCTCAGGGGGACAATCACATCCTTCACATGGGCTCCCTTAGCGCTCCCAGTGACGGCAAAAATGGAGCGATAAGACAGCAGTCCAGGGTGGGACTCCAGCAGGGAAACCCCAGTCCCCTATGTGAACCAGTAAAGCCTGCGAACAGGCAGCTCTTAAAGAGACAGCACTGGAGGCTCCAAAAGCACTCAACTCCCACATTTAGCAGCCTTACGCCGAACACCAGCCAGGCAAGGAGCATTTAAGCAAGCTCCGGGAAAAGCTCCAAGGAACCCCCATTAGTAGGGGGGTTACACCGTATTCGGGGCAAAATGTTTTGTTGGATGGCTTCTATTCTGTTAAAGAATCCTAAATTCAGAGATGTCCATCAGGATAGGTCAGTCAGGATTTGTTAAGTCAGAGGTTCATAATTAAGGAGTTCCAGATGGTCCAAATTTTTTGTCAGTTTAATACCCAAATATCTAATGGTTTGTTTATGTCATATAAAGGGGAAAGTACTTTTCAACGAGGGAGATGGGGAATAATTATATAACAGTACTTCCGTTTTAAGCATGTCAAAGAGCAGGTGTTTAGTTATTGAACTTCTCTCCCCCCTTAAGTGACTGGTTTAGAGATCCTTCTTGGAGCCATAATCTTTATATAGGTATATTTTTCAAGAAAACGCTTGTAAAACTCGCTCCTGGGACCCATGGTCAAAACGGCCGTACTTCCTAAGTTGGAGACATGCCCCCACGCTGGCATGTTTTGTGATGTCAGTCCTAGAATAGTGCGGGGCATGCTCCATAGGCTATAATGGGGCTGGTTTTTACGTGCTTTTTCAAGTACTTTTAAGTGACAGTTTTAAGAAAAGAAGGCCACCGCTCAACTAACAAGGTCCCTGTAGAAAAAATACTTTTTAACTTTTCTCTGAATGCTGCAGAAAACTATAATAGCTTAACAAAAATACCTTAAAATGATAAGAAAGAATAAAACAACTAAAAAATGCCAATGCTTAGTCTTAATTCTGATTATTTAGAGAAAACAAGTCTGCTGAATTGGTCAAGGTTACATATTGTTCTGCAAAAAATTAATTTTTAGTAAGAAATGTCCCATTTTGGGCTTCTTAAAAGGTGGCAACCCTAGTTTGGGTGCAGCCAGCACTGGAGCTAGAAGGTTGCCTGGGGGAGGGGTGGCAGCCAACAGAGAGAACAAAACAGCTAGAGTATATAAAAAATATGTGATCAAGCCTATATTATAAGGAAGTTAGAAGTCTGATACTGCCTGGTGGATAAATTCTAAAGAACATTTAAAAATAAATATTAATAGATACCACTGATAAAAAAAATAATTTGTTTACATGAAGCATAATTTTACAAGATTTTTTCCCGTGAAAACACTGAGTTATGTTGTTAATTTCACAAAAAGGAGCATCTACATTCTAAAGGGAAATAATTAAGCAATAAACAACAACAGGGTGTGGGGTTATGCTGGGATTTATCCAAGCCTGGACCAGACCACAACAGAAGTGTGTAAATCCCAACATAACCCACACTCTTGAAATAGTTTATTGCAATTATGCAATGTCCCCCTTGTTTTTTCTGAATAAAAAAAAGTTTTCTTAAATTTTAAGTTATTTTTATTGAATTTAGTGTAGCGCAACAAAAACTAGTTCTGGGTTGCTATGGCTGTGGTATTGGGCTACCAGGGCTCCCGTTTACTGCGCATGCACAAGAGGGTTTTGCTACTGCCAGCCCCAATGCTTTTTCTGGGGCCGGGAAACCTTTAACACTGTGCCCCTTGTAAGGAAGTTTACTCTGTCCCAGCTCTGTTTTTGTTGTAGGAGCCGGGACTGCTTTGTCAAGTTGCTCCACGCTCGATATGAAGTATGGTGCATTGTGCGGGGCACCATACATTGCTGCCGCACTGTATAAGACTCATTCCTCCCCAGCCCTCCTCCACTACTGGGCAGGGGGGAAAAAAGTTTGCGGTGTTTTTTTTTTTTGCCCTCTGCCTCGGCCCACGGGAGATGGCCTGAGGTCAGATGGTTCTGTGTAGCAATGACCGCATATTTCAATTGTGGAGCCAGTGACTAAAATAGAGGAGAGTGTGAGGGAGCAGAGTGTGCAGCAGCGAGGAGTCAGTGACTGCTGAGACAGAGGTGAGGAATTACCTTACGTAAGTCCCGAATTTTGGGGCTTTACACGAATTTATGGCTATAGAGGGCAAACTGCAGTCTGTTTCAAACTCCCGCTTTTGAGTCTCATTTTAGCAGGGAGTCAATATGGTGTTTTTTTGTCTTTCAAGATCGGGGACTTGGACTGGTTTAGTAAGTGGGGATCCAGATGCAGCTGACTGGCACCTTTTCCGTGGGTGATGCCAGGATCGCAGAAAAATTTCAGAGGTCGTGAGGGCAAGCAGGATCGGTTCCCCAGCCCTCCCCTGAGCCCCGAGGATCTCAGAAAAATTTCAGGTAGTGTTCCGACGCCCAAGTCAGAGCTCCAGCTGTTGTGTGAGAGGGGACTTTGAAATTGGCACCTTTTCAGCAACAAAGACGCTTGCAGTCGTCATAGCATTGCAGATAGGTTTTCCTTGTCTGTTCCACTGCTCCACCTTGCTGCATTTTGACCCCAATCAAAACGGAACTTTAAGGAAGCCTGTTACTACTACACTCTTTCTGTGTAGTCTGAAGGGGGCTTTAAAGGAAAGGGGATACTGTGCATCGGTTGTTAGCTACATTCTGCCAATTCAACTGCTATATTTAAAGTATAAGGATCTAAATGGTAATCGGTTTCAGCTTTAATTCGAATTTGTTAAACACAGGCAGCGTACATCAATCTCCCACTGCAAGAACGTCTTTGTGCCTATAACTTCACCTGCTTATATTTAAAGTCAGCTTTAATTCGAATTTGTAAAAAAACAGGCAGCATATATCAAGCGTATTGCGTATGCAAATTCAGCTAGTGTAATTTCAGCTCCCCCCCCCCCACCTGATTTATTTAAAGCCTGTTCTCTTCTTTGCAGAGGTCATGAGGGCAAGCAGGATCGGTTCAACAGCCCTCCCCTGAGCCCTGTGGATAGCAGAAAAATTTCAGGTAGTGTGCCGACGCCCAAGTCAGAGCTCCAGCTGTTGTGTGAGAGGAATCCCCACCGGTTCTCTGCGCCGGCTCCCCACCACCCTTGGTGAACTCCTATCTATATAGGCTGTACCGCGTGACTGTCTGAACCAATCAGCCCTCTTTTCCATTTGCTCCTTATACTTTCCTAACACTAGTGGCCGCCCCTGAGCAGTGGTCCAAACACGCATTAAAATTTTCCCTCTCTCTCTAGCTATGGTTGCTCTGCTCATAACTGTATCGGCCCTCTCCCTCCCCCCCTCCTCCTCCCACTCTATTCAACAATTCTCTCTGCCCCTCATCTGCGAGACTGTGAAGCAACCTCCCCACTCTTCTTCTTCTTCTTCCCTAGTGCACCACCCTCTGCACTGCTAGCAAAACTGGGTACTGGGAGCTACCATCCTTCCTCCCTCCTTTCATGCTGGGTTGACTGCTTTAAATGTCTCCTACACTTTTAACCCTCTGTCTACCTTGTCTACACCGCACCACTTCCCTATCCGCTGTAAATCACAAACGGACATGCATCTATTAAAACAGTTCCTGTCACTCCTGCTTCTTTTAGCTGTTGATGTACAACGAAACCCTGGTCCTCCTTCCCCAAAAAACGGATGCCTCTCCGCCCTGGCTAATCACCTTCCAAGAGGGTTCAAACTAGTACACCTAAACATAGGCAGCATTCTGAACAAAATAACGTCTCTCCAAACAAGTGTCTTAGCACTGTGCCCTGATATCTTAATCATTACTGAATCCTGGCTGAAGCCCCACAACCTCGATGCAGAGTTCTCAATATCTGGCTACTCCCTCATTCATCAGGACCGTCAGGGCAAGAAGAAGGGTGGTGGCACTGCCATGTACATCTCCTCCAAACTCCAGTTCACCACAATCAGGCCTAACTCACCCACGTTATCAACAGACTCCCTACTGATCAAAATCTCTCTCCCTCACTCAATCCCTATATATGTAGCAGGGTCATACTGCCCTCCAGACACACCACTGCCTATCATGTTAGACCACCTAGGCACCCTGAGGTCCCTCGCGGCTGGAGGCGAGCTTCATATCCTTGGGGATTTTAACCTGGCAAATTGGCTTTAATGCCAAAAAGTGCAAGGTGCTGCATTTTGGGATGAAGAACCCAAGGAGGAGTTACCAGCTAGGGGAGTGCAGCTAGCCCAGACAGAGGAGGAGAAGGATCTGGGTGTGCTCATTACAGGGTCAATGAACAACTCGGCACAATGTAGGAAGGCAGCTGCAAAGGCTAACAAAATGCTGGGTTGTATTGCAAGGGGCATATCCTCGAGGAGGGAGGAGGTGATTCTGCCACTGTATAGGTCATTAGTTAGACCACACCTGGAGTACTGCGTGCAGTACTGGCGTCCGTATCTGAAGAGGGACATTAAGTTACTGGAGGAGGTGCAGCGCAGAGTGACAAAAATGATCAAGGGGCTGGGGGACTTATCATACGAGAGGAGGTTGAAGGAGTTGAACATGTACTCACTGGAGGAGAGGAGAGACAGGGGTGACATGATTGAAACCTTTAAATACATGAAAGGAATAAACAAGACGGGTACAGAGGGGTTGTTCAAAGTAAGGGAGGGGAGGGCCACCAGGGGCCATGATATGAGACTGGAGCGAGGAAGGTTCAGGAGGGAGATGAGGAGACACTTTTTACAGAGGGTGGTGGCTGGGTGGAATGCGTTACCTCCTGAAGTGGTATGCAGTAGAACAGTGTACTGCTTCAAACGAGGATGGGTCAGGACAAGGGGAAGGGATAATGAAGGGGAAGGGTGGAAGGGAAGGGCAGCTGCAGAATAAGGGGTGCTAGCTGCACATTCGAGCAGACTTGATAGACCTCTAGGCCTTTATCTGCTGGCAAATTTCGTATGTTCGTAACCTGAACTGGCTAGCCAGTACAGCCTCTAAAGTACGTTGTCAAGTAAATGCGCTAAACCTGACCCAACAAATAACTGAACCCACTCGCCTAAACCACAAATCCAAAAAGCATACTCTACTAGATTGGGCCCTAACCACCCACCCCCATCATACAGTTGATGCTGGCCTGCTACCGGACTCTGTCAGCGATCACCACATGATTTATTTGGTGCGGAAAATATTCAGACCTAAGGCCCCTCCCTCCGCACACTGTACAATAGATCTTACAAATCCCTGGACCTGACCATGCTCTTAAATGACCTCACCAACATCGACTGGTCCTTCATCCCTAGGGCTCCCTTCATGGATGAGGCCTTCAAGTTCTTCACAACCAGATTCCTTGCTATCTGGGACTCCCTTGCACCGCTCAGAAGATCGAGTAAGGGGATCCCACCTACCCTGGGTAACTGCCAACCTCTTGGAGCAACTACTAGTCAGGGACCGAGCCTGGAAATCCTATAAGGCAACAGGTACTGAAACGGCCCTGCAACACTACCGCTCGCTAAGAAATGCCTGCACAAGACTCAACCGGCAGGCCAAATCTAATTATTTCAAGAATGCTTTCCATAACAACTTTAATCATCCAGCACAATTCTGGAAGTCAATTAAATCCCTCCTCGCCCCGCCGGCCCAACCTCCTATTCCAACCCTCAATATGGCAGGAAGTACTATCACTGCACAGAGCGCTGTAGCCACTGAGCGTAACTCCTATTTCACAAACTGTACATCCTCTCTACTCTACTCTCACCCCTGGCTCCCTCCCCCTGATCCCCAGTTTGCTCCTCACCTGCCAACTTCTCTTTTCGCCTTGTTACACCCACCGAGGTACTAAAAGTACTTTGGTCACTAAATCCCACCAAAATAAAATGCCCCTTGGGCCTTGACTCCAAAATGCTCCATCTTTCTGCCCCAGCCATAGCCAACCCTTTAGCCACCCTTTATAATCTGTCATTCAGACTTGGTACCATCCCAACAAAATGGAAACAGGCCATAGTCATATCCCTCACCAAAGGAGGCGACCCTTCCTCCTAGCGCAACTACCGACCTATCTCACTGCTCCCCATCCTAGCCAAAATCCAGGAGTGCCTTGTACTAGCCCAGCTCTCCCACTTCCTTGACTCCATCTCCTTCTTCACTCCTTACCAGGCAGGGCTTAGGAAAAATCACTCCACCATCACCTCGCTCCTCTGTCTCACTGACACCATCCTCACGGGCATGGATACAGAGGAGATAACCGCAGCTATCTTCATCAACCTGGCTAAGGCTTTCAACACAGTCTCTCATGCTCTGCTACTGTCCAAACTCGCCCAAGCTGGACTGACTGTGACTGCCACCATTTGTTTCCAGTCATACTTGGCAGGCAGGTCTCAGTCGGTCCTTATTGGCTCGGCCATCTCCACCTCACTCCCTGTTACCACGGGGTCCCCAAGGCTCTGTCCTAGGCCCCTTGTTGTTTTCTATACTTCCTCAATGATCTGCCCGCAGCCTGCCCTCATACGTCTATCCACATGTATGCAGACGACACAGTGTTGTATGCCTCTGGGACATCCCCTCCACCATGGCAGCCTGCCTACAACAGGATTTTGATTCTGTCCAACGTTGGTTCTGTTCAAATCAACTATTTCTAAACCCTAAAAAAACTGTCTCCCTAACATTCGGCACTCAGGCCAAACCTTGCCGTCTCCCCGCCTCCCCAACTTTCTATACATTAGATTGTTCACCCCCTGGAAGTCTGCACTTCCTTCAGATACCTTGGGGTCTGGTTAGACCAGCATCTTGACTTCACTGAGCATATTGATGCTACACATAAGAAGCTACATCCCATGTTAGGTGCGTTATACCGTAATAAAAGTTGCATTCCCCTGCCCACACGCCTGGTAATCATTCAAAAGATGATCCTCCCAATGATGGACTACGGGGATGTAGTCTACTGTGTTACCCCTAAATCCTCCCTGACCAGACTAGACCCTCTCTTCCACTCATTCTGCCATTTCTCCCTGGACTGCCCTCCCAGTACACATCATTGCGAACTCTACCATTCCCTAGATCTCCCTTCTCTCCACAATTGGAGATTGGTACACTGTGCTAGAACCACTGCAAAATTCTGGTTGCTGTTCCTCCCCTCCTACCTTGCGACCACCCTTAATGTTCTTCCCCCGCCATCCTATTCGCTCAGGAGCTTTGATTCTCATCTACTTCACATCCCTCATAGGTCCACCGGGTCTGGACAAGCTGCTTTCAGCTTCTGAATGCCTAAGTTATGGAACTCCCTGTCGGCTGATATTAGACATGCCACCAGCACTCCTCACTGCAATGCTCTACTAAAGACACATTTCTCCACCACTTGCTCATGCACTCTGCACCACCGAAGCCCATGCAGTCTGGCTGGCAGCTGTTTAGTTTCTTTGTGCATTTTCTCCTGCTGTTGCCCACCCTGCTTATTGTTATGATGATGGATGCTATATATCTACCCTGTCTGTATATTTATCTATATTTATATATAAGGATTTGCCTACTATCTTATGACTTAATTGAAGTATGTATATGTATGTTCTAATTTCTATTTACATTGTATTCTACCTAACCCCCAAACCCCCAGGGTGCATCTGGAATCGAGTGGTACCCTGCTCAGTATGCCTTCCTGGTAAAACTCTTAAATAAATAAATAAATAAATTTATCATGGCAGAAAGGTGCCAATCAGAGTCTTCGATTCTTGGACTCCATTGTACAATTAGAGATTTACAGTCAATCTGTACTTCAGCACTGTATTTTCTCTCTCTCAATTGCAATATTCTCTTTTGGTACAAATCTACCTCACCCCCACAACAAATGTGTGCTGAAACAGTAGCACACCAATGTCAAAAAGATAACAAAAGTAGCTGACCCTGGCTGGCCCAGTGGCATGAAGGGCTGAGGCATCATGCCTTACCTCCTGCCACACCAGCGACCCATGTTTGCAGTGCGAGCGGGTCGTCGTGGGTCCAGAGGACAGCTCTCCTCCCCCAGGGAGTGTGGGGAACCGAGACTGGCACCTGCCTGACACCTAGTGGTGGCTGGGTGTTGGCATGCCAGGTCCTGTATAGTGGGGCACAGAGGAGGAGCAGCCAACTGGTGTGCTGCGTGCGGAAGAGCATGCAGCTCGGCCACTGTCAGCACTGCACTCTCCCCTCTGCAGAAAAGCAGAAAACTGGTCCCGGTCGCGCGGTATGAATGCTGTCCTTCACAGGCGCCGCCCATGAGAAGACACCTCCCTGAATTGGATCCGGACCTGGTGGGTCAAGTAGGGGGGCTCCCCATCACCCTGCCACAGAGGGTAAGCTGTGGGAGAAGACGGAAGGTAGGTCTGAAGATCACGGGCTGGGGCTGGGAGGACAACAGGAGAAGGGACGACCGGGACAGGGGGAGAAACAATCAGGAAAAAAAAAGTAGCTGGCCCAGTGGTGCGGAGGGCTGAGGCACTGGGCACCTCACCAGCTGCCACACTGGGTTCAGAAACAGACCAGGGTCGCTCGGGGGCCGGCTGGGAGAAGGAGGTTTGAGTGTACAGAGATAGCTCTCCTCCTCTGGGGATGGGGGAAGAATGCTCTGCTGCTTGTTAGCCACCTAGCAGAGGCTGGGTGGTGCTACTGCGGCCACCTACACAGTTGTCTGGAGTGGGTGCAGTGGCATTACTGTGTTTTCATGAAGTGTGTGAGTGCCAGGACATACCTCGCAGTTTGGGTAAAGGGGAGAAAATGGAGGAAAAACTCCCCCAGCAGCAGGTGATGACAATACCCTGCAGACTCTGCACCAGCTGCGGACGCACCCAACCACCCATGGTGGTTCAAGAGGTAAGGTCTTGGATGGGGGTGACAGGGCTGAGGGTAGTTGGCAGACAGGGCTTCTGAGGGTGGAATGGAGCACAAATACATGATGAGAAAAAAAGAGATATCAAAAGTAAAAACTCCCTTTAAATTTTCTATAGTTTAGAAATTTTACTGGGGGACGCTGATGATCCAGGTTCGGAAGTGAGCCTAGGCTTCAGAGGGCTGACTAGGGGGAGGAAGATCAGGGAGGGGGAGGCTCCTGGCACTTACCCGACCCCTGGTGGAGGCCGGGAGTCTGACAGCCAGTGCAAGCAGTCACTAGAGGCAGGGCAGATGTCGACGTACACGCCCATGACATCACTGCATGTCCCGCCTCCTGGGAGAAAAACTGGGAACATGCAGGATGCAGCCCTCCTCGCAGGTCGAGCATCACCAACCTGTGGTACCCCACAGCCATATTCCATTGTCCTGTGAGAGGCAAAAGGGGAAGCCCTCGCCCAAAGGCCCTACCCTGGGGGGGGGGGATCGAGGTGTAACTCTGGTGGGTAAGTCCCGGGTGGTGGTGGGTGATGGGGTTCGAGGGGTACGGCCAATGGGGGCTTGTCCTTGAGAAAAAGTATAGCAAATAAAAAAGAAAAGGTAAAGAAATGTGATTGGGACACTCTAGCACTCAAAGAGAGTGTTAAAACAGGTTTTCCCACGAAACTTGACCATCCCTAGATGTCAAACATGCTTCAGAAGAAAAAATCAAAAGCTACAGGGGCATGATCTGCAGCTGGCCACATGCCATGGTTTCCTTATTACGCAACAAGCCATAACAAATCCAACTTCTGAGCAACATCTAAGCTACATCAATGCAGTAGCTATAAATAACCGGTTATTGTTATGGAATACTTTGTTGGTTTGCTTGTAGCAGACAGGAGTAGGCACAAGAAGAGTGGAGCTATTATACTTAAATAAAATACCAAAACACTAGAAAGTAGAGCACACACAAACCTCACAATGTACAAGGGCACCAGTCTCTGAAAACAACTTGAAAATTTATTTATGACATAAAAAGAGGCATAATAAGACTTTGTTGGTTTGCTCTACAGTTCTGGGATTCTTTCCAATAATTGGTAGTTTATTTACCTAGTATATTTACTTGGTTACCAAAAACTAAATAAGAGTAACAATGGTACTGAGAGTCATCAAGCTGTCTGTCCCAAGCAGAAGCAAGCCCCCACTGGACACGAGATGTGGCATCTCAGCTCTGATGATATAAATTGTCTGTAAAACACTTTTTGGGATTTAGTGCATGAACAGTACAGTAAACACAGGTTACTCACCTGTAACAGTAGTTCTAGGAGTGGTATATGTTGTTCATCCACACTTCTTGGCATGTCCTTTCCCTTTAAGAATCTTGCCGGAAGGTCTAAAAGCTGGCTCCTCCCACCCACCCACCCGGTGGTATAACCTTTGGCTCCACCCCTTGATGCCAGATCTTGCCCTCTGGAAGCAGAGGTTGTGCGTCGAAGCCGGGGGAGGCTGGGTGGGTCAGTGTGGATGATCAACATATACCACTCCTAGAACTACTGTTACAGGTGAGTAACCTGTGTTTCTAGGGATGTGGATATGTTGTTCTTTTCCACTCTTCTTGGCAGACTCTGAGCAGTTCTCCGGGAGAAGGGAGGCAAGGCGTACACCTCGTACTTAGGGAACAGAGATTAGAGAACTGAGGCCCCAAAACCAGCATCCCGGCTTGACTCTAGGTCAGTGAGGTAATGGGAAATGAAGGTGTTTGCTGACTTCCAGGTAGCAGCCCTGCAAATATCCTGGATAGGGATGTCCCTAGAAGCAGCCACCGATGCAGCCGTATGGCAGGTGGAATGAGCCCTAAGCCCAACGGGAGGCTCCCTACCCGTCAATCTACAGCAGAGATCGATGCATGATGTAATCCAACTGTCAGTTGTCCGCCTGGCTGCAGGTCTGCCATGTGCGACTTCAGTGTAGGTGACAAACAGCTGGCAAACCTCTTCCTGAACTCCGGCCATGCACTCTTTATAGTAAGAGAGCGCTCATCTCAGGCCCAAAGTGTGGAGCCTGTACTCGGCCTCCGAGGTGTGATTGGGGTAATACACCGGCAGAATCATCACCTGGTTCAGGTAAAACTCTGACACAACCTTCAGAAAGAACTTTGAGTTGGGACACAGGACAACCTTGTCCCTGTGGAAGACCAGATAGGGAGACTCAAAAGAGAGCGCCTGAAGTTCCCCAATTCTTTTGGCTGACGTGATAACCACCAGGAAGAAGGTCTTCCATGACAGGTGTAACATCTCACTCCTGGGCATTGGTTGGAATGGCTTGCCCATTTGCTTTGCCAGTACTAGCAGTAGATTCCACTGTGGTGGTGATTCACGCACTGGAGGGGAACTGTGGTTGAGGCCTTCGAAGAAATGCCAGACCACCTTCTCTTGTGCCACTGTCTGCTGACTGGCCTGCACCCGGTAAGCAGAGATGGCTGCCAGGTGCACCTTAACTCACTGTCTCCTAGCAGACGCCTGTAGTCGTCAGTAAAATACACTGGTGTGTCCAGAGGACACCTAAAGAAGTCAGCTACTGACTTTCTATGTGCCCTAGCAATGTCTGGAGAAGTTCCTTACATATTTTAATACAGTCGTGGCCAAAAAAGTTTGGCGCCCTTGCAGTTTTTTCTAAAAATGCACCATTCCTACCAGAAAATTGTTGAAATTAAAAAATATTTTGGTATCCACATATGTATTTCTTTGGTTTGCAGTGGAATAAAACACAAAAAGCAGAAATATTTACTAAGTCTTAGCTTATTCCACAAAGAAATCCTTAAATGGCCCGGACAAAATTATTGGCACCTTTTTAGAAGTAGTTAAAAATAATTAGATTTCAAGCAGGTGATTCTCCTTCACTTTGGAATTGAACTCACCTGTGGTGAGTTGCAGGTGCCTGCAATATAAAAATCACTCATTCAACCAGTTTGAATAGAGAAAAGGACTCATTCTCCTGTTTTGTGTCACTGTGTGTACCGCAATGAGCATGGAGAAAAGAAAGACAGCCAGAGAATTGTCTGAGGAGGTCAGACAGAAGATTGTAACCAAGCATGGACAATCTCAAGGCTACAAATCAATCTCCAGATACCTTGATGTTCCTGTTTCCACTGTACGTAATGTTATCAGGATGTTTAAGGTCCATGGCACTGTAGCCAACCTCCTGGGCGTGGCCACAAGAAAACTTGATCGAAGATTGCGAGGCGCAGGATTGTTCGAATGGGTGAGAAAGCACCTCGATCAACTGCCAAACAGATTCAAGCTGACCTTCAGACACAAGGTACGACAGTTTCAACTCGCACCATCCATCGCCAACTCAATGAAAGGGGGTTATATGGTAGGAGGCCCAGGAGGACCCCACTGCTGAGAGAGAAACATAAGAAAGCCCGACTGGGGCTTGCCAAAACACACCTGAACAAGCCAAACTCCTTCTGGGAGAATGTCCTGTGGACAGATGAGACCAAATTAGAACTTTTTGGTAAAGCACATCATCTCTGTGTTTACAGAAAACAAAATGAAGCCTTCAAAGAAAAGAACACCTTCCCTACAGTCAAACATGGAGGAGGTTCAGTGATGTTTTGGGGTTGCTGTGCTGCCTCTGGCACTGGGTGCCTTGATCGTGTGCATGGCATCTTGAAATCTGGAGATTACCAGGCCATTTTGGAGTGCAATGTTGAACCCAGTGTCAGAAAGCTGGGTCTCTGTCGAAGGTCATGGGTCTTCCAGTAGGACAATGACCCCAAACACACTTCAAAAAGCACCCAGGAATGGTTCAAGACAAGACGCTGGACTGTTCTGAAGTGGCCAGCAATGAGTCCAGATCTAAATCCCATTGAAAACCTGTGGAGAGATCTGAAAACAGCAGATGGGAGAAGGCACCCTTCAAATCTGGGAGAACTGGAGCAGTTTGCACAAGAAGAGTGGGACAAACTGCCAGTAGAGAGGTGCAGGAAGCTCATCCATGGCTATAGAAAGCGGTTGATTGCAGTTATTTTGACCAAAGGCTGTGCTACCAAATATTAAGTCTAGGGTGTCAATAATATTGTCAATGCCAATTCTTTTCATTTTCTGATTTAAAAGGATATATTAAATTCTGAATCAAAAACAAAGGTTCTATAATATTAACAGAGAAACAAAGAATTGTGGAGAACAAATACTGTACTGTTGTTAATTTAAACTTATTTTAGAGGAAATTGTGAGTTATTTGAAAAAGTCAAGGGCGCTAATATTTTTGGCCACGACTGTATATAATATAACAGAATATAATATATAGTTGATTGCATAGCACTGTTGGAAAGGTAATTTTGTGCTGAACAACTTTGCCACTGATATTTTGTGTATATCATGTATACTTTAGGAGTTATTCACATTTGTTTATGGTATAGTGTGTATGGCTTATGTTTCCTATGTTAGTGAAAAAAAAATGTTGTTTGCTGTTTCAACCAGCACAGAAAACAAACAAAATTACATATTATTATGTGCATATCACCACTGGAAAGGTAATTTTGTGCTGAACAACTTTGCCACTGATATTCTGTGTATATCATGTATACTTTAGGAGTTATTCGCATTTGTTTATGATATGGTTTGTATGGCTTATGTTGCCTATTTTAGTGAAAAAAATATTTTTTTTGCTGTTTCAACCAGCACAGAAAAACAACAAAATTACATATTATTATTCGCATAGCACCATTGGAAAGATAATTTTGTGCTGAATAAATTTGCAACTCATACTTTGTGTATAGCACTTATGGTTCTTGAGCTATTAGGATTTGTTTGTGGCATGCTGACTACAGCCTGATTTTGCTTAGAAAATCTCAGGATTCACTGTTAACAGATACAAGAGACAAGTGGTGCAACTTCAGAGAGCTCCTGTGGAGGCAATGAGTTAAGGGACGTCAACCGACGTCCCCCTTTGGAGAGAGACCAAATGTAGTCAAGAATGCTAGCCACCAAACATGACAAAGGGTCTGGGCCCTTGCCCTGACACTAAATGGAGAATCTCTTCCATTTAAAGGCATAGCACTTCCTAGTTGATTCCTTTCTAGATGCCTCAACTACAGTAAGGACATCTTTGGAGAGACCCAAAACCTGGAACTCTAGCCACTCAGGAACCAGGCTGTCAGGTGCAGTGACTGAAGGTCCGGGTGGAGGATCTTCCCCTGACTGACTGAGAGCAGGTTTGGGTGTGCTGGAAGACGCGCTGGGAGCCCGATGCTGAGGAGACTGGAGTACCAGAACTGGTGGGGCAAGTCCGGGGCCACTAGGATGACCTGTGCCTTGTCCCTCCTCACCTCGAGGAGCACCTGTGGATCAAGGGAAGTGGAGGGAAGGCACAAAAGAGGCCTGGGGTCCAAGGCCTCTAGAAGGCATCCCCCTGCAGCGAGCCCTGCTGAGGGGGGTTGGGCACAAAACAGCCTCAGCTTTGCTTTCTCCCTGGAGGAGAACATGTCCACCTGAGGGGTGCCCCACTGGGAGAACAGGCTGTGTACTGCCTCTGGATGGAGAGACCACTCGTGGGATGCCTCGCCCACATGGCTGAGGGCGTCCGCCAGCTGATTTGAGGCTCTGGCCATGTGGATGGCTAGGAGATCCACCTCCAGTCAGCTCATGAGGATCCAGATGCGGAGAGCTTCCCTGCACAGAGGCTGGGAGTGTATGCCGCCCTGTTTATTGAGATAGTACATGGCTGTGGTGTTATCCGTCTGGACCTGAACCACTTGACCCCAAAGGAACAGAGCGAATGCAGTCAGCACCAGCTGAACTGACCAGAGCCCCAGCAGGTTGATGTGGCATCAGGATTCCTTAGGGGTCCAGAGCCCGTGGACTCTGTGGACCCCTATGTGGGCACCCCAGCCCGTGAGAGAGGCACTGGTCGTCAGGATGACAGTAGGCTTGGGATGGACAAACGAGATCCCTTCCTGCAGATGCTCCAGGACGGTCTACATAGAAACATAGACTTTGACGGCAGATAAGGACCACTTGACCCACCTAGTCTGCCCATTTCCCTACTTACAGAATAAGCTGCAGATCCTAGTTAACCAACAGCCTATTTCTTCCTACCCCCCACAAAAATTGCCTTATGTCTGTCCCATGCACTCTTGAATTCTCCCATAGTTTTAGACCCCAAAGCCTCCTCAGGAAGGTTGTTCCATGCATCCACCACCCTCTCTGTGAAGAAATACTTCCTCACATTGCCCCTGAACCCCTCCATCTTCAAATTGTGTCCCCTTGTTCTTGCACATCTCTTTTTCTGAAAGATGCTACCCTCTTGGACTTTGTGGATTCCACTGAGGTACTTAAAGTTTCTATCATGTCCCCCCTCTCCTGCCTTTCCTCAAGGGTATACATATTAAGCTCCTTTAGTCTCTCTTCAGTATGGCTTCTCTTGCAGACACTGCACCATTTTAGTTGCCCTCCACTGGACTGCCTCTATCCTGTCTATGTCCTTGCGGAGATAGGGTCTCCAGAACTGGATGCAGTACTCCAGATGAGGTCTCACCAACTGTCTGTACAGAGGGATAACAACTTCCTGTTTTCTGCTGGTGATGCCCCTCCCTATACATCCCAGTATCCCCCCAGCCCTCCCTGCTGCCTCCTCACACTGCTTGCTAACCTTAAGGTCATCTGATATGATTACCCCCAGGTCCCTTTCCATTTCTGTTGTTGTTACTACCTCCCCCCAACTGCGTAATCTTCCCCTGGGTTTTTGTTTCCCAGGTGCATTATTTTGCACTTCTTTGCACTGAATCCAAGCTGACATACTTCTGACCATTCCTCCAACCTTGCCAAGTCCCTTCTCATCCTTTCCACGCCTCCTTGTTTATCAACCCTGTTGCAGATCTTTGTCTCATCTGCAAAGAGGCATACTTTTCCTTCCAGTCCCTCTGCAATGTCACTTATAAAGACATTAAAAAGGACTGGACTCAGTACTGAACCCTACAGTACCGCACTAGTAACCCCTCTTTCTTCAGAGTGGACTCCATTTACAATCTCCTTCTGTATCTTGTTGTCCAGCCAATGTTTTACCCAGGCTACCACCCTGGGACAATTTGACTATTAATCTTTTGTGTGGGACTGTGTCAAATGCCTTGCTAAAGTCTAGGTAGGCCATGTCCACAGCCCCTCCCTGGTCTACTACTTTTGACACCCAGTCAAAGAAATCAATTAGATTCATCTGACATGACCATCCCGCTGTCTTGGGTCCTGTGCCCCACTGGCCTCTAGGTACTCAACAATTCTTTCCTTCATAAGTGATTCCATCACTTTCCCTACCACAGAGGTCAAACTGACAGGTCTGTAGTTTCCTGCCTCTGTCCTGCTCCCACTTTTGTGAAGGGGAATCACATCCACCTTCCTCCAGTCCTCAGGTATCACACCATCCTCCCATGATATGTTAAAAAGGGTAGTCGGTGGTTTCACTAGTTCTCCCCTTAATTCTTTTAGAATTCTGAGGTGAATTCCATCAGGCCCCATTGCTTTGTCCACCTTCAGCTTTAGGAGTTCTTTCAGAACCCTTTCTTCTATGAAAGGACTGGGATCGACCCCCCTAGCCAGAATGCTTCTGTTAATTGGATTAGGCACCTCCCCCTCCTCCTCTTTTGTGAATACTGAGCAGAAATATTCATTCAGTATCCCTGCTTTTTCACTGTCCCTCTCTGCCCACCCACCGTCCATTCTATTCAGCCTTACTATCCCTCCCTTTTTCTTGCTACACTCCCTGATGTACTTACAAAAGGTTTTGTCCCCCTTCTTAACCGAGTTGGCTATTTTTTCTTCAGTTTGGGCATTTGCTATTCTGACTTCCCTCCCTGCTTCCTTCTGCCTTAATTGGTACAGCTCTCTGTCCTGCTCCTTCTGTGTTTCCGTATACTTCCTGAATGTTATCTTTTTCTCCCTGGCCTGCCCCGCCACCTCTTTTGAGAACCATAGTGGCTTTTTCTTTCGTTTTGATTTGTTTATTTGCTTCACACAAAGGCTTGTTGCCTCTGTGATGGCAGTTCTGATGTTTCCCCATTGCTGCTTCACCCCTCCCTCTAGCCTATTCGCTAGTGCTTTTCTAAGGCACTCTCCTATCTTGCCAAAGTCAGCCCTCCTGAAGTCCAGTACCCTCACTTTTGTATGGCTTGACTCTGTAGCCGAGTTTATCGTGAGCCACACTGTTTGGTGGTCACTTGTTCCCAGATGGCTACCCACTTCTAGATCTGAGATCCTCTCACTGTCCCCATTTGAGAGTACGAGGTCTAAGATTGCTCCCTCATGAGTGGGGTCCAAAACTAGCTGTCTGAGGCATGCCACCTGTAGGGCATCGAGAATGGCCCTGCTTTTGGATGTGGCTGCAGCAAATGTGCTCCAGTTAACATCTGGCATATTCAGGTCTCCCATCAACAGTATCTCCCCTTTCTCTGCCATCCTAATAATGCCTTCTATCATATCCTTGTCCATTCCCTTCCCGACATGGGGGTCTGTATACAACCCCTGTGCAGATTGTGGTGCCATTTCCAGTCTCTAAGGTGACCCACAGTGCCTCCTCTCCTTCCTGTTTACTCTTTTGTTCAGTTGCTTTTATCCCTTCCCTTACATAGAGAGCTACTCCTCCCCCTCTTCTCCCCTCCCTGTCTCTCCTGTAGGTTGTGTACCCTGGTATGTTAACATACCAGTCAAGGTTCTCTGTGTACCATGTTTCTGTGACTGCTACAATATCCAAGCATCCCTCTTCCATCAAGGCCACCAGTTTAGGGAGCTTGTTACCCAGACTACGGGCGTTGGTACTCATTATCCTACATTTCCTGATGGCCTTAACCCTTTTTGCCCCATCCCTGTCCTTATTGCCTTCGTCACTTTTTCCATTTACCCCTGCCCTTCTCCCTATCGAAATCTCTAACTTGGTGTTTACCTCACTTACTACCCTGACTTTTTCTGGGGGCTAGGATTTCCCTGCTCCTTTCCAGTGCCTCCCCCCTTGGTTAGTTTAAATGCTTGCCAATGAAGCACTTAAACCTATCACCTAGGATCCTGGTTCCCCTCCTGGACAGATGCAGACCATCACACCAGTATAGGCCTGCTTCACTCCAGGTGGACCCCCAGTCCCTAATGAAGCCAAATCCCTGAGCTCTGCACCAGTTTTTCAACCACTGATTGAATCCCATGGTGTGGAGCACCTTAGCCTCACCTATGCCATAGACAGGCAGCACCTCCGAGAAGGTTACCGTGTGTGCTACTTGTCTAAGGCCCCTCCCCAACTCCACAAACTCTTTCTGCACTGCTCTGATCCCTTTCTTAGCCAGGTCATTTGTCCCTAGGTGGACAATGACATCCAGCTCCCTCCCCCTGTGCAGCTGCTCTGGTGATCCTGAGGATTCGCTCCCTGTCCCTCCATGCCATGGTGCCAGGTAGGCACCTTACCTCCCTCTCCCCTTCCTCCCCCAGTTCTACCTTCCTAACAATGGAGTCCCCCACCAGGAGTTGTTTTCTTCCCCTGTGGGGTCCCATGCCACCCTCCTGTGGGTCTCCTTTGTGGAGGTTCCCAGCATCCTCCTTGGTCTCCACTGCAGATGCCTCCATAGAGGAAACACACTTTGCCAGAACGGCATATGAATTGTGGAGAGGTACAACTCGAGGGATGCGCCTCTGTTCCACCACCCTCACCCTCTCTGAGCCCACTGTGGTCCAACCGCTCCTCTTTCTTGACAACCTCTGAGGCAACGGGCAGTGGCCCCTGGATGGGAGAGGAGGTCCCACAAATCCTGGCCAACTCAGCCTGGAGATGAGCAACCTCCTCCCTCAGCCCAGAGAGGTGCCTGCAGATGGAACAACACCGCAACCTCCAGAACATCTCCCAGAAGACTGCTGCTCCACAGCTACTGCACTGCAACACTCCCATCATGTCTTATTTCTGGCCCCTTCATTGTTTGGAATACTCACTCTTTCCTCTGTTTATTTAGTTTTTTCCCTACTTAGTTACTGCCTCTGTGCCCTTTAAGCACCTGATCTTCCTGTTCTGAGACTAGAAGATCCTATATTTCTCAGTAGTCCCCTTACTTGCTTAGAGGCAGACCTCCAGCAGCTGGGGGGGGGGGGATGGAGAGCTACTCTTGTCCTTCTAGGATGGTGAGTCTTTGGTGGCTCTGTGATCATTCACTTCCTGCTCCCAAGCAGTCTACCATTGGAGAGCGTCCCACATCTTCTGGGTTACACTGACCAGCTGGTCAAAATCACCTAGTCACTGAGTCCATTGGCTGGCGCATATGCCACCAGGCCCATAGGACCACAGAGGTGCAGGCCACCATGTAGCCCAGAAGTCGTGAGAAGTCCCGTGCAGTGCGCAAGTGCCCAACCAGAAATGATCGGGCAAAGGAGGAGAAACCTCCACCCTTTCCGTCGGGAGCCTAGCTTTGGCTTGGCAAGAGTTGAGCTCTGCCCCAATGAAGCAAATCACCTGCGAAGGCATGAGTTCCGACTTGGCCTCGTTGATTACGAGACCAAGGTCAATGCAGGTCTGGAGGGCCAGATCCCTGCACCTCTCCACCTCCTGTCTGGAAGAACCCGCTATGAGCCAATCATCCGGACAGGGGTACACCCTGAGCTCTCGATGCCGAAGATGGGCCACCACCACTGCTATGCATTTTGTTAAGACCCTGGGGGCCCATTAAAGGCCAAATGGCATGGCTTGGAACTCACAGAGGTTTCCCTCTGCTCGGAAGCACAGGAACCTTCAGTGACATAGATGGATCGGGACGTGGAAGAATGCACCCAGCAGATCCAGAAAGCAAAACCACAAGTTCTGCTTGACAAATGGTATGATCTGAGACAGAGTTACCATCCTGAAGGTGCAAGACCTGAGAAACTTGTTCAGGTCATGCAGATCTAGAATGGGTTGCCAGTTCCCCATCCATTTCAGGATTAGAAAGTACCTGGAAACGAACCCTGGATTGACAGGGGGATCCGTGACTCTGACCACTACCTCACTGCGGAGGAGTTGGGAGATGTTGTCTCGAAGAGCCGACCGAATGTCCACGGATACCTTCTCCTCCCATGGGGCGCAGGCTCGGCTTGGTGTGTACTGCTCGAACTCCAGAAGTAGACCCTGGCCGACCACTTCCAATACCTACCGGTCCGTTATAACAGCAGACCAGGCGGAAAGGAAGTGGCAGAGTCGGCCCCCCATGGGAGGACCCAGAGTAGGCATGATGGGCATGGGGATGGTCACCCCCTTCCCATCACTGAGCAGGCTTGGAGGAGGATCTGGCTGCGGGACTGCTGGGACTCTTCCTTCTGGGCTTACGGACTACCAAAGCCTCTGACTTGGGCTGAGGGTGCCAAGACTGAGCCTGCTGCTGCCCTGATTGGTACTATGGCTGCTTGGTCGCAGAGGCAAAAGGTCAAAAGGGCTTATGCTTCCGCTTCTTGGAACCCTGAGATTCCTTCTGGGTGGAGGCAATAGAGTCCAAGGTGGCACTGGACTTCTCGATGCGCTGGAGGTGACCATTAACTCCTGGACCAAACAAGTCATTGCACAGGATGGGAACGTCCGCCAGTTTGTGCTGAGTGTCCGCTGTAAAGGTCAAGACCCTCAGACAGGCCCACAGGCACAGGAATCCCCAATTTCCAGAGCCGTCTGGAGTTGCTGTTTTGCCACAGCCTGACCCTGATCCCAGACCTGCTTGACCATAGTCCGAAGGTCCGCAGGGAGAGGAGGAAGCACCTCATCTACAAAGCCCAGAAGGGCATGGGAGAAGTGTGCCATGATGACAGCCGAGCTCACCTGATGGAGACCGAACGAAGAGGCAGCATAGACTTTTCTGGCAGAGTGGTCCAGTTTTTTGGACTCTTTGTCCGGAGGTCTATCAGTGTTCTCCTGAACTGCCCAAGTGCCAAAACACAGATTTGGTCACCAATCCCTCAGCCGAGAGGTGCTCTTTGAACCCAGATAGAGTGCCAATGGGAACTGCATACTTGCGGGCCATCCAGACCGATGGTGCGAGGCAAAGCTTCAGAGCCCGGCCAACAATGGCTTCGGCTACTGGGAAGGCCTATGTTGGAGAATCCTCTTTAGTCAGAATATCTGTTAGGGGATACTGAGCCCGTTTCTGGACAAGCTCCAGTTTCATCCCCTTGGATCTGGAGATGAGACGAAGAATACCCATGAAGGACACGGGACTTTTCTCTGTCTACAGACTCCCCATCAAAACTTTGTCGAACTGACGAGTGTGCAAGGAGGAGTCCTCAGACTCTGAGGAGTCCGGATAGCTCGGCCGACCACCTGAGTCACTTTCGACCATCCGCGGATGGTTGGGAGTAAGGGTGACTGATAGCCTATGTAGGAGGTCCTAAGCAGGCCAAGACTCCTTAACAGGAGCCCCGGAGGAAGGCTGTTTAAGTGGTGGCTCTAACATGACTGGCGGAGAGGCCGATTTAGGCAGTGCTGGGAGGGCTTTCACCGGCTCCGCTGGCGGAGGGACGGTGTTGGCCGGCTCTGTAGGACTCGGCATTGGCCTAGAGGGCGACAGCTATGTGATGGCCAGTGTGGAACTCTGTGTCGACTTCGGACTGGCAAAAACCCACTGTTGCCACATGAGATCCTCGTAGCATCAACGCAACTTGCACTGAAGCCTCTCCTCTTCCAAGGAGGAAGAGGATGAACAGCAGCAGCGGTGCTTCTTGGAACGACCAGCATGGCATCTGTGAGTTCTCCTGATGACCAAGACAGAGACCTCAACCATTGGGGGTACCAACGAGGACACTCAGAAGGAGCCGGGGAAACCCGTGGCTCCTCTAGGTCAGGGCCAGTTTCCTTACGGAGGTTCCCAGCAAGCTGGATTTCCTCCTCAGTAGGTCCAGTCAGGACTGGAGTCCAGAACAAGGAATTGGTGGCCTCATCCAGCGACAATGGGTCGATGGGGTCAATAACAATTTCGGCCAGGTCGTTATCCCACCTCTTGGCTGGTTGGCCTGATGGGGCACCATAAAGTCAGTGTCCGAGGCTGCATTTTCAACCAAACTCAAAACAGGAGATTCCTGAGAATGAGACCTCTCTCGAGCCCAAGAACGATGTCGTCGAGATTCTTCTCTTGACTCCTTGGATTCCTTTTAATGGGAACGAGAGCTGTGCAAAGCCAATGGGCCCTCCTCCTTGGTTAGGACAGACTGGCACAACTCCTTGAAGGAGCCTGAAAAGGTAGAGCCCAGTTTCAGTGGCACAAAAACTGATGCTGAAGAGGGCTAATCAGCAGCCTGAGCCACCTCCTCCTCGAAAGCCTTCATTTGCTCAAGTTGCTCAGCGGACCCCATAGCCGCAGAGACTGCCCAATGGGGCTCTTTCGATTTGACCGGTGGGTTCCATTTTTCTGGTTGGCCGAGCTGTAAGCATGTGAGGCAATCATCCAACACGTTCAGCTAGAACAAACGAAAAAAGTTGCAGGCATGGGTATGGTGATTGTGGCTCAGGCAATAGACGCACATGGCATGCGGGTTGGTGTCAGACATCTTCTGCCTGCAGGAGCACCAACAGAACCCGGGCAAGAACTTCTCCTCCATCGCGGTCACAATTGTAAAACAATGTGGAGAAACTCGAACAAATTTAAGCTTGGGTAAATAATCTAAGGATTTAAGCGCCAGGGCCTACTCAATGCGGGAGCGATAAGGAGGGAACCTGAATCTTCCAGTGGAAAGGAAGATCTGGCATCAAGGGGCGGAGCTGAGGGTTATACCACCTGGGTGGGTGGGAGGAGCAAACTTTTAGACCTTCCGGCAAGATTCTTAAAGAGAAAGGACATGCCAAGAAGTGTGTATAAGAACAACATATCCACATCCCTAGAAATGTAAATTCTATACTATTTTTCAGTCCAGACACTACCACTAGTTAATCAAAGTACTCATGGTACTGAGGTGTGCACCAAAGACCACGTCACTCTGTACACTGCCCTTTTTAGCAAGGTCATGCACACTAAAAATTAACATTAACCTCCCTAAAACACACAATCTTTTCTCTTAGTAAAACCAGGGGTGTTTCTGGCATTTGAATACATTAGGTGCTTGAGCCCACCCCAGAAATTCCTAAGCTATAGGTTGAGGGGTCTAGGGGCCACTAGGACCCCTGAAGCTTTGGGGTTTTTGATGCTCCGTGGTGCAGTCTGAGGCTTATTCTATAGCCCCTTACATTACAAATCTGCCATGCATTTTGTACGCAATGTAATGTATTTTTTAGCAAAAAGGTCCAAAAATAAGTTTTTAGCTTGTTGGTCATCATGAGATGTTTAATTTTTTTCCCTATAATATAGTATATTCCAGTTCTGCTGCTATGACTTCTGAGATACAGTACATTCCTTCACAGGCAGTGCATGGGTCTCTTCCCGATGCCCACCAGGCTGAACTGCATATGTGTCTAGTAGCACTGGGTAATAATGACTCCGATTCAGGCACTAAGAGGATGAATGCACAATAGGTCAAACACACGTGGTCATAATTTTTTTGTTAAATTTTTATTCTTTGGCAAACCACGCAAGTCCCACCAGATGCAACGCCAATTTATAAGGTTGACCAGGGAGCCAGGGGTGTTATCTCATTATTACCTGGGTGGTCATTTTGTGTCAGGTAAACAATGGATAGTTCGGACTTCATATGAAGTTACTGGAAGTAATGAGATTTATATAACTTGCTCAGGGTCACATAGTATGCAAGTGGAGACTATGGGAATCAAACCCTGGCCTTCTGGAAGGCTCATTCACAGCTTGTTGTTCTAATCTCTAGGCCATGACTCCGACCTTTGGTATACTACATGCACAGAATTTAAGAATAAAACCAGTGCTATTGTCTAGTCTTCATACAACATCCACAGCTCAGCTAATACTATTAAGAACTGAATTGCTAGTAATAATTAAATTCCTTGTTCAGTTGTGCCAGATGTATCACTTTTCCTCAGTCTGTATAATCTCATTCTGACTCTATAGACTGCTGCTTGCTTGGTAAATGGTAATCAAACGTCCCTAATGGTCTGTGGCCAGGTTGTCCCTGGTTTAGCTTCCCTCTCTCTCCCCCCTCTTTCATTTTTTTGGGTTAATGAAGAAATATATTAAATTGTCAGAAAAAATAGAAAATGTCAGAAAAAGACCACTGGTCTATCCAGTCTGCCCTGTTTTGCCCTATCCTATCCCAGGACCTAATGTCTAGTCAGAGTTATTGTCAGACTCTTAAGTTTGTGTAACTTTTTGTCCTTGGTCTCACACAGCTGATACAAGTTTTATCTTTGCGAAAGATGACAAATGGATAAACCTTTAAATATGACAAAGGGATAACCTTTAAATATGTCAAAGGGATAAACAAAGCATGCTTAGGGGGTCTACGTCACAGGAAGGAAGGTACTAAAACAAGGGGGCATGGCTGGAGACTGCAGGGGGGAAACTTCAGAGGCAATGTAAAGGGATGGTTCTTCACTGAGAGGGTGGTGGAAGCATGGAACATGCTTCTGGAGGAGGTGGTGCGGACCGAAACTGTGTCGAGTTTCAAGAGAGCATGGGATAGGCACATGGGGTTGCAGAGCGGTGGGATGGGTACTTTCAGTGGGTGGAGGGAGGAATAACGGAGGGAAAGGAGGCAGTATAGCACAGTGGTTTAAAGCTGTGAGCTGCAAACCTGGTGACCTGTGTTTGAATCCCACAGCCCCCACTTGCATACTGTCTGATCCTGAGCAAGTCACTTAACTTCCTTGTGCTCCCAAGTTGCACCTGTAAACAAGCTTTCAGCTTAGTGCGTCTCTCATAGTTAAAAAAAAAAAAAAAAGGGGGGGGGCTGTCTGGATGGGCTAACGGGTCCTAATCTGCCTACAAGTTCTACGATTCTATGACAAATTCAATATCTCAGACTCAAAAATCTCACATTTGAAGCTGCTCTCCAAGATGCATCTCTCTTGTCTCACATTGACTACCTTACTGTATATTGGTATGCTTGTTTTATCTTTATTCTTTCCTTTTTCAAACCTGGCATGTGACCTTCCCTCCCCAATCAGAAGTTAAAGCAAGCTCGCCACCCAGGTCAAAGCTCAAAACAAAACTGGAGGTCAGGTTATTTCTTATATTTTTTACAACCAGATCAGAAATACTTTTGTAAGTCTTACGGAGTGATAATGCTTAGTGTAACCCCTAGATGGCGCTATCCCAGGGGCTACTACCCCTGCCTGATTTGCCACTAACAGGTTGAGGGGCCTGGATCCAATGGCGGGTGCCTCCACCCAGAGGTCAGGGTTTGCAATAGTTAAACTAACTTGGTCACAGCCCTCTGGGACACTGCAACCCCCCTTTCTTCCCACTAGTGGCCCACACAATATATCAGAATTACTTTCACAGTATACACTTACCCCCAGGTCTGGTTCCGGCACTGGGACCTCCTGTGAAATGAGATACAGTGCAACAATCACAGTACAGTACTTTAACATAGACAAATACCTCAGGCAGTATAACTTTGCTGAAACAAGCAGCTCTGATTTATTTAGGGGGATATAACAAGGACAGGGGGAAATCAGGTTAATTAGCTTATCACTCTAATAATCTACCTATGGCTCTGTGCACAGGCCTATCCCTATCAGTTACTGTCCCTGGGTACCCAAGCCCTAGTGGATAGTCCAAACCGTGGCAGCTGGTAGGGGCCCTTTCACACAGAGAAAAGGAGAATTAAACAGTCAGCAGTACAGTAATTCCATTTGGATTTAATGTGGCAATTCAACAGGGAGCGACCCTGAATTAGTACTCACGACCTCCAAATAAGATAGGGTCCTTCAATGTCAGCAGGGCTCACTTGAGGTACACAAACCTCTTCACATCCATATAAAAGAAAGCACTATACCAGGCAGGCTGCATCTGTATCCCGATCGCAATTACTGCACAATACCCGGAGAACACACAGCAGATTCAGTTCCTGACAGACCGAGTGTTTCAGCAATTCCTCCAGTCTCTACAGGGTGAGCCTGGTTTCTACTCTTCAGAGATCCTTTGATTCTTTTCACAGGACGGATTCAGTCCTAACAAGCTGTTACACAAGCTGCAGACCGAACCTGGGCCTTACACACGTTTTTTGACTAAAACTGCACACTGAAAAAGCACAGGGCTCCTTCCTTCTTCACTGCCAAAGCTCAACTGAAACTCCAACCGACAAAACCGGGCACTTCCTTTGAGTTCCTCCCAGTTCTTGACTGGATTGGCTGTCACTCACAATAGACTGCTGCTGTTGGTCCAAAAAGGCACTGAAGTCTAAACTACATCTCCCAGAGTCACTGCCCATACAATCCTCTTGTGGCTGGCTCAGATTATGAGTCCAAGTTCTGATTCGTCCAAACCATTTTACAGCTAGCTTACCCTACACTGATTGGTCCAGTTCAGCAGTTCAAAACTAGAATGGGGAACTAGCAGACACAGTTCTGACTGCAAAGAAAGCAGGTTAGACAAACTGTAATTTCATTATTACTCAATAATTTCTGGCAAACAGTTACATCTTTCAGATAGGTTCCCTTTGCACTCCTAGTGACTGCAAAATGAAGTGAATTGGCAGCAGCTCGAGTGGTACTCAGAGAAGCACACAGTCCCCCCATATAAACTAATTATGTCTGCAAGCAGACAGCTCTTAAAGAGACAGTACCAGAGGCTCTAAAAACACTCACTGATAAATGGCTTAAATGCCAAACACCATTCAGGCTTGGAGCATTCAAGCAAGCTCCTGGAAGTCTTTTGGGAACCCCCATTTGCAGGGGGGTTACATTAGTCATAGGTTTTTGTAGGTATCATAAAAAAGGGACATGCTGTGTGCAATAGGAGGAGCTCCACTAAGTGTGGGTAGTATGCAAGGATAGACTGGAGCAGAGGGAAGAGAGATCATCTGACAACTTAGTGAATGAGTAAAGGGTAGTGGGGTTCAGTGTGGGCTGCTGTTACTAACAGACATTATAAAATGGGTAGAGACAGTAAAGGAAGCTGATTAGCTGAGAATGTTCCAGTCATGCTTTTCAATTTTACCATATTACACTAAATATCAAGTGACCCGTTTACTTATAGGAATCCGTGAGCCACCGATCCGATGCAGTAATGTAGCCACCGTTTTTTGTTGTTGTTATTTTTCCTCATAGCAAGTGGTGCACTGTTTTCTTCAGTAGCTGAACACTGACAGTAACCGCATAAAAAAAAAAAAAAAAGTATAAACAAAAGAAAAAAAAAACAAAGAGCAAGAGAGAGAGAGAGAGAAGGCAGTGCCTTATCCTGGAACTGAACGGCTCTCGTCACCCGAGTCGCTGTCGGTCTCTTGCTCTCAGTTCTAACCGGCAGACAATGTGACCACTGGCACTTTTACAAACAACGCTACAACAGATGGAACGTGCTGCCAGCAAGACCACAAGGAAATCTCGGTCTTGCTGTTGGTCTAGCAACCCACTGCAGTCATGCTTTATAGCAGTCGGGAAAGTGGGTGGGAGTCCGCTGAATAAATGAATGAAAGGGAATGGTGCATGGGAGAGAAGAGGCTACACAAAATAAATAGACAAGGGGTGGCAGACAAAACTTGGAAGGTAGTCTAGTTTTCCAGTGCCCATACTGACAATTAAGTGGAGGGACTATTTTACTTTGAAAAACCTTTTATGATTTTTTTTTCTTTTTTTCCCCCCAAGTTGCAATATTTCTGAACATACACCCATTTTATTTGTGCAATAACACACTCCGGGGTGTGGTTTATTCTGGATAAACGCACTTCTAGGGGGAGTAAGCTCACTATGCCCCTAGGCATGCATTTATCCAAAATAAACCACACCCCATCATCACCTCACCAAGGCGAGGTGAACTGACCACTCCTCTTCAACGGACACTTTGCTTTTGTGGGTAAGGGTTTTCAGGTTTTGTTCAAAGTGAAACATCCACGGCTGAATGTTCCATATGACAGATGGCAGCTGTGACTTGCTAAAACAAACACATGGGGGGTGAAGTGATTTAAAGCACAGTGACCAGAGCCTTAAAACTTTGAACTATTTACTCCCTGACTTGCAGCTGCCAGCCTGACACCCAGCATCACCGGCCGGTCCTCAGGACTCCAGCAAACACATGCATCTGAATGAAATATAAAAAAGGAAAGTAAAAAACACTGTATGCACTGATAAGGAAAAAATGATGGCAGCAGGGTGAAGGTCTGTAAACCAGACTGAGATCATCTCCTCTGTCTGGCTTGTTCTCTGTGAGGGAGCTCATCTTAAACAGTCAAACACAGTGTGCTACACTGAGTGCTGGGGACAAGACACACAGCTGATCAGAGAGGAGGAGCAGCTTGGCTTCATCAATGCACAAAAGAAAAAAACGCATGTGTCTTGCAAATCATTCGGGGCTACAGCTAAAAGATTCAGAGCTTCACCCCAAATGCCCACCTCTAGTGATGGTCCTGAGTAAAACCCACAAGAATTCACATCTTCAGGTCAAGAAAGGTGCAGACTCCAGCAATGGTATGGTATAAGTACAGACCCGTGTTTTTCTTAAATAAGAAATAACAAGAAATAGCAAGAATTTGAGGTATAAAAAGAAACAACAAGAAATTCAAGGTGTAACCCCCCTGCAAATGGGGGTTCCCAAAAGACTTCCAGGAGCTTGCTTGAATGCTCCAAGCCTGAATGGTGTTTGGCATTTAAGCCATTTATCAGTGAGTGTTTTTAGAACCTCTGGTACTGTCTCTTTAAGAGCTGTCTGCTTGCAGACATAATTAGTTTGTATGGGGAACTCTGTGTTTCTTTGATTGAGTACCACTCAAGCTGCTGCCAATTCACTTCATTTTGCAGTCTCACTAGAGTGCAAGGGAACCTATCTGAAAGATGTAACTGTTTGCCAGAAATTATTTAGAGTAATAATGAAATTACAGTTTGTCTAACCTGCTTTCTTTGCAGTCAGAACTGTGTCTGCTAGTTCCCCATTCTAGTTTTGAACTGCTGAACTGGACCAATCAGTGTGGGGTAAGCTAGCTCTAAAATGGTGCTTGGAGAATCAGAACTTGGACTCATAATCTGAGCCAGCCACAAGAGGATTGTATGGGCAGTGACTCTGGGAGATGTAGTTTGAGACTTCAGTGCCTTTTGGACCAACAGCAGCAGTCTATTGTGGTGACAGCCAATCCAGTCAAGAACTGGGAGGAACTCAAAGGAGGTACTTGATTTTGTCGGTTGGAGTTTCAGTTGAGCTTTGGCAGTGAAGAAGGAAGGAGCCCTGTGCTTTTTCAGTGTACAGTTTTAGTCAAAAAACGTCATAGGCCCAAAGCCAGTTCGGTCTGCAGCTTGTGTAACAGCTTGTTAGGACTGAATCAAGTCCTGTGAAAAGAATCAAAGGATCTCTGAAGAGTAGAAACCAGGCTCACCCTGTAGAAGACTGGAGGAATGCTGAAAATTGCACTCTGTCTGTCAGGAACTGAATCTGTGTGTTCTCGGGTATTGTGCAGTAATTGCGATCGGGATACAGATGCAGCCTGCCTGGTATAGTGCTTTCTTTTATATGGATGTGTGAAGAGGTTTGTGTACCTCAAGTGAGCCCTGTGACATTGAAGGACCCTATCTTATTTGGAGTCGTGAGTACTAATTCAGAGTCGCTCCTGTTGAATTGCCCATTAAATCCAAATGGAATTACTATACTGCTGACTGTTTAATTCTCCTTTTCTCTGTGTGAAAGGGCCCCTACCAGCTGCCACGTTTGGACTAGCCACTAGGGCTTGGGTACCCAGGGACAGTAACTGATAGGGATGAGCCTGTGCACAGAGCCATAAGGTAGATTATTAGAGTGATAATCTAATTAACTTGATTTCCCCTGTCCTTGTTATGTCCCCTAAATAAATCAGAGCTGCTTGTTTCAGCAAAGTTATACTGCCTGGAGGTATTTGTCTATGTTAAAGTACTGTACTGTGATTGTTGCACTGTATCTCATTTCACAGGAGGTCCCAGTGCGGAACCAGACCTGGGGGTAAGTGTATACTGTGAAGGTAATTCTGATATATGTGTGTGGGCCACTAGTGGGAAGAAAGAGAGTTGCAGTGTCCCAGAGGGCTGTGACAGTTAGTTTAACTATTGCAAACCCTGACCTCTGGGTGGAGGCTTTCGCCATTGGATCAAAGCCCCTCAACCTGTTAGTAGCAAATCAGGCAGGGTAGTAGCCCCTGGGATAGCGCATCTGGGGTTACATCTTGGAGGAGCTCACCGCTGGGATTGGCTGTGTCCTCTAGTGGCCATATTCTGAAACCACTGTTAAGAAAAAATGGGTACCCTGACAGAAGTGGCTGTGCACGGCTGGTGGAGGTGGTGTACTGGGAGGGTCGACCCCAAAATACTATACTTGATCCTGGACATCCTGGTATCATCTGAGGACACTGTGCGAGGTACTTTCCAAGGTGGAAAGGTTTACAAAACCCTGTGGTGGTGGGTCGGCATGCTAATCTGCTCACCCACACTTTCCTGGCCCTAGTAGAGTTTAAGGATCCCATAGATAACACAAGTGCCACAGACCATTTACCCTCCCAGAGGGAGCCCCTCACTGCTTGGAGAGGATAACTAAGGACAGTAAAGACCCGAGAGATCAGCCCCTACCATCTGAAACTTTGAGGAGAAATTTGCTGAATGGTTGCTGGGAGAGGAAGCTGTGGAGGACTTGAAGAAACTATTCTTGCCACCTGGGGTATTTCCTCCCCAACACCCTCTCCTGCTCCAGTGCCCGTAATGGTGGCCAGACCAATGCCAGACTCCCTATTTCTACCTGCCATTAGTCACGACTCTTACCGAGAGGTTGAGGATCTTCTCTGGCATCCTCCCACCCCCAAGGGAGGATGACTGGGAGAACCTGGATGACTATATTGTCCCCAGGTGCTAGAATAGCAATGCCGGAAGCGGCGAAAGAGGTTAGTGAGAGCCTCCCGAGGTCTGCCCTGGCTACCATCCATTAAGCAACGACCAGTAACCCTGAAGCCACTGCACAGGCCTATCTTGAGGCCTTGGAGATGTGTGTGGTATGGGAGCCCAGATTCTGATGAGGACCTCTGTGGAGAGGCGAAAATGCACAACAGTACCAAGGGAGTTGTTGTCTGTGTATGTCTCTGCTGGAAAAATTGTTGCAAGAATGCCTCAGAAAGGGTAGTTTTGCCACGATTGAACTGGACGAACCAGACTGGACAGAATCCTTAAGTCTGCCCCTTCTCAGAACTGCTGTTGCTTCAGTTCGCCTTGGCAGTCGACTGGATCCCCACCCTCCTATGATGAGTTAATGAGAGAAATTCGAGGAGTTGAGAAAGGCGACCTCGGGAGGTACCTGCACCAACAGCTGTGGCTCTGACCCCAGTGACGAGGCGACCCATCAAGTGAAGTTCAGGGGCAGAGGTTGACAGTCAATGAGTGCTCTGACAAGGAAAAGATATGCCACAATGGGCAGAACTGTTGAGAGAGATCGGGAATTCAAAAACAGTCCTTTATGAAGGCCACGCCTGCAAATATGAGCCCTGACCTATTCCGACTGCATCTGCTATGGGGGTGGGGTACCACCCATGCACTCCTACTGATAACAGCTCCAAACTCACCTTGACCATGGAAGTGGAGAAAACTGACTCCAGATGTCTCCAAATGCTTATCACGCGAGACAGAGATGGCACCCAGGTTTCCAGTGAGTAATACCGCCCTGGCTCCCAGTGTGGCGCCTCTGACCAGCTCAAACTCCAGAAAGTATGTTTTGCTATAATTGTGGGAAAAGATGGGCACATGAAAAGGAACCAGTCCCCAAAGACACTGACAAAGTTGCATATAGGCTACAAGAGAGCTTGGGAGAAGAAATCAGTGGTTAAGAGGTGCACAAAATGATCCCAGTGAGGGCACCAAAAATGTAATTCACGTCCTTTTGTGGCAAGGTCAGTTGCCCAGGCCCCCACTCACCGCCTCTCCAGACTGGTCCAGAATAGGGAGGTCCCTCCATGGAGACCACTGTAAGGTGAATGGAGTGTCTACAAAGGGCTGTATGTAGACAGTGGCTCCCAAGTGACAATTATGTTCCAGGATTGGTATCAGAACATTTGTCAGGACGTACCCTTACAACCATTAGAAGGACTGCATGTATGGGGTTAAGTGAGAAGGCCTACCCCTATTCGGGTATATCGAATTTAGCTGTCTTTCCCACCTCCATGTAGGCTGGAGTGGCCGAACAAGTAGAGACCCTAGCCTTGAGTGTGTCCCCACTGGACTGTAAGGATGGTGTCCTTTGTTGATTGGAACAAATGCTCATATGTTGGGAAGGCTGGCACAGTTGTGTTATGAAAACAGGGTCAAAGACTAGTAGAGCTTTAAGAGTTCGGCTTTAATTAAGAAGGCCTATGAGGCCGAGAGATGCTGAAAAAAACAGAACCAGAGGAACGGTCGGAATTGTATGGAAGAAGGATCCTGAGTCTCTGATCCTGGCGCCAAATGCCCAGTGTACCTTACAGGGAGAGGTCCCGTATCAGAAAGGATGTTAAGAATAAAATATTAATGTTGGATGCACCAGGCATAGGAAAATTGCCAGAGGGACTGCTAGTCAAGCCTAGTATTTTTGCCCGCTAGAGCCCATGCTTATGCCAGCAGGGTAATGGTCCAAGTTCATACGTGTCTGAAAGAGACATTCGAGTAAACAGAGGTTGCATCCTGGCTAATGTGCATTGTGCAGACACTGCAGTGCTACCCAGCAGCAAGAGTTCAAGGAAGAATGACAGAGTAATGCCTGACTTGTTTGATTTGGCGACTCCCGCTGCCAGCTGAATGGAAAGTGAGGATCGGCGAGAAGCTTGCCCAGAGAGACCAGGTGTTTTCTTTAAAGGAATGGGATGTAGGATGCGTACAAGGAGCTTGAGCACAATATCCGGCTGCATGACGAAAAGACTCATTTCGTGAGAGGTCTCGACGCCTGGCACCTGCTGGCATAGATGATGTGAGCATCTGCACAAGAGATGTTAGCTGCTGGTGTAATACAAGAATCCAGAAGCCTTATGCTTCCCCATTGTGGTAGTGAGGAAAAGAATGGAACAGTAAGGATGTGTGTGGATTATCGCACCTTAAACCGGCAGGACTATCCCTGATCAGTACACAATGCCCCGCATTCAGGATGCTTTGGACTGCCTAAACGGGAGCAAGTGGTTCTCTGTGCTGGATCTCCGCGGTGGGTACTACCAGATCCCGATGGCCCCAGAGGACCGTGAAGAAGACGGCCTTTATCTGTCCGCTTGGCTATGAATTCATGAGGGCCACCTCAAGGATTTCAGGTGCCCCAGCCACTTTTCAACGATTGATGGAGGCGTGCAGTGGGGGACATGAACTTACTAGAGTGCCTGGTATACCTAGATGATGTTATTGTGTTTGGCAGCTCACTGGAGGAACATGAGAGCAGATTATTTAAGGTATTGGAACCGACTAGAGGACTTTGTGCTAAACTGTCCATTGATAAGTGTCAATTCTTTTCAAACATCAGTAAAGTATGTGGGACACATAGTATCCACCGAGGAATAGAGACCGACCAAGTAAAGTTGAGGCCTTGACCACTGCCACAGCCAAAAATCTAAAGAACTGCAAAGATTCCTGGGATTCTGTGGTTATTATCGGCGCTCATCAAGGACTATTCAAGAGGATCCATGCCTTTACTTAACCTTACTCCAAGGGTATCCCCAACCCACAAAAAATACCAAAAGTCAGCGTCCTCAAGACTGAAAAGAGTGTATTTTCATCAAGGTAAGAAGTATTTGAGGCCCGCTGGACTCCTGATTGTGAGACTGCTTTTCATGAGATCATATATCAACACCCATGCTCCAGTGCTGGCTATGCCGATCCAAGAAAACCTACGCCCTGCACTGATGCTAGCTTGCAAGGGTTGGGGCTGTGTTGTACCAAGAGCACGAGAATGGCCTGAGACCAGTGGCCTTTGCCAGTAGAAGCCTGACCCCATCCGAAAGAACTATCCTGCCTTACATAAGTTAGAGTTCCTAGCTTTGAAGTGGCTATTGACCAATTCCATGAGTACTTGTATGGGGCTAAATACTAGTAAAACTGACAAAATCCTTTTGACCTATGTGCAGACCTCATGTAGTTGGATGCCACTGGCCATAGGTGGCTTTCGCATTATCTACATATGACTATGCTCTCGAATACCGAGCAGGTCTGAACCATAGATGTTGATGTTTCTCCCGGAGGCCTGTTCCCCAGAATGATTGTCCGATTGGCAGAACCTGACATTCGGCACTCTGCCGGAAGTTTGACGAGGAGGAACAATGTCCACGGATGCAGTGGACTGCATGGTGATTGCTCGGGACCCTCTGAGAATTGCATACCTGCTGCTTATTGCCACTTTTTCTGCAATAGACATTGGTGCACTGCCTCAGCTGGACAATTATAGTATTCGCGGCCTAAATCCCGCGATCCCATGATCAAAGCAGCTTTAGAAGCCCTCTATGCAGGAAAGATGTCCAAATTACGCTCCACTGATTGTGAGAACTGCACTGTTATACAAAAGGTCCCAAGTTGAAACTGATCAATGAAACTGTTATACAGAGAAACAGTAGACAGAGGGGACAAGTAGACAAACAACAACTAGTGCTCCACTGCCTTTCGAGACTCAGTACTGAGGTCCTTGCACAACCCATGGGGCACCTTGGTATAGACAGAACACTTGACTTGGTGAGATCCAGATTCTATTGGCCTAAGATGGGGGCTGATGTGGAGCAACATATTCAAACTTGTGAGTCGCTGCTTACAGAGAAAGCTTTGCCCAGGGGCTGCCCTCTATTAACATCACCACAAGTGCACCCATGGAGCTGGTCTGTATTGATTTTCTGAGTTTGGAGTCAGATCAAAGAAATATCAGTAATGTGCTGGTGGTCACTGACCATTTCACGAGATATGCCCAAGCTTTCCCCACCAAAGACCAGAAAGCATCCACTGTAGCCAAAGTACTTGTAGAAAACTTTTTGTTCATATGGGGCTCCACAAAGATCCATTCTGATCAGGAGAGACTTTGAGAGTCGTCTGATCAAAGAGATACTTTCTCTGTGGGGAGTCACGAAGTCCAGAACCACTCTTACCACCCCAGGAGATCCACAACCTGAGCGTTTCAACACTTTGCTAGATATACTAGGCACCCTGCACCCAAAGGACAAGCCTAGATGGAGCCAACAAATTAGCACCCTGGTACATGCTTATAACTGCACCAAAAGTGATGCCCTGGATTCTCCCCGCCCTGATGTTTGGAAGAAGCTCAGCTACCAGTAGATGTGTGTTTTGGGGTCTCTCCTGATGGGGTTCAAGCTGACAACTATTTACAGTATGTGCAAAAGTTAAAGCCCAACTAACTCATGCGTACTAACTGGCTCAAACCATGGCTGCCAAAGAAATCTGGCCAACAAAGAAAGGTATGATAAAGGTGAAAGCACAGGAACTCCAGGAGGGAGATCGGGTATTGCTAAGAAATCTGGGACTGCATGGCAAGCACAAGATTGCTGACAGATGGCACCATCTCCCTCACATTGTAGTGGGCAAACTAGATGATCTGCCAGTGTACAAAGTAAGGCCTGAGAATAATTCAAAAGATGTAAAAACAATGCATAGAAATCATTTACTGCCCATTGGACAAATCTTAATTGAGTCTGAGCCCCTAGAAGATGCCCCCTGGACCAGTGACTAGAGCTGCTGCTAAGAAAAGATCAAGAAAGTCTGCACTCACAGAAGCAAAGTTAAAGTGTTCCCTCCACAAGTCCCAGTTGAGCATGACTGTCAGTCCATATCGAAGAAAGTGAGAGTGACTTTGAATACTATCCTTCTTCTGAACTGAGTCAATTGTTTCGAGGCAATCCCTAGTCAATACTGGAGACAAAGCTGGGCCTTCTGGACTGTCTAAGCCCCAACTTCATCCCTGGAGCCAATGCTCCAGAAAGTGAAGTGCAAAGCATCAGATCAGATGAAATGGAATCATTGTGCATGGTTGAACTGTTTGAGCTTTCAGGGAGAAAATGATAGATTGGGGCAGACTGGTGATACACCCGAACAAGAAGAATATTTTGAGTGCCCTGACAGTCCACTGCCAGTGTCCGAAAGCTCTCCATCACGAGCCAAATGTTGTGGACTCAGAAACTGTAACTCCTGGAGCTGAAAGTGCCCCAGGTTCTAGCCTCTCTACCCCATGGAGACTCCCCTGACAAGTGAGGACAATGCTGAAAAAATGAGGCTCAGAGTGCAGAGACTATAACAGTTCCCCTAGAAAGACTGAGTCGAAGCTGTAAAGCCTATGGTGCACCTCAGTTATGATTCACTTGGGAGGCCTGTGGACTTGCCTCTCAATGTTGTCCATAAAGGAGTGTATGTGTCCCGAGCTCATTGCCCAAACTGAGCATCAGTGCTAACTCCAAGTTACTTGTGTTTGCCCTCTAAGTATGGTGCCTTGCCCCATCCAGCCCCAAGGTAACTGATAGGAAGGGCCCCTCTCTTCAGGTTTCATGTACAAGAGGTAATAACTTGAGTTATGGTACAATGTGTATGTAATACTGTATAAAGAGTGACGTACTGCAATGTTTCAGAAATGTGTTCTTGGTAAAATGATATATTGACTTGATGATTACATGTGAGCCTAATGCAAATGTATATGGTTGCAGTTAAAACTTATGGGGTACTTGCTTGGCGAGACGTCAAAAGCTTTCCAAACCAGGCAGGGTGTAACCCCCCTGCAAATGGGGTTCCAAAAGACTTCAGGAGCTTGCTTGAATGCTCAAGCCTGAATGGTGTTTGGCATTTAAGCCATTTATCAGTAGTGTTTTAGAACCTCTGGTACTGTCTCTTTAAGCTGTCTGCTTGCAGACATAATTAAATTTATAGGAACTCTGTGTTTCTTTGATTGAGTACCACTCAAGCTGCTGCCAATTCACTTCATTTTGCAGTCACTAGGGTGCAAAGGAACCTATCTGAAAGATGTAACTGTTTGCTGAAATTATTTAGAGTAATAATGAAATTACAGTTTGTCTAACCTGCTTTCTTTGCAGTCAGAACTGTGTCTGCTAGTTCCCCATTCTAGTTTTGAACTGCTGAACTGGACCAATCAGTGTAGGAATAGCTAGCTCTAAAATGGTGCCTTGGACGAATCTGAACTTGGGACTCATAATCTGAGCCAGCCACAAGAGGATTGTATGGGCAGTGACTCTGGGAGATGTAGTTTAGACTTCAGTGCCTTTTGGACCAACAGCAGCAGTCTATTGTAGTGACAGCCAATCCAGTCAAGAACTGGGAGGAACTCAAAGGAAGTGCCAGTTTAGTCGGTTGGAGTTTCAGTTGAGCTTTGGCAGTGAAGAGGAAGGAGCCTGTGCTTTTTCAGTGTGCAGTTTTAGTCAAAGCGTGTGTAAGGCCCAGAGTTCGGTCTGCGAGCTTGTAACAGCTTGTTAGGACTGAATCCGTCCTGTGAAAAGAATCAAAGGATCTCTGAAGAGTAGAAACCAGGCTCACCCTGTAGAAGACTGGAGGAATGCTAAAATTGCACTCTGTCTGTCAGGAACTGAATCTGCTGTGTGTTCTCCCGGTATTGTGCAGTAATTGCAGTCGGGATACAGATGCAGCCTGCCTGGTATAAGTGCTTTCTTTTATATGGATGTGTGAAGAGGTTTGTGTACACCTCAAGTGAGCCCTGCTGACATTGAAGGACCTCTATCTTATTTGGAGGTCGTGGAGTACTAATTCAGGGTCGCCTCCTGTTGAATTGCCACATTAAATCCAAATGGAATTACTGTACTGCTGACTGTTTAATTCTCCTTTTCTCTGTGTGAAAGGGCCCTACCAGCTGCCACGGTTTGGACTAGCCACTGGGCTTGGGTACCCAGGGACAGTAACTGATAGGGATAGGCCCAGCACAGAGCCATAGGTAGATTATTAGAGTGATAATCTAATTAACTTGATTTCCCCTGTCCTTGTTATATCCCCCAAATAAATCAGAGCTGCTTGTTTCAGCAAAGTTATACTGCCTGAGGTATTTGTCTATGTTAAAGTACTATGTACTGTGATTGTTGCACTGTATCTCATTTCTAGGAGGTCCCAGTGCGGAACCAGACCTGGGGGTAAGTGTATACTGTGAAGGTAATTCTGATATATTGTGGGCCACTAGTATAGGAAGAAAGTTGCAGTGTCCCAGAGGGCTGTACCAAGTTAGTTTAACTATTGCAAACCCTGACCTCTGGGTGGAGGCACCCGCCATTGGATCCAGGCCCCTCAACCTGTTAGTGGCAAATCAGGCAAGGGTAGTAGCCCCTGGGATAGAGCCATCTAGGGGTTACACAAGGTATAACAAGAAATAACAAGAAATTCAACATATAAAAAGAATAAAACAAAAAAAACACATGAATAAAGTGAAACAATTGCTTTTTGGGGGTAAAAACTAAATAAATGCTTGCAGCAGTTGCTGTTTAGGCTCCACTGTTACCACAGAGATGGTCCACAAGGAAGCGACAGCGGAATTGTTTCATTCACAACACCTTTCAAGACCATAGCATAATGCTGCTTAATACAATGTAGTATACTAGGAATGTGATTTCTAGTGTGTATAAGGTCATTTTGAGGCAGTTTATGAATATAAATGTAATAACAAGAAATAAAACTAAATGTTCAATGAATAAAAAAACATAGCAAGAAATTCCAGAAAAAGAAGAAAAAAATTATAAAAAATGAAAAGAATTTCAGGGGTCTCTAGGGAAGCAGACCCTAACTAGAGTGAACAACTGGGAATCCTGGGTCAGACTTTTATTACCATTCCTTTTCACCACAACACGAAAGCCGTAAAGAGGAGCCCACACGGTGCCATGGCTTGGAGGGATGAAAAGCACATTCAGAGGATCACTGGGGCAGCAGGATGGGAGGCAGAGCTAGACATCATTGTATACATGGGGACAAATGATCTGGCTGGCGATGAGGTTAGGATAGTGCAGGAGGACTACAGGGAGCTGTGGAGGAGTCTTAGACCAATGGCATGCACTGTAACCTTTTCAGAGGTGTTACCGGTCAAAGACAAGGGGGAAGACAGGGCACTCCACACCATGAGATTCAATGCTGGGTTGAAGGACTGGCACAGAGCAGAGGGCTAGGGCTTCGGCTTTATTGGGGACTGGGGTTCCACCTGGAGGGATGCAGGCCTATACAAGTGGGATGGGCTACATCTATCGGGGGGGGGGAGCAAGATCCTTAGTGAGAGGTTTAAATGCTTCATTGGCAAGCATTTAAACTAGCCAAAAGACGAGGTGACAGTAGGCAGGAAGAAGATAATCCCCCCACCCCCGGATGAATCAGTCAGTAGGGAGGACCCTAGGGTTGGGAAACTGACACTAAAAACCTAAAACCAAGATTGGCAGAATGGCATAGATAAGGAAGAATGGGAATAGAAACAGGAGAGGAAGGGAGGAAAGACATGGGGATAGGAGGGGAGCTACTAGAAGGGGAGGTTGCAAAACTTGGAAGGCCATGTGCATGAATGCCCGCAGCCTGAGAAATAAAATCCCAGACCTAGTGGCCTTGATGGCAGAGGCAGACCTGGACACTGTCGCTGTTACCGAGACATGGTACATGGGGAACCATGAATGGGATGTAGCCATACCAGGTTACATTATATCTAGAAAAGACAGGGTGGGGAAAAAAAGGGTGATGGGGTACAGGGGAACAGATAAGGGGAGTAAAGGAGTATTTTACTACCATTTTTGACTGAAATTCTCCCACTTTCTGATTTTAGGAAGTTTTTCCCCAGCCTGCAAATTTATAATATGTGGTAAGTTGGCAATACCATGAGAAGCTTGCAGCTATGGCACTACACAGGAACCTGTAGTAGTGGGGGACAGGAGTTGCTCACTGGCTGGTTATAAAGACTGTTGCAACATGACAATGTTAAAAATAAGGTCACAGTATGACTCCACAGCAGTTTTAGATAGTCAGTGACTGCAGGCGTCCAGTGGGATTGAGACTTGGTTTAGATGTGGAGGGTACGAGATGGGTCAGTGGATGACAGTACTACCATTAGGATGAAAATACTACCAGGTATAAGAAGGTAGTAGTAAATACTTCCGAGTCCTAAAAATTATCTGGATCACTGGAGGGGTGGTTATCTACATCAGGGAAGGAATTAAAGCAACTGAAGTTCAGGGAAGGCAGGAGGGAGCGGAAACACTGTGGGTCACCCTGGACACAGGAAATGGCACTGCCCTTCGCACAGGCATGATCTACAGACCTCCAGCACAAGGGGAGGAGATGGATGAGGTACTAGTGGAAACCATGCACAAAATGACAGTCAAAGGTGAAGTGCTGCTGGTGGGAGACTTCAATTTGCCTGATGTGGACTGGGGCACCCAGGCTGCAGCCACAGCCAGGAGCAGAGGCATCCTGGATGCCCTGCAGGGAGAGGGACCTCAAGCAGCTTGTGGCGGAACCCACCAGAGAAGGAGCAATACTGGACTTGGTACGCACCAATGGGGACAGTCACCGATGTAATGGTGGGTAGCCACCTGGGGTCCAGTGATCATCGTACAGTGTGGTTCAATGTGAGAACAGTGGAGGAGTCAAACCATATGAAAGCAAGGGTCCTGGATTTCAGACGGGTTGACTTTGCAAAAATGGAGGAGTGTCTCAAGGAAGCCCTGGAAGGGGAAGAAGAAGGGGGGAAACAGAGAAACAATGGGCTAACCTTAAGGAAGCCATAGCAGAGGCAACACGCCTTTGTGTTAGGCAAGTAACTAAGCAAAACCCAGAGAAAGAAAAAAACACTATGGTTCACAAAGAACATGGCCGGGAAGGTAAAAGAGAAAAGGCTAGCTTTCAGGAGGCACAAGGAAACACAGAGGGGAGAAGACAGGGGACTGTATGTAGAAAAGTAGAGGGAGGCGGGAAAGCAGTTAGGAGTACAAAGGTGCAAACTGAGGAAAAAATATCCCATGCAATTAAGAACAGAGACAAGATCTTTTTCAGGTACATTAGTGATAGAAAGAAGACTGGGGTGGGATTGTGAGGTTAAAAAGGGAGGAAGGGGGTGTGTGTGGAGGGGGACCTAGAAAAATAAACAATCCTAAACAAATATTTTTGTTCAGTATTCACAGAAGTGGCTGAAGAAGGACCACTATTGGGGACACGAGCACCAGTGGGAGAGAGGTGGACACCAGCCTGTTTACAGGGGAAAGAGAACTCGAGAATCTGAAAGGGGACAAGGCTATGGGGCTGAATGAGATACATCCCATAATATTAAAAGAACTTAGAGAGGTGCTGGCAGCACCACTAACAACCCTATTCAACAAATCGATAGAGACAGAGGTGGCTCCAGAGGACTGGAGGAGGGCAAATGTAGTCCCTCTCCACAAAAGTGGGAGCAGGAAGGAGGCTGGCAATGACAGGCCAGTCAACCTGACCTCAGTGGTGGGGAAATTAATGGAATCACTGCTAAAGGAAAGGAATGTGATAACTCTTGAATCCAGAAGAGCATAGGATCTGAGGCAGCATGGATTCACAGCAGGAAGGTCTTGTCAAACAAATCTAATAGATTTCTTTGACTGAGTGACCAGGGAGGTACATAGGGGAAGGGCAGTGGATGTGGCCTACCCAGATTTCAGCAAGGCCTTCGACACCGACCCACACAAGAGATTGATAAATAAGTTAGGCTGCCTGGGAATGGGCCCCAAGGTGGTGAACTGGGTCAAAAACTGGTTGAGTGACAGGACACAGAGGGTGGTGGTAAATGGTGTTCCATCTGAGGAGAGGGGGGGTGACCAGCGGGGTGCCACATGGATCTGTGCTGGGGACAATACTCTTTAATATCTTCATAAGTGACATTGCAGAGGGGCTGGAGGGAAAGGTATGCCTCTTTGCAGATGACACTAAGATCTGCAACAGGGTTGACACTCCAGGGGAGGTGGAAAAAATGAGAAAGGATCTAAACATACCTGAAGAGTGGTCAAGAGTGTGGCAGCTAAGATTCAATGCAAAGAAGTGCAAAATCATGCACTTGGGGCACAGAAATCCAAGGGAGGATTACAAGAATGGGGGGGGGGGACTGATGGCCACCAGTCAAGAAAGGGACTTGGGGGTAATTGTATTTGATGACCTAAATGTAACCAAACAATGTGAGAAGGCTGTGGGGAGAGCCAATGGGATGCTAGTGTGCACAAGGAGAGGTTATCACCAGCAAAAAAAAGGAGGTGGCTATGCCACTGTACAGATCACTAGTGAGACCTCATCTTGAGTACCGTGTCCAGTTCTGGAGGCCACATCTCTATAAGGATATTGACAAAATAGAGACAGTCCAGAGAAGGGCAACAAAAATGATGTTGGGGGGGGGGGCACTAAAAAGCCATCTTCTAGGTTGGAAGCACTTTTACAGGCCCTCTTACACGAGGTGGTGAAATTTGGAAAAATCGGAATATACAGCAATTTTACTAAAAAACAAACTACAGCATTTGCTTCAGTAAGCTGATCCGCGTCAGAGGATATCAAATTTATGATGCGCAGAACAAAGGTGCAACAAGGGCCGAAGAAAGAACTGTCGCTCCAACCCATCAAGGCCACGGGCTCCTCGAATAGTAATGGAGCCAGCGCCTCTGGACACTCGACAGAACCTCTCTAGCAGGCTGTGCTTGAGTCCATGCAGGACATGGACTTGAAAATCGAGAAAACCCTGCAAAAACTAGGGAATCACGATGCAACCATACAGAAACTAACAAGCTCTGTAGCAGAGTAGGAGAAACGGGCGGTATTTACCCTTACTGCCATGGTAACTTTAAAAAAGGAAAAAGTACAGTTAGGTAAGAACTTATTGTAACAGTAGATCATCGAGAACAGCTCTTGCAGCAGGTTACACCATTAGGACAGAAGCCCCAGGACCCCACAGACATTTTCTAGCTAGCAGTATCCAGCGGGGACCACCCCCGACGTCGGCCCTGTCCCCGACGTCAGGCATCATATAAAAGGGGGCGGTCCCCCAGAATCCTCATTTCTCCCACTGGAGACTCCTGGCTGCTAGATGACATCAGAAGTGGAGATTGAGGATCCGCCATCAAAAGGTATTCAGAGCGATGTCAGAAACACCTAATCCTAGAAAAGAGATATCGGAACAACTCTACCTCCAGAGGGGATGGTGGGAGGGAAACTACCTGCTGCAAGAGCTGTTCTCGAAGATCTACTGTTACAGTAAGTTCTTACGTAACTGTACTATCTTACTTCGAGAAACAGCTCTTGCAGCAGGTTACACCATTAGGACTGATTCCCAAGCAATACTGGAAATCCCTCGCAGGTGGGAGGAGGCTAGGTAGAGATCACGAGTTGGACCGAAGCCTAGGATAAGACTCCCTGAAGGACTGCTAGACCAAGACCAGCTCTTCGCCGTGATGTAACGTCCAAGCTATAATGCCTGATAAAGGTGTGCACGGTGCTCCAAGTGGCTGCCGCGCAGATGGCTGAAGTGGATACGTTCTTCAAGGTCGCAAAGGAGGTAGCCACTCCCCTTTGTGGAATGACCCTTAACCGTGCTCGGTAAAGGTTTATTATGTTTCTGGTAACAGAACGTGATACAATGAATGAGCCACCTGGACAGCGATCGTTTTGAAACCGGAGCTCCCATCATCCTATGGGCAAAGGAGACGAAAAGCTGATCAGATTTACGGTGGTGCCTGGTTCTGGTCAGGTAGTATCTTAGACACCTATGCACATCTAAAGAGTGCAACAAGGCCTCTCCTCTATTACAGTATTTAGGAAAATACACTGGTAAGTCAATGTCCTGATTGAGGGTGAGAGCTGAGACCACCTTAGGTAGAAACTTTGGATTTGTCCTTAGGTACACCCTTGTCCTGGTGAAAAACCAAATAAGTTTCTTTCTACATCAGTGCGTGAAGTTCAGAAATCCTTCTGGTCGAAGTAACGGCCACTAAAAATAATGTCTTCCATGCTAGGAGACGTAGCTCACAATCAAATCTCTGGTTCAAAAGGTGGCAGCGTGAGCTGCTCCAGGACAAAGGGTAAATCCCATGGAGGAACAGGATCCTTAATCGGAGGTCTAAGGTGGAGAACCCCTCTCAGGAAGGCTTGTGCTGTGTCCAACTGAGTTATGGGACATCGGCCTATAGGTGTATGATAGGCTGAGATGTACTTTAATAGAGGAGCAGGCCAAGCCTGCCTGGAAGAGAGACAGAAGGTAGTCCAGGACCGACCTTTCTGGACAATCCATCGAGGAAAGCCCTTGTGCTTGAGCCCAGAGGCAAAATCTGCGCCATTTCATGGCGTACAGTATGTGACATGAGTGGCTAGTTTTCTAGCCTGCCGCTAGAACATCTGCTACCTCTTGCGAGACCCCATACCGCATGATAGCTATGTCTCTAGGAGTCTGGCTTGCAGGTTTAGAGAGCGAAGGTCCGGATGGACCAAAGAACCTGCCTCCTGGGACAATAAGTGAGAGCTAATTGGCAGAGGCACCGGAGGTTCCTAGGACAGCTGGTGCAGCAGAGAGAACCAAATCTGTCTGGACCAAAAAGTCACGGTAAATATTAGCATTGCCTGCTCTCTGCAGAGTTTCAATAGGATCCTCTGGATCAACGGGAAGGGAGGAAATGCGTAGAGGAATCTGCCCATCCAGGAGACGCACAATGCGTCTCACCAGAAAACACCAGGCCCTGGATCTAGTGAGCAGAAACTGGGCAGTTTTGCGTTGGATGGGGACACGAAAAGGTCTAACTCTGGTGTGCCCCATCTGTGAAACAGATCCTCTACTACCTCCTGGAGTAGTTCCCACTCGTGGACTCTGGCCTGAGAGCGGCTCAGGCTGTCTGCAATGACGCTGTCCACTCCTGGGACATGAACAGCAATGAGGTTTGCGCTGTGTTGTAGAACCCAATCCTGCACCCTCATGGCCTCCCTGCAAAGTGGGTAGGAATGGGTGCCTCCTTGTTTGTTGAGGTAATACATCACCACGGTATTGTCTGTTTGTAACAGGAGAGTACCCAGTGGGATCTCTTGACTGGAAGGCCTGCAGGGCATAAAGAACTGCTCTCATTTCCAAAATATTTACATGGCGATGAGCTTCCTGGGGTGTCCACAAGCCCTGAGACCTGACCCTGTTGAGTGTGCTCCCCAGCTTGAAACCTAAAGTCGTGGAGGCGTCTGTCCGGGAGGCAGTGCAATGAAGGGACCCTGCCAACAGGTTCTTTGAATCTAGCCACCATTACCAATCCCGGATTACAGCATTCGTGATCTGAATTGGAAGCTGCAAATGGTCTTGCTTCTGATCCCATTGAACCCGTAACATCCACTGGGTCACCCGCATGTGGAGACGGGCTAGCGGGACTGTTGCAATGGCCACAGTCATGTGTCCAAGCAGGCAAAGGACCAGTCTGGCTGGGACAGTCTTCTTTGCCTAGATGTCCCGATGAGGGATCTGATGTGTTCCGCTCGATCCTGGGGCAGAAAAGCTCTCCCCTGGCCGATGTCCAGAACTGCGCCTATGAACTGCAGATTCTGTGACAGAACCAGGTGTGACTTCTCCTGATTGATAATGATGCCCAATGTCCTGAACAGGGACTGAGTACAGTGAATTGCGGACATCAGAGCCTCCCGAGAAGGTGCCATGAGGAGCCAGTCATCCAGGTAGGTGAACACGTAGTGGCCTTGTCTCCTTCGAGCTGCCGCTACAACTGCCATGCACTTTGTAAACACCCGAGGTGCCAATGACAGTCTGAAAGGGAGGGCTCGGAACTGATAATGGCGACCTAGAAATTCGGAGCGCAAGAACTTCCTGTGCGCTCGAGCAATGGGTATGTGCAGGTAGGCATCCTGCATGTCCAAGGACGCTAAGAAGGCACCCTGCTTCAGCATGGGTATCAAACTGGGAAGGGTCACTATGCAGAAGCGTTTGTAAAGGACCGAAGCATTGAGTTCGCTGAGATCCAGTATCAGACGAAGGTCCTCTGTCTTTCTGGGAACCAGAAAGAAGTGGGAATAGTAACCTGCACCTCTCTGGTTCCTCAGTACATGCTCTATAGCTTCCTTTCCCAGAAGTGCGAGTACCTCCTGCTGTATGAGCAGTGCGTGCTGACCCGAATAACTGGAAAGCAGGGGAGGTCTTGATGGTGGGTGGTCAAGGAATTCTATAAAGTGACCTCTCTTGACCAGCTGAAGGACCCACCGGTTGGCGGTAATTGATTGCCACCCTGAAAAGTGGTGAGCGATGCTACCACCGACCTTTTCTGCCTGTTGATCCAGAGGAGGGGTGGGGGCTGGGAAGGAGTCATGCTGTGGTGGCATTACCCCCTAGCAGGCTGGGCCGGTTTGGTATACTGCTGACCTCGGCCTGGGGAAGACTTAGGTTGGGCCTTACGATGGAAGGTGCCCCTTTGCTGCTGGCTGGAACGTGGCTGCTGTCATTGTCTGCCACGAAAACAGTTCTGGTTCCTACAAAAGGAACCAGATTTGGGTCTGTACATGGCCTGTACAGTCCTTACTGCCTTCCCGGAATCCTGAAGATTGGTGATAACCTTTTCAGAAGGTTCACCAAACAGGACCCTTTCCATTATAAGGGACGTCCAGGATACTCTTCTGTATGTCTGGGGTAAAACCAGAGACACGGAGCCAGGAGTGTCTCCGGAGACAGACGCCTGAAGCTGCGCCCCTGGCAGATGAGTCCGCAGAATCATATGCGGCTCTTAACACTTGGGTCCCCATGTTCGACCCTATGCGGAGGAGGTTCAAGAGCTCTGCCTTCTGCTCGCCATCCGGTAGTTTGTCAACCAGGTTCTGATCCTGTTCCCACAGGGCATTCTGAAACTGAACCACATGAGTCGGATAGTTCAGTGACCTGGTGGAGCATGTAGCAGCCACATACATGTGCCTCCCCAGGGCATCCAACTGCTTGGATTGCTGGTCTGGTGGCTGTGTACTCAGATGCTGTGGTCGTTGAGACCTATCATGGGAGGCCGTAATGACCAGGGAATCAGCCAGGGGTTGTTGGCCAAGTACTGGTCCTCGACCGGTGCCTGTACAAGGGTCAACTTTCTTGAGCGCCAGGGGGGGTGGAGTCGCGGACACTTTCCACACACAGCCTTGGTGGCGTCCAGCGAAAGTGACCACCAAGGGTGGCACCACCACAGGCTTAGTGTCCTTCTGCCGAAGGTAACAAGCTAGGTGCTGTCTCTCGGGGTAGAGATCTTCCGAATCCCATCCCACGTTCTCCTGGATGTGCCTCATGATTTCAGAAAAAGAGGGGTCATCTGGAGGTGACCTGGGCAGGTCTCGTAGGTCAGGTGATGGGATGCTGATTGGAGAAGGAGTCCTGGAGGTATCCGAGGTATCAGGTCTAGAATCATCCCCTCTTGGGGCGGACCGTAAGCGTCTGGGTCACTTAGGACTGGGAGACCCTGAGGGAGATCTTGAAGGGGGCCTTCTCTGTTCTTTGGATCTTCCCCTAGGAGGTGGAGTAGGTTCCTTAGGGGTCGGTGTTCTTCCTGCTGGCCCCTGTGGTGGAGGAGGGGAAGTAGGAGGTGAAGGAGTAGGAGGAGGAGGTTTGACTGGGATCACATCCTTCTTTATTGTGTCCCACCAAAAGGTAAAGAGATCTTTGACCTCTTGAATATTCATACCGGACAACGGATCTGGCACCGGTGGTCTGTTGCCAGTATCGTGTGTCGGGTATGAAGGTGTTGCCGGGTTTGGCAAAGGCTCCTGTGGAAGCCCGACGTCCTCACTGTCACCTGCCTGGTCATCAGGCAACGTCAGGTCCTCCTCTTTACAGTCCCAGCGACCGGTATCCACCGGTGACGGTGGCGGCAGTCTTTGGCTCCGGCGAACATCTCACTGACGGGTGCTTAGCCGACATCTGGTCCGACGGGCATTTAACCGATGAAGGGTCGGAAGCCCGCTTTGGGTCAGTCGTCCGTTTTAGGGACATCAGGTTCTTAGTCTTCCTGGGAGGGGGATCCAGACCCTAGGAGGCTGGGAGGCCGATCTGGCATCGGAGTCCCGGCATCTCTCTGAGGACTTGGACTGGTGATGATCTGAAGACTTCGAGGAGGCCCGGGTGGGTGTTGAGGAAGCCGAAGGCCTGGCAGTCTTGATGGGATGCAGAGAAGCCGAAGTGCTGCCTGAAGACTTGACCTTTACTGGAGGGGGCTGAGAGAGGGCCCTGGAGGGAGAGTGGTCTGAGCACATGGAGCCTGAGCTGGTGCGAGAGTCCAGGGCCCAGTTAGGGAATCTGGACCTGGCCTTCTCCTGATGCTTGTCCCAGTGCTTATGGGACTTAGAGGTAGACTCACCTCGGGAGACAGGGTCTTTGTCCATGCTTTTTAACTTTTCTTCCAAGAGGAACCCCTGAAGTGCCTTCTGGTGACAGATCCGGGTGCGACTGCTGAACCCTGGCAAAAGGAGCAGGCCTTGGTGTCATGTTCCGGGCCTAAGCACCGCAGGCAGGATGAATGGAGATCCTTAAAAGGGATCTGTTTGCTGCAGGCACACTTGGAGGGATGTCCTTCTGAGGAAGGAGTTGGAGATGCCGACATTTAGTAGGTAAAACTTAGAAAGTTCTAGTCGTCGTACGCTAGAGTGGGACTGTGAGGCCGATGCTGGTGGGAAAAGAACTGGGGATTCTGGGGGACCCACCCCCTTTTTATATGATGCCCGATGTCAGGGGTGGGGATGACGTCAGGGGCGGTCCCCGCTGGATACTGCTAGCTAGAACATTTCCGTGGGGTCCTGGCACCTGCTGTCTTCAGTCCTAATGGTGTAACCTGCTGCAAGAGCTGTTTCTCGAAGTAAGATTGGCCAACTCCATTGGTGTATGGAGGCCCTCGAAAATTAGATGCGAGCAGGCAATATCCGAATTGTGGGGCTCCCTGAGGGGATTGAAGGGGCATCTTTGCTCACTTACCTTCTGGACTGGTTAAAACAGAAACTCCAGCTTGTTGAAGGATTCCCTTGGGATGCCCTCATGAAGGTCAGCAGAGGCTCCCCCAAGTTCATCCGGCAGATACCACCCAGTCATGCACTGTGTTGCTGAAATCCAGAGGGCTGGAGATTCAAGATGCACTAATTACAGCTGTCAGAGTGGTGTATCCCTTGTAGATCAATGGAGCTGATATAAAGCTATATCCGGACCTCTCCTATCAGACCTGAGCTAAATGCAACAGTTTTTATGTGATGCGTCGACGACTTTAGGGACCTTGGAATTATCCATTTGTTTATTTTGCCTGCCAGACTTAGGGTTGTCTACAGAGGAAAAAATGTGGTAGTTTTCCAACTCTCAAGATGCCAGATGCTGGATAGAGAAGATCGAGCAGGAATTTGCAGCTCGACAAGCTCCTTCTGAACCCCAGAGTTCAGACTCAGAGGACACGTGAGCAGTGAGTTGGTGAACTGTGGCAATCTAGCTTTGGATTGCACAGCTTAAATTCCCACTTTCTGAAATGTTTTGCTTGGTTGGGTTGGGGTGTAAGGAGGGGAAGCGTTATGTTTATTCCCTAATACATCAAATATTTAGTAAGGCTATTGGGGGCATAGTTGAAGGGGCCATTTAGTTAAATCTTGGTAATATGGGTGGTAGTTAAGCCATGTGGAGTTTTGCAGGCTTCCTGCATGAATGTTGTCATTCTTCACTATAAGCTCCATGGTGAACACTGCTGAATGTGGTACTTGATTTTAAAAGTTTAGCTCTGTGTTAATATTTGATTAAATGGGGTCATCCTTTATTATTTGGAGATTTAGTAAAGTTGTTCTATTAAATATTCAATTTTGCCATACTTGGGGGATCTTGTGAAGGTGTGCTGTACATTATGTTTTCTCCCTAATCATGCACATAGGTTGAAACAGCAGTCTTTGTACTGTGTGAACTTAACTCATCTATATTCTCCCTACTGGACACACCTTTAACTGCTGAAGAGGCTAGCAATTTTCAAAAGCCTTTGGGGCCTTGATTAATTTGGACACAAGTCCAGGACTCCTCTCATTTCCTGCTGTACAAGAGTACATGGACTTATGTATGTGAATATCTTACTTTATATAGGATGTATTTACAAAATGCCTATGCAATGTATGAGAATGTGTAGATGCAAATTATCTGCTTATATAGAAAATTAATAAATATAAAGTAAAAAAAAATGGTGCAAGGACTGCACCAAAAGTCATATGAGGGAAGACTACAGGACCTCAGTATATATTCCCTGAAGGAGAGGAGAGAGGGGGGATGATAGAGACATTCAGTACTCACACTCTAAACCACTCCCTTATTGACTGGGTCAACATAAACAGAGCAGACTTAATAATCCAAGCAGGCACAATGTCTGACTCAATCAGTGACCACACCCCCACCTATGCTGTACTATCTACTGAATCAAACCGTGCCCCCCCCCAACTTCTGTCCTTCTGAAGGTTTGACCGCCAAGATCCAGAGTCAGTCCTCAGAGATGTCAGGATGATAAACTGGTCAGCCCTCTACCATTACAGTAACATCTCTAATGCAGTCACCTTCCTTACCTCCACCCTCTATCACATTCAGGACGCCTATTTCCCTCTCACAACCAGAAGGGTAACAGCAGGCTCCACACACTGGCTATTCAGAGTGCTCCTGGCATTAGTGAAAGAACGGGATAGCAAATGGAAGGCATACAAAATGTCCCCCTCCCAACTCTGGAATGCCTACAGGCAGCTACAAAACTCATGTAAACAGACCATCAAGTCGCTCAAGCGCCAATTTTACCTAAATCAACAAAGCAACACCCTTGGTAACCAGCTTACTTTCTGGGCTACCATTGGATCTCTGTTAAACTCCAAGAGCAACAGGCAGATAATACAATTTGCATCCCCAACTGGTCCCATCTCGGACCCCACTGAAACAGTAAACGCGTTTAACTTAAAATTCACCGACCAATCCCACTACCTTAACAAGCTCCCCCCAAGCCTCCCCTGCCCAAAACCTCCAACCAAACAACTCTCCCTACTGCTCCACCACCACCCTGCCCCAACACTTCTATTTCAAGGCCATTAGCCATACTGGCACCATCAAACTACTAAAGTCTCTACAGGCCAAGGGAAGTCCTGGCGGCAATGGTTTGTACCCCACTCTCCTAGGACTCATTTCACCTGCAGTTGTTAAACCCCCTCACTTACATCTTCAATCTTGCCCTTACCACAGCTACTGTATCCAACTCCTGAAAACTTGCTAACATTGTACCCATCTTCAAAGCTGGCGATCCCCTCTCTTTGGACAATTACATACCCATCTCCCTCCTACCCCACCTGAGCAAACAGCTTGAAAAAAATCATGCATTCTCAGCTATCAGAGCACCTGGACAAGCACAACCTCCTTTGTTCCCTTCAACATGGCTTCCACAACCAACACAGTACCTCCTCTGCTCTGTCCATCTTCACGAATCATGTACTGAGGAACATGGATCAGGGCAAACCCACAGGTGTTGTCTTCACTGACCTATCGAAAACGTTTGACCTGATCGACCATCACCTCCTCCACTCAACCCTCCTATGCTTTTGCTTCTCCACTGGACCGGCTGCTTGGTTCCATGGCTACCTATCAAACAGGTCTCAGTTGGTTATCATTGGCAAAACATCCTCTGCTCCCCTCCCTGTGCTCACTGCGGTCCCCCAGGGTTCCATAAATGGACCCCTGCTCTTCTCCATGTTTATTAACACACTCCCAGGGACAGCCTTAGTTGTAATGCTCTTCTCTATGCTGACGATCCAGTTATCTATCACAGTGACAAATCAATCGACTCCCTCTCCTCTGCCCTCACACAGAACTATGGCTCCGACCACCAGTGGTTCCGCTCCAACAAGCTCCTAGTCTATGAAAAAAAGACTAAATCAATGGTCTTTGGATCTAAACCCTTCCTAGCCAAGGCTACGAAAACAAACTCCTCTCTCCTGGTACTCACCCCAACTGGCCCTCCCCTTTAAAATGTCACATCTTTTCAATACCTAGGAGTTATCCTTGACCCCTCACTCTCCTTCTCTGATCATGTCAATCATACCACACGAAGGATCCACCAAAAGCTGGGTGCTGCATATCGACACAAACATTACCTGTCTGCTGAAGCACGCCTTGCCATTGCACATGATAACCTACTACCCCTCCTGGACTACTGCTCCCTGGTATACTCAACACCTATCCTCTACCCTGCTTTCATGGCTAAACACAACCTACAACTCTGTTTGTCAATTTGTCATTCTAGCTCCTTTCCATTCCCACCACTGCTCCCTCTATCAGACCCTAGGCTGGTTCCCGCTACAAGATCGCTTTGATTATGCCATATGCAGCCTGGTGGACAACTCCCTCTGAAACCAACACCTGTCCCCCTACTCACCCTTTCTGACAGATAGAGTGGTTTCAAGGAATCTTAGGGCTTCCTCAATCCCTTGCTAGAAGTACCCCGCAGTATCACTACCATGGGTAGTTGAGCCTTCTTGATCGCAGCTCCCTCCCTATGGAACAAGCTCCCTTTGACTGTTTGCTCGTCTCCCACCCATCAAGCTTTAAAACGTAACCTGAAAGCCTGGCTTCTTGCAGCTGTAAACTGTCACTGCACCATACAAAGATGCTGGAGCCTACATATCATCAATGTTCTTCCATGAACAAGCAACACTTACTTCCCCCCTTGTCTGCCCTTCCTTCCCTCACCTCTGTTCTCCCTACACACCCCTACTGACTACCCCTAACCTTTCTATCCCCCCTTCCCCTCACGCCCTTATGGCCCTCTTGCCTTACTCTACCCCACTTGATCTCCTGTCTCTTATCCTAGATCATACTACGAAGGTTATGATTTGCTAGAATTTGCTGTGTATTATATTTTCCTTACCCCCTCTAGCCTAACCCTTACCCCCCTCTCGATTCCCCTTCTTCACCAGTTTCTATGAGTGTGTTGAATTGTTCTGAAATTGTACAGCGTATTGTTGCCACTACTATATGTAACCCTGAACCACTGCATTTGTATACTCTTATTGTATGTAACCTATGCCAACTGTTTTTCATCTCTTGTCTTTGCTCATGTATACACTTATCCTTGTACAGTATAACCTAGTTAATCCACTGCATACTTTATCCTTCTACGATAAGCGGGATGTGCATTGTGATATATTCTTGTATGTACTACTTGTATCTGTTGCTGTTTTTGCCACCTTGTGGCCCGGCCCATGACTGAAAATGGTCCTCTGGATCAGTGCACCTACCCGGTTACCAAAGACATAAATAAATTCAAGTACATCAGGGGTATAAACAAGGTACAGGAGGGTGGCATCTTTAGGAAAAGAAGGTGTACAAGAACAAGGGAGGATGCTAGAGGTGGGGTAGTCTCAGGGGCAATGTGAGGAAGTACTTTTTCACAGAAAAGACAGTGGATGCTTGAAACAGCCTCCCTGCGGAGGTGGTGGGGCAAAAAAGTAGGGGACTTCAAGAATGCATGGGATAGACATAAGCGTACTCTAGCAATAGGGAAGAGAGGATAAGCTGCAGATCAACTAGGGTCTGCAGTAATGCATTAGGTAGGAAAAAGGTGCAGACTAGGTGGGCCATACGGTCCTTAACTACAGTCACCTTCTGTGTATCTGTGAGCAGTTATTATTACTTCTGCTGCCCGACAACAGATACATTTCAACTCCTCTTTTTCTTTTTGTAGTGAGTAGAAAGAAGTGAAGCAATTTAAACGCTGATAAGACAGAAGAGTAGCATGTACTGTAGGATGCAAAAAATACAAGAAGGTAGATATATTCCAGTTTGTATGGGTTCTGTAAACACACAGTCAAAAGTCTCAGCCCAGCACAAGGCATCATGGGTATGCAAAGTACAGTTACATAACACCGTACCGAACAGAAGATCTTGGAGAAATGCTCTTGCAGCAGGCCACATCAGTAGGACTATACCACCGGGCACTAGGACCCCACAGAAAACTTCTAGTTAGCAGTCTACCATGGGGGACCCTCCACCGCCATCAGTCATCTGACATCAGTACAGGCTCTATAGGAGGGTGGTCCCCCGCACTCACCTCAGTTCTCCTGCCAGAGATTCTGCATGGCCAGCTGAAAGAGAACCAAGGAGGTTATCCCTGAGAGCCAAAGAAGCTGAAACAAAGGAGAAAGAAGAAGCATGGGGAAGGAGGGAGGGAAAGCATGGCCTGCTGTAAGAGCTTCTTTTGAAGCTCTACTGTTACAGTAAAGTTCTTAAATAACTGTACTATCTTACTTCGAGAAAGGTTCTTGCAGCAGGCCACACAGGTAGGACTGAATCTCAAGCAATACCGTTGTCACCAGAAAAATCACAGGGAGGAGGAAAAGTCAGCAGACAAGAGCTTATGACAGGAGGCCCTAAAGGACTGCCAGTACAAAACTGTCTCTATGCCTAGAGGCAACGTCCAGACTCTAGTGCTTGGTGAAAGTGTGGACAGAACTCCAGGTGGCAGCTGCATAGATGACAGCAGCAGACACATTTCTGAAGCAAGCAGTAGAGGCAGCCATACCCCTGGTGGAATGGCCCTTGGCTATCCCCAGAAGGGACTTGTTATACTTGTAGTAGCAGTGAACAATGAAATTAGCAAACCACTTAGACAAACTGTTTGGAAACAGGAGCATCCTTTCTCTTGGGGGTGAACGACACAAATAATTGATCAGTTTTCCTCAAAGATTTGGTGTGGGTTGTGTAATACCCCAACACTCTATGAGCATTCAAAGAACAGAGCAATGCCTCCCCCTGATTAGAATATTCAGGATAATAAACTGGCAGGTGGATGGACTGATTGATTTTTTTTTTTGCAGTTGTTACTTTTCTCCTCCTACTGCCGGTTATATCAGGAGGGCATCCCCAGCCCTGTCCCCCGGCGTCCACCAGCCGACGCTGACCTAGCTCCAGGGCTTACCCCCCGGTGGGGTCGGTGAGGGGTCGAACTCCCCCACCGAGGACCGGATTAGGTGGCCAGCACCATGGCTAGCCAGGGGCGGAGCCTGCAAGGCACCCTCCACCATCCTGCACGGCGGTATCTTTTTCTCCTGTTCTCCCAAGAGTTGGGACCATGCCATGACGTCAACAGAGTGGAGCACGCACGCATCCACATGTGCTCCCTCCAGACGTCTGGCCCAACTCCTCCCCTACTTGTGGTGCGGTGCCCTGTCCTCTAGCCTCCGCCGTGGGGTGAGCAAGCGCCGACCACCAAGAACCCCCCTTCCCGGAGAAGGAGAGCAGTCCATCGGATGCTCAATCCTTCTCCTCCCCTGCCGACCCCCAGCGGCTTTTCACCGGCGCAGCGTGAGGTAAGGCACCAGCGCCTCAGCCCTCAGTGCCACCGGGCCGGCTGGATGGATTGATTTAAAGTAAACTCAGACAGCACCTTAGGCAAAAACTTAGTATTAGTACGCATAGACACCCTATCTTTGTGAAAAAACAAATAAGGCTCTACACATCAGAGCCTGGAGCTTGGAAATCCTCCGAGTAGATGTAACAGCACCAAAAAAGTACAGTTACGTAAGAACTTACCGTAACAGTAGATCTTCGAGAAAGGCTCTTGCAGTAGGTAATTACATATAGGACTGACGCCGGCCGCGCAGGACCCCACGGAAATTTCTAGCTAGCAGTCCCTGGCAGGACCCCCATCGCCAGGTGACCGGCGTCAGACGACGTCAGTATAAAGGGGCAGTCCCGGACGCCCACCTTCCAGTTCTTTCCCGCCACAGGCCCGGAAGGCCCGGATAAGAGAGAAGCAGATATTTTCCTCAATGGGAAAGGAGCTGAAAAAGCCTAAGGGGATGGAGGGCGGGAAGGTATTACCTACTGCAAGAACCTCTCTCGAAGATCTATTGTTACGGTAAGTTCTTACGTAACTGTACTATCTTACTTCGCGAGGGCTCTTGCAGTAGGTAATTACATATAGGACAGAATCCCAAGCAGTATGGAACAAAAGAAAGGCACCTGAAGGAGGTACTACTCCAAGAAGTAGCAAAGAAAGACCTTGCAAGCCTCAAGAAAGGAGGCCTTGCAAGACCGCTAACCCGAAGCCTGCTCTACGGCGAGAGGCAATGTCCAAACTGTAATGTTTAGTGAAGGTATGGACGGAAGTCCAAGTGGCGGCAGCACAGATGTCTGCTGCAGACATGTTCTTGAAACAAGCTGCAGAGGCTGCTACTCCACGAGTGGAGTGACCTCTGACTTGACCCGGTAGGGTCTTGTTGTACTTGTCATAACAGAAAGTGATGCAATGGGCCAACCATTTTGATAGGCATTGCTTAGAAACAGCATTGCCTTCTCTTTTGTGAGCAAAAGAGACGAACAACTGATCAGTCTTTCTGAGATCCTTCGTCCTATAGGTGTAGTATCTTAGAATCCTGTGAACATCCATGGTGGAGCAAGTATTCTCCTTGTTTGGAGTACTGCATGAAAAAGGCAGGTAATTCAATAGACTGATTTAAGGTAGATTCCGCTACCACCTTCGGGAGGAACTTAGGAATTGTGCGAAGAGCGACTTGTTCTTTGTGAAAAATCAGATAAGGGATTTTGCACATCAGGGCCTGAAGCTCGGAAATTCTGCGAGCGGAAGTAATGGCCACCAAGAAGAGCGTCTTCCACGATAAAAACTTCAAGTCTGTGGAAGCCGCAGGCTCAAAGGGAGGAAGAGTAAGTTTTCGAGGACAAAGTTTAAGTCCCAAGGGGAGCTGGAGTCCGGACAGGGGCCTGAGATGAAGGACCCTCTGAGAAAAGTTTAGATACCTCCAGTTGGGCAAATGCCTTATCAGTGAAAGGGACATGGTAGGCTGAAATAGCCGCCATATGGACTTTCAAAGAGGAGTGACTGAGACCCAGGCTCAAAGATGACGATGTAATCAAGGAGAATGGTCACAGGACAGGAAAAGGGCTCCACGTTCCGGACGCAGCCCAGATGGAAAATCTTTTCCATTTCATGGCATAGTGGACCCTAGTGGAGGTTTTCTAGCCTCCACCAGAATCTCACCACCTTAGGAGAAAGCAAAGCGAGATTGAGCTAGGTCTGTAGGAGCCATGCATGAAGTTGAAGGACTTGAGTCCTGATGGACCAGGGTCCCTGATCCTGGTCAGCAATCCTGGAGATAAAGGAAGAGGAAGAGGAGGAACCTCTGAGTATTGTTGTAGAAGAGAGAACCAGATTTGCCTGGGCCAGAAAGGAGCGATCAGAATCATTCTCGCCCCTTCCAAAACCAGTTTCTGCAGCACACGAGGGACCAGAGGAATTGGGGGAAAAGCATAGACGAATCTGTCCTTCCAGCTTAGAGATAGAGCGTCGCTCCAGAAAGCGTCTCGCTCTGGAGCGAGCGAGCAAAAGATTGGAAACTTTGCATTTTGGGAGGAGGCGAACAGATCTATCTGAGGAGTTCCCCCAAACCTGGAAGATGCTTTTTAGAACTTTCTCGTCCAGTTCCCACTCGTGTGGTAGAGCCGACGAGCGACTTAGTCTGTCTGCCAGGACATTGTCAACTCCCGGAACATGGATCGCCGTGAGGTGAAGGTTGTGAAGAGTTGCCCATTCCCAAACCTTCATTGCTTCCCTGCACAGCGGGTAGGACCGAATCCCTCCCTGCTTGTTGATGTACCACACCATGCACATGTTGTCCGTTTGGACAGCAAGGTGGCCGGGAAGGATGTATTGGTGAAGGGCCTGGAGAGCATACAGCACTGCTCGAAACTCAAACACATTGATGTGGAGAACTAACTCCGATTTTGACCATAGGCCCTGGGTTCAGTGAGGACCCAGATGGGCTCCCCAACTTTCGCCTCTGAAGCGCCGTGGTCAGAGTCTGATCGGGGAGGATGAAAAAGGGACCTCGAATAGGTTCTTCGAACCATCCACCATTGCAAGTCTCTTACCATCGCGGGAGATCAGAACCAGATGATCTCAGGTCGCCCACTGCTGATCCCACTGAGAGCGTAAGAGTCCACTGAGAGATTCTCATGTAGAGGCGCACGCGAACTCGCCGGGAGTGGCCGCCATAAGCCCCAGTAGATGGAGCACCGACCTCGCCGGAACCCTCCTGTATTCCGATAGAAGGGAAATCTGGGACTGGAGGGAGGCCCCCCTCTCCGGAGGCAGGAAGGCCCTGCACCTTGTCGTATCGAGGATTGCCCCGATGAACTGGAGTCTCTGAGAAGGATCCAGGTGAGACTTGGAATGGTTGATGGTGATACCCAGGCCAGTGAAAACCTGCTGAGTGAGGAAGAGGAAATGCAGGAGTTCCTCCCTGGACGGGGCTGCCAGGAGCCAGTCGTCCAGGTAGGGAAAAACCTGAACTCCCAAAGTACGAGGTGGGCCGCTACCACCCGCCAGGCATTTGGTAAAGACTCGGGAGCTGAGGAAAGACCAAAGGGAGCGCCGAATTGAGTGGTCCCCTGGAACGCAAAACCTGAGGTACTTTCGCTTAAGGGCTAATGGGATGTGTAGGTACGATCCTGCATATCCAGTTGCACAAAGCTATTGGCCTGGAGCAGGGGCAAGAGGGTTTGAAGGGAGAGCATCCTGAACCTCTTGTATGCCACATATAGGTCAGGGAGCTGAGATCGAGAATGGGTCTGAGATCTCCTGTCTTCTTTGGTACAAGGAAGAAATGGGAATAGTAACCCGTCCCGTGAAGGTGAGGGGGGGATGGGCTCTACAGCCTGCTTCATGAGGAGAGCAGAGATTTCTTCCCTGACCAAAGGAAGATGGTCCCTTGAGTAAGAGGAGTTCAGAGGGGGGTTGCGTGGAGGTTTCTGCAGAAACTCTATGGAGTGCTCCTCTGCTATAATCTGAAGCACCCATGAATGATGTTATCCCTCCCAACCTGGAAGGTGGAGGAGAATTCCTCCCACTGGTTCCTCCGGGCGCCCGGAGGCGGTGGGAGAGGAAGGAGTCAGGTGGTGTGAGGCAGCCGCAGCTGGGGCACCAGTTGCTTTTTTGGGCGGTGGGCCTGGCAGCTGTGAGGGCCCGACGCTTATTGGCCCGCCTTTCCCTGAGGTTTCGCTGAGGCCAGCTGGCCTGCGAAAGGACGCGCTGTGGGGGATGGGACGTACATTGAATCAACAGATTTGCGGCCGCCCTTCTCCCGTAAGTCAGTGATGATGTCCTGACATCACCGTCGAAAAGCACAGAACCCTGAAAGGTGCTTCTTGAATTGCTGACTGCACCTCCGGGACCAGACCTGACACATGGAGCCATGCATGACACTCAAGACTTAATGCGAACGCAGAGTTCCGGCCTCCTGCGGTGCCCACTGCATCGTAGGGTCGCCCTCAGAATATGGCCACTGGCCGAACAAGCAGAATGGACATACGGGCTAACTCCTCGCTAGACTTGGGAGTCAGGCAAGGAGTCAATCCTAGATTCCGCCTGTAGGACAGCCTTCTGGTAATCCTCCATATGTGCTATAATTTAGGGCCCTAATCCCAGTGTGGAAGAAGCATAGATCTTCCTTCCATACTGATCCAGAAGGCGGATTCCTTATCCGGGAGACGAGCTCAACAGTTTGGTAGGTGTTGACCTGCCGTGAGCGTGCTAATCACTAACCGAGTCTGCATGGGGTGAGAGTTCAAAAGTCTACACTGAGCCTGGTATAAGTTCGTTGGACTTTGAGGAAGGGGGGCTGTTGACGGTTGTTTCCAAATAGTGAAACAAGGTGGGCATGAGGCTCGATCCATGGTGGCACTAGAGTAGGAGCCGGGCAAGTCCAGATGTTCAAGCAGTTTAACCTGCTGAGGATCTGGCTCTAGGAATGCTACTGATGGACTTCCTGGATCTTCCTGAGCAACTCCATGAAGGAAGGATCCTCCGGAGGAGACTTCGGAGGAGTCCTCGCCAGGGCTTGGACGGAGAGCGTGGCTCGCCGCCTTTCCGGAACACCTCATCGGAGGCCTCCAGGAGTCCGAGAGAGAAGAAGAGGAAGAATTAAAGCAGAGTAAGACTCCTGACTCTGCCTAGGGGAGGAACGGGTTCCTCTGGGATCCTCGAACGTGTCCTGCCCCTCTCTGATCCCGAGGGCAGAGCCCGGGAACTGGAGGCGAGAGGGAGTGTGCCGCCTGGGGCATAATGGGGAGCCGGGGTGGCACTGTCGCCATAAGACGGCTCACTCTTGGTGAGCTGAGCCTTGGCCTCAGCCCACCAGGAGGCCACAGTCTTCTGGAGATCCACCGACGGTCTAGGGGGCTATGGAGGAGGAGGAGGGGGGATAGTTGTACAGATGAAATCCGAAGAGTATCCATAACCCGGCTGCGGGAATACTGGAGCAGGGTACTGCGGTGTCGGATACTGTGACGTTGGTGGAGTTGGCGCTGGGTACTGTGGACCTGGGAAAACTGGCGTCGGATAGGACGGCGGATACCCAGGCACCAGAGGAGCTGCCGGAGAAGACGGCCCAGCCGGGAACTCCACGGGCGGATCAACCGTGATACGTCCGTGGGGTGGAGGGCCCGGCGGAAGAGGAATATCCTCGCCAGCGCCGGAGTCAAGGCCGGGGAGCCGGGCCGCCAGAAGCCGACATCGATTCAGCTCTGTAGAAGAGGATCGGACGGTAGCCCAGGATCCCGAGCCTCATCCGGGACGGAGGAGAAAAATCCCGGGTCGGGCAGGGGACTCGGGTTTCTGACGGCAGCAAAGGCTGCGGGAACCTGGTACGACAGAAGAAGCAGGGTGTCTGCTAGGCTCGAGGCCCGCACACATCGGGAGGAGTCGACGCAGGACTTAGGGGTCGCAGTTCCGCGGATGCCAGAGGAGCCGCGTCCGACTGGGGTCCCTTCGCCGGAGACGGGCTGAGGATGAGAAGAGGCCCGTCCGGCTGGGGATACCCGCCAGGCGCCGCCCCAAAGGGTCGGGCGCCTAGCGGTTTTCGCCCCGTCGACGCCGGAGGAGCCAACGTCCAGCTTATGGGAGATGCCGCACCAGCAGGCCGTAGCTTCCGCGGCGGTACTGGGGCTGAAGCCTGCCCGGGAGGCACCCGGGTGGCTCAAACGCAACCGATGGACGGGCCGACGCCTCCAAAGCCTTGAGGCTGCTGTCGGGTGATCCCTGAGGACGTTATTTGCCCGCGACCCAGCCAGAGTCACGGAGGAGGAGGCGCCTCCCGTGCCTTCCTGTCCCGCTTCTTGTGTCCTTCAGGGGAGGTGGACGCCTGCCGAAGTTTCTTCAGCTCCTTCTCCATCATGGACATCATCTTCTTGAGGAGATGGGCTTCGAGAGACTGCTAGCGTCGTCTGCGGGTGGCCGCATTGAAATGAAGGCAGTGCAGACACTTCTCAACCGCGTGGTCGGGACCTAAACAGAAAAGGCAGAGGGAGTGACCGTCTTTGTGAGGCAGTTGGACGCCACACGAGTCGCACGTATTTTTTGAAGGGGACGACGTATACCGACGTTCACCTGACGATAGAAAATACAAAATACTAAATACTGAAACTCTTCGAAAAACCGAAGGAACAGGACTGAGCGATAGGAACTTCATCAAGTAGGATGCAACGAGCTGATCATGGAAGAACTGAAGGCGGATCCGAGCTAGAAATTTTTCCGTGGGGTCCCGGCACTGGCCGGCGTCAGTCCTATATGTAACTACCTACTGCAAGAGCCCTCTCGAAGTAAGATGAGTGCTTTCCATGACAGAAAAGTGCAGCTTGAAACTCACAGCCAGTTCAAAGGGAGGTAAAGTGAGTTTCTCTAACATAAAATTAAGGTCCCATGGGGTAACAGGGTCCCCAAATGGGAGGTTTCAGATGCAGAATGCCCCACAAAAGGACACTTCAAGTTGGGCAACGGCTTTGCCCTCGATAGGGGCATGGTATGTAGAGATGGTGGAAAGGTGTACCTTAATAGATGAGTACCCCAGGCCGGAATCTGAAAGGAAAAGGTGGTACTCTAACATCTGACTAATCAGGCAGGTGAATGGATCCAAATGGCAAGCAGCTGCCCAAATGGAAAAGCGCTTCTATTTCATAACATAAATGGTCCTGCTGGAGGGTTTCTTGGCTACTACCAGGATATCAGTGACCCTAGATGAAACCCCAAAGTGGGAATAAGTTAGGTCCACAGGCACCACACATGGATATGCAGGGACTTGAGATCTGGATGGACCAGGGTGCCCCGGTCCTGGGAGAGCAAGCCTTTGCACAGAGGAAGAGGCACCGGAGGTTCCGCTGCCAAATGTTGTAGCAAAGAGAACCAAATCTAATGCAGCCAGAAGGGAGCTATGAGGATCATCTCTTCACCCTCGAGCTGGAGCTTGAGCAGAACTCTCTGCAAGAGTAAGAGGGGAAGGGAAGAAATGTGTACTGAAACCTCCCCTACCTAGAGAGGGATAATGCATCTCGCCAGAAAACTCCAGGCCTGCGATTGAGTGAGCAAAAAAGCGGCAGTTTTGTGTTGAGTGTGGATGCAAAGAGGTCCAACTCTGGGCAACCCTACCTGACAAAGAGATCTTTGACCACTGAGGTGAGAAGTTCCTACTCGTGTGCTCAAGACTGGGAGCAGCTGAGACCGTCAGCCAGCACGTTTTGGACATCTGGAACATGAACGGCCGACAGCTCTAGATTGTGCTCGATGGCCCAATACCAAACTCTCATCACCTCCAGACATAGGGGGTAAGAGAGAGTTCCTCCCTGCTTGTTGATGAAATAGACGACACATGTTGTTCGTCTGCACCAGAAGAGGGCCCGAGAGGAGATGGAACTGGAAGGCTTGCAGGGCATATGGAACTGCCCACATATCCAGGACACTGATGTGAAGAGTTTGCTCCATGTCTGACTAGGTACCCTGAGTTTGATGGTCGGCCAGATCAGCTCCTCATCCCATGCCAGAGGCATCTGTGGTCAAAACTTGCTGGGGGTTAGAATCTGAAAGGGAATCCCCCAGAGCAGATTGGCCGGGTCCATCCACCAGATCAGGATCCTGTGGACCGGGTCAGAAACCAGGACCAACTGGTCAAGGTCAACTGTGTGTTGATCCCACTGGACTCTGAGGGTCCACTTTGGCATCCGTGTATGAAGGCGGGCCAAGGAGACCATGACGATGGCTGCCCTCACATGACCCAGAAGGCGCAGAAAGACTCTGGCAGGAACCTGATGGCTCATGGAGACCAGACAGGTCTGCTCCATCAGACAGGCCACCATGCCCTCTAGCAGAAAGGCCTTGCCCTGGGAAGTGTCCAAGTTTGTCCCAATGTATTAGAGGCACAGGCAAGGAGAAAGACAGCATTTCGAGAGATTCACAGTAACTCCCAGGTCCTGGAAAAGATGGGAAGTGCATTTCAGGGTCTGAAGCAGGTGCTCCCTGGATGGGGTTGCTATCAGCCAGTCGTTCAGGTAGGAAAAGATATAAAATCCCTGTCTTCCCAATGCTGCTGCCACCATGGCCAGGCATTTGGTAAAGACCCTCAGGGCAGATGAAGGGCCCTGAATGGAAGTGGGCACCCTGAAAATGCAAGCGGTGGAAACAGCGGTGAGCTGGGAAGACCTGGATGTGCAAGAAAGCATCCTGTATGTCCAAAGAACACAGCCATTCCCCCTGGTGCAGCAGGGGCAGCAGACCCTGGAGGGTCACCATCCTGAAGCGCTTGTACTCTATATAGAGGTTTAGGTTGCTTAAGTCTAGGATGGGTCACAGATCCCTGTTCTTTTTGGGGACGAGGAAAAAGTGGGAATAAAAACTCCTTCCCAACTGAGCCTGCGGGACAGGCTCTATGACTCGTTTCTGTAGAGGTTCCTGAATCTCCTCCAAAACCAGAGGCATATGTGCATGAGGGTAGGTACAGTGGACAGGAGGGGTCTTGGGCGGCCACTCCACCAGTTCCAGAGTGTGGCCCTGAGCTATGAGCAGAAGCTCCCAACTGTCTGAGGTTATTGTTTGCCATCCCTCCAAGTGGAGAGAGAACCGACCCCCAACTGCCTCCCGTGGGACTTTCGGTCGGGGGGGGTCAGGTAAGGAATCAGGAGGTGGGGGCTGTAGCGGGCAGGGGAGCCACTAGACCCTGGGAGGGGTGGAAATCGAGCAGCAGTGGTCCCTATGGGGGCGCTGGAAGCCTTACATTGTTGTTCGCTCATGGAAGGTTGGCCTCAAGCCTACTTGCGAGAGGACTGATGAAAGAGTTAGCGCTGGTTCGCTCTAGGCTGGGTATGGTAGAGCGAATGAATGAGGGCTTTGCCTGGCTCCTGCAAATTAGAAATGAGGTCCTGAACATCACCCTCAAAAATGACTGAACCACCTGAAGGGCGCATCTAAGATGTTAGCTTGAACATGTGGGGCAAAACCAGAGACCTGGAGCTGAGAATGGTGCCTCAGGCAGATGCTGGCTGCAGCTCCTCGCCCCGAGGCATCCACGGCATCATAAGATGCCTGAAGCACATTGGTACCCACATCCGAGCCCAACTTCATGAGCTGGGCAAGCTGGGTTTTTGTGGGTTCCTTGGGCAGGGCAGGGTCTGGACTAGGTCCTTGGCCTGGTCCCAGATGGCATTCTGGTACTGGACCATATGGGTCAAATAAATGATGGCCCTTATGGTCAGGGTTGCTGCAGCAAAGACCCACTTGCCTATGTGATCCAGCTGCCAAGACTCACAGTTTGGAGAAGTATTAAGGTGCTTGGATTTCTTTGTGCGATCGTGGGCAACATTAATGACCACAGAATCCGCCTTTGGATGGGTCCCCAAGTAAGGTTTGTCCACCGGCACACGATAAAGCCAGTCAGCCTTTTTTGGGAGGGGAGGAGGAGTAGTAGTGCAGGAGTGAGCCCAAGCTGCCTTGGTGACATTCTCATAAGACTGTATCAAGGGTGGCACCATAACCGGCAAGGCATCCTTCTGCTGAAGACAGCAAAGCGACACCTCGCATGTCCTGATCCTTCGTCTCCCATCCCATAATGGATTGAATGTGATGCATTACATCCAAAGATGGATCGTCGGGTGGGGATTTGGGTACCTCCTTGGGTGCATCTTCGCCCCCCCTTCCCCCACCCCCAGAGAAGAGGAACCGGAGGACTCAAATTCATCCTCTGAGGACTCACTGACTGGTACTGGCGACAGACGGTGACACTCCTCACGCCTAGTACTGGTACAAACATCAGGCCTACTGTCAGAAGTTCCCAACATGTGGGGGTCAGAAGGCCCAGCCCTGCCCATGTCCCTGGGCTGCGGATCCTGGGGAGGAGGGAGCGGAGGTGATGGATGCGGACCCTGAGGAGTGGGGGTCTGCTTCTGCATGATCACCCACCACGCTGACAAAAGGGTGTTGTAATCATCCTGTTGAGAAATGCTGTACAGAGGGAGGAAAGGCAGCCCCCGGTGCCGGTTTAGGGAATGACAACTGTGGGGCTGATGACAAGTAACTTAGCATCTGAGCATGCAGTGCCAGAAATCAATCTGGTGATGACCCAGTCAGTGTCAACTGAGGCAAAAGCTGGGGTGAAGGCAAAGCCGACATCGGGCCCGCTGGCCCGGGCATCAGCAGAACCAGTGATGACCTAGCAGGTGAAGGCCAGATGGGCAACGGTCTGGATCACCCATGTGAAGGCTTCGACAGTGCTGGGTCCACAGGGGAAGCCAGTGCTTGTAGGGAAGGAGATCCCCTGGGTAGCAGCAGGGGCGACGCCTGACAGGAGGAGATGGCATCGGGCTGCCTAGAGGAACTGGCATCGGTCCCGGAGGCGGGGACCGACGAAGGCAGAGTCGGGGACAGGAGGGTTATGGGTGCAGAACCGCCACCCAAAAGCCAAGAACCAGCTGAGCCACCTGGCTGAGAGCCCGTGGAAGTAATGGGTCTAAGCATCAGGGGCTGAGAGGCAGGAGCTGAAGTCCCCTGCCTGAAGAGTCTCCACCCACTACAGAGATAAGGGGCGGTGGAGTTGCCACTGGAAGCCCGGAGGAGAGAGTTGGAGGTGCTGACCCCCCCCCATGGGAGGAAGGTGCCACTGTAGTCGAAGACTTATGAGGAGACCGTGACCAAGAAGCTGACCAGGTCCATTCTTGTTGTTTCTCCCAGTGCTTGTGCTTTCCCAATTTCTCCCTGTGGGAGGAAGAAGAGGAGTGCGTCAGTGAAGCCCAAGAGCTCCTAGCCTACAGCTCCATTTCCACTGCAAGCAGCTTCTGGTTAAAGAAGTTGTCTCTCCAGCATTTTCAATCGACGTCTCCAAGTGGCCTGGTTGAACTTCTGGCGGTGCTGGCAGGCTCTGATGTCGTGGCTGGGGCCTAGACAGATCAAGCATGAAGAGTGGCCTTCCTTTTCTGGAATCTGTTTGCCACAGGCACACTTAGTGGAGCTGCTGGAAGACAAGGCTGGTGTACAAGACAAACTCTTCCGGAAAACACAGAACATTTTGATGTTTTAACTGAGAAATAAAAGAAAATAAAAAAGCGTGGGAAATGGCGGTTGATTGTAGCAGCGACATTCACTACATCCGACATGCACAGGTTGATGGTGGGAAAAGAACGGCAGTGGGTGCAGGGGAACACCTCCCATATAGCCTGCAATGACGCCAGCGCTGGGGTAGTGGGGGCGGTCCCCATGGTAGTCAGCCAGAAGTTTTCATGGTCAGTGCCTGGCTATAGTCCTACCGGTGTGGCTTGCTGCAAAAGCCTTTCTCAAAGTAAGATCAGTGTTTACAGTTTTTTTGCCCTGTATGTACTGCATTCCTCTTCTACTGCTCTGTGCCATCTTCATGGCATGTGCCATGCCCAAAAACTGTCCCTGGGACCAGTGCACCTACCCAGTGAACAAATGAATCAGTCAAATTCATCCAATCAATCAATAAAATAAAACAAATAAATGCATGCTTGTTTGTATGTGTGTGCGTGCGTGTGTGCATGGGGGATTAATCAGATTAGGAAATAAAATAACTTTTTTCCTAGTAAAATCCACAAGAATAAATTGCAGCGTGCAGGACAGAAGAAACCAGCTGCAAGTGTTTGATCTCAGTGCAATACACATGTTAGGAAAACACAGGGGAAAGCAACTGTTTTCTACATCAACTTCAAGAAAAGGTTAAAGGGGACTGAAAATATGTGCTAACTGGCAGCAGTTAATAATGTTCCTATTTACAGAAATGAAATTCATACCACTAAATGATCCAGATTTAACTGCACATGAACACCGATGTAACAAACTGTGTTCTCAATTGTTTTCTTTTTATGGACAACATTCTGCACAATTCTCCTCATGGAACTAGTAATGTGGAGGCCCCCCTCCCCCGAGTCATGGTTTGTGTACAAAATGCTAAGCATGAGCTGTTGACCTATCAAACCCATGCTCAGAGTTCTGTATGCAAACCATGATAATAGTTAAAGCTCCTTTTCACTGATTCCATTAAGAGAATTATAACAGAATGCTGCTGCCCATAACAGCAAACAATGCAAAATATGATTTTTCACATCACTTTATATTCATGTACAGGCAAACATATATCATTTAGAGATATGAATATAATTCTTAAAAATAGGAACAATATAAACGGCCGTCTATTGTAATTTCCTGTCTTCTTTAGACTTGGTAATGTTAAACCAGCCCCTAACACAGCAAACACCTGATAACTCCAGTGATGCAACAAAATAAACTACTCTTTCTGTAATAATTAACTCAATTTTTTTGTCACAAAATGCATCCCAACACGATAAGCTGCTGCTGTTCTTTTAGCTGCCTAAGAGCAGATACATTAGAACTCATCTTTTTAATGCTGCGGTGAGTAAGGGGAGGTGACATAATTCAAATGCTCAAAAGAAAGACAGCCCATAAGTATGGATACATAAAGGATACAAGAAGGGGCAAATATGGCTACTGTAAACACACATGCAATTAAAAACCTCAAACACATTATGAGGAATTAGGAGCATGCGAATCCATGTGTTTTGGGCAGATTTCTTGGACACACTTAATTAAACAATGTGAATTCCCAGCACCTCCAAAGCAGCAATAGTGTGCAAAGACGAACCTGATATTGAACGACTCGCTTTCCGTATTCGCTCCCTCTGTTTTTGGTCATCAACACTCCACTCTCTTCCAGTCCATTCTGTACAACTGTCTTCTTTTCTCGGTGCCTCTTCACTACTTTTACTTTTAGTCTACTACGGAGAACAATTGCTGTATTGCCTAAATTTAAAAAAAAAAAAAAGCTGAAAACTGTGCCTTACGTTTATTTAAGAGCAAAATTAAGCAGTCCTGATGGACGACTCTGAATATATTTTTTAAGTATCTAAAATATGATTACAGGTTGGTCAATACCAGCAGGAACATCTGCCAGAACTAGACTCATAGTGGATTCCCTGCAGGGGGAGGGCCTCAAACAACTGGTACAGCAACCCACAAGAGACAGGGCTATCCTAGATCTAGTACTGACTAACAAAGAAGGGATCACAGATCTCCAGGTAGAAGGTCACCTGGGGCCAGTGACCATCAAATGGTAGTATGGTTCAATTTGGCTACTACATCTAAATCATCCCATTCCAAGGCAAAAATATGGGACTTCAGAGGAGCTGACTTTGATAAGATGGCCAACAGAGTTAAGCTAGCCCTGGCAAAAAGAAACACAGGTGAGGAGGTACAGAGGCAAAGTGGGCAAGCATTAAGGATACAATGTGAAGCAACATCCCATTTGTGTTAGACAGAAAAGGAAGTGCAAAGAAGAAGGAAACCACTTGGTTCTCAAATATAGTAGCAGAAAAGGTCGAGCCAAAAGGTTGGCCTTCAGAAAATATAAGGGAACACAGCGGGATGAAGATAGGAGGCATACCAAACTGCCCTAAGGGAAGCAGGTAAGGCAGTAAGGCAGGCAAAGTCCCAAACTGAGGGAAACACTAGCACGAACAGTAAAGAAGGTGACAAGACTTTCTATAGATACATTAGTGAAAGGAGAAAGTCCAGAGGGGTATTGCTAAGCTTTAATGGAGAAAAGGGAGCAAGTGGGAGGAGGAGGACCCTGTAAAGGCATCTATCCTAAATAGATACTTTTGCTCAGTATTTACTGAAGAGAAGGTAGGGCAGGGCCCACAGCTCAGCATCATGGACACAGGGGAGGGAGGTTAGCACCACTCCCTTCACAAAAGAAAGGGTCCTACAAGAGCTTGCTAAGCCTCAGGGTGGATAAGGCAATGGGACCTGATGGCATACATCCCAGGGTACTTAAGGAGCTAAAGGAGGAACTAGCAGAGCCATTAGCAGAATTGTTTAGTGAGTCTCTGAGCACAGGAGAGGTCCCAGAGACTGGAGAAAGGCTCATGTGATCCCACTCACAGAGTGGTAGCAGGGAGGAGGCTGGGAACCACAGACCTGGTCAGTCTTACCTCAGTAGTGGGCAAGATTATGGAGGCACTTAAGGAAAGGATAGTGCAACACCTGGAATCCAGGGGCACAGGATCCAAGACAGCAGCATGGGTTTACAAAGGAAGGTCCTGTCAAACTAATCTCATAGATTTCTTTGACTGGGTAACCAGAGGGTGGGACCAAGGGGGAGCAGCAGTTGATGCCGCCACCTTGACTTCAGCAAAGCTTTGACACTGTTCCACATAGAAGATTGATAAATAAGCTAGGTAGGCCTGGGTGGTCAGAAGTTGGTCAACTGGGTGGCAAACTGGTTGACTGGCAGAAAACAGAGAGTGGTGGTAAATGGTATACAGTCAGAAGAGATGCAAGTCACAAGTGGGGGTACCTCAGGGATCAGTCCTGGGGCCAGTCCTATTCAACATCTTCATTAGTGACCTCGCGAGATGGACTAGAGGGTATTGTCTGTTTGGCAGATGACACCAAGATCTGCAACAGAGTAGATGATCCAGATGGGGTGGGCAGAATGAGAAGAGATCTGGATAAATCTAGCAGAATGGTCAGAAGAGTGGCAACTGGATTTAATGCAAAGAAGTGCAAAATCATGCACATAGGGAAGAGAAACCTGAAGCCAATTTATAGGCTGGGAGGGAGTTGGCACAGTCACAAAGGAAGAAAGAGACTTGGGCATCATCATCACTGATGACCTAAAATCATCCAAGCAGACCCCAAAGCAGTAGGTAAGGCTAGGGGTGTTAGGGTGTATTAGTAGGGGTATCACAAGTCGAAGAGGGAGTGTAATAATCCTCTGTACAAGATGCCACGTTAGGCCCCATCTGGAGTACTGTGTGCAGCATTGGAGGCCACACCTCTCACAAGGACATTAACCAAATTGAGGCAGTCCAGAAGGCAAATCAAATGGTGCAGGACTGCATCAGAAGACATATAAGGACAGATTAACGGTGCCCAATATGTATACTTTGAGCAAAGGAGGAGAGGTGATATGATCGAGACATTCAAACACCTTAAGGGCATAAACAAGGTGAAAGAGTTCAACATGTTTAAATATAAGAAAATAGCAGGACAAGAGGACACAGCATGAGATTAGAGGAGGCCATTAAGGGGAAATGTGGAGGAAATTTTTTCACAGAAAGGGTGGTAGATGCATGGAATGGCTTACCACAAGAAGTGGTGGTTATGAATACAGTGCAGGGCTTCAAACAGGCATGGATAGGTATAAGGAGCAATACAAATGACTATGAATAGATAGGTCACTGACAGAGCTAAAGGCCGATGGTACATTTATAAGGTAGAAAGAAATGGGCAGACTGGATGGGCCTTATGTCCTTCTGCGCCAACTTATGTTTCTATGTTCTATGAGTTGGAGCTCGGCTTCTCATGCATGAATGTGCCAGCAGTAACAAACCACCTGATTTAAGTCTACTCGAGTGTGCAGCTGGCACCCCTAGTTTGCAGCTGCCCCACCCACTCTCCTTTATCATCCCACTGCCACCCCCACCTCCCCCACTCTCCCCTGTTCCCTGTCCCATACCTGTTTAAAGCTGTTCACAGATTTACATGATACCACTCACTCTGGTAGTGCATTCCATTTTGCTACCACCCTCTCTGTGAAATAGTGTCTCCTCATTTCCCTCCTAAATCTTCCCCCCTCTATTCTTATCCCATGACCCCTGGTGTCCCTCCCCCTCCTTAGCTTAAAGACCCCGTCTGCCCCATTCTTAATTATTCCCCTTAGATACTTGAATGTCTCTATCATGTCCCCCCTGTCCCTTCTATCCTCCAGGGTGTACATCTTCAGGTCTCCCAGCCTGCTCTCATAGTCTCTCCTCCATTCCACATATCATCTTTGTTGCCCTCCTCTGCACCCCTCCAGTAGCCTATCATCTCGCTTCAGGTATGGCCTTCAAAACTGCACACAATACTCCAAGTGTGGCCTTACCAGCAATCTGTAGAGGGGCAAGATCACCTCTCTTCGCCTGGACGTGTGCACACCAGCATTTTGATCACTTTTGCAGCTGCACTCCTGCACTGGGCAGTATTGTTCATGGTCCCTGTTACCATTACCCCTAGGTCCTTCTCCTCAGTGATCCCCAGCTACCCCCCAGCCAGTATTCTCTCCTTGTGTTCTTCACCCCGAGGTGCATAACCTTACACTTCTTTGCATTGAACCCCAGCTGCCACCTCTCTGACCACTCATCTAGCTTGCTTAGGTCCCCCTGCAGCTGCCTCCATCCCTTCCCTCCATCCACTCCTGCTCCCATTTCGGTGTTGTCTGTGAACAGACTTACCTTGCTCACCACCCCATGTGCAATGTCTGATATAAAGAGTCCAAATAATACTGGTCCCAGCACAGAGCCCTGTGGCACCCTGCTCGTCACTGGCTTCGGAGTTGAGAGTTCCCCCACCACCACCACCAGCTGCAGCTTCCCACTCAGCCAGCTTGTAATCCAGTTTGTCATTTTTGCCCATACCCCAGTTAGCTTCCCCCCAAGCCACCTATGAGGCACCGAATCAAAGGCCTTGGTGAAGTCCAAGTAAAGAACATCCACCGCATGACTATTATCCAGCTCACCTGTAACCCAGTCATAATACTGTATCTGGTTGGTCTGACAGGACTTCCCCGAAACAAACCCATGCTGCCTCACATCCTGGAGGCCATTGTCCTCCAGGTGTGACACCAGTCTTTTCTTTAGTATCGTTTCCATGAGTTTGCACCCTATGGAGGTGAGACTTACTGGATGATAATTACCCAGTTTGTCCCTTGGTCCGCTCCTGTGTAACGGCACTACATGTGCCATCCTCCAGTCCAGTGGTACACATCTCGACTCCAGAGAGGAGCTGTACAGATCCGCCAGTGGCTCCACCATCTCATCGGCACCCTGGAGTGGATACTATTCGGCCCTGTTGCCTTGTCTACCCCTCAATCCTTCCATCTGTCACCTCCTTCCCCTATCCCCACCCTCCCAACCCATGGTGGTAGCAGTCCCCTTTTCTTCCATGAACACTTGAGCAAAAGTATTCATTCAGTGCTTCTGCCTGTTCCTCCCTTTCCGTTCACTACCCATCTTTTTTTATCCTCACTATTGTCTCCTTGCACTTCCTTTTCTCCCTGATGTATCTGAAGAAGTCTTTCTACCCCCTTAATTCCCTGCGCTAATCTCACCTCCCTCCGGGCCTTGGCTTCTGTCACTTTTCTGGTCACCTCCCTGGATCATCTTGCATACTCCTCCCTGTCCCCTTCCTTCTCCGTCCTCCTATAACTCTAGTGCCCCTCTCATTTTGCCCTCACCACCTCCACTACCTCACTGATCAACCAGCATGGTTGCCTTGTTCTGCACCTCTTACTCTGTATCTTGGTGCAGGCTTCTGTTGCCTCTGTAATCCCCCATTTAATAACTAATTTCTGCTCCACATCCATCTCCTGCCTTATGCTCTCCAGTTTCCCTTTCAGTACTTCCTGCATCCTCCCAAAGTCCGCCTCCTGAAGTTTACCACCCGGGTTACTGAGTTCTCTGGCTCCCTGCACATTGTGATATTAAACCACACCGTTTGGTGATCGCTGTCGGCTAGTGGGACCTTCACCCTTATATCCCTTACTGTTCCCCCCATTCGACAATACCAGGTCTAAAGTGTTCTTTAGCCTAGTAGGTACACTGACCAACTGCATCAGGAGAGCCTCCTGGATTGCGTCCAGTAGCACTTGCTCCCTAGCACAGGAGGTGGCCCGAATGGCCCAGTCAACCCAGGCAAGCTGAAATCCCCCACAATGACCACCTTCCCTTTTCTACATACCCTTCTGATTTGTCCTGCTAATTCCCCCGTCAAGCTCCTCAGAATGGGACGACAGCCTGTATACCACCCCAAACCTCAGTTTCCTATCCCTTGAGTCTAGGAGCTGCTGCTAGACTACCTCTGTTCTTTCCTCCCCCTCGTCCCTTCTGCATTTGATCCAATCCTTCACATAGACTGCCACCCCACCCCCTCTTCCTTCCTTACGGTCCTTCCTGTATAATTTGTACCCTGGGATTGCCAGATGTCCCAGTCCCGGTGCTTGGTTGCCCACGTTTCCATGACAGCCACAATCTCCACCTTCCACACTGCCAAGAGTGCCTGTAGCTCAGCTGGTTTGTTGCCCAAGCTTCTCGCATTCAGCAAGATCTCCCTCCATCCTGCCCCCTTCCTTTCATCACCCTCCACCTCCTCCCTTCTACTCCCTGCATTTTTGGCTGCCCCGAATCCTTTCCTACTAGCCTGGGGGGTAAGCTGTGACTCCGCTCTATCGGATCCCTGCCTACCTGCTGCCCACTTGCCACACCCCAATCTAGTTTAAATCCACCTTTGTCGCAATATACCTCCCAGTCTTTGCTTTAACACCTCCTTCCCCTTCCCTCTCAGGTGCAGCCTATCCCTTACAAACAGACTGTTATTATCCCAGGTACTGCCCCAGCCTCCCACAATCCTGTAGCCTTAGTTCGACACCATTTTACCAACCATGCGTTCAACTCCCCAGTCCTCTTCCTTTTGACTGTGCTTGCGTAGGGTAATGAGAGCACTTCCGAGAAGGCCACAGACTCCCCAGTCTTCTCACACTACCTTCCCACTTCCTCAAATCTCTCCCTTGTTAACTCCACTGTTTCCACCGCTAGGTTGTTTGTCCCCACATGTACCACAATGTGCAGTTTCCTCCTACCCCTCCTTGCGCACCTTAGGATTGCCTGTCCCACCTTGTCTGCCTTTAATCCTGGTATGGACTCCCCCCATATCAGACTGTGCCTGTCCCCCTTGCTGCTCCATCTGATCCCCTTGTGTAAGGAGTCCCCCAACACCAGATACAAGTACAGTCATGTAAGTACATCGAAGAAAAATACAGTTAAGGAGATCTCCTTGAAATGGTTCTAAGACTCCACCAAGTACTTTCTATATTCCGTATGCTGCTGTGCTTGAACAGGCTGTTGTATCAGAGTTCAAATCTATCACAAAGTTCAGCACTCGCAGGAAAGCAGTACAATCAGACTCTCACAAATCACAGATCTCTGAGCATTATTTTGCATGACAATGCCTTTATTTGCATACATCTTGAACAGGTTACTGTGCATAAAAGTGCATCGGGGGGGGTAATTTGTAGCTAGAGAGTGCTTTGAGTGTCACTCTTCTATTCTAATTTATAATTCAAAGCATTGTCTTCTCCCTGTCCTCACTGTAATTAGTTGCATTCTTCATATCTTTTATGTTGCACAAACAGTTGCCTCTGCAAAATTACTCGGGGGTGGTGGGGGGGCTAATGAGACTGCCAAATGGGAAAATTATTCAAGCTCGTTGTACTTATTTCAGTATCAGTCGCTGATTCTGTAAGTTACTTATTCTTTGCAAAAAACGTAGTTAATTGGAGGGTGGGGAGGGGCACCACTAGACACCAGGGAAATATAAGATGAATGAGGGGATGGCAATCCAAGGGTGGGGAGCACCAGGGAAACATAATATGCAGAAGGGGAAGGTGATCAGAGAGGGGGCCACGAGACACTACATTTGACTATATGCCATGTGTATGCCATATCATCGTGCATTGTCATCAGCGGATCTTTGGGGACGACCGTGGGAGATACACACCGGCTGGTGTGCAGCTATGGGGAAATTTTATGAGCAATATGGTAGGGAAACGGTTGATTTTATATTGTGCCTGCAGGGAGAATTGGGGGACTGAAGCCCCAATCTGTGCATCAGTCAGGGCTTCAGATAACCTGTGGTTCTCCTGTAAGGTACAAAAATTGGGGTTTAACATTAAACAGCCTACTCAACCCTAACAATAGTGGTGCTAGGGTGTTCTACACCATGGGATTCAATCAGTGGTTGAAAAACTAGTGTAGAGCTCAGGGATTTGGCTTCATTGGGGACTGGGGGTCCACCTGGAGTGATGCAAGCCTATACTGGCATGATGGGCTGCATCTGTCCAGAAGGGGAACCAGGATCCTAGATGATAGGTTTAAATGCTTCATTGGCAAGCATTTAAACTAGCCAAGGAGGGAGGCATGGGAAAGAAGCAGGAACCTAGCCCCCCAAAATCACGGTAGTAAGTGCGTAAACACCAACATAGAGGTGGCTATAGGGAGAAGGGCAGGGGAAATGGGGAAAGGACAAAGGCAAGAAGGACAGGGATGGGCAAAAGCAGTAAGGCCATCAGGAAATGGAGGGTAATGAGTACCAATGCCTGTAGTCTGGGCAACAAGCCCCTGAGCTGGTGGCCTTGATGGAAGAGGGATGCCTGGATATCGGAAAGATCACAGAAACATGGTACACAGAGAACCATGACTGGGATGTTAACATACCAGGGTACATAACCCACAGGAGAGACAGGCAGGAGAGAAGAGGGAAGGAGTAGCTCTCATGTAAAGGCAGGATAAAAGCAACTGAACAAAAGAGTAAACAGTGAGGAGAGGAGGCACTGTGGGTCACCTTGGAGACTGGAAAGGGCACCACAATCTGCACAGGGGTTGTGTACAGACCCCCATGTCAGCGGGAGGGAATGGACAAGGATATGATAGAAGACATTCTTAGGATGGCAGAGAAAGGGGAGATACTATTGGTGGGAGACCTGAATATGCCAGATGTTAACTGGAGCACATTTGCTGCAGCCACATCCAAGAGCAGGGCCATTCTCGATGCCCTACAGGTGGCAGGCCTCAGACAGCTAGTTTTGGAACCCACTCGTGAGGGAGCAATCTTAGACCTCGTACTCTCAAATGGGGGCAGTCAGAGGATCTCAGATCTACAAGTGGGTAGCCATCTGGGAACAAATGACCATCAAACAGTGTGGTTCACAACTCAGCTCACAGAGTCAAGCCATACAAAAGTGAGGGTACTGGACTTCAGGAGGGCTGACTTTGGCAAGATGGGAGAGTGCCTCAGAAAAGCACTAGCAAACAGGCTAGAAGGAGGGGTGGAGCAACAATGGGGAATCATCAAAACTGCCATCACAGAGGCAACAAGCCTTTGTGTGAAGCAAATAAACAAATCAAAATGAAAGAAAAAGCCACTATGGTTATCAAAAGAGGTGGCTGGGAAAGTCAGGGAGAAAAAGATAGCATTCAGGAAGTATAAGGAAACACAGAAGGAATAGGACAGAGAGCTGTACCAGTTAAGGCAGAAGGAAGCAGGGAGGGAAGTGAGAATAGCAAAGGCCCAAACTGAGGAAAAGATAGCCAACTCGGTTAAGAAGGGGGATAAAACCTTTTATAGTACATCAGAGAGCGTAGAAAGACAAAGGGAAGGATAGTGAGGCTGAATAGAATGAATGGTGGGTGGGCACAGGGGGACAGTGAAAAAGCAGGGATGCTTGACGAATATTTCTGCTCAGTATTCACAAAAGAGGAGGGGGAAGTGCCTAATCCAATTAACAGAAGCACTCTTGATATGGGGGTCGATCCCAGCCCTTTCACAGAAGAAAGGGTTTTGCAAGAACTCCTAAAACTGAAGGTGGACAAAGCAATGGGGCCTGATAGAATTCACCTCAGAATTCTAAAAGAATTAAGTGGGGAACTAGAGAAACCACTGACTATTCTTTTTAATAAATCATGGGAGGATGGTGTGGTACCCAAGGACTGGAGGAAGGCGGATGTGATTCCCCTTCACAAAAGTGGGATCAAGACAGAGGCAGGAAACTACAGACCTGTCAGTTTGACCTCTGTGGTAGGGAAAGTGATGGAGTCACTTCTGAAGGAAAGAATTGTTCAGTACCTAGAGGCCAGTGGGGCATAGGACCCAAGGCAGCATGGGTTCACAGCAGGAAGGTCATGTCAAACGAATCCAATAGATTTCTTTGACTGGGTGACCAAAGTAGTAGACGAGAGAGGGGCTGTGGACATGACCTACCTAGACTTTAGCAAGGTATTTGACACAGTCCCACACAAAAGATTAATAGTCAAATTAACCAGCCTGGGAGTGGGTCCCAGGGTGGTAGCCAGGGTAAAACACTGGCTGAACAACAGGACACAGAAGGTAACTGTAAATGGAGTCCACTCTGAAGAAAGAGGGGTTACTAGTGGGGTACCGCAGGGTTCAGTACTGGGTCCAGTCCTTTTTAATGTATTTATAAGTGACATTGCAGAGGGACTGGAAGGAAAAGTATGCCTCTTTGCAGAGGAGACAAAGATCTGCAACAGGGTTGATACAGAAGGAGGTGTGGAAAGGATGAGAAGGGACTTGGCAAGGCAGGAGGAATGGTTAGAAGTATGGCAGCTAGGATTCAATGCAAAGAAGTGCAAAATGATGCACCTGGGAAACAAGAATCCAGGGGAAGAATACACAATGTGTGGGGAGGTAGTAACAACAACAAAACAGGAAAGGGACCTGGGGGTAATCATATCAGATGACCTTAAGGTTAGCAATCAATGTGAGAAGGCAGTAGGGAGGGCTGGGGGTATACTGGGATGCACAGGGGGAGGCATCACCAGCAGAAAACAGGAAGTTGTTATCCCTCTGTACAGACAGTTGGTGAGACCCCATCTGGAGTACTGCATCCAGTTCTGGAGACCCCATCTCCGCAAGGACATAGACAGGATAGTGGCAGTCCATAGGAGGGCAACTAAAATGGTGCAGGGTCTGCAAGAGAAGCCGTACGAGGAGAGACTTAGAGGAGCTTAATATGTATACCCTTGAGGAAAGAAGGAGAGGGGGGACATGATTGAAACTTTAACTCCTCAGTGGAATCAACAAAGTCCAAGAGGGTAGCATCTTTCAGAAAAGAGACATGCAAGAAAAGGGGACATAATTTAAAGATAGAGGGGCGGTTCCGGGGCAATGTGAGGAAGTATTTTTTCACAGAGAGAGTAGTGGATGCATGGAACAGCCTTCCTGAGGAGGTTGTGGGGTCTAAAACTGTGGGAGAATTCAAGAATGCACGGGACAGACCATAGGCGAGATTGCGGGGCGGGGGCAGAGGGGCAGCTGCCCCCTGAGAAATTAGACCAGGACTTTTTAGGAGCTCAGCCACCGTTCTCTGGTTAACTTTTTTTTTTTTTTTGTTAATATTGAATGGGCTCAGGGCTATGCCCGGACTGCCTGCACCTCTCCGAGGGAGGGAGGGGAAGGTGGTGGCACGGCGCTGTGTCTCTTAAACAAAAACTATCCCCTTTTCCAATTGGCTGCAAGCCTGCAACCATAGTAGCCTGCATGTTACAGCCAATCAGAGAGTGCTGCAAGCTGGCGCCATCGTGTGAGCAGTACTCCGTTAGTGGCGTCATTTAGTTGTCTGTGTGCCTTCCATGAAGGAGCAGCAGCAGCATCCATATAGCATAGGGCTGAGGAGAGATAGCTATTCGAGGATGTCAAACAGCAGTCGTTGGTTGTCTGTCAGGTGTCACCACTGTCTGTCAGTCTAGTGTTCCCACCCTCCTCCTGTCCTGAACAGCCCAGTTTAAATATACTTTACCCGAGTCTTCTGACTACCTAGTCTCTGTTTCTCAGTGCAGCCAGCTGTGCTCTGGGCTCTCCCACTGCCACCTGAGCCTCCCATCTGTGAGAGCCTAGGAGGCCTGTGGCCACAAGGCCTCTACCACCGGACAGACCAGGTGGAGGAGCAAGTAGTACAATTACAGTGAGTCTGAGGCACGGCCAGGCTTGCCTGCACACCCAGCTCCTGTGTCCAGCAGGCCAGAAAAAGATTTACCGTGTTGTCGGTGAGTCCCACACCACGCCCGTTGCCTACCAGTTCCACGGCCCACCGAGAGGCATTATTCAGGTCAGTGAACAGCCAGGCCCAGAACAGTGAAGAAGCCGGCGGTCATGCAGGCTACAGCAGACCCATAATGCGATATGTTCATCTGGTGTCAGAAAAAATTAGTTACTGTCTCGTCGGGGGATTAATCGGGACAGGAACAGGACTGTTGGCTACCTGACTTGCCTTCTTGGTCTTGCTGCATGCTGCCCTGTCTGTGCCCTTACTGATTTGGTGAGTAACTGTGCTGCAAGCTGGTTGTTGGAAAGTAATACCATTCACATCCCAGACATGTGTCTTTTGGTGGGGGGGGGGGTTGTCTTGGCCATGGCCATGTGTCTTGGGGGTGGGTGGAAGGTTTGCTGTTAGCTTGTGTTTCTTTGGGTGGAAGGGATTTGCTGGCTGTTGAGGCTGTCCATGTTGGTGGGGTGGGTGGGGGGCCTATTTGTTTGGTATGGTGTGGACACTCTTACTGGTGCTACTGGTATGGTGGGGTTTGTTGGGGAAACTCATTGGATGGTCTGTGTTTGGTGGGGCTGGGGAGATGGTCTATTTTGTGGGGTTGGAGCCGGGGAGACAGTCTGTGTGTTTTGGGGCTGACTCACTGAGAGGATGGTCAGTGTTTGGTGCTGGGGAGGGCCTGCGCTTGGTGGGGCTGGGGGACGATCAGTGTTTGGGGTTGGGGTATAGTGTTTGGGACTGGGAGGGCAGTCAGTGTTTGGTGGGGCTGGGGACAGTCTGTTTTCTATTCTGGGGTCTAGTGGGGTGGAGACACAGGCCATGATGATGTGGGGATACTGGCTGTGATGGTGGGGTGGTGACACTAGCCATTGTTTGGTGGACTTGGCTGGCCATTTGTCTAGGGGACTGTCCATGTTTGCCTGCCGCCTGTGGTGGGGGGGGACTATTTTCTGGTCGGATGTCTAGGGGATCTTTCCATGTTGGCTTATGGGGTGAATGTCGGTGATTGCTGATCAGGTGTCTAGGACAGACTATCAGTGTTGTTGGGGAGGGGAACCTCCGTGTTTGCTAGCCAGGTGTTTGGGGGATTGTTCATGTTGGTGGGGCGGGGAAATTCTGTGTTTGCTAGCTGTGTGTTGGGGGTGGGGACTGTCCTTGGTGGATATGGGGACCGTCCATGTTTGCTGGCTGCCTGGGTGTCTGGTGGGACTGTCCTTGTCAGTTGGGAGGGGGGTCATTCTATGCTCGCTGGCCCAGTATCTGGTGGGGAAGGGGAACTGTTCGGGTGTCTGGGGGGACTGTCCTTGTAGGTGGGGTGAAGGAGGGGACTGTCCATGTTTTCTGACTGGGTTTCTGGTGGACTGTCCGTGTTGGTTAGGAGGGGGGACATTCTGTGCTTGCTGACTGGGTGTTAGCATATAAACATAAGTAAATGTTAAAACGTAATTCCCACCTCATCCTTTACCTGACAAGGGATGTATCTCACTGACCTGTGCCTGCAGCTAGCATACGAACATTAGTAAATGTTGAAACATTATTTCAAACAACATGAAGTCTTGCTATATTATAGACATTAGCAGTTTGTTCCAGCTCTAGAACTGCCCCGGAGTGAAATGGTTAAAACCATTCCAAAATAGAATTTTGGCATGAGAGCAGCTCTATCTGTGTCATTTCAAACTTGAACTGTCAGATTCTTTACTCCGCCTCAGTGAACAGTCGCTCCGGAGATTTCTCCTTCTGCTCGGTTCATTTCTCGGTTTAAAAAGTGTTTTCTCGGTTGGATTTAACCGAGAATAGTTTTATTTTAACCGCAAAACCGTTCGGTTCAAGCTCTATCTGTGGTAACCGTAAGTAAATGAAGGTTTTGTCCGTGTGGAACTTGTAAGTTATCGGTTCGGTTTTGAACCGATCAGTGGGTTTAAAACTCATTTAAAACTAAAAGTTACTATTTTAGAGTGCGGTTCCCGGTTCTTATCGGTTCTAAAAAAAACGGATTTATTACGTCTTTTTCCAATACCCGTGACACGGTTAGGAACCGATAAGGGTGTCTTGCCTGGCACTACCGTTAAAAGGGCAAGTTTTTGGTTAGGCTGGCATTATGTCTGAGAAACCCAAAAGAAAACCGGCCCACTGGGTTTCAACACTGTGATGTTTGTGGGAAGTCTTGCCAAGGCTGACCCACACACCACATGTGTTTATTGTCTGGGTTTGACCACCTCCAGTCAGACTGCCAGGTATGAAGAATTTCCTGCAGCCACCCTGGAAAAAAGATTGGGCAGGCTCAGGGAACGAGGCCAAAGTCCGCTGGACCCGGATGGCCAGCCCGGTTCGGTGCCAACCGAACCAGAGGGAGTGCCCTCTGACCAGGGCCAGACTTCCTCGGGCAAAAGAAAAGCTGGTTCTGAGGAACCAATTCCAGTAAAGAAAACCAGAAAATCAGCAGGTCTGGAGTCCAAAATTCCTTCTCCAACTGCTGCAGAGATAGCAAAAGCCATACAAATTGTCCAGTCACTGTCTCAGGGTCCGTCCGAACCACCACTATCTGGTAAAAGGTCGGTTCGTCCGTCCCAGTGGTTCAGGATTATGATATTGAGGAATTTTATGAACCAGAGGAGGAGGAGGATTATGAACAGTATGAATGTGGCTGGGAAGGTCTGGGTGTGCCCATTGAACGGACATCTCCCAGACAGACCTTTAGAATCTCCCCTATGCTGTCTGAGTCCCCATCTCATTTTATGTTTTATAAAAAGTTGCTGAAACCTCCAGCTTCCTTTAGAAGAGGCTGTGGATGAGCAAGAGGAGCCTGATTTTGTAGAAACGATAGATATTCCAGAGTCCAGGAGATTGTCTATTCCTTTACATAAGTCTTTTAGGAAACAAACAATTAAAATTTTAAAAGCTCCTAATTCTGTGCCTCCTGTAGATAAAAAGATGGACAGAAGGTATACATTGTCAGGCCCTGATACAGAATTCTTTCTCAGCAATGCAGTCATGTTGGAGTAGTTCAGGCTGCTGCCTGTGATAAAGCTAATATTCCTTTGGCTTCACATCCTCCTGACAAGGATTCCAGGAAGATTGATGCCATGGCAAAAAAAAAAAAAAAAAAAGTATATGGCAGCCTCTCTGGGACTCAGGCAAGCAAATTATATGGCTTATGTAGCTAGGTATCAGAAATCTAGATGGGATACTGTTATGCAATTGGCCAGCTGGCTAGTGAACTAGAACAGGTGGCTGCTGATGGCATTGAAGCCTCTAAGGTTCAGTTTCATGCTGCTGTGAATGTTAATGATGTTTCCTCCAGGGTCATGGCCACATCTGTAGCTTTTTGTAGGTTGGCCTGGCTCAGGTGTACTAGTTTGTCACAGGATACCCAGACTAAGGCTATGGTTTTTCCTGTGGTGGGAAATTCTCTGTTTGGAGAGCAGACAGAGAATTACACCAAGAAGATGGATGAATATAGGACTACTTACAAGAGTGCCCAGGCTAGGAGCAGCGAGCCACCCTCAAAGGCATGCCCCCAGGGGTAGGGGTAGGCCTTTCACAGGCCTTTCACCAGACTCAGGCATCCTCTGCCTATGCTCAGAGGGGCTTTTCAGAGGCAGGGCAGATGAGGGGTGGGCAGACCTGCTCCCACCCCCAGCCTAAAGCTCCTGAGAAACAGGCACCCTGATGGGTGCCCAGGCCAATTCTCCTGTACCAGTGGGGGCAGGCTGGCTTACTTCAGTCAGAATTGGGCTTCTTAACCTCAGACAAGTGGGTTCTGGAAGTAGTAAGCCAGGGTCTGGTTCTCAGCTTCAAAAAGTTTCCCAAGTTGAGAAGCAGACTTTCTACCTGCAAGTGCTCAGAGACCCCGCCTGGAAACAGAGGTCTCATCCCTGTTAGCTCTCAGAGCAGTGAAAGGGTTCCTCCTGCATCAGGGCAGGGGTCTGTATTCCAGATACTCCTTACCTCAAAAAGACAGGAGAATGGCGCCCATTTTAGATCTCAGATATCTGAACAAGCATCTTTGAAACCAAAGTTCAAAATGGTAACTCTGGCAATGATTTTATTTTCCTAAGGCCAGGGACTGGCTAGCCTCCCTGGACCTCAAGGATGCCTATTTCCATGTCCTAATCAGAAGATCCCATCGAAGTACCTCAGATCGAACTGCCCTCAGGTCATTACCAGTTCAGAGCAATGCCTCGGCCTTACCTCTGCTCCAAGGGTATTCACAAAGTGTCTAGCAGTGGCAGTGGCCCACTTAAGGAGGCAGAGATTGCTGTTTTTCCCTATCTAGACGACTGGCTCATTGTAGGCCAGTCCCTCAGAACAGGTAAAATCACCTGCAGGTCACCCAGCAGCTTCTCACCTCCTGGTTTTCTGCTAACCTACCAAAGTCGGTTCTGGAACCAGTCCAGGTACTCACCTTTATAGGGCAGAATTGGACACAAAGCTAGCCAGACCTTTCTTCCCCCAGAAAGGGTAAGGAATTTAGTGGCTCTGGCCTCTTCCTTCACTCTGCAGGTCTCGACCAGCAAGACACTTTCTGCAGCTCCTGGGCACATGGCTGCATCCACAGCTGTTGTGCAGGGAGCCAGATTTCAGATGAGAGACATTCAGTTTCACTTGAGAACCTTTTGTCTCAGAGAAGAGACCCCTTCCAAGTTGGTCCCAGTGACTCAACCTTGATCCTAGCTCTCCAGTGGTGGCAGGATCAGAGCAATTAAGAGCGGGGTCCCTTCATTTCCCCTTCTCATGACTTGACTCTCACTACAGATGCTTCCTTCTGGGTTGGGAGCCCACATGGGCGACCTTTCCACTCAGGAGTTTGGTCCCCCAGGAATCTCTGCTCCACATCAATTTGCTGGAACTCAGAGCTGTCTTTTATCTCTTCAGCTTTTTCTGCATCTGTCCACGACAAGGTGATACAAGTCAGAACAGACAACACCACAACAATGTGGTACATCAACAAACAGGGGGCACTCGGTCTTCGGCCTTGTGCACCGAGGCAATGAAGTTGTGTCTCTGGCCTATTCCTGAACACTTCCTCATAGCAGTTCATCTTCCAGGAAGGACAATGTCCTAGCGGATGCCCTCAGCAGGATTTCCCAGGGCAATCACGATGGTCCTGGATCCTCAAGTGCTGGGGATAGTTTTTGCCAGGTGGGCATCCCTCAGATAGATCTTTTGCAGCCCCAGACAATCACAAACTTCCTCTGTTCTGTTGCAGGCCTCCAGTGCTGGGCTCAGTTCCCCTGGATGCCCTTCTTCTGGATTGGGAGGGGAAGTTCCTCTATGCTTTCCCTTCCCTCTCCTATTCAAAGTACTAGTCAAAATCAGATCTCAGCCTTGCAGGGTGATTCTGATTGCCCCGAATTGGGCCAGGCAGCCCTGGTACCCACTCCTTCTGTCTCTGACAGTCCATCTTCCCCTGTGCCTCCCCAGGAATCACAATCTGTTGACTTGTGCCCAGGGAAGGGTTTGGTATCCGGACCTCAAATTCCTCAACCTCAAGGCCTGGCTCTTGAGGAGTTAGAGTTTGCTGATTTACACCTCTCTCAGGGTGTTCTTGAGATCCTAAAGGCTTCCAGAAAGCCTTCCACTAGGGCTACTTATAGTTCTAAATGGAAAAGGTTTTCCATTTGGTGTGCTGGAAAAATATTTCCCAGAATCTGCTGAATTGCCCATTTTGTTAGATTACATGGTACATCTTAATTCCTTGGGTCTCAGACCAGCTACCCTGAGAGTTCATTTGGCAGCTGTGTCTGCTTTTTGTGTCAGCAGGAAAGTCATCCCTCTTTCCTCTCATCCTGTGTTTTCCAAGTTTTTAAGATTACTCATACTAATCCTCCTTTCGGAACCGCCCCTGCTTGGGACCTTAATGTTTGCATTGCCCAGTTAATGCAACCCCTTTGAACCTCTGTCTTCTGCAGAGCTTAAGTACCTAACTTGGAAAACTGTTTTTCTAGTGGCTATCACTTCGCCAGACGATAAGTGAATTGCAAGCCTTGTCAGTGGAGACTGACTTTATTTCTTTCCACAGGGATAAGGTAGTCCTTAGGACTAACAGGACGTTTTGCCTAAGGTGGTTTCAGATTTCCATCTTAATCAATCTATCTCCTTCCAGTATTTTTCACTGATCACCCTCTTCGGTGAGAGAAGGTTGCACAGCCTGGATGTTAAGAGAGCTCTTAGTTATTATATAGAGCTGACCAAAGGTTACAGGTTCGAATCCCTCCAACTTTTCATTACCTATGGTGAAGTTGGGAAAGGCAAACCTGCCACTAAGAGATCAGTAGCCAGGTGGATTGTCTCTTGTATCCAATTTTGTTATCAGAAAGTGGGCAGAGCCCCTCGGTTTGAGGGCTCATTCTACCAGGGGTACAGCTGCGTCTCTAGCTGCTGCCAGAGATATCCCTTTATTAGAGATGTGCCAGGCTGCTACTTGGAAAACGGTACACACTTTTACCAAGCATTACTCCCTGGATGTCCAGGCCAGGAGAGATGCTCGCTTTGGCACAGCTGTTCTTCAGAGCCTATTCCCTAAGTTGGTTCTGCCTCCTCCATGGAGGTACTCAAGGCAGATTTTGTTATCGTTCATAATATAGCAGACCTCATGTTGTTTGAAGAAAAAATTACTCACCTTAGTAATGTTGTTTCTTCTAATGGAGTCTTGCTATATTATAGACCTCCCCCCCAACCTGCCCCTCTCAGAACCTCTACTTGGTGGAGTGTCGGCAACTTAGTGTGGGCACTACTTATGTCCTGTTAGCATTTTGTCCCCTTTGGGACTTTGGGGGTGTGTATGTGTACGCTGTGTGTGTGTTTTATTATACTTATGTTCCATTTTCATATTATTAGAATGGTGTTAGTATTTCTGGTCCCCTGACTTGAGTCTTGGGTGTTGGGACCATCAATGGTTGTTATTATTTAGGTAGCCATTTGGCTAGTGTAGGTTACAGCTTCCACACAGACCTTAGTGAGTTTGGCTCGTAAAGATCTGACAGTTCAAGTTTGAAATGACACAGATAGAGCTGCTCTCATGCCAAAATTCTATTTTGGAATGGTTTTAACCATTTCACTCCGGGGCAGTTCTAGAGCTGGAACAAACTGCTAATGTCTATAATATAGCAAGACTCCATTAGAAGAAACAACATTACTAAGGTAAGTAATTTTTTCTTCCTCCTCATCCTTTACCTGGCTGTAAAAGTAATCTTTCACTTTTTTTGATTTCACTGATCGTCCACTGTGGAGGGGTGAAACAGACAGATGCTTGGCCTTGCTGTCAGTGTCTTCATTGCCTGGCAAACACAACCAAAGGGGTAGCTTTCTGTGTTCTCCCCCGTACAGTGTTACAAGACTAACAAAAAAAATCTTGCACTAAAACATGCACCCTAAAGAAATGATTATACTACTATCTGGCTATTGTTATAGCGACTACTGACTGGCCATGATTTTTTTGGGGGGGTTTGGAACACTGGTCGTCTGTGTGGGTGGGGTTGCGGACACTACTGGTTGTGTGTGGTTGAGGACACTGCTGATTGTGTGTGTGTGTGTGGGGTTGGGGACACTGCTGGTTGTGTGTGTGCTGGGGGTTGGGGACACTACTGGTCGTGTGTGTGTGTGATGTTGCGGACACTGGTCGTTTGTGTGGGTGGGGTTGGGGATACAGGCATTGTGTGGGTGTGGTGGGGGCACTGTTGTGTGTGTGGGTGGGTGGAGGCACTGGCATTGTGTCAGTGGGGCAGGGTTCTAATTGTATACCAGGCAAACTGTGCTGACCGGTAGCTCAACATCTCTCTTTCCAAAGAAAGAAAGAAACAAACAAAATGCAGTATAAAATGTGGTTTTACTTATTTTTGTGTGCCTGTGATGGGGAGGCACAGACCTGGATGCCTGGAGAGGATACTAGATAAATGGAGCTAGAAATGGTGTTGGTTGGGGTGGGGTGGGGAGAGTGGCTGTGCTGGTGGGGTGGACATAGAGTGTGGAGAGTAGCTGTGCAAGTCCATCAGGATGCAGAGAGTAGCTGAGCTAGCCAGTCTGGGTGGAGATAGTGGCCTTGCAGGTCTGAGGTGGGGAGAGTGGGCTGTAGCTTTTTGCATGGACATTTAATTCACTGTAGCTTGCTGTGCCTTCTGCTGCCCTGCCAGCTTTGTGCTGCTGTGCTGACCAGGGCGGACTGGTACACATGCTGAAAAATGGTTCTGGCCACTGGTGATGGAGGAGGAGAGGTGGACGGGCATAATGGCACAGAAATATTTTTTCAACATGTATGCCAGTCTGCTGGGTCCATGCCATGCTTACCTCCCTCGTAGACAAGGGCTTCTGAGCACTAAAGATAAGTTTCTGTGTCAAAATTAGGAAATGTTGGAAAGTATGAAACTTACAGTATAAAAATTGTGCATGTTTATGTAGTTTCACCTTACTGTGTGGTTCGGCAAGATGTTCTGTGGTCTCTCCTCCTCATTTGGCACCCTGACCTGTGACCTAGCCATCCTCCTCCCCCCCCCCCGGGCAGGGGGAAGGTCCATTGTTTTGTGGTCTTTTGGTGGTTTGTTGGGCATTGTAAAATGCATTGTTTCATTTACTGTATTGTACTGCCTGGACCTGCTTTACCCTGTCTCTATCCTAAATGTAAACATGGTATAAAAAAGTTCATTTTTTGGTGGTGTGTGTGTCTGTCTGTGTCTGTGTGTAGAAGAATATAGACACACGCTTGGACAAAAAAACTATATTAAACCACATCAAACTGAAGTAACCATGTTTCATTTGTGCCCTTCAAAACTGTCAGATGAGACGATTTTGAAGTAGTCTGTGGGTGTTGATGAGCATCCATGGCAACCTGGGCTACCACAACCGGCCCACCATACACTGTCATAGGTGATGCTAATAAAAACCACCAACCAAGTACTTACCCTTCAGGGTGGGTCCTGTGTGGCTGTGCACAGGTATCTGGAGTTGTTGTTCCAGCAAACTTCCTGTGGCGTCTGTTCTCTTAGGTTATGTGATGCACCACTTTGTGCCAGGGCAGTCCGTGGTTTGCTTGGATGGGGTTGTGTAACCCTGGGCATGGACAGAGATGCATATTCCTTAGGAGCCCATGGGGAGGAGAGTGGTAGGGGTTGTGGTGTGACCACACCATGCCCATGATCATCTTGAACAATTAGGGGATTTACAGAATTCTGTTGCACTGTCCCAGGTACATCAGCATGCTTGTTAAGAGCACCGCCTGAGGGATATCAGCAAGTCTCATGCTTATGTATGCAATGCTTGCTTGCTTGAGGAGAGCATTATCCTCTTTGCTTACCTTACCTAACCAGATTCAGGCATGTGACACTGAATAATATGGGATGGGATGGGAGACTAATGAATTAACCTAGTTATAACAAAGAAAAGTGTTAACACTGGGTGCAGGTAAGCAATAATGCCCGACAGGGCGTGTGTCATGCTGGGATAACGTCACGCCTCAGGTGGTTGGGCATGAGTGCATCCAGTACATAAGGCATGACGTTATCCTACCACGACACACACCCTGGAGGGCATTATTGCTATTATACAATGGCGTGTTGTTATACAGAATTAAAAAAAATAATTTTAAAGATGTTTTATTTGGTGTGGAAAAATAATTTTAAGAGAAGATACAAAAAACCACACTAATGCTAACAATCATCAAGAGGTTCACGAAGAGGCTGAGACTAGACCTGTGATGAATCGGATGTACTGGGATAACATCATGGGTCTAGCCCAAGACTGACCAATCAGAGGCCAGCATTCACTCTTGTCATTGTATAATCGCATTTTTTATGTAATCTTTGTAAATAAGGGCTCATGCTGTCAGGATGCACATGCTGGGATGTTTCCCATACCATCCATGTTTATAGGTATACTGAGGTGGCACAGCCATTTGCTGCACTGCCTTGAAACATGCTTTTTGCACTCCTCAAGGGTGAGAGGGTAGCTCAAGCAGACATTTCAAGAAGTTCAGGATCCACTATAAGGGCTGGACTTGGAAGGGTTATGTAAGCAGCAAAAGGGGGGTGAGAGACTAGTGAGCTATCCACCTGGAGGTTCAGGTGGGGGCAAAATTAGGTCAAGACTGATTTGAATTGAAGCTGAGGGGAGGTCCTGTCCTCTTGAGAAGGAAGTTAAGTTCCTTACGTATTTTCAACTTTACAAGTAAGTCCTCACTCCCAAGGCAGAAGAATGAAGAACTGAATACAAAACAGATCTCGGTCAGTTTTTCGACTCTGGTCTCAGGAGGAGTTGGGCCGAGAGCAGGCTGCAGTAAAACTGGTGGGGTGGGGAAGTGCTCTGACTTGGCCTGGGCTGGTCCCTCTCAGGAGTTATTTAGCTGTAGTCTTACATGTTTTTGGGGCATTATTTGATGCTGGTTGATTTGTTTGCATTACGCTAGCCATCCGCCCTCTTCACTGTCGTGATACGTGAAAATCAGGACTTTTTTGTTACTTTGCCCCCCCCGTAAAAATAACAAACGACGCCCCTGGGACAGACATAAGGCAATTCTTGTGGGGTAGGAAGAAATAGGCTGTTGGTTAACTAGGATCTGCGGCCTATCCTGTAGGTAGGGAAATGGGCAGACTAGGTGGGCCAAGCGGTCCTTATCTGCTGTCAAAGTCTATGTTTCTATGTCTATGTTTCTACCGTGCCACATAACACACAGAGAGAGATATGTATCACTATCACTGTGGGGGATTAAACATAACTAATACATACAATAAGACAGGGTCCTACAAGAGCTCACTAATCTCAGGGTGGACAAGGCAATAGGACCTGATGACATACATCCCAACGTACTAAAGGAGCTAAGGGTGGAACTAGCAGAGCCATTATCAGAACTGTTTAGTGAGTCTCTGAGCACAGGAGAGGTCCCAGAAGACTGGAGAAGGGCTCATGTGATCCCGCTCCACAAGAGTGGCTGCAAGGAGGAAGCAGGGAACTATAGACCAGTCAGTTTTACCTCAGTAGTGGGCAAGATTATGGAGGCACTCCTTAAGGAAAGGATAGTGCAACACCTGGAATCCATAGGAGCACAGGATCCACGACAGCATGGGTTTACAACAGGAAGGTCCTGTCAAACTAATCTCATAGATTTCTTTGACTGGGTAACCAGAAAGGTGGACCAAGGGGGTGCAGTTGATGTCGCCTACCTTGACTTCAGCAAAACTTTCGATACTGTTCCACACAGAAGATTGACTAATAAGCTGGGTCGGCTTGGTTTAGGTCAGAAGCTGGTCAACTGGGTGGCAAACTGGTTAGTGGCCAGAAAACAGAGAGTGGTGGTAAATGGTATACAGTCAGTAGAGACACAAGTCACAAGTGGGGTACCTCAGGGATCAGTCCTGGGGCTAGTTCTCTTTAATATCTTCATCAGTGACATTGCATATGGACTGGAGGGTAAGTTTTGTCTGTTTGCAGATGACACTAAGATCTGCAACAGAGTAGATGATCCAGATGGGGTGGTCAGAATGAGAAGAGATCTGGATAAACTGGCAAAATGGTTGGAAGCGTGGCAACTGTTTTTTTTTCTTTCTTTCTACTTGCTATTTATGCTCCTCCCCTGCCCCTAGACTCTGCCGCCTTGGGAGTCACTAACTGCGTCTGCCCCAGCCTCGTCCTACCTGCACCATATTATTTCCTCCATGTAGCCTCTGATAGCCCCCCGGGTGGGGACAGGAATGGGGCACCTACACCCCCAAACTATATATTTTGTCAGGGCACCAGACCAGGACAGGCAGGCGGGCTATGGGGTCTGCGCTAGACTGCTCAGTCTTCCAGGAGCCTACAGGGCAATTTTTCCGGCGTTTCTGTGTTGGTGTGCATCCCCGACGTCAAGGCCCTCCCCTGTCGACTTCTGCTGTACACTTACCCCACGTTGTGAGACAGGGAACTTGCTGTGCCCCTGGCCTCCACCAGAGGGCAGTCAAGCTCTGACCCTTGGGGTCCCCTCCCTCCCAGGAGAGGAGAGCTGTCCTCCAGATGCTCAAACTTCTCCTTCCCCTGCCGACCCCCAGCTATCCGGGCTCGTTCACGAACCCGGGTTGCCGGCGTAGCACGAGGTGTGGCATCTATCGCCTCAACCCTCAGCACCACCGGGCCAGCCGGCAACTGGGGTTTAACGAAAAGAAGTGCAAGATCATGCACATAGGCAAGAGAAACCCTGAAGCCACCTATAGGTCGGGACGGGAGTTGTTGGCAATCACAAAGGAAGAAAGAGACTTGGGCATCATCATCACAGATGACCTGAAATCATCCAAGCAGACCACTAAAGCAGTAGGTAATGCTAGAGGGACGTTGGGGTGTATTAGTAGGGGTATCACAAGTCGTAAAAGGGAGGTAATAATCCCTCTTTACAAGACACTGGTTAGGCCCCATCTGGAGTACTGCGTGCAGTACTTGAGGCCGAAAATGCACAAGGGCATTAACAAAATGGAGGCAGTCCTGAGAAGGGCAACTAAAATGGTGCAGGGATTTGCATCAGAAAACATGAGGACAGATTAACGGAGTTCAATATGTATACCCTAGAGCAAAGGAGGGAGGGAGAGAGAGGTGATATGATCGAAACATTCAAACATCTTAAGGGCATTAACAAAGTGAAAGAGTCTAACATGTTTCAATATAAGAAAAATAGCAGGACAAGAAGACAAAGCATGAGATTAGAGGGAGGCCGATTAAGGAGTAATGTGAGGAAGTTCTTTTTCACAGAAAGGGTGATGGATGCATGGAATGGCCTACCTCAGGAAGTGGTTGATATGAATACAGTGCAGGGCTTCAAACAGGCATGGGCTAGGCATAAGGGGGCAATACAGATGAGTATGAATAGATAGGCCATTGACAGAGTACAAGCCTATGGCACATGCATAAGGTAGAAAAAATGGGCAGACTGGATGGGCCTTGTGGTCCTTATCTGCCGTCAACTTCTATGTTTTTATATTTCTAATGCCACATGGTTTAGCATATAAATAGAAATGGGCCAGGTTCAAGGGGCAGACAGGGAATTGAAAGAGACACTTATGACTTCCGGTGCAGCTTCCGACTAGATGGCAGCTTAACCTGCATGGTTCTGGCCTGCTCCCCTGATTTACTTTTACAAAAAAGCCATAAAATCCATAAAAATACTTATTTAAATACCAGCACTACATGGCTTCGGGTAAGCAACGAGGAGGCACCAGCAGATTTTTGGCACTACACCCGGATTCCGAGCTTTCAGAAGGAGACACGACTGACTCAGGGGCCTCCGAACTCTCATCCTAAACCACCCACACCAAAGCACTGGGGAAAATAGGCCCAAGGCACGGCAATCACACATGATGGAGAGCAAACTAGATAAAATACTTTTGGAACTGCAAGAATTTAAGGTGGACTTCCACCAGTTTAAACAGAACCAAGAATCTTTCCAACGAGACCTCACAGATTTACACACTAAAGTTACCACCTTAGATCAAAACCTACAAGAGCAAGCCTCCATCAACTTACAGCTTCAGAATACGCTTAACCAGGTGGCCCATCTCTGCCAAATCACTGTTGAGCGCCAGGAGGATGCGGAGAATCGCAATCACTGCAATAATCTTAGACTATATGGGATCCCCGAAAACAGTGAGGGCACTAACCTGCAAAAGTGCGTGGAATCATTTCTTCAAGAGGCCCTCAAACTGGAGACAGACTTTGATTTTGAAATCAAAATGATCCACTGAGCTTTGGGCCCGAAACCTACACAACCTTCTGCACGGCCTAGATCGATAACAGTTAGATTCCTCATGTTCCAGACAAAAGAACGTATACTAAAGCAAGCTTGGACCAAATCACAAATCCACTATGGGGACACACACATATTCATATATAACGACTACGCCCCAGCTACAATGCAACGGAGGCGGGCGTACATTCCTCTTTTCTCAGTTTTGCGACAACAAAAGCTAACATTTTGAACCCCCTACCCAAGCAAGTTGGTAGTCCAGTTCCCTTCCAGACAGCAGACCTACGACAACGCCAAGGACGCCTATAGTGATCTAAAGAAATGAGGCATATCTTTACCAACCTCGGCCCGGCTTCCTCAGAGACCTCCTGCAGAACGTGGTTCTACTAAAACGTCTCCTTCCCGACAACAACTAGACCAGCAAGCTACAATAGATTCGATTAAACAGATGTTGGTCCAGTCTTCCAGACAGTCAAGCTGAGGACCTCTCAGCGGCTTGATCCAGGGTTCGCAGTAAGTACTTAGGCGGGTGAAGGGTGGGGAGATGGGGGATGACTTGGCTGCAGCCTGGACTGGGGAGGGGTCTGAGGTGATTCCAGGGCACGGGTAGCGAATAGAGCGGGGCTCTTGGGACAGACAGTAATGCCTGCATGGGTGTGTGGGGGGGTGAGGTGGGGTGACGGCCTTGGCAAGTCTGTTTCTCCTCCAGAGGCCAGAGATTGTGGACAGGAAAGTTGTGGATGCCATTCCTTATGAGGCGCAGTAAATGGCAGATCTACAGGAGAGTAGTAGTCCATCGGGTTGTCCGGAGCAGGAGGATATGGGCCTTGAAAAGGAACAGCCTGCCGTATTTAGATCCCATTAAATAGGGGCTTTCCTGGGGATCCCTCCCTTGGGATGTGGCTGGTAGGTCTCGGATAAAGGTCTCACACCCGCCCGGGCCTGGATGCCCCCCTTCGGGGCTTGGAATTCTCTCTTTTCAGTCAGAATTCAGGCAGGCTGAAATACCTTAATCCACTAAATAAGATACAGTTCAAAGGCCTCCTTGGCCTTGGACGACCTGGAGGTATTAGTGGGGCGTCGGAGAATATGAGACCCCTAGTGTTGTTGGTGTGCTTTGGAGGTTGTATCGGACAATCACAGAAGGCAAGTGGATTTCAACTGTCTTTATATGGCCCAGAGGGGAATGAGATTCATTGAAACTGCTTCCATGGCTGGTCCCCTAGGCCTCCTCCCCCCTATGATAAGCACCCTTTATAGAGTTGTTCAGAGTCAATCAGGCTCACTCCCGATTTGGGAAATGTTTGCAGGCATAGCTGAATCAGGTTGGTGAGCAAAGAGCCTCGTCTCTCCTTGGGCCTTATCCACTGGGGGCATCCCCTCTCCTATCCTCCTTGGCTTGTGGATGGGCCGCGTGCTCTCAGATCCCTTATCCCCCTACCGGTGCTCTATTGCTTAGAGGCTTTATTTCCTCCTCACAAACCCTGTGACTCTTTGATGGAAACCCCTTTTTTTGGGACCCAAACTGCCTTTAACCTACATAGACCTTTCAAATAGAGTTTGCTTCAGGCTCTCCGATGATCAGAAAATGTCTAAATAACTGGGATCTCACATCCCTCTGGACAGCCTAGGGAAGATGAAGGACCCTGAAGTAACCTTGGGAGAACGAGTGTCCTTCCATTGTTAGATACTTCAAAAAGGCACTGTTACTATCTCCTGACTGGCTCATAATATGTTATCTTTCCCCCCGCTTGTACATAAATTGGGGGGGGGGGGCCTGTGGACTCGAGGGGCATGGCAGAGTCAGATCTTAATGGAACAGCACCTTTTTGCTCCATGCCACACTCATCCCCTATTACTTCCCTTTTTGTTTTACATCTTCCCACTATATTATTCATCCAAATCCCAACCCACCCTCACCCTGAATTTAGGGGTAAGAATTACCCCCGGGTCCCCGCACCACTGTGTCGATGGGGTGCCCACCTTTGGACAATCAGTAGACGTGTCCCCAGTGCGTGTTCTAATTGAATACATATTGATGGAAGTCACAGACTACCCTCTCTATGGGGGTTTGTAACTAGTTCTCACCCTCCTGCATCCCCTTAGTGGGATGGATTATATTCTAAATGTCACCACAGTTAAGCCCAGTTGGCCTATTGATCCCCTCCCAGTTTATGCTGAAATGTTTTTTTATGTTTATCACATTGGATGCAGAGCATCAGGTTATTGTAAATCAGTCATCAGATAACGATTCTGTATTACAGGAAAGCAAGACTAATGATGTTTTTGGTCTCTTGGGGGTTAGGGGGCTCGGTGGCTGTGATTCCTTCCTCTTCGACCTCAATATGCAGGAACCCTTAAAAATTATCTCCCATAACGTAAATGGGCTGGCCGGTCCCATAAAGCGATACTGGACAATTCGAGCACTCAAAAAACTGAACCCAGATATTCTCCTATTACAGGAGACTCCTCGTTCATCAGCTGAACACCAGAAGTTACTTAAAGTTGTTTTTTCTGACTTGGTGGAATCCTCCTACCTGAGGGGCAGAAAGAGAGGGGTGGTGATTTTGATTCCGAGATGCACCCAATTCCAAATACTTGATCAGTACTCTGACAGAGATGGCAGGCTGGCGCTGGCTGTGGTTAAACTAAATCAACAAATTTTGACACTATGTAGCATTTATATTCATCCAGGTTCCGACGCCTCTTCTATTCAAAACCTGATGGACATTATCCTATTGAGGCAACAAGGCATTTTGTTGATAGGAGGCGATTCCAATTGTCACCTTAATCCCTCGCTCGATTTGTCTAATTTGCGCCCCTCCCCTCAGTCTTTGGGCCAAAAACACCTTCGACGTTTGCTCCGTGATGTGGGCCTGGTCAATGTGTGGTGACAGCTTCATCCCTCACAGTGGAAATTTACCTATTATTCCAGCGCCTTTAAACATTACTTCAGACTTGACTATTTTTGTTTAGGTAAAGAATATACAGATCAGGTTCGGTCAGCGGATATCCTTAATATCTGTCTGTCATACCACGCCCCTATTATCCCTGAACTCAATATACATAGGGAAAAGACAAATATACAATGGAGATTTAATCCATCCCTTTTGAGGGACGGGGTATTCAGAGACTTTCTGGAGACATGAATCTCAGAAATCATTCAAGACCATGATTCCCCCCAGGTATCCCCTCAAATTCTTTGGGACACGATCAAAGTCGTGCTTAGGGGCCATATTATAGCATACGCCACTCAAAAGAAAAAACAGGCAGTCTAGCATGCATGCTTTACAGGAGAAACTTAGCTTTCTTCAGGAAGCACACATGTAGGGGGACTCAGACCTTTTACCCTTAATATCCCAGACACAGGCTGAGATACAACGACTGCTTACAGCCAAAACTGAACAAGCTCTAGCCTGGTTAAGGCAGAGATATTATGAGGGTGGGGCCCGTGCCTCCAAACTCCTAGCTTATCGCCTTAGAAATTAAATACAACAATGCACTATTTCTAAAACCAAGGATCCCACATCGGGACGGGTACGATATTCCACTCAGCATATTCTTGAGGCATTTAAAAAGGTTTGTCAGTCTCTTTATTCCTCCCCACCGGATCCTGACCCACAAAAAATATCGGAATTTCTCTCCCGGATCCACCTTCCAACCCTATCTTCCTCCCAACAGGCTCAGTTAACAGCCCCAATCTCTGGATCAGCGCTCCAAACAGTCATTAAAAATCTCAAGAATGGGAAAATTCCAGGCCCAGATGGTTTTGGAGCTGAATTCTACAAGGGCATTTGGGATTCAGTACAGGCTCCCCTTCTACAAGCCTTACAAACCAGACATGTTACATCTGTCTATCCAATATCATGGAGACAGGCTACAATATCCGTAATCTTGAAACCTCAGATACCCCCACACCTTTGTGAATCTTATCGTCCATATCAGTACTTAATCAAGATTACAAGATCTATATGAGTATTTTAGCTCACAGACTTGGCCACATATTTCCCTTTTTGATACACCCATACCAATCAGGGTTTATAAAGGGTAGACAGACAACAGATAACATAAAATGTACTTTATACCTTATTTATCATGCCTATCTTACAAAATCCTCCTTCTTAATACTCAGACTTGATGCCCAAAAAGCATTTGATATGGTCTCTTGGGGGTTCCTACAGGATACCCTACAAAAATTCAACTTCCCAGTAATGTTTGCATCAGCTATAAAGGGTATTTATTCTGACCCGGAGGTGGTGGTGGTGCGATTGAATGGGTCACATTCGGCCCGTTTTTCTCTATTTAGGGGTACCCGGCAGGGTTGCCCCCTCTCTCCATATTTATTTGCTCTCTTTGTAGAACCTATAACCCAATTGCTTCGGCAAACCGCTAATTTACATGAATATAGAGTCTCGGAAACTTCATATCATAAACTAGCCTATTATGCTGATGATCTTCTTTCATATATCACCTGTCCTGAAGAATCATTACATACCCTGACTACACTCCTGAAGGAAATAGAAAACCTAACAGGTTACACTATCAATCAAAATAAGTCAGAGGCCTTACTGATACAGTCTTCTTTGCCCCTGGACACACTTTTGAAATACCCTTATAAATGGGACAAATCCCATATAACTTACTTGGGAAGAAAAATTCCTCAAAATATCTCTAATCTTTACTCTCTGAATTATACCTCAACTCTCTCAAAGAAAAAGTCGAATTTGGTTAGATGGACCTCTCTCCTTGATGGCTAGAGTTCAGTCTGTCCAGATGAATTCCCTGCCGAAGATGCTATACCTAATGCAAAACATTCCACTCCCTCTCATGGCAAGGGATGTTCAGAAATGGGACAGATCTGTCAGTAGATTTATATGGGCGCATCAACGTCCTTGAGTGGCCCTTAGTAAGCTTCAACGTCCTAAGGAGAAGGGCGGACTGTCCCTTCCCTGTATCTCAAACTACTGGCTAGCTGTCCTACTTACACACATAACACTTTGGCTTCTGCCACAAATCCAGATCCCGCCGTGGCTCGCAGTAGGGCGATCCATGGTGGACTGCCCCTTAAATTACTCCCGTGTATTTCAGCCCAATAATATAACTCAGCTATGTCGAGGCTCCAGATTTATGAGAGGGTTACTTAATTGGATGAAATTTCTCTCTCTCGACCAGTTAACAAATTTATATCAACATGGATGGGTATTCTGGGGGAAGATCCATCATGGATCCCCACACAATATGATGTTACCTTTCAGAATTGGGCAGCTAAAGGTTTAAAACACTCATACCAATTTTATGATACAGATACCTTTAAGTCATTTGACCTAATTAAACAGGAATTTACTTTAAACAAAGGTGACTTCTTTAGGTTTCTACAGATTCGACATTTTTTAGATTCCAAAATTGGTTTAGATGTCATCACTAAAGTTACCCCCCCCCCGTGCTTTATTAGTTCAGATAGCCAGGGGTTGGGGTAGAGATCATTTGGTCTCTCAATTTTACAAAGCCCTGCAGGGGGCATCCTCCCCTGCCGTGGATATGGTACAGTTCCATTGGGAGGCCGAACTCCAGGTGGAATTGACACATGAAGATTGGAATCGGATTTGGCGTAGACAACACAAAAAAAAAAAATACCATAGTAATGTTGTTTCTTCTAATGGAGTCATGCTGTATTCTGACTAAATGCAGTTAGCTCCAGCACTTGAACTGCCCTGGAGAGTAAGGAGTTAACTCTATGCAGAAGTACAGAACGTTGGTCTCGAGCTCGGTTTTCAAACCTCTGTCTCTAGCACTCTGAAGTGTAACTGTCAGATTATTACGAGCACTAACTCATAAAAGTAATAGGTGGAAATTATTTCAACTCTTGCAAGCCAAATGGCTGCACAGTTTTTTTTTTTTTTTTTATTTATTTAGTTTTTTATTTATTTTTTTTTTAACCAGGTATAGCACACTAAGCTGAAAGCTTTTTTACAGGAGCGACCTGGGAGCACAAATTGTTTTTAGGGTCAAAAGACTCAAGTCAAGAACCCCAAAAAGAAAGTTAAATATAAAACCAAAGTAGGCAGAAAGCTAAAACATAACCAAAACCCATAAGATAGGGCAAGCCAAGTACACCTCTGGGGTGCAGCACTGTGCCTGCCTACCCACATCCCAAAACTACTGGGTTCTAGGAGGGAAGGGAGGTCAGAATACAGCAAGACTCCATTAGAAGAAACAACATTACTATGGTAAGTAACTTTTTCTTCAAACAACATGAAGTCTTGCTGTATTCTGACTAAATGCAGACTACCAAGCAGTACCCCCTTGGAGGAGGGAGTCACAGAACCTATTTTGGGAATAGGCTCTGCAGCACAGCTGTGCCAAACTTAGCATCACTTCTAGACTGAATATCCAGAGAATAATGCTTGGTAAATGTGTGAACAGTTTTCCAGGTGGCTGTTTTACAAATTTCCACTAAAGGTATATCCCTAGCTGCTGCGAGCGAAGCAGCAGTACCCCGAGAGAATGAGCCCTCAGGCCTGAGGGAGGTTCCTTCCCAAGTTTTGAATAGCAGAGTTGGATATATGAGACAATACACCTTGCAATAGTTCTCTTGGTGGCTGGTTTGCCCTTTCCCACCTCACCATAGGTGAGAAATAACCGAGAACATCCATTCCTATAGGCCTTAGTATGCTCCACATACTGTAGTAAGTAACGGCCATTTTCACAACAAGACTGTGTAATCTTCGTTCCCCAGAGGAAGAATGGTCAGTAAAAAACACAGGCAATGTCATAGATTGGTTCAGATGAAAGTCTGAGACCACTTTGGGAAGAAACTTTCTGTTAGTTCGAAGGACCACCTTATCCATGTGAAAAGAAATAAAATCAGGTTCCACTGATAAAGCCTGTAACTCACTGATCCTCCTGGCAGAGGTAATGGCTACCAGGAATACAGTTTTCCATGTCAAGTATTTCAGCTCTGCTGAAGATAGAGGGTCAAAAGGGGGCTGCATAAGCTGTGCTATACAGATGTTCAGATCCCAAGAAGGAGTAGGGGCTCGGAAGGGAGGATTAACATGCACCAGCCCATTTACAGAAGAAAGGGTTCTGAAAGAACTCTTAAAACTGAAGGTGGACAAAGCAATAGGGCCTGATGGGATTCATCCCAGAATTCTAAAAGAACTAAGGGTAGAATTAGTGACACCACTGACTACCCTGTTTAACAAATCATGGGAGAATGGGGTGGTACCCGAGGACTGGAGGAGGGCAGATGTGATTCCCCGTCACAAAAGTGGGAGCAAGGCAGAAGCAGGAAACTACAGACCTGTTAGTTTAACCTCAGTGGTAGGGAAAATGATGGAATCACTTCTGAAGGAAAGAACTGTCGGTATCTAGAGGCCAGAGGGCACAGGACCCAAGGCAGCATGGATTCACAGCAGGAAGGTCATGCCAGACAAATCTGATAGATTTCTTTGACTGGGTGACCAAAGTAGTAGATCAGGAGGGCTGTGGACATGGCCTACCTAGACTTTAGCAAGGCATTTGACACAGTCCCACACAAAAGATTAATATACAAGTTAGCTAGCCTGGGAGTGGGTCCCAAGATGACAGCCTGGGTAAAAAATTGGCTGGAAAACAGGACACAGAAGTAATAGTAAATGGAGTCCACTCTGATGAAAGGGGTTACTAGTGAGTGCATGAGGTTCAGATAGGACAGTCCTCTTCAATGTCTTTATGTTTACATTGCAGGGGGACTGAAGGAAATATGTCTCTTTGCAGATGACAAAGATCTGCAACAGAGTTGATGCACAAGGTGGGGTGAAAGGATGAAAAGGGACTTGGCAAGGTTAGAAGAATGGTCAAATGTATGGCAGCTTAGATTCAATGCTAAGAAGTGCAAGGTAATGCACCTGGGAAACAAAAACCCAGGGGAAGAGTACACAATTGGGGGTGAGATACTAACAACAACAAAAATGGAAAGGGACCTGGGGGTAGTCATATCAGATGACCTAAAGGTGGGCAAGCAATGTGAGAGGGCAGCAAGGAGGGCTGGGGGGATATTGGGATGCATAGGGAGAGGCATCACCAGTAGAAAACAGGAAGTTATTATCCCTCTGTACAGACAGCTGGTCAGACCCCATCTGGAGTACTGCGTGCAGTTCTGAGACCCAGTCTTCGCAAAGACATAGACAGGATGGAAGCTGTCCAGAGGAGGGCACTAAAATGGTGCAGGGTCTGCACCGGAAGACATATGAAGAGAGACTAAAGAAGCTTAATATGTATAGCCTCGAGGAAAGGAGGGAGAGGACATGATAGAAACTTTCAAGTACCTCAAGGAATCAACAAAGTCCAAGAGGTAGCATCTTTCAAAAAAGAGGTGTGTGCAGAACAAGGGGCACAATTTGAAAAATAGAGGGTGGCTCAGAGGTAATTTAAAGTATTTTTTCTAGAGGGTTGTGGATGCATGGAACGGCCTTCCGGAGGAGGTCGGGAGTCAAAAACAGTGGTGGAATTCAAGCATGCATGGGACAGTCATAAGGCAATTCTAGGGGATGGGGGTAGGAAAAAGTAGGCTGCTGGTTAACTAGAATCTGCAGCTTATCCAGTAGGCAGGGAAATGGGCAGACTGGGTGGGCCAAGCGGTCCTTATCTGCCGTCAAATTCTATGTTTCTGTGTTTCTAGACCTTTGAAGAATTTCTGGAAAACTGGATAAGAGGCTAAGGAACAGCCCTTCCCAGCTGAAAGGAAGGCAGAAACAGCTGCCAAATGCAACTTAAGCGTAGTGGGCCGAAGGCCTAAACTATTAAGATGCACCAAATAGTCCAATACAGTAGCAATGTCAGCTAATTCTGGCTGAACAGGCATTTGGGAACACCAAAAACCAAACCTTTTCCACTTGGAATTGTAAGTTTTTCTGGTAGCAGGTTTCCTGCTAACCTTCAGAATATCTAAAACCGATTGAGAAAGGTTTAAATGTGCATATTCTAACTCTTCAAGAGCCAGGCCTTGAGCCTGAGAGCCTGAAGATTGGGACAGAAGATCCTCCCCTGAGAGGATGTCAGCAGATTGAACTGTCTGGGAAGACACAGAGGCCTTGCCACTGACAATGACAGTAGTAGAGGATACCACGGCTGTCTGGCCCAGTCTGGTGCCATCAGGATCACTCTGCAAGGCTGAGATCTGGCCTTGATCAGAACCCTGAAGATCAAAGGGAAAGGAGGAAATGCATACCGGAACCTGCTTGTCCAATCCAATAGTAGAGCCTCCTGTTGTACAGAGCTTAGTAGAGGAGGCCTGCAACAAAAAAGAGGAAGTTGATGATTGTCTGGGGCTGCAAAGAGATCTATCTCTGGAGTCCCCCACCTGTTGAAGATACCTGAAGGACCAGGGGATTCAGAGTCCATTCATAATGACCCTGAGAAATTCTGCTGAGAGCATCTGCTAAGATGTTGTCCTTCCCTGGCAGGTGTACAGCCACCAGGGAAGCGTGAAGGCAATAAGCCAGAGACCATACCTTTATGGCCTCCGTGCACAAGGCTGAGGACCGAGTGCCTCCCTGCTTGTTGATGTACCACATGGTTGTGGTATTGTCTGTCCTGATTTGTACTACTTTCCCCTGAACCACGGTTGAGAATGTCTGCAGAGCTAGAAAGACAGCCCTCAACTCCAGAAGGTTTATGTGAAGAAGGGACTCCTGGTGAGACCAGGTTCCCTGAGCTGTGAGCTGGTCCAGATGGGCCTCCAGCCTAGGAGGGAGGTGTCCGTGGTGAGAATCACTGAAGGAGCCTGACTAATGAATGGGACACCTTGCCGAAGGTTGACCTCCTCCAGCCACCACTGGAGTGCCTGAACTAGAGTCTGGGACACTGGAACCAATTTGGAGAGAAGGTCCTTTTTCTGAGACCAATAAGATCTGAGATGAAATTGAATATCTCTCATCTGAAACCTTGTTCCCTGGACCACAGCTGAGGAGGCTGCCATGTGGCCCAGTAACTGAAGAAAATGCCTGGCTGGACGAGAAACTAGAGGTTGAAAAGAGAAAGCCAGAGTGACTAGAGACTGAACTCTTGAAAGAGGAAGGAATGCTCTTGCCTGGGTAGTATCTATGTCCACCCCTATGAAAGTGAGCAGTTGAGTTGGTTCCAGAACTGACTTTTCTAGGTTTAGAATGAAGCCCAAGGACTCCAGGAGCCTTTGGGTGACCTCTAAGGCTGACTTGACTTGGCCAGGGGACTGACCTACTAGAAGTCAGTCGTCCAGGTATGGGAACAGAAGGATACCCTGTCTCCTGAGGAATGCCACCACTACTGCCAGGCACTTGGTAAACACCCTTGGAGCTGCTCTTAGGCCGAAAGGCATGGCTCTGAAATGATAATGGCCTGAGGGCAATTTGAACCTGAGGTACTTTCTGTGGGAATGTCTGATGGGTATGTGGAAATAGGCATCCTTGAGATCCAGGGAGGCCAGCCAGTCTCCTGGTCTCAGAGAGGGAAGAATTACTCCCAGAGTTACCATCTTGAACTTTGGTTTTGTTAAATGTTTGTTGAGGTACCTTAAATCTAGGATGGGTCGCCACCCCTGTCTTTTTTGGGGTAAGGAAGTATCTGGAATAAAGTCCTTTTCCCCTGTGACAAAGAGGTACCTTCTCTACTGCTCGCATGAACCTGGTAAAACATAATATTGTTGGGGACTAGTTAGGAAGGTAAGCTACGCCTTCTACAGAAAGTTTCATTATTTCCTTTTTGGCATTAAGAATTGCAGGATTCCATTAAAGTGCAGTAATTTTATAACCAGAGGGGGCGAAATACATCTGAAGTTGTTTCATTTCTGTGCTAGACACATAGGATTTGGAAGGATATTTGTGCAATATTTTAGAAGTGTCCTGCTGGCTAAGCAGTGAGTATATCCCTGGTTTCAGATAAAGAGTTTGTGTGTGTATTAGAAGCAGACATAGCAAATTGTCTTCACTGAAAGACCTGCTTACATCACAGGTGTCACTCGTCAGTCAATTGATTCTGGGTGGGGCTTTTATCACTGTGCTCTCTTAGGCAAACCACACAGAGAGAAGCCAGTCAGAAAAGACTTGCCTGCTCCTGTTGGAAGCTGAGAAACTTGCTATACTGCAGAGAACAAACTAGAATGCATTTGAGGAACTGGGAACCTGGTAAAACATAATATTGTTGGGGACTAGTTAGAAAGGTAAGCTATGTTTTCTACAGAAAGTTTCATTATTTTCTTATTGGCATTAAGAATCGCAGGATTCCATTAAAGTGTAGTAATTTTATAACCAGAAGGGGTGAAATACAACTGAAGTTGCTTAATTTCTGTGCCAGACACATAGGATTTGGAAGGATATTTGTGCAATATTTCAGAAGTGTCCTGCTGGCTGAACAGTGAGTTTGTTTTTATCCCTGGACTCAGTAGAGTGGTTTGTGTAGGAGCAGTGGTCTAGTAAATTGTGGCGTTGGTTGACTTACTATAAAGGGCAGTACTCACCAGGGTGGTGGAGCAGTGGTGTATTAGATTGTTTCTAACAGTCACCAGTGGTTGTGGCCTACCCACCCACCCTGCCCACCCCAGGCATGGCATTTCCTTTATAGCCAAGGTTCTGACATCAGTTCTTTAACAGGTCTTGGGGCAGAACTGTCATATTTTAATTACCCAGCACAGTGCATAAAGGGTAAGTACACACACACACAAAAAATTACATATTACTCATTGTATATTATAAGGAAGAGAGACATGGGAGTGGTGCAATGCACTGGCTGTGGGCAGCAATTCTCCGGGAGACATTCTGGAACCTGCGTTGCTGCCCTATTTGCAGGTAACTGTCAGATCTGAGGGAGGAGGTTGCCCACCTCCAGGCTGAACTGGCAAGGACTAAAGAGGCCTCCCCCACCCAAAGAGCACCAGTTCCACAGCCACTGCCTCAGAGGTTGCCATGCGTGAAGAGCAGATGGACCACAGTTGGTTCTGGGAGGGTGAGGGTGGTGGAACAGAGGCATAGCCCCCGAGTTGCACCTCTACACAAATCATATGTCAGTCTGGCAAATTAAGGTTCCTCTATGATGACACTCTCATTGGAGACCAAGAAGAATACTGGGGACATCCACAAGGGAGACCCACAAAAGAGTGACAAGGGACACCACAGGAAAGAAACAGCTCAGATAGGGGACTCAGTTGTTAGGGGTGACCCGGGAAGGGAGAGGAGAGGGAAGGGTGCCTGCCTGGTGCCATGGCTTGGAGGGACAGGAAGCAGATCCTCAGGATTGCAGAAGCAGCATCACAGGAGAGGAAACTAGATATCACTGTCCACCTCAGGACAAATGACCTAGCTAGGCATGAGATCAGTGCAGTGCAGGATAAATTTGTGGAGTTGGAGAGGGGCCTCAGACAGGTAGCAAGCACGGTAACATTCTCAGAAGTGCTGCCAGTCTATGGCAGGGGTGAGGCCAGGGTACTGCACATCATGCAGTTTAATGAATGGTTGCAAATCTGGTGCAGAGCACAGGGCTTTGGCTTTATTGGAGACTGGGGGTCCACCTGGAGAGATGAAGGTCTATACTGGCATGATGGTCTGCATCTGTCCAGGAAGGGAAACACACTCCTAGGTGACAGGTTTAAAGGCTTCCTTGGCAAGCTTTTAAACTAGCCAAGGGGAGGTGCTGACAGGAAACAGGAAAGTTCAAGCCTCCCCACAAAACATGGCAGGTAGTAGGGTAACACTGAGGTACAGAGCTTGACAGAGGGCAGGACAGGGTAAATGGAAAATGGACAAGGGCAATAAGAGCAAGGATGGGGTAAAAAAGGATAAAGCCAACATTAAATGGAGGGCAATGAGTACCAATGCCCATAGTCTTGGAAACAAGCTTCCAGAGCTAGTAGCCGTGATGGAAGAGGAACACCTGGATATTGTGGCAGTCACAGAAACATGGTACACGGAGAACCATGACTAGGATGTCAACATACCAGGGTACACAATCTACAGAAGGGACAGGGAGGGTAAAAGAGGAAGTGGAGTAGCTCTCTACATAAGGGAAGGGATCAAAGCTACAGAACTAAAAATAAAGGGGGAGGACAAGAGGAACTCTGGGTCACCTTGAGACAGGGAATGGCATCACAATCCGCACAGGGGTTGTATACAGACCCCCGTCTCAAGGGGAGGAAATGGACAAGAAAATGATAGAGGGCATTCTCAAAATGGCTGAAAAAGGGGAGATACTGTTGATGGGGGACCTGAATATGCCAGATGTTAACTGGGTGACATGGACTGCAGCCACATCCAAGAACAGAGTAATTTTCGATGCCCTACAGGGGGCATGCCTTAGACAGCTAGTGGTGGAACCCACTCGGGAGGGAGCAATATTAGACCCAGTACTCTCAAATGGAGAGAGGATCACAAATTTAGAAGTCAGTAGACATCTGGGAACAAGCGACCACTGCACAGTGTGCTTCACAATAAACACAACCATGGAGACAAGCCATACAAAGACAAGGATACTGGACTTTAGAAGAGCTGACTTTGGCATAATGGGTGAATACATGAGGAACACATTAGCAAATGGCCAGAAAGGAGGGGTGGAAGAACAATGGAGAAAAATCAAAACTGCCATCATGGAGGCAACAAGCCTTTGTGTGAAACAAATAAAGAAAACAAAGTGGAATAAAAAACCACTATGGTTTTCAAAAGAGGTGTCAGGGAAGGTTAAGGAGAAAAAGGCTGCATTCTAAAAGTATAAGGAATCACAGACGGAGCACAACAGGGAACTGTATCAATTAAAGCAGAAAGAAGTGGGGAAGGCAGTCAGAAAAGCAAAGGCCCAAACCGAGGAAAAGATAGCCAACTCAGTTAAGAAGGGGGATAAAACCTTTTATAGGTACATTAGGGAGCATAGAAAGGTTAAGGGAGGGATAGTGAAGATTAATAAAGGAGAGGGGAAGTGGGCAGAGGGAGACAGTGAAAAGGCAGAGATACTGAATGAATACTTTTGCTCAGTATTCACAAAAGAGGAGGAGGAGGAGGAGTCACCTAAACCAAACAGTAGAAGCACTCTGGATAGTGGGGTTGATGCCAGTCCATTTACAGAAGAAAGAGTACCGAAAGAACTCCTAAAACTCAAGGTGGACAAAGCAATGGGGCCTGATGGGATTCACCCTAGAATCCTAAAAGAGCTAAGGGAGGACCTAGTGACACCACTAACCACACTTTTTAACAAATCATGGGAATATGGGGTGGTACCTGAGGACTGGAGGAGGGCAGATGTGATTCCCGTTCACAAAAGTGGGAGCAAGGCAAAAGCAGGAAACTACAGACCTGTTAGTTTGACCTCAGTGGTGCGGAAAATGATGGAATCACTTCTGAAAGAAAGAACTGTTGAGTACCTAGAGGCCAGCGGGGCACAGGACCCAAAGCAGCACGGATTCACAGCAGGAAGGTCATGTCAGACGAATCTAATCAATTTCTTTGACTGGATGACCAAAGTAATAGACCAGGGAGGGGCTGTTGATATGGCTTACCTAGACTTTAGCAAGGCATTTGACACAGTCCCGCACAAAAGATTAATAATCAAGTTAGCCAGCCTGGGAGTGGGTCCCAGGGTGGTAGCCTGGTAGCAAACTGGCTGCACAACAGGACACAGAAGGTATAGTGAATGGAACACATTCTGAAGAAAGGGGGTTACTAGTGGAGTAGCTCAGGGCTCAGTGCTGGGTCCAGTCCTCTTTAACGTCTTTATAGGTGACATTGCAGAGGGTCTGGAAGGAAAGGTATGCCTCTTTGCAGATGACACAAAGATCTGTAATAGAGTTGATACACAAGGGGGGGTAGAAAGGATGAGAAGGGACTTGGCAAGGATGAAGGAATGGTCAGACATATGGCAACTTAGATTCAATGCAAAAAAGTGCAAAGTAATGCACCTGGGAAATAAAAATCCAGGAGAAGAGTACACAATAGCAGGGGAGGTACTAACGACAAAAATAATGGAAAGGGATCTGGGTGTAGTCATATCAGATGACCTAAAGGTGGGTAAACAATGTGAGAAGTCTGTAAGGAGAGCCAGGGGGATACTGGGATGCATAGGGAAGGGCATCACAAGTAGAAAAAGGGAAGTGGTTATCCCTCTATACAGACAGTTGGTGAGACCCCATCTGGAATACTGCATGCAGTTTTGGAGCCCTCATCTACGTAAGGACATAGACAGGATGGAAGCAGTCCAGAGGAGGGCAACTAAAATGGTGCAGGGTCTATATCAGAAACCATATGAAGAGAGACTGAGAAAGCTTAATATGTATACCCTTGATGAAAGGAGGGACAGGGGAACATGACAGAAACTTTTAAGTACCTCAAGGGAATCAACAAAGTCCACGAGGAAGCATCTTTCAGAAAAGAGATGTGTAAGAACAAGGGGCACAATTTAAAGTTAGAGGGGGGATGGCTCAAGGGTAATGTGAGGAAATTCTTTTTCATGGAGAGAGTGGTGGACGCATGGAACCGCCTTCGTGGAGAGGTTGTGGGGTCTAAAACAGTGGGGGAATTCAAACATGCATGGGACAGACATAAGGCAATTATAGTGGGGGATTGCAGGAAGTAGGCTGTTGATTAACTAGAATCTGCAGCTTATCCAACTGGTAGGGAAATGGGCAGACTGGGTGGGCCAAGTGGTCCTTATCTGCCGTCAAAGTCTGTGTTTCTATGTAGAAGAGAGGAGACTTCTGTCTCTAAGGCCTTTGTCTCCAAGGGGGAGAGAGGGGTGAAAGATCTTGCTCTCATCTTTGGGAACCTTTTGAAGCTGAGAACAAGTCCCTGGCTCACTACTTCCAGGACCCATTTGTCCGAGGTAATGAAATCCCAGGCCTGGGAATAGTGAGCCAGCCTGCCCCCTATAGAAATTGGGGACCCTGACTGACATCTCAGGGTGTCTGTTTGGCAGGGGGCTTGGACTGAGTGGATGCTGGGGTCCTGGTCATCCCTTGTCTGCCTCTTCTCCTGAAGAACCCCCTCTGCTGGAAAGAAGAGGAAGCCTGGGCTTGGGAAAAAGGCCTGCCCCTGCCAGCCCTAAACTGCTGCTTCTGAGGAGTAGTCTGCTTCTCTTTTGCTGCAACACTCCTACAAGTGGTCCTGTACTCATCCATCTTCTTCATGTAAGCCTCTGTTTGTTCACCAAACAGAGAGTTACCAGCAACAGAAAAATCCATGGCCTTAGTCTGGGTATCCTGTGATAGACTGGTACATCTGAGCCAAGCTAATCTCCTCATGGAGACAGATGTAGCCATGACCCTGGAATGCACATAATTTGAGTCAACAGCAGCGTGAAATTGGACCTTGGATGCCTCAATACCATCTGCAGCCACTTTCTCCAGCTCCTTGGCTAGCTGGGGAGGGGCATTCTTAGCCAGTTCCACAATCGTATCCCACCTCGATTTCTGGTACCTGGCTGTATATGCCATATAATTGGCTTGTCTGAGTCCCAAAGAGGATGCCAAGTATTGTTTCTTGGCCATGGCATCCACTTTCCTAGAATCCTTATCTGGGGGGTGAGATGCCAGGGGAATATTAGCCTTATCACAGGTTGCAGCCTGCACTACCCCAACATCGCTGCAAAGAGTTGTAAGAAATTCTGTTCCAGGACCTGACAAGGTAAACCTCCTGTCCATCCTTTTATCCACAGGAGGTATAGAAGTTGGAAACTGCAAAATTTTTTGTGTCCATTTTCCCAGGGATTTATGCAGAGGGATAGACACTCTTTTCGACTCTGGGACATCCATAATTTCCATAAAGTCAGATTCCTCCTGATCCTGTTCAACTTCTTTCACTGGGAGCTGGAGAGTATCAGCCACTTTCCTGTAAAACAAGAAATGGGAGGGGGACTCAAAGTCTGGGAGGAGACACACTGGAAGGCCTGTCTGGGGAGATGCCAGGCTCTACAGGCTCATCTAGGCCTTCATCTTCCTCTTCATCATACTCTTCTTCTCCTCCATCCCAATCGCCCTCATAGAAAGCCTCTGGATCAATGTCAGAAGTGACTATGTCCGACCAAACCGAACCTCTATGAACCGTTGCTGGTTCGGTCGGAACTGGGCAAAGCGACTGAACAATAGAAATCACTTTAGCAATCTCCTCAGCGGACGGACCACGGGAAGTAGGATCCAAACCGGCTGTTTTTCATTTCCTTTTGCTAGGAACCGGTTCTGCAGAATCGGCTCTCCTTTTGCCCGAGGAGGTATCGCCCAGGTCAGTGGACACCCCCTCACGTTCGGCAACTGCCGAACCGGGCTGGCCATCCGGGTCAGTGGACTTCTCGGCCTCCCTCTCCCTTAGCCTACTCAAACATTTTACCAGAGTGGCTTTGGGAAAGTTTTTACAGATTTGGCAGTCTTCTTTGAGGTGGTCAAACCCCAGACAGTAAACACAGACGAGGTGTGAGTCGGCCTTGGCAAAGGCCTCCTTACACTTGGTACAATGCTGAAACCCAGTGGGACCGGTTTTGTTTTTGGGTTTCTCAGACATGCCAGAATACTGAAAAGTTACCCTTACCAGCTATTACGCCAGGCAACTAGAAACTGATCGGTTCCAACCATGTCATGGGTCTTTAAAAAAAAAACTGGAAATCGTAATTTTTTTAGGAACCGATGAGTACCAGAAACCACAATAATATTTAGAAACAAAACAGAAACAGAATGGGGTTCGGTTCCAAACCAGACCAACCAGAGAAGAACCGAAGGCAAAAAACAATTTCCACAATAATACAATAACTACCTACTACTACCACCACTTACTGTTAGCGAGACATAGGTAAGAAGACCAAAATAAAGAAACAGTTAGATAAAACTGACCGATTTCAACTGATACCAAACCGAAGTGCAGGAGGAATCTCCGTAGCGACTTCACAGTTAGGCGGAGTAAAAAATCTGACAGTTACACTTCAGAGTGCTAGAGACAGAGGTTTGAAAACCGAGCTCGAGCTCAATGTTCTATGCTTCTGCATAGAGTTAACTCCTTACTCTCCAGGGCAGTTCAAGTGCTGGGGCTAACTGCATTTAGTCAGAATACAGCAAGACTTCATGTTGTTTACTAACATATGAAATTTGCCAGCATATAAAGGCCTAGAGGTCTATCAAGTCTGCTCGAATGTGCAGCTAGCACCCCTTATTCTGCAACTGTTTGAACTACAAGTTCCCATATTTTGAGAGAATTTTCCCGGAAGGTGGTGTCTAGGTTTTTTCGCACCCCCTAGAGCACTGCCAAGTTCTTGTCCGTGGGTGACTCCTCATGCTGGAGACACTGCGGCTGCAAGGTGGCCACGCACACTCACATTTTCTGGTTTTGCCCAGTACTGGCACCTTATTGGTCCTCGATAGAGAATAGGGTGCTGGACCTCTTCCCTTCTCTGAGTGGTTTGTCTCCGGCTCTGGGGATACTTCTCCATTATCCACGTCATTTCAAGGACCCACACCAAATTTATTTACTCGGTATCTTGTTGGGCACAGCTGAAAAATGTATTACAAGGGTCTGGCTTTGTCCTGAGCTCCCTAATATCTCAGTCTGTGAGGACACAGTATATGATGTCTACAAACTGGAACATATAACAGCCATACTGAAAAACAAGGTCCCAGAATTAATGAATCGTTGGAATGTTTGGTTCCTTACTATTTCACAAACCAGACCAGACCAGACCAGCCACCATAGGGATACCCCTTCTAATGGCATGCTACAGAATCAACGGGTGACTGGCCAGCCCTGTGTTTTCCTCCCTCCCTAGGGAGTTTTCCCCTACCTGGGAGGGACTTAATTTTTCACAAATATGTATATGGGTTAATAAGTGCAGCCCCCCTCCTCGAGTCCTCTAAGAGCTTACCCCTTCCTTCCTTGAGATAGCCTTGGAACTAATACAAAGGCTATATGCACAGATTACAAAAGTGTATACTATAAACCTTTAGGCTAGTACTCTAGATGTAGAAATTTTAATTTATTTAATTGGTCAGCTAAACTCTGTTCCAATCCTGTGTATATTATAAAATGTACAATGTATTGTTCCCCTCAATCACTTCCTGTAACATGACTACGAGGTACCATATAAAAAAAAATTGAAATAAAGAAATAGTATTAAAAAAAGAAAGAGGCACTTATGAGGATGGCCAGTCCAGAGAAAGTGGTGGTAGTTGGGAATTTTAATATGTCAGAAGTGGACTGGAAAGTTCCACTTACAGCTAGTACTAGGAACCAGATTCTGGTGGATGCCTATCAGGAAGTTTTCCTAGAGCAACTAGTTAACGGAGCAAAAAAGAAGGCAACCCTACTGGACCTGGTGCTAAAAAACATTGAGAAGATTCAGAACGTAGCAGTCCAGGAACCACTTGGATCCAGCAACCACATGACAGTAGCATTGGAGGTCCAGGTGTGAGCCAGCACAGGGGCAAATGAAATAAGTATATAGGACTTCAAAAAAGCCTACTTGGGCAAAATGAGGCTGTAAAAGATGCAATATCCAGGGCCCTTTCCCCCCCCAAAATTTTACTATTTTCTTTGTAAAATATTTTAGTTGATATGGGACATATGTGGGAACTGAGAATACAGTCATTCAAATTTGCTGGCTGGGAGAACAAGTTGGGTGCGGTAGTAGAGCTAGTCTTTGGATCCAAAGACTTGTTTGGGGTAACAAGAGTTCCTTTCATTGAAAAAGACTTGTGTTTTAAATGTGAACAGTGGCCAAGGCAAAGTACAATGTTTCCTTCTGTGCAGATGGGCATGATAACAATAGGACAGAGCCCAAATACACACTAGCAGAGGTCATCCCCAAAGTTCAAAATAAATGGCCAGTGTGTGATGTCAGAGGAAGACGGCCAATGATTCAAGTGAGTGGGCTGGCCTGCCAGGGATATTTCTGATGGTGTTTCTCTGAGTAAGTCAGTTTTACTTGGGATTTGAGAAGCTTCAACAACATTTTCTAAATTTGCTAAAACTCACAATATCCCATCTGGTGGTGAGCTTCTACTGCTTAAAGATCTAGCTGACGTTCAGTTAGATTTGTCTGTGTGATCTGTCTTTTCAAATGTTTTTTGTACATCTCGGTAGTATATTATATTCCCCATAGACTTTAGTGTGTGCAATCCTGCACCATATGTAAATATTATGGAGTATTATATTTATTTTTATATATTTTGTGCTCTCTGTGACCAAGTTAAAATATAGACAGCCTGGGGTAATTGGCAAGACTGAATCAGTTTCTGAACAGACAGGCTACTAAACCATCTTTTTTTTTTTTTTAAACTTTATTTTTAATTTTCTTCATACATTGGAGCAACATGTACATATTCACATACATATCTTGACAATAACAATAGGTTATATTATGACTGTACAAGTATGACAAAGAAGGATAATAAAGTAGCAGCAAGTTATCTCAGACAAGTGCTCTTTAGTCCTAATACTAAGAAGTAGTAACAATATATGGCAATAAGATCGTAGGATCTAATGCTCTCACCACAGATAATAGCCTATATCGGTATACCGAGCTTTCGCCCCACTAGCAGGTAACAAATACGATGGGGGAGCTGGTCGATACAGTTGGACTATAATTTTAAATTAAACAGATTGGGCTCGGTTAAGTTATAGTTTAACCCTACACCAAAGGCTTCCAACAGGAGGCCGTGCAGGGGGCAAAATATTCAACACAGAATTTTAGACAGTCCACAAACTGAGCTGTGTGCATTAGCACACCATCATTAAATACTGTCCAATTATTCAGACATTGAAAAGAAGGCAGTGAATGGGAAAAAAGAGGTTGCAACTATATATAAATAAGAATTGCAACATCCATACTGCCCTTAAGATTTTAATAATTGAAACACTCAACAGGTACTTAGCAAATAGAAGTCCAAAGAAATATCATCCCTGGGGAACACATGAAGACCACAGGTCCACTATAGTCACTCTGGCTCTCCATCAGAGTCTTGGTCTGAGGTCCTGGCTTCTGAATGACAAGACAGTGCTTCAGCAAAATTAGATGCTATCTCAGGGTATGTGAATATGTGTGGCTTCTGCTTGTGCACAATATGTAGCTGTGCTGGAAATAACATTTGGGCCTTCACCCCCTTCGCCATGAGTGCTTTCTTAACTTCCTCAAGTTTCTTCTTTCTGTCCTGTGTCTGTGATGACAGATCAGGAAAGAAATCCAGACGATTCCCTTCCCAGACAATGTCTCCCTTCCTTCTGGCTTCCTGCAGTAGTGGTATTCGAGCTTCAGGTGTGGATAGGGTCATGATCACTGTCAATGGCCGGGAGGAAGAATTTCCCTGACCTTCTGCACGCATGGGCATGGAAAATGCTTGCACAATGGAGATTCCCATATCTCTGTTTAAAAGCTATAAGTCCTCAAAGACCATCCGGTCTAGTGTGGATAAAAGTTATGTGCGATTGGCTAGGTGAGAGGGGAAGCCCACGATACGAATGTTCCTCTGATGAAGACCGTTTTCTAAGGTCTCAACCTTGGAGCAGAGGAAACTGACGTCCCTAATCAGGCCTGGGGTGAGTTCTGATTGCCGCTCAAAGGAATTGGTAAGGTCGGTAATCGCTAAGGAGTTATCTGCAATCTTCTGCTCAAGGTCTGTAAACCGCTTTTCCATTGCAGCTAATCTTTTGTTGGTCTCTTCACCAGTCTCCTGTAGTTTAGTTAGGAGCAGTAATATTTGTGCAAGTTCCGTCGATGAAGCAGCAGAAGCTGGGCCTCTAGATTCGTCAGAAGTACTGGTGCCTTGACCACTAAAATAAGAATCAAGCCCCAGTAGGGTTGTCTTTTTGGATTCATTTTAAACTTTAGAGGTTCTGATATGCTGTCAGCTCAGAAATACTTAGCAATTAGTGCCAGAAAAGATTAATTTTATAAAACAAAGATGGTTGTAGAATGGAGCCCAACTTCAGAACGTCTGCCTTGTTGAGTGCTCCACAGTGCCCCCCGCTACTAAACCATCTAAAGCAACGTGTTCTCAGCTATGACTAAAGGGGTGGGTTTGTTTGCCTTTTTGGGAAAGGTCATCTTACTGTGTAAGCAGTGGCTCTGGTGGGATTCAGACCTAAAAATACTTCAAGTAAGAGTCAAGGTGAGTGGCGGCAGCATACCAAGGAGACTGTTCAGGCATCTGAAGGGTTGTGAAAACTGGTAGCAGTGCGAACTGAGTTCTGGGACAGAATTGGTCTGTAACACAGTGAAAAACTGAAGAAAAACATGAAGGACATAGTGCACGTAGGGGTCGCAGAAGAACACTGGGTATCTTTTAAAAAGGTGAGGATAGAAGCGGCAGATAGCACAATTCCAAAGGTATCCAAAGGAAAAAGGGCTAAAGGGCCAATGTACTACACAACCAATGTAAACATGGTGGTAGGAGCTAAAATGAGAGCATTTTCTCAGTGTAAGGGTTGTCAAAAAGAAACCACCAGAAAAGTGAGGGAGGCCAAAGAAGACACAGAGCTTTGTTTGGCAATGGTGTGAAAAAAGGTGATAAAGCATGTGACACTCTGCCCTCTGCTTGTGGTCATCTGTATGATAAATAAATGGTATGTGTTATGTGACTGTCTGCCTGACACGCCAGTCAGCAAGTAAGCTGACTTTTGACCTCAGGTGTCAGTGTGGCTGACAGCTGCAGGATTTGTTAAATGGACCAGTAAAGAGAAACCATAATTAAAGGTTTCCTGTTCTGTCTTAATTAGTGTTTTCTGGCCATCTGCCAGGATATAGGCCTCACAAACTTTTATGATTTCCTGAAGGAACAGGCCATTTGATAACAGCACCATACTATAAGTCGTAAACCTTAGATCTTTCCTGGGAAATAGGAACCAGCAGACAATTCAAAGAGAAATGTTTTGATCAAAGACTCATAATTTGGGAAATTGCTAGCTGCTGATGTTCACATTAATAAAATACATCCTTGTAGATAATTATGTTAAGCAGTTGAAGCTAGGAGGGTCGAGGCTGTGACCTCACCAATAGGGGTGGGGAGATGGATCCTGAAATGAACAGCATCAGAGGGAAACCGTGCATATTATTGTGCACTCAAAGGCTCAGATATTCAAAATTTTGCCCCGGGGCTAAATTAGCACTGCCCGGCAGGCAAACTTAGCCCAGAGCACAAAGCAAGCTATATTCAAAAGGAATAGCCCAGGGCAAACAGCTTCTGAAAATTGCATGGGAATAAGCCTGGGCTGGAAGTGCAGGGTAAACTTAGCCCAGTAATAAGACAGGTCTGAATATAGCAACCAGGAAGTGCAGACCACAACAGCAACACAGTGTACAGTGATGTGAAGATAGGTAGAGGTGACCTATGTGGCCAATGTGTGTGCCAGCAAATGTGTGGACCCAGTAAAGCTGCAGGGAGCAGCGCATGTGAAAGTACAGTGTGCAAAACTGTATAAGAGTCCCCAAACCGTTTGCGTGGCACTAACATGTTTGTGAGGGTTTAGCGCAGAGCTAAGCCATTTGTCCAGCGCTAAACTTTGCCATATTCAAAAGTGACATGCAAATGAGCCTACTTAGGTAGTCCCTAGGCAAACATCCACATTAGCATCTCATTATGCCCTGATGTGCATGCAGTTTGCCCAGCATCACTGCGGGGTCCCACAGCACCACCTGTAGGTCAGTCTGGCAGTACAGGGGCTGGCGGGGTCTGCCTGCAGCACCACCTGTAGGTCAGTCTGGCAATGCATGATGATAGCTGCAGGCTACATGTATATAGTACAGCATAGCATAGTGCACCCCAAGGGACAACGCAGCATAGGCACAGGTGGTGGTGGTGCTACGTGCACATGTCACACTGTAGGTCATGCTACAGTGCACAGCAGACACTACAGTAGCAAGGAGGCCAGTAGTGTGAGGGACACAGCAATGCCTATGGTATGTAGGGCACTGATGACCACTGCACTGTACACAGTGACAGGCCCAACGTGCAGGTGATTACTGACAGTGGACAGTACTGTTACACTGTTGTGTGATCCACAGATGCTGTACCTCTGGCATGGGATGCTCACAGTAACATATACATGGCCGGCTGTGTGTGCTGTGGCATTTGTACAGTTGTGCGGTATGTGGCGGGGAGGGGGGGGCGTATGATCCGACAAGCACACTGGTGTGGGGGTATTCCCAATACTGGCCCATATGCACTGCGTGATGTGTCCCAGCCTTGTGGCAATACCTGGTATTTGGCGAGGCCTGGCCACCCCTACACCCTTCCCTCAACAGCCACCATGCCCACAGTGCTGCATGTGTGTGCTGGCATCTGTTGGTCACCACAGACATATGGTTTGCAGGTGTACACTGTATGGCCACAATACCATGGTGTCCCCTCGGGGCCAGGTTACCCCTTACTGCCTGGCATAGCTGGGACTGGTGGCAGCTGTTGGCATCTGTGTGGGGCCATCAGTGAGCAACATGTGTCCTCCATGTCTGGCTTTTTCTACGTGTCATATTCATGTTTTAGGGTTGCGCAAAGCCACCCAACCACTGTGCAAAGCCACAATGTCGCGCAAAGCTGTTTGCCCAGGGTTAAGACCAGCTTTTCCCGGGCAGTAATGTGTACCGCGCAAAGGGTGGTGCTAAGTCGCATTAAACAATTAGCGTGGCGCTAGTCGCTGAATATATCACTGTGCCTGCATTCATGTTCAGTTTGCCACTTGCATATATTATGGTTTTGTGCTGGCGCTAATGCAGTTTGCGCTCGCTACTCAGCCTTTTGAATATTGCAGACCCACACTAATCCTGCGCAATCGGTTTGCACCCAGCGCAAAGTTTTGAATATCTGGGTCTTAGAGAGAAGTAATTCTCTGGACTTGAAAGCACTTAAGGGTAACATCTAGATAGGAAAAAACTTAAGCATTTGTGCTAGGAGTTTGTGTTCTACAACTTACCATTTTTCTTTTATCGTGACTGTAAGTTAATGATATAATTGTTCTGTGTTTGATTTTTCCTGTTCTACAATTTTTAGTAAACAACATTTTCTTTAAACTACTGCCAGTGCTTTTTCTCAGTTATTTTACATGTGATGTGCTGAACCAGTGTTTAAGGTTGACAGCTGTTTGTTAAAGGCTTGAATGTGTTACTAAGCTTGCTTAAAAAGGTAAGAACATACCTAGGTCCCTTATAGAGTTGTAAGCATACATTTTGGAAACCTGACTTGATGCCCCTGGGCGAAGGATTGTACTGCATTCCCGAAGAAGGTACATATCTGAGCCTGTAAATTGGGTATGCTAGCTGACTCCCTCCAGAACTCAAGGCTAGTAGGTGATTCGGACCCAAAACAGACAGGAGGGTTACCCTGTTTGTCACCTGGTCACACTATTGCACTTCGAGGTTGGCACTGTGGGAGCAGAGGGCCTGAACTGCGGAGTGCGTTTGTGACAAGGCATTCTTCTGGTATCGTCCAGAAGAAGCGCAAGGTCAAAGTGGTATAGCAAGATTTAAAAGCAATGAGGGATGGGAGGAGGGGGACAAGGGGAAGACAGAGATACTGAACTATTACTTTTGTTCAGTATTTACCAAGAAATATGGGCCACTACCAGAATGTGAGGTTGGGAGGGAGGGAGGGAGCAAAGACCATGGGTTGGCTTTCCAGATCAGGAGTTAATTAAATAAGCAGGCAGTGCTGGAGACCTGGATTCAGTTAATGAAGCTGTCTTGCTCCTGGTAGTGAGACAGCAGGCAGTGCTTCAAAAAGGTGGTGTATTCACTCTCTGGATACAGTAGCTTGTGTGTCACTCAGTTACTCATCACCCCCCCCCCAGTTCCCAAGCCAGATTTGGCATCTGCCTCAGAGAAGACTGCTCAGTGTTTCACCTGTGGCAAATGAAAGTGGGTAATAGAATAGGATCATGAAGTGGGCGGATGAAACAGTGGTAGCTCCCTGGGCTCAGTGTGTCAGAATTTAATCTTCAAAAAAAGAAAAAGCAAATAGGAGAGAAAGATATTAACAGATTGTTTAAAAACATACATCATCAAAACAGCAAGGTCTAGAATGGCTGTTCAGGGTGAAGACCTGTCCCTCATATGCCACTCGCCACTGACTAGGCACCCTGCTCCAACAGAATGGAGGCTGGGGTAAGTACCTAGGGAAGGTGAGTTATGGAGCTGGGGTGGGGTGCTGGTCTGATAGGGCAGGCCAACTGAGATGGAGGATACATAGATAAGGAGAAAAAAAAACAACCATCAGGTACAGTAACAAGTCTTTACCATCCCATGTCTGCAACTGCACAGCTTTTCCAGAGTTTAAGATGAGTCTCAAAAAGCACTTACTTACTACTATGGAATGCAGTTTTTATTGCTTGTATGGTTATTGTACTTTGTATTAGCTTTGTGGCAATGTTGCCCCGGATCGCCCATGAATATAGGCATTCCCAGTCACCAATCAAATAAAGAAAACAAGGTGCACTGTGCAAAAGGTGCAAAATATTGAATATGAAGAAATGTAAATATACCGGCCTGATCAATAACTAACTAACCATATTATAGTACGCAGGGGAATGCTTGACACAAAAGATGTTTTTCCAAAACTTCCACGGTAGTGGACCAGCGTAAAAACAGTGGTAATGCATTCCATAGGCACTGCAACATGGGCATTATTTATTTATTTTAAATCGGCCACTGTTTGATAACTCTTAACGTTTGAAATCTCTAGTCAGGCACAGTATTAAAACTAAGTCTCCACTGCATAACAGGAAATATAAAAAAATAAAAACAAAATCTCAGTTGAAAGATTATTTTTTGTTACTAAAGTTTGTCACAGTACCTTCTATAACCTGAGTGACTTGAGACTGAAAGGCATCAAAGTTAAAAGGGGTGAGGAATCCAAGTGAGCCCAGATGAAAGGCCATGACCGGAGGAACGCTAGCCTGCAACAAACAGAGAGACAAGAAAAAGTCAATATTACTGGCTGTCACTGTGTTGGATGCAATTCTACAATAACCCCAACATAAGGTTATGTTAGCAAAGTATTTCTAACTATTAAAAGGAAAACTGAGCAAACAGAGAAGCCCTCCCTCACTGACAGCTAATGCCCGCTCAGCATTTTTAGACTGTAAATGAATTTTTTAACAAACCATAAAGATGTTTTTCAACTTTATATTACTCAGCCAAAACATCCAGTTATAAAGACTTCCCACCAACACCTCTCTGGCACTAGCGCACTCCTCTCACTTGCTCTATGCTAGTGTGTCTTGCAGATCAATGGCCAAGTCCGTAGAACACAAACATGAGCATAGAGTGAGCCAGAGATGTGTGCAAGCATTGTAACTGCAAGTTTTGGCCAAGCATTCTGAAGTTGAAAAACATGGTTATAATGTGTTAAAACATTCATTTGCAGCCTAAGTCCTCTAATTGGGGGAGTAGCGGTTGGTGTGGAAGGGCTTCCCAATTTGTGCAGTTTTCATACTAAACAGAGTTTCCCCTAATGTATTTGCTTTTTGATTCCAATGCTTTTGCAATGCCTGAAATGCTTCCCACTATATGGCAAGCAGAGCCCTGTTCCCCAGTATTGTTGCAGCCAGTGTATTTTGGGGGAATGCATGGAAAACAAAGAAATGGAGATACTGAGAAAATGAAAAGTGCAGAGACAGAGAAAAGTATAAGATCCCGGAAAAAGGAATGGGGTGAGAAATCAAAGCTCTGAGAAGATGGTAGGTATCATGCCTATGTTGCTCGCTAAGTGCCCCAATGTTTCATATTTTCTGCAGGAAACAGGATATGTTATTTTGTTTATCCCCGGGGGTTGGTGAATTACTGTTCTCTCTGCACTCAATACTGCTCTAACATTGTGTGGCAGTTTCCAGTTGTCCTCAGCTTTTACCGCCTCATGCCACACCACTTTGGCTCCCCTCTCCCACCAGGGCTTCTTGTTCTCCCACACCAGAATACTGCACCTGGGGGTGGGGGGCATCCAAAGCTGCTCACAAGGCACTGGAGCACTGAGAGTCACACAGGTGTCATCCATTTGGAAGGCGCTCTAACCCTGGCACACCCTATAATCCCTCCCACCTGCCTGTTAAAGTCCCACCCAGAGATAGAAGGATGTGTGGCCACCCACAATGACTACACCTGCAACTCAGCCTGCTGTAGGAGGCACTGGTGTGGTGGTGTGGTCAAGCCTTCTGATAGAGTTCTAGAGTTCCACCTCCAGACTGGGGATGGAAGTCAGTTTAGCAGCACAAACCCACATTATCTGCATTGTAGCAGTGTGCACCACCACCAGAGTTTGGTACCATTTCATCTGTTTTTACTCATATAAGCCAAATGTGTCTACAAGTTGGGTTTTTCTTCCAATTGTTTTATCATATAGCTGTTCAGTCCCCCCCCCAATCCAAGCCAACCCCACAGCCCCATCTGCTGCTCTATCCACCACAGTAGCTGGTTCCACATGGAGTGGGGTACCCCAGGTACTTGCGACCATTATTTAGATGGCTTGGTGCAAGTCTTTTTTTTTCCCCCCGGTTTTCCATCAAGCTCCAAGTCCCTCCCACCACCCCATGGTGTGAGTAATGCCACTGTTGGCCTCATGCAAATACAGTGCCCCTGTGGCAAGAGCAAGCTCCTTGACCCAAATGCAGGGGTCACTGAGGAACCAGAACAGAACCTGCAGCCAACCCTCCCAGTTGAGGTGCACTGCTGCACGGCAGCTGCCTCAAGTCTGGCCTACCTGCTGATGCGGCGACCCGAGTCTGCTCCCGAACCTGGGTCTCCCGCGTGACAGTGCAATGCGCCGCTTGGCCATCGAGAAAATCAAAGTTTTGGTTTTCAAAGTTTCCCGTCAGGGGCTCCTAATAGATATAAATCAGTAACATGATTTCAACCAATTAGCGCAGAGCCACTATACCTCTTACACTGCGCATAGCGTGCTCTTGCACAGGAGCGTTTCACTTCAGTACAGAGGAAAGGACAGCACAATAAAAAAAAACCAAAAACTATAAACATATTATACATCCCTCGAGCTAAACTCGAGTGATTTATAATAAGTTAATAGACCTCCAAGGGGTGTCTCTTATGGTAGAAGACCCCTCTTGTGAGGTTTGGTCAGACAGATCTGCTCAGTTTCATTGTCTTCTCACCCAAACCGGAGGCTTGGCATCTCTCATACCATAAGAGACATCCCTCGCAGGCCCTATTAACTTATATAAAGTCAGTGCTGTCTGCTGTACTGTACTAGACTGACATGGGAGGTTTGGCACATTGGCATTACATCTATGCACCTTGTTCTGCATTTGAAGTTACCCCACTCTGCAAAAGGCACCATCTGATTCTGAATGGTGATTTCTTGACTTTGTCTAATACAGCTGAAAGACTGAGTGCCCTATAATGCCACTGACCTTGGTTCGGGTTCAGGAATGGGCCTGGAACGTCTGCAGCCAGCTTGGGGGTGGGGGAGGAGGGTAGGAGAAGAGTCCAAAATGATGCTCTCCTTCTGTGGGGAGGGTGGGCAGTGTGCTCCACCCTGATACCATCACCGGTGCAGCTGAAGCTCCTTAGTGGTTGGGGGAATGCTGTCTGGTGCTGGTTGCTAACTGAATGCAAACAACTTTTTTTCTGGCAGCAGTTAAGATAGTAATGATTATGAAGTCAGATCTGTTTGTGGCATACTCATATTTTGACATGGCCACTGGGCTTTTTGTGACAGCTACTAAGTTAGAGACAGGAAGGTACCGCACATGACCAATTGCTTGGCTGAGCGAACGTCCCTAGCTGAAAAAGGTGAATGCATGTACTCACTTGAAATAATGATGAAGCATAGAGTAAGGTGCCATCTCCTCCTAGGCAAATAATAAAATCTATCTGTTCCGAGATATCATCATAATCTAAAAAAGTAAACACAGAGCACAAATTATATTAGAGAACAGTCAACCTCTGAATTTTTTGTATAGATAGCCCTATGTCATGCTGCAACTTGGTCACAGTCAGTAGACAGCATGTTAGCAGGTGGAAACCTTAGAACATCTCTGGATTAGTGATTTAAATTACAGCAGTCCTCTGTGACATGTACCAGGTTTTGTTCACAGTGCAAACAGGTGTCAGCGGGGTGGGGGTGGGGGACAGAAAAAGAACAGTTACGTAAGAACTTACCGTAACAGTAGATCTTTGAGGGGATCTCAGTCATCAGGTTACACCATTGGAACCTTCGCTGTCAGTGAAGGGGAATCCACACAGAAGATTTTCAGCAGTACAACTGGGGCTGCCCACACTGTTGACGTCCATCAACATCACCAACCCTATAAAGGCATGAGTGGCCTAGCTCCCTCCTCAGCTCTTTCCCCCCAGAGACAAAGAGAGCATAGCCCTAGTCATGCAGGACTGAGAAGAGAGAGAGGTGCCGAGACCATGAGAAAGACTGGAAATATCAGACAGACAGTTTCTAGACAGGAGCCCCCCAAAAAAGGGGAAGGTGGGAGGGAAAGCAAACCTGATGACTGAGATCCCCTCGAAGATCTACTGTTATGGTAAGTTCTTATGTAACTGTTCTATCTTCATCAGGGTTATCTCAGTCACCAGGTTACACCATAGGAACGAGTCCCAAGCAGTGACAGGTATAGACAGACAGTCTGGGAAGAGGGCTCACTGTAAATTTACGACAGGAGGCCCTGCAGGACAGCCCTGCTAAAACCTGCATGGGCTCTTGAGCCAATGTCCAGACTACAGCGTTTGGTGAAAGTATGGACAGTACTCCAGGTGGCAGCTGCACAAATGTCAGCAGCTGAGACCCCTCAATAACAAGCCACAGAAGTAGCTATGCCTCTGGTGGAATGAGCTTTGACAGCACCAGGCAATTCTTTTTTTTTTATACTTCCTTTATTAGATAGCATGGATTTAATACATGTTCATATTGTAGCCTTGGCTACTTTACTAAGTAACCTTTCAGCTAAAAAGAACTTTAAACATAGTCTTTAAAAACTTTGGCATATTACACAGCACAGTTTCATTCACTAATGAACATCTTATCCATTTGATGAAACACAACCTGGGTGAGGTTAGTACATACATTTGCTTACCACACGGGTAGACCAGAGCAATCTGCAATATCATTTCAGTATCCCTCTCCCTTCCCTATCTTCTCTTTGTCAGTCTGGCTCAATGGATGACAAAATTATAATTAATCCTGGATTCCATAGGTTACCTCTACTTTCGGCTAGCGTCACTTTTTATACCTCTGTTATTTGTTCCTGATATAATTCCCAGCAAGACCAGTTTCTAATATACACCTCTGTCTTTTCCTGGAGATTCAGGGACATCTGTTCATTACGTTGGATATTTTGTACCAGCATTTTCCACTCAGAAATCTTAGGGGGCATCTTTTGCATCCACTTCTTAGTTATAGCTTTATAGGCCGAGGTTAGGAGCATAGACCATAGATATTTCTTTGCTTTATCTTTTACCTCTTCGGGAGGAACCCCTAGAACCAGGTATGGTTGCTCTAACGTGCTTTGTATGTTTAGTATAAATTTGATGTGATTTGCTACCTGCTGCCAGAATAATTGCACCTTTGGGCACATTATGAATACATGTTTATATGAAGCCTTTGGTTCTCCACAATCCCTCCAGCATTGTGGGGCATGTCTGAGGCCCTCCCAGGCCGCTCCTGCAGGTATCCAGAAGAACCTCACCCTCATTTTCCAGGTGAACTCTCTCCAGATAGGTGAGGAAGTGGTAGCCCATGTTTCCCTCCATATCTTGGACCATTCCCTAGAGGTCATCGGACATGCCAACTCCTGCTCCCATTTAGATTGAACCGGGTTCATTGCTTGAGAATGTATTAATATGAGTGATCTATATATTATAGATATCGCTTTTTCACCGTGTTGTGATGTCCAGACTTGTCTGTAGGGGGTATTATCTTCTTCTATGTTTAGGCTTCTGCCATTGATCTTAGCTTGTGTAGAAATATAAGCTTTTATTTGATAGTAGTGTAACCTATCTCCTTCAGACCATGCAAAGACCCTCTGGATTTCATTGAAATTCATAATCACTCCAGACTTCAGGACCTGCCACAGTGCCTCAAGACCATTTTTAATTTGTTTTTTGAACCATTCATTATCATTCAACAAGGTTTGGGCAAACCATTCGTACTTCCAGAAGTGTTGTGTGCAAAGTTTACTCTTTGTTCCTAGTTGCCATCCTTTCAGAATGGCTGCAGTTGCTCTGGGGACCATTTGGATAGTTTTTTTCAGGAGGGATTTGGTAAATAGGCAGGCCGGGAGTGGTTGTGGGGTTGGCCTAGCTAGATCAATTAGCTTCTATTTTGCCTGGTATGTCTTAGTTCCCCACAACAGTGCTAGCCGCATCTGCGCTGCTATCCAGTAATTCTGGAGTGAAGGCAGGGCTATTCCCCCTAACTCTTTTGGTAATATTAATTTACGAAAACCTACCCTTGGCTTTCTTTTATTCCATTGGTATACATTTAGTACCCTTTGCCAGGAGAGAAGCTCCTTAGGGGTCAGGGTACACAGGACACACTGGAATAGATATAAGAATCTAGGCGAGACATTAATTTTAAGCGAGAGAGTCCTAATGTAAAAGGAGGACGGGAGCAGTGCCCATTTCCCTAAATCGTTTTTAATATTTTCAACTAGAGGGCCATAGTTCTTTACAAATAGATTGTCGGGGTTCTTGGAAATTTGTATACCCAGGTAAGTCATGCTTTCAGCATCCCATTTAAAGGGATAAGATTTCCGAAGGGTGGGGGGTCATATTCGAATGTTAAGGCTTCTATTTTGGTTATATTTAATGTGAAACCCGAAAGTTTGGCAAATTCATGGACCCTTGCAAAAAGGGCCTCTACCGATCTCTGGGGGTTCGTCAGATAGAGCAGGACATCATCAGCGAATAATGCTAATTTATGCTCCATTCCAGCCATATATATTCCCTGGACATCGGGGGCTTATCGAATGCTTTGGGCCAAGGGCTCAATGTAGCATGCAAATAGAAGGGGGGACAGAGGGCATCCCTGCCTAGTCCCTCTGTGTAGGGAAAATTTTTCTGATATATGACCGTTCGTTCTGATATAGTCCACTGGACCTCCATAGAATTTAAAGATCACATCCACAAACTGCGATGGAAGACCAAATTTTGAAAGAGTATTTCTTAAGAAGTTCCATGAGACCATATCGAAGGCCTTCTCGGCATCCAGCCCTATTAAAACTGCAGGTATCTTGTTCTCTAAAATATGTTCTGTTACATAGATTGAACGCCTAACATTATCCTGGGTCTGATGGCCTGGTATGAAACCGCATTGGTCCATGTTTATTAACATTGGTATTAAATGAACTAGGCATTTTGCCAAAATTGAGGACAATATCTTGTAATCTGTATTTAAAATAGATATTGGGCGGTATGAGGAGCATTGGGTATGATCCTTTCCAGTTTTAGGTATGACTGAGATTATCGCCTCATTCCAGGAAGGAGGGGTTTCCTCCCCTCGTAAGGTTACTGCGGTGAATACTCATCCTAGAATGGGTAGCAATGTCCCAGTAAAAACTTTGTAGAATTCCCCTGGTAGCCCATCTGAGCCTGGGCATTTTCCAGTTTTTAATAGGCCAATTGTGGAGGCTATTTCTGGTAGTGTAATTGGGGTCATTAATGATTCTCTTTGTTTTACTGTTAATGTTGGGAGGTCTAAAGTGGCCAGGAATTTATGTATTTCCTCTTCGCTCAGGTTATCACCTTGCGCGTAGAGTTTGGAATAGTAGTGGCGAAAGGCTTCTGAAACTGAGTGAGTGTTGCTTTTTAAGTCCTTTGAAACGGGGTGTCTTATTTTTAAGATAGAGGACCTAGCTGCCCGCTTACGGAGCTGAGCTGCTATCATTCTCGTAAATCTAGGGCCTCTATCATGATATTTGTGGCGAAGGAATGTCAGCTTTTGCTCAACAGCATAGTCAAGGATAGCGTTTAGCTGTTTCCTAAGAGATATGAGCTCTCTAGATCTATCTTTGGATTGCTGATTTTTTTACATCTCCTCTAATTTGTTTATTTTTGCTTCAAGGGAGATTCTGTGAGATTCTCTCTGTTGTTTCTTATGTGCAGCCATTGCTATAAATTTACCTCTCACCACAGCCTTAATTGTATCCCAGATCATGGCCATGGAAACTTCTCGCGTATCGTTATCTATCAAAGCCTGAGTTATGGTTTCTTTAATTGTTTCTTGTGTTTCCTTATCCCTCATCAGTGCTAAATTAAGCCTCCAAAACACCCTTTTGCCTGCCCCCTGTGTAAACAGTTTGCAGAAAACAGGTGCATGGTCGGAGAGGGTAAAGTCTCCCTGCCAAGCCTGCTGTACCTGCGTTAGATTTTCTCTTTGTGTTATAAGAAAGTCAAGGCAGGAATAGGTGTCATGAATCTGGGTGTAGAAGGTGTGTCTGGGTGTCGGGCCATTTAAAAATTTCCAAACGTCATCGTATCCCAATTCTTGTAGTAGCCCCCTGACCTCCCGAGCCACTTTGTTTGAACGACCCTGCGAGAGGTTATTCACTCTTGCCCCCGAAATATCCAGGTTGAAGTCTCCCCCGCATATTAGTCTGCCCTCTGCCCACCCAGCCAAACGAGTGATAAGATTTCTATACACCAAGGCTTCTGATGCTGGAGGTACGTAAATCGAGGCCAGAGTAATCATCTGGCCCTCCAAGAGGCCCTTTACAAACACATATCTTCCTTCCCTATCTATGATTTGGTCTTTCATTTCAAATGGGATGCCTTGCCTCAGCATTATGGCAGTTCCTTGCCTCCTGCCTCCCCTATCCGAGGCAGCCGCCACCTGGGAGAAGCCCATTCTTTTGAATTTTTCATGTTCACTCTGAGTGAGGTGCGTTTCTTGTAGTAGTAGAATATTAACCCTCTGTCTTTTCATTAGCTGGAGAATTTTACTTCTCTTTACAGGGTTGGTTATACCTTGCACATTATATGAGCATATTGTATAGGGCTGAGTCATCTTATGTTGGATCCTCTATTATCCAATTACTCTTACCACTCAGTTGGCGGACTATTGCCCCTGGTGGCGGCCCCCCCCCCCGCAAATACCAGTATGCCATCCTGCCAGTCCGATTTGATGTCCACTGTTTTGAAACGCACTGCCATGCCTGAACCTATACAACTGTCGAAAACTTTTAACTTTTTTATAAACAACATCAAAACCTTAAACAGTTTGTAACTTCCAAGGTTGGGGGCTTAGTTGCCTCACTAGCCCCTTTGTTCCCCTTTCACAGAGGGAAACGAGGAGGAATTGTTGCCCTTCCGTTTCCGGAAGACCTCCTCCGAAGCCTCGATGTCGCTGGGCTCCTTAATCAAAATTATCAATAGGTTAGCGTTCACCTTCCTGTTCCCCACGACCCAGCCAAATACTAGAAAAAAGAAAAAACCTTTAACCTTGGGCTAGGGCTGTAATGATTTTGTGCATAGCTGGTGGCTATAATCTCTGTTTAACTTAGCCAGAAGTTTGCTGATTCTGGTTCGTTATAACTTGTACCCCGAGCCACCCTTTAATTTGGCCTCAGGGCCGCCTTTTTTTTTTTGTAACCATTATCCCACCCCCTCTTAACTAAGATCTACTGTCTCTCAATTAACACTAGACTTATGTAACATCAGAATCGTTCTCATTTTTTACTAGTCCTCCAAAGGGAACAGTGTAGTCTCTTAGCATAAAGCATGCAAGTTCGTTCGTTATGATTTCCCATAGAGTTTAAGGTCAGACTGCCTGCATCTGCTAATGTCAAATAAATCTGCCCCCTTGGACCTCTACAAGGTCAGGATCTCGTTGGGCAAAGAAAAGATTACCCCAAGCCACTGGGTGGAAAAAACAAAAGAATCTCCCCAATGATCTCAGGGGCAGACCTCAGTAGGAGTTCCCTTTGTCCTTTCTTAATTTATTACTCTTCCATCTCACCAAATCTCAGGTTGCAGATCTCGCGCGGATGATCTTCTGGATCATGCGCATTAAGTCCGAGCGTGCTCCCCCTTCAGGTCCCAATGCCTTCCCGGAAGTGGTACGTTGTTTATAGAGCCCCCGCCAACCTGTAGCTTGGTTCCTAATTCCGGCAACCTGGATATCTCTCTGTTTCACGTCTTCCAAAGCCTCCTCCACCGTAGTGTACATTTTTACTCCTTCCTCCCAGAAAACCCTCAGCTTTGCTGGGTAAGGGGTGCGACAGCGGATAGACTTCTCTTTCAGTACTTTAATAATCGGTGAGTACCTAGCTCTTTGAATCTGGACCTCTTGAGGATAATTGTGGTCCAAAAAAAGTCTGTCTGTTAGGTATTTAATTTCTTTTTTATTCCATGCACGTCGCAACAATTCTTCTTTGGCTCTGAAAGAGCTCACCTTGAAGACTATCGATCGTGGGCGTGCTGCAGGATCGGTGGGTTTTCTCTGCAACGATTGATGTGCCCTTTCGATGTGGAAGTTCAGGGTCGCTGGGAGGTCGAGAATATCTCTCAGTAGATTTTCTAAAAAAGGTGCCATAGGAAGAGTTTCCAAATCTTTGGGTAAACCATACAGGCGTAAATTATCTCGCCTAGAACGACCTTCCAAGTCCAAACATTTCGCATGTAGGATTTCTGTTTCTTGTGCTAAATCCTGGGCTATAGTCACTAGCTGGGATACAGTGTCTTCCACTTCTGACACTCTTTCCTCAGCCCGTTCGATGCGCTTCTCAAAGGATATGAACTGAGCCTGTATGGACCGAAATTCCTGTTTGTTCTCTTTTGTTGACTCTGTTATCTCATGTAGGAGTCTTTCAAACCTTGATCTCGAGAGGCGCTCATGTTCCCCATCCGTGTCATAATCTATGAGTTGTAGGCCTGACGGAGAGGACGGTCTGCTTGGTGGGCCCGTTTTTAACCTGCTGGAATCCTTCTGACTTGCTTTAGGTTCAGCCCAATTTTTGCCTCTGTTGGTAAGTTGTGCTGTTCCCCCTGCGCTTTTGGACATTTTTGGGTTTAATATTGCAGGTTTTGGGGGGAAATTTAGTTGGCTGGGTCGGAAGCTTTACAGCTTAGGCTAGTTGCTGCTCCGTGACGTCACCGGAAGTTCCACCAGGCAATTCTTTGCCGTACTTGTTGTAGCAAAACACAGTGCAATTTGCCAACCATTTGGATAAACACTGCTTAGAAACTACAGTGCCCTCTCTACCTGGGGCGAAAGAAACAACTGCTTTAACCTTCAACTCTTCTTGGTCCAAAGCAGGTAGTACTTCAAGGCTCTGCGCACATCTAATGAATGGAGCAGTTCTTCCCCTGGATTGGCACACTCAAAAAAGTAAACAGGAAGGTGGATAGACTGGTTGAGTGTAAACTCAGACCACTTTAGGGAAAAACTTAGGATCTGTGCAAAATCAAATAAGGCTCCTCACAACAGAGTGCCTGAAGCTCTGAAATTCTTCAAGCGGAGTAATGGCAACTAAAAATAATGCTTTCCAAAAGAGAAAGTGCAGATCGCAAGTTGCGATAGGCTCAAAAGGAGACATGGTCAACTTCTCCAACATAAAATTCAAACCCCAAGCCAGAACAGGAGAACAGATGAGGGGTTTCAGATGCAGGATGCCCCTGAGAAAGGTATGGGAGACATCCAGCTGAGCAATTGTGCAGTCACCCATGGGCTCATGAAAAGCAGAAATGGCCGGAAGGTGCACTTTGAGGGAGGAGTACTGGAGACCTGAGTCAGACAAAGAGATCAGGTATTCCAGGATGTGATTCACTGAGCAGTTGAAAGGGTCTAAACTATGTTTGGCAGCCCATATGGTAAACCACTTCCACTTCATGGCATATGAGGCTCGAGTGGAAGGTTTCTGGGTGGCCACAAGATGTCTGCCACTCTGTTCGAGACCCCAAACCAAGCAATGGCTGTGTCCTCAAGAGCCAAGCATGCAGATGGAGGGACTTGAGGTTGGGATGGGCCAGAGTCCCCTGAGCCTAGGTCAGCAGGTTCCTGCAGAGGGGGAAGAGGGGCCGGAGGTTCCTCCGCCAGCTGCTATAGCATGGGGAACCATATCTACCAAGGCCAGAATGGAGCTACCAGAATCATGCTGGCCTCCTCCATCTGAAATTTGATGAGCACCCTCTGAATCAGAGGAAATGGAGGGAAGGCATAAAGGAACCTCCAGCTCAAAGAGAGGAACAACGTGTCTCGCCAGTAAACTCCAGGCTCTGGATCTAGTGAGCAGAAATTGGCCAGTTTTGCATTGAGTGGGGATGCAAAAAGGTCCAATTCTGGATGACCCATCTGTCGAACAAGTCTTCTGCGATGGATGAGAAGAGCTCCTACTCGTGCATGCTGGACAGAGTCCGACCAAGGCTGTCCACCAGAGTGCTTAGCATGCCTGCCATGTGGACTGCCGAGAAAGTTAGGCTGTGATCCAGTATCCAGTACCACACTCTCATGGCTTCCCTGCAAAGGGGGTATGAATGAGTCCCCATCCCCCCATTTATTGATGTAGTATACTACACTCAAATTGTCTGACTGCACTAGCAGCTGCCCTGGAGCAAGGTGTTCCTGAAAAGACTGCATGTCGTACAGCAACGCTCTCATCTCCAGGACACTAATATGCAAGGATGTCTCCAGGTGAGGCCAAGAGCCCTGGGTCTGACAGGGGCCCAGGTGTGCTCCCCAGCCCTGACCTGAGGCATCCGTGGTGAGGATCTGCTGTGCGGAGATGATCTGAAATGGAACGCCTTGAAGCAGATTTGAGGGGTCCATCCACCACTGCAGTACAAGAAACTAGAACTGGACGGTCGTCCGTACACTGGTCCCACTGCACATGGAGGGTCCACTGGAAAATATGCATATGAAGTCTGGCCAGTGGAACAGTGGGTATGGCAGCCACCATCAGGCCCAACAGTCTCAGATACACCTGATGGGAATGTGGTGACACTGAGTGACTTCCTGAGCTTGGGCAATAAGGCACACTGCCCTGTTTTGGGGCAGGAAGGCCTTACCTTAGGCAGAATCCAGAACCACCCCTATGTACTGTAGTCTTTGGGATGGTACCAGAACCGACTTGGGTAGGTTGACGGTGATGCCCAGGAGGTGGAAAAGTTGGAGAGTTCGCTCCAGAGTTACCAAAAGCTGTTCCCTAGATGGGGTCTTTAGGAGCCAATCATCCAGATAAGGGTAAACATATAGTACCCCCCTTCTGAGAGCTGCTGCCATCACTGCTAAGCATTTGGTAAAGACTCGCGACGCAGAGGACAAGCCAAAGGGCAACACTTTGAACTTATAATGCTTGCTCTGAAACACAAAGCAGAGAAACTTCCTGTGGGGGGAGAAGACCAAAATGTGCAGGTAAGCATCCTGCATGTCCGGTGAACATAAGACATCCCCAGCTTTGAGGAGGGGCATTAGGCCCAGTAGGGTTACCATCCGGAACTTTTTGTACTGGACGTGCAGATTGAATCTTTTAGGTCTAGAATGGGCTTCAGATCACTGGTCTTCTTGGGTACCAGGAAAAACCTGGAGTAGGACCCCTTGTTTCTCTGGCACCTGGGAACTGGCACAATGGCCTGCTTGTTTAGAATGGACTACACCTCCTCCCTGAGAATAGACAGGTGAGCCGTGAGGTAATTGGAGGGTGGAGCAGGGGTTTCAGGAGGTTGCTTGATGAACTCCAGGGTATGCACCCCTTCTATATGATCTGCAGAATCCATGCATCTGAAGTTATGGCTCTCCATTGATTCAAATGTAGGGAGAACCGACCTCTGACTACTGCCTCCTGGTCTGAGACCAGAAGAGAGGGTCCGGCAAGGAGTCAATCAGATGTGCAGCTGGCTGCTTGGGCTGGTCCCTCATTTCTGAGGTGCTTGGCTGCAGCTCCAACACTAGAGGGGGTGGGCAAGGCAGCCGGGCTCTGCGTTTTCCTTGGGGCCGGAAGGGCACACCTGGCCTACTGGGCACTTTGTGAAAGGAAGAGCGCCCTCTACTTCTTGACTGGGTATGGTAGAGGGAGTGAACAGACTTGAGGGCCCTACCTGAGGCTTGCAGATCATTAACAATATCCTGGACATCACGGCCAAACAGCTTAGTGCCATTAAAGGGGGCATTAAGCACTTTTTGCTGTACATCAGCAGCACACCCGGATACTCTGAGCCAGGAGTGCCTACGTAGGCATACGCCTGTCGTGGCCACCTTGACAACAGTGTCAGCCATATCACAGAGGGCTCTGAGGAGGTGTCTGCTGACATCCTCAGCTGCTTGGAGGCACTGAAGCAGCTCCTGCTTCTGAGTGCCATCTAGAAGGGTCTGTACTGTGGCCTTGCCCTTTTTCCAGTGGCATTTCGGTATTTTACCATGTGAGACAGGTAATTTGTAATCCTCAAACCTAGGGTGGAGGAAGAATACACCCTCTTACCCCTGAGGTCAATTCTGTGAGACTCTATCTGCAGGAAGGGAACTAAGGTGCTTAGGTGCCTTGGACCTGTCATGAGCTGCCTTGATGACCACCGAGTCTGTCTTGGGCTGGGCAGCATAGCAGGGAAGCCCTTGGGGGGCATGGTAGAGTTCATCTACCCTGCAAGACATAGCTGACACCATGTCTGGTCTGTGCCAGGCTGCTGTGGCTGCATTCCTCAGAGCAGGTAGGATCAGAGGAATGATTTTTGAGGGTGCTTCAGGGCTCTCGAGGAAGTCCACCAGCTCCTTTCTGGTGATATCCTCTTCCTCGGTGTGAAAGCCCATAGCCAAGGACAGCCGCTCCATTTCACTGAAAAATGTGGGGTCCTCAGGAGGAGACCTGGGAGTATGCTTCACTGAGTCCTCACTGACAGAAGAGGGGGTAGATCAATCAGAGAGCAGGATCTCCTCTTCCTCATTTTCAGGAAGAATGAGGTCTGGGTGGTACTCCTCGACATCGACCTCCTCAAATTCTGGGTCTGGCGTCAGATGTGCCATCAACGACCCATGGGGAGCCTCCTGTGGTCGACGAGTAGGTGTTGATGAAGATGCCGTTGATGGCATCTGTGAGGGGGGCCTAAAAGCACCCAGCTGCTGTACAAGCACATTGGTGAATTTGAGCAGGACTTCATTCAAGTCGATATGAGTGGTCATGGAAAGCGGAGAGGGTTGACAGCACAGGTGTCGGCTGACCCATCTGCTGGAGTCTGAGAGCCCGTATTCCTGGAGGGGAGAAAGGGCAGGCCTCGACAGGAGAGTCATCAATGATGAGCCTGTCATGGCTGACGACGGAGGCCATGACGGGAGGCAGATGGCCGGCTGCCCTGAGAATTGGGTGGCGGCACTGTCGGTTTGCGTCTGGTTGGCACAAAAACCTGGACAGCAGTCTTCCTCATCAGTGCAGCCACAGCCACCAAGGATCCCTCAGAAGAAGGAGAAGAGGCTGTCAGGGAATGAGACTGATGCCGGACGGAGTGGTCGCAATCTCAGTCTTTTTTATGACTTTTCCCTGAGGATCTGTCCTGGGCCTTGGAGGCCTGGGAGCTTGACAATCTAGTTGGCGAGCGAGAGGCTGGGACCCCTGCCTAGAAATGGCTACCTGTTGAGCCATCAGGAAATTATTAAGAGTCTTTTTGTGTTGCGTGAGGGTTGTTTGGTTAAACTTCTGGCAGAGCTGACAGTCAGAGATCTCGTGATCAGGCCCAAGACAGCAGACACACACACACAGAGTGTTCGTCTATGGAAGCAATCTTTCTGCAGTGGGAGTGACGGAAGAGAGAAGTTAAACGATTAACTATCGACATAAACAAATTAGAGGAATCTCTAATAAAAGAGCTTCAGAAAAATACAGAAGAAAAGCCGAAGGCAAAAAAAGGCATGAATACTGTGTCAGAGCTTCTGTGGAAACTCATGCAAGCAAGTAGACGGCGGGAAAGAACTGTGGAGGGAGCAGGGCCGTTCATGCCTTTATAGGGTTGATGATGTCACGATCTCCAACTAAAATGGGGTAAGTTCAGGGGTAACATCAGGTAATACTTCTTTACTGAGAGGGTGGTTGACACCTGGAATGGGCTGCCGAAAGGAGTGGTGGGGGAGAACACGGTTTGGGGGGGGGTTCAAGAGGGCTTGACACAGACATAGAGGGTGGTTGATGAAAGAGGGAGGAAATTCACAGCAAGTCTAGTGGCAGCTAGGCTACTGGGCAAACTGGATGGGCCTGGCGGTCCTTTTCTGCTGTCACCTTCCTACGTTGATGGTGTGGGCGACCCAGTTGTAATGCTGACGGCAAAGGTTCCTACGGTGTAACCTGATGACTGAGATAACCCTGATGAAGATCAGCAAGCATATTCTGCCCCATCCTCCCCCAGTTACAACTAGGACTGCAGATATTTAACAATATTTGGCAACCAAAATGAAATGCCAAAACAAAATCACATTTTAAACAATGTGTACATCCCCACCTTCACTAAAAGTGCAGAATTTCTTTTTCACTGGTCCAAAACTCTCATCATTAATAATGGCTGGGTCCTCCAACACCTTCTTCTCTACATAGACGATCATACTTTGCTCCTGAAAGAGGAAAACCAAATACAATAAATGCATGAAATTCCACTGTTCTCTCTTCTATTTGCTTTTCATGTTTTACTCCCCCCCTAAGCATTTAATTGCTTTTTCCATTTTCTCCCCAACGTGATGTATGCATGTGGAGGCATGTGCACGTCATGCACTACAGGATGCCCCACCCTACCAGTCACTCCGTTGCCAACAACACCTGCAACCAAATGTCCATCCGGTGACGGCAGTATGGCAGATGGGCGACCCTCCCTCCCGGAAGAGGACGGCCAACAGTCGATCCTGCTCTCGGCACCCTGAGGTATCATTTTCCCGAACCCGCGTCACCAGTGTAGGGTAGAGAAGGCAGAATGCCTCGTACCAGGTCATACTGTTACCGCGACCCATATAGCGTGCGGCATTATGGCGAGCCGGACTTGTGCACACCCAGTTGGACCCCCAGAGTTGACAATCTTTAGTGGGCGGGGGTCAGAGAAACAACCCCCCACAAAACAAAGACATATGCCTCCTTGGCACAAATAGCACAACTCAACACTATTACGCAGGTGGCGATATGTCGTTCAACATAATGACCTGTGCCTGGATGCCCCAGCCCTTAGAGTCACCAGGCTGGCATCCTCTGTAAACACTTCTAAAAATCTCTCTTTTCACAACCTTTACTTGGGGTGGGGATTTCAATGCTGCTGTTATAGACAGCAAGATGTCTGACCTTCCCAGAGAATCTCCTCTGGGATGCTCAGTCCTCTTCCTGCTAGTCTGCACAAGCAGACCTTTCCTCAGTACAGCAAGAGATTATTATTAGAAATCACCTACATGCTACCCTGATGGCTCAGTGGCTGGGCTGTCATTTGAACAACCAAGTTCAGAAGTGAACTCCGGCCGCCGTGTCAGGAGGCAGGCCAGGCAGAGGCAGCTGCTGTGGGGCAGTGCACCTTGAACTGGAAGGGTCAGCGGTGAGTTCCAGTGCCATAGTGGCCCTGGGGCTAAGACAGGGAGGTTGCTCCTGCTGCACGGTCTGCTATGAGCATACAAGGCCATAGGCTAGTCTCACACCAGAAAAGGGAGGGAGGGAAGGGACCAATGAAAAAGGTTCATAAAAAAATAAGACCTGTCTCTATAATGGTTTGGGTCTTAGTGACTCCCCTGGGTCCTAGTGGCTGCTGGCACTGGATCCTACCCCACAAAGTGGACTGTCTCAGGGGGGCCGGGGACAACCCTCCCTCTGGAGTCCCTACCTGAGAGGGTAAGCTGTGGGGTAACTGGGGTCTGGAGGAACAAAGGGCTGTGAACCTAACGGGGCACTTCCCTGGGATCAGGGTATATTTATTTACTGATTTCAAAATTTTACAAGGAGAGACATATTGAGCTGGTATCAGCTCATTTCCAGATGCGTCCCAGGGGAAGGGGAAGAGATACAAAGTACAATGTACAAAATATAATAAAATGGAAATTAAGTACTGTATGTCAAAATATACAATTCAAGAATGCTGAAAGAATAGACAAACTGTAAATTAGCACTAGTAAATTGTGCAACAGGCAAAGGAACATGAAACAGTAATCAGCACAACAAAATAAGGAGGCAATCCAGCCAGAACCCAAGGTACCAGAAGGAGGAGACAGCCTCAATAGTTGCACCATCGATGGTATGAAAGAATGGAAGGTGGAAGACTCTAGCAATCCTCTGCCTGGTGCCATAAGTCACAGAGACTGTTTTCTTTGCATTGAGCAATAACTGTTTTCTTGGAACCAGAGCTGGATGTTGTTAAAGTCCATCTGGAATGGATTCGTGAGGTCAGGGGCAGAGGAGCCAGAGGAAAAGAGAATTGTATCATCTGCATACATATGAATAGACGCAGAGGTGCAGGCACTGGGGAGGTGAGGTCAAAAAATACTAAATATCTAAAGAAGTATGTTCCTGAAGATGCAGGTGGCTAGGGAGAAAAACAGCTATTGAAAAAAATCACGTGATTTCAGCCAATCAATGCTTAGAACTGCAGGGGCACTCATCTTGCGAACAGTTGTCTCATACAGTAACATTAAAGTGGAGGGTTTCATTTCGGAGGCAGGTAAATACAGGCTACTCACCTGTAACAGGAGTTCTGGAATGGTATATGCTGTTCATCCACACTTATTGGCAGGTATCCTTGCCACTTTAAATTTTGCCAGAAGGTCTTCAAGCTGGCTCCTCCCACCCACCGGGTGGTAAAACTCTCCGGCTCTTGCCCATTCGCCAGATCTGACCCACTGGAAGCTCGGTTGTCTTGTCCCGAAGCCGGGGAGGTCGGGTGGGTTGTGTGGATGAACAACATATACCATTCCTAGAACTCCTGTTACAGGTGAGTAACCTGTATTTCTAGGGACATGGATATGTTGTTCATCCATACTGTCTGGCAGTCTCCTAGCAGTTCTCCGGGAGGAGGGAGGCAAGGCGTACACCCCCTACTTAGGAAATGTGGAGAACCGAGGCCCCAAAACCAGCATCCTGGCGTGACTCAATGTTGATGTGATGAAGGTGTGTGCTGACTTCCAGGTAGCAGCCCTGCAGATTTCCTGGATAGGGACATCCCTGGAAGCAGCCACCGATGCAGCGGTATGGCGGGTAGAATGAGCTCTTATCCCTCTGGGAGGCTCCATGCCCGCCAACCTATAGAAGATCTATGCGGAGGTGACCCACCTGCCTATCGTCCGCTTGGCTGCAGGTCTGCCAGGTGCGGCTTCAGCGTAGATGACAAACAGCTGGCGAATCTCTCCCCGAACTTCAGCCATCTGCTCCTTGTAATAAGTGAGCGCTCTTCTAGGGTCCAAAGTATGGAGTCTATATTCGGCCTTCGAGGTGTGGCTGGGGTAGAACACCGGCAGAGTCAACACCTGGCAAAGGTGAAACTCTGACACCACCTTCGGAAGGAATTTCGGGTTGGGCGCAGGACAACCTTGTCCCTGTGGAAGACCAGATAAGGAGACTCGATGGAAAGTGCCTGGAGCTCTCCCATCCTTCTGGCTGACGTGATAGCCACCAAGAAGGCGGTTTTCCACAAGTGAGAGATGTCACACTTGTGTATCTGTTCGAATGGCTTTCCCATGAGCTTAGCCAATACCAGCAGTAGATCCCACAGAGGTGGAGGTTCTCGCACCGGAGGGGATATGTGATCAAGGCCTTTGAAAAAGCACCCGACCACCTTCTCCTGTGCCACCGACTGCTTCCCGGCCCGCGCCCGGTAAGCAGAAATGGCTGTCAGGTGCACTTTAAGGGTCGTCGACCGAAGCCCTAGCTGAGAAAGGGACCACATGTAGTCCAGAATGCTTGCCAAGGAACAGGAGGAAGGGTCCAGGCCCTTGCCCTGACACCAAATGTAGAATCTCTTCCATTTAAAGGCATAGCATTTTCTGGTCGACTCCTTACTGGACGCCTCAATGATGTTGAGGACCTCATCAGAAAGACCCAAGGCCTGGAACTCTAGCCTCTCAGGAACCAGGCCATCAGGTGCAGGGATTGAAGGTCCGGATGGAATACCTTCCCCTGATTGACTGAGATCAGGTCTGGGCGGGCTGGAAGCCGACTCGGGAGCCTGGAGCTGAGACCAAGGAGATCTGGATACCAGAACTGGCGGGGCCCATCTGGGGCTACCAGAATCACCTGCGCCTTGTCCCTCCTCACCTTGAGAAGCACCTTGTGGATCAAGAGAAATGGGGGAAAGGCATAGAAGAGGCCTGGGGTCCACGGCCTCGAGAAGGCATTCCCCTGCAGCGAGCCCTGCTGAGGAGGGTGGGCATGAAACAGTCTCAGCTTTGCATTCTCCCTGGAGGCAAACAGGTCCGCCTGAGGCGTGCCCCAGTGGGAGAAGAGATCTTGTACAACCTCCGGCAGGAGAGACCACTTGTGAGACGCAGCCCCTATCTGGCTTAGGGCATCGGCCAGGGTGTTGGAGGCTCCTGCCACATGAATGGCAAGGAGATCCGCCTCCAGGCTGCGCACAAGTGACCAAATGCGGAGAGCTTCCCTGCACAGAGGCATGGAGTGTGTCCCACCCTGGCGGTTTAGGTAGTACATGGTCGTGGTATTGTCCGTCTGGACCTGAACCACTTGACCCCATAGAAACGGAGTGAAGGTGGTGAGGGCTAGACGAACCGCTCAAAGCTCCAGCAGGTTGATATGGCATCGGGACTCCTGAGGGGACCAGAGGCCGTGCGCTCTGTGCTCCCCCAGTTGGGCACCCCAACACATCAGAAAGGCATCGGTCGATAGCGAGACTGTTGGCTCGGGGCGGACAAATGGGATGCCCTCCTGCAGATGTGCTGGAATCGTCCGCCACTGGAGAGTGTTCCACATCCCCTGGGTCACTGTCACTAGCTGATCCAGCGGATCGAAGTGCTGTGACCATTGGCTGGCCAGCCCCCATTGAAGGGGACGCATGTACCAGCGGGCCCAACGAACCATGCTGGTGCAAGCCACCATGAGGCGCAGGAAGTCCCAGACAGTGCGCGATTGCCCAATCTGAAATGATTGGCCAAAGGAGGAAAGAACTTCGGCCCTGTCCGCCGGGAGCCGTACTCTGGCTCGTAGAGTGTCGAGCTCTGCCCCGATGAATTGTATCACCTGCTTTGGCACGAGTTCCAACTTGGCCTCGGTGATGAGGAGGCCAACCTGAGAGCAAACCTGGAGGGCCAGATCTCTGGACCGCTCCACCTCCGCTCTGGAGGGGGCTGCAATCAGCCAGTCGTCCAGGTAGGGGTACACTCGGACCCTTCGGCGCTGCAGGAATGCTGTCACCACTGCCATGCATTTGGGGAGCTAGGGAAAGGCCGAAGGGCATGTCCCGGAACTCGTAAAGGGATCCCTCAGCTCTGAAGTGGAGGAATCTCTGGTGGGACGGACGGATTGGGACGTGAAAGAACACGTCCTGAAGGTCCAGAGAACAGAACCACATGCCTCGTTCCAAGGATGGGATTATCTGAGCCAGAGTGACCATCCTGAAGGTCCGAGACCTCAGGAACCTGTTCAGGGCGTGCAGGTCGAGAATGGGGCGCCAGCCGCCCATCTGTTTTGAGACCAGGAAGTACCTGGACACAAACCCTGGGTCTGGAGAAGGATCTACCACCTTCCTGATCACCTCTTTTTCGAGGAGCAGGGCAATACCCGGCTCGTGAGCCGACAGAGGCGTGTGGACCCTAGCCCCGAGGCGGCGCTCGGAAAGGCGGGACCTGCTCGAACTCAGGGCAGGCCCTTTCCTACCACCTCACACCCAATGGTCCGCGGGGGTGATAGCGGACCAGGCGGAAAGGAAGTGGTGGAGCCGTCCCCCCCCACGGGGGAGCCCGGGAGGGAGTGAGGAGGCTGGGGGCGACACCCCTCAACCCATCACTGGGCAGGCTTAGAGGAGGGACCAGCCAAGGAACCTCTTGGACCTTTACCTCCCTGCTTCCTGTTGGAGCAAGCCACGAGCTTGGGTTTGGGATGTCAAGCGCGAGCCTGCTGGCCCTGGTGCTGTTGGGCTGGACGTGCCACAGACGCAGAAGGACGAAAGGACTTGTGCTGCAGCTGTTGGCGGCCTTTGTCCTTCTGGGCGGAGGTGACCGAGTCCAGAGTGGTACTGGACTTTTCGATCCGCTGGAGGTGACCTTCCAGTCCAGGGCCGAAGAGGTCGGTCCCCAAGACGGGGACATCCACCAGTTTGTGCTTGGTATCTGCCGTGAAGGTGGATATCCTCAGCCATGCTCTGCGGTGCATGGCCACCGCAGCCGCAACTGATCTGACACAGGAGTCTCCGATGTCCAGAGCAGTTTGGAGCTGCTGCTTAGCCACTGCCCTACCCTGGTCCCGCACCTGCCGGAACATGGTCTGCAGGTCGGCCGGGGAGATGAGGGATCACCTCATCCAGGTAGCCCATGAGGGTGTGGTAGAAGTGTGCCATCAGCACGGCCGAGCTGGCCTGGCGGAGGCCAAGGGAGGACGCAGCGTACACCTTGCACCCAGCGTAGTCCAGCTTTTTGGACTCCTTGTCAGGGGGCTTGTCCATGTCCCTAGCATTCCCGGAATGCCGGAAAACGCTGTCGGTGACCAACCCCTAGGCAGAGGGGTGTTCTGAAAAACCAGGCAAAGAGCCGGTAGGGACCACATACTTCCTGGCCATCCTGGCTGAAGGCGCAGGACAGGAAGCAGGCTGCTGCCAGAGATCCAAGGCTGGGCCAACAAGGGCTTCAGCCACCGGAATGGCATCCGTGGGTGAATCCCCCTCGGTCCAGTATCTCTGTCAGGGGATACTTGGCCCGCTTGGATACGGGCTCGAGCTGCATCCTGGTGGATTCCGAGATGAGCCGAAGCAAACCAATGAAGGACGATGGACTTTCATCCATTGACTGGCCCCCGGAGGACTCCAGGTCAATGGGCCTGGAGAACAGGGAGGAGTTGTCGTCGGACTCGGAGGAGTCCGCGAAGAGCTGCCTGGGGCCTGAGCCACCCTCTACCTGCCAAGGACGGTCGGGAGTGAGGGTGACTGACAACCTGTGGGGCAGGCCCTGACCCAACCGAGAGTCCTTGGCACCCCCGATTTCGGTTGTGGAGGCGGAGGTTCCACCACAATCGGTGGGACAGCTGGTTTCAGCAGAACAACCGGCCCAGGCTTGGGCACCTTGGCTACAGCGAGGGGTTGTTTCGGCCGCTTGGATGACAGCCACTTGATGGCCGGGGAAAGTGACGGCGTCGGCTTGTTCCCGGACAGAAGTAACTACTGCCACATCAGGTCATTGTAGCATCAACGCAATTTGCGCCAAAGCCTCTCCTCTTCCGAGGAGGAGGAGGAGCGGCGGCACCGCTTACCTCGGTGTCGAGACCAAGACCGCCGATGTCGGCGGGATCAGCTGGACTGAGGCGATGTCCGAGACCGATACCGAGATCCTCGGCGTTTCCGAGGACGGGTCTGGGAAGGGGCCGGGGACACCCGCTCTTCCCTCGGCTCAGAAGCCTTAACCGAGGACTGCGGCACCGGGGGCGCAGGCAGGTCCTCGGTCTCCACCAGGGGAACCGGTGAAGAAGGTTGTCGGCCTCACCAGTCGACAGCCTGTCAGACGGGTCGAGAAAAATCTCGACCGCGTCGACGGGTGTCTCGGCCGGCTGGCCTGATGGGGACGCCGTGAAGCCAGCAGCCTTAGCCGCAACCTCGACCGCAGTCGAAAGTCGACTGTCTGGGGAAGGGGACCTCTCTCGCTCCCACGAATGCTGACGATGGGACTTACCCTTTGAGTCCTTCTTTTTGGACCAAGAGGAATTTCCCGATGGCCCCTCTCCCTTCGTGGAAAGGGACTGGCCAAGCTACTTGAAAGAAGCTGAATACGAGGTACCCAGTGAAAGCGGGATAAATGCCACGACCGAGGAAGAGGATGATGCGGCCTGAGCCGCCTCCTCCTCGAGGGCGATCATCTGCTCGAGTTGCTCAGCCGAGCCAGCCGCCACGGTAACCGCCCAACAGGCCTCCTTCAACTTAACTGGTGGGTAGCGCTTCTCCGGGCGCCCAAGCTGTAACCGGGCAGCACAGTCCTCCAAGACGTTGGACGAAAACGAACGGCATGACTCGCAGGCCTGCGGGTCGTGTTCTAGGCCGAGGCAGTAGACGCACGCGGAGTGCGGGTCCGTCCTGGACATCTTCTGCCCACAAGGGCACCGCCGAAATCCTGGAATCAATTTGTCCATCGCAGCCGCGAGGGAGAAAGATGACTGAAGTCTTGAAAATTTTAAAATAAGTTTCGGGCGAACCAAAGAATTAGGATCCAGTCTACACGCAGAGCATTAAGGAGGGAACCTGAGCTTCCAAGCGGTAAGGAAGATCTGGCGTCATGGGGCGGAGCAGAGAGTTTTACCACCCGGGTGGTTGGGAGGAGCTAGCTTGAAGACCTTCCGGCAAGATTTAAAGTGGCAAGGAACCTGCCAGACAGTGTGGATGAAAAACATATCCATGTCCCTAGAACAAGCCTTTGTGTGAAGCAAATAAACAAAACAAAAGGATGTAAGAAACCACTATGGTTCTCAAAGGAGGAGGCAGTGAAGGTTCAAGAGAAAAAGAAAGCATTCAGAAAGTACAAGGAATCACAGAAGGAGCAGGACAGAGAATTGTATCAGTTAAAGCAAAAGGAAGCTGGGAAGGCAGTCAGAACAGCAAAGGCCCGAACTCAGGAAAAGATAGCCAACTCAGTTAAGAAGGGGGATAAAACCTTTTTTAGATACATCAGGGAGCGAAGGAAGACTAAGGGAGGGATAGTGAGGCTTAATAAAGGGGAGGTGGGTGAGCAGAGGGTGACTGTGAAAAGGCAGAGATACTAAACAAATATTTTTGCTCAGTATTTACAAATGAAGAGGGGGAGGTACCTAAAACAAACAACAGAAACACTCTGGATACAGAAGTTGATACCAGCCCATTTACAGAAGAAAGGGTTATGAAAGAACTCTTAAAACTGAAGGTGGACAAAGCAGTGGGGCCTGATGGGATTCATCCCAGAATTCTAAAAGAACTAAGGGTAGAACTAGTGACACCACTGACTACCCTCTTTAACAAATCATGGGAGGATGGGGTGGTACCTGAGGACTGGAGGAGGGCAGATGTGATTCCTCTTCACAAAAGTGGGAGCAGGGCAGAAGCGGGAAACTACAGACCAGTTAGTTTAACCTCAGTGATAGGGAAAATGATGGAATCACTTCTGAAGGAAAGAACTGTCGGGTACCTAGAGGCCAGAGGGGCACAGGACCCAAGGCAGCATGGATTCACAGCAGGAAGGTCACGCCAGACGAATCTAATAGATTTCTTTGACTGGGTGACCAAAGTAGTAGATCGGGGAAGGGCTGTGGACATGGCCTACCTAGACTTTAACAAGGCATTTGACTCAGTCCCACACAAAAAATTAATATACAAGTTAGCCAGCCTGGGAGTGGGTCCCAAGATGATAGCCTGGGTAAAGAACTGGCTGAAGAATAGGATACAGAGGGTAATAGTAAATGGAGTCCACTCTGAAGAAAGGGGGGTTACTAGTGGGGTGCCGTAAGATTCAGTATTAGGACCGGTCCTCTTGAATGTCTTTGTAAGCGGCATTGCAGAGGGACTGGAAGGAAAAGTATGTCTCTTTGCAGATGACACAAAGATCTGCAACAAAGTTGATGCACAAGGTGAGGTGGAAAGGATGAGAGAGGACTTGGCAAGGTTAGAGGAATGCATGCAATGCAATGTATGCAAATGTATAGCAGCTTAGATGTAATGCTAAGAAGTGCAAGGTAATGCACCTGGGAAACAAAAACCCAGGGGAAGAGTACACAATGGGGGTGAGATACTAACAACAACAAAAATGGAAAGGGACCTGGGGGTAGTCGTATCAGATGACTTAAAGGTGGGCAAGAAATGTGAGAGGGTAGTAGAAAACAGGAAGTTGTTATCCCTCTGTACCGACAGCTGGTGAGACCCCATCTGAGTACTGTGTGCAGTTCTGGAGACCCAATCTCTGCAAGGACATAGACAAGATGGAAGCTGTCCAGAGGAGAGCAACTAAAATGATGCAGGGTCTGCGGAATACATATGAAAGAGAGACTAAAGGAGCTTAATATGTATAGCCTCGAGGAAAGGAGGGAGAGGGGACATGATAGAAAGCGTTCAAGTACCTCAAGGGAATCATCGAAGTCCAGAGGTAGCATCTTTCAAAAAAGAGGTGTGCAAGAACAAGGGGGCACAATTTGAAGATGGGGGGGCAGCTCAGAGGTAATGTAAGGAAGTATTTTTTCACAGAGAGGGTTGTGGATGCATGGAACGGCCTTCCGAAGGAGGCTGTGGAGTCAAAAACAGTGGTTGAATTCAAGTATGCATGGGACAGCCATAAGGCAATTCTTGGGGGTTGGGGTAGAAAGAAGTAGGCTGCTGGTTAACTAGGATCTGCAGCTTATCCATTAGGTAGGGAAATGGGCAGACTGGGTGGGCCAAGCGGTCCTTATCTGCCGTCAAATTCTATATTTCTATGGGGAAGTGTTACTCCATTGTCAGTTTCAAAAATAAAAAAAAGAAATATATCACTCTAGACAACTTGAGTGATTTACAATGTGCTTATATTTGTATCTCTCATACTGAATAAGAATGTTCTCTCATGCTGTTTGGAGCAGGCAGAACCACTTAGTTTCACTTCACCCATATTCTCACCCAGACAACATGACAAAAGTATTCCAATTTAATTTGTAACGTGGGAAAAATAATAGTACTGCAAACAAGCAACACAATTTGAACCGCATCAAGCAACACGGCATTATTCCACTACTAATGCCGTGTTCAGGGTTTAAAATAATTAATTCGCAGTTTTTTCCTTGCGACAATACTAACTTTACAGAAAGCATTTATATAGGTTTTCTAGAAGTGTTATGTTTGTTAAACACAGTGAGGCAAGTGCTATGCATTTTCACAATATTTTAGAACTTTTATGAGCAAAACGCTAATCAATTTTTAGTTAAATAAAACCCTGCGTGTTGCTAGTGAAGTACCTGAACAAGCCAAGCAACTTCAAAAGCAGTGTCCGCAAAACAGCATCTTATTTATTTATTTAAGAGATTTGCCAGGAAAGCATACTGAGCAGAGTACCGCTCGATTCCAGACGCGCCCTGCATCGAACAATATGCGGATGGAGAGTAGCACTGCAGAAGCCAAAGTACTTCCGGACCACAGTGGGAGTCCAGAGGTGCATCGGGGCAAATGTGTAATACTTTGAACTGTCCGGGCAAGTGTCAGTTGTTCACAGTGCACAGAACCGTGCATTTAAATTATCCCGGGGCAGAAAGTATGATGGAGTAAAAGAAATAGATGCATGCAGCTATCCATGACGTTCACAGGAAAACAAGATGTTCCGAAAAGCAGCACAACAAAGCGACATGCCATGGACTTGGAACACCTCAACACAAGGTCAGACGCTATGCAAATTATTACCAGAGTTGAGTTCTGAAACACAGAAAGCAGCATACCAGGGTCCTCCTCAGCAGGCTATGAAAATAGTAGCCGTGCAGAATGAGGAAATGTAGTACATTTTCGGTTAAGTAACTGTTTGTCTTGCTCTATGTGAAATGTACTTTTGGCACCATCTGTATAGAAATAACGTGTGAGAGTTTGTGAAAGTGCAGTAAAGATGTGTAAAAAAAAAAAAGTCTCTATAGCATTTGTTATATACTGAAATCTATATTCTTAATATATTATCCTAACAGAAACCCATGTTACAAGTGCATTAAGCCACTGAAGATGGCATCTAATGGGGAATTAATGCATGGTTGGCCCCGTTGTAGGCACTACCACAACGATCCTAACTATGCATTAATTCCCCATTAGATGCCACCTTCATCGTGGCTTATTGCTTACAAGAATAACTCCTCAGTGCACATATTTTTTTTTTATTTATTTCACAATCGGATTTACAACCTTTGAGTCATAGACTCCTTTGCAAAGGCTCCACATCAGGATACAGAGTTAGGCAAATTACATCATTGAGTAGACAATTATAGTACACACAGTTTAGAGAAACAAAGCATCAAAGGTTAGGTAGACCCACTGTTTACAGAATATAAAGCTACTGTTACAAGCTGAAGTTAGAAAACAAAGCATTCTAGGGTTTGGTAGACTCGGCGTTTACAGTGTATGAGGCTACTAATGCATTCTAGGATAACAAGTTTACCCAGCGTTAATGGAGTGAAAACCAAGCCACAGAACTGAGCCAAGGACAGGATGGTCCCAAGGTAGCCCAAACTAGGGAAAATGTGGGTCGTAGATGGTGTACTAGTACTAGGTGCAGTCATAGGATGAGAGTTCAAGGAGTAGGTTCATTAGGCTGGCTTTGAAGAGGCCAAGTTTGGGTTCAAGTGAAATGGAGGCTGGGAGACCATTTAGCCAGAGGGGGGCAAAATGGGGGAAGGCCCTTTGTCCCACAGATGTCCTGCAGCAGAGAACAAGGAGGGAGGAAGGACTTGGTGGAGCTTCTAGATTCTCTATCAGGAGTGGCCAGTCGGATAAGGGAGTGAAGGCCCTGGGGGGGGGGGGCTTGCCTAAGGTAGATTTTCTTGGCTAGTAGGCAGGTGTGGTACTTAAGCCTACCCTCGAAGTTTAGCCAGTTGGACATCCAGTATAGTTCACAGGTGTGAATACGGTTATCACAACCTGTGACTAGGTGACAGGCCTTGTTCAGGGCAGTTTTGACACAGCGAAGGGCGGTTGGGTCAGCAGAGCCATAAATTACTATGCCGAAGCAAGGAGAGGACTAAGGAAGATACAGCCAGACGGAGTGCCTCTGGTGGGAGGCAGTGTTTGTGACAGTACAAGAGTCTGAGTCTGGAATGGAGGGCGGCGGACAGGAGTTGATGTGAGCATGGCAGTTGAAGGATGTCTCCAAGGTTATATCCAGATACTTGAAGGTTGTGACTTGCTCAAGTGTGGTGCCTAAGGAGTTAAGGATATTCAAGGTGAAGTACCTGTGTGGGTTCTGGTGATGCGTGAAAATCATGGTTTCGGTTTTCTTATAGTTTAAGATTAATCAATAGGCTACAAGCCAAGTTTCGACTTCAGTGAAGAAACCCTGGAGAGCTTGTTGGAGGGTGTTTGGGTGCGAGTGGCTCCAGAAAATGACAGCGTAATCTGTGTAAAGCACAAGTTTACCTGAGCAGGAGTTGGGGAGGGAATTTAGGAAGAGGCTAAAGAGAAGTGGCCCCAAGATAGAGCGTTGTGGCACGCCCGAGAGAACAGGATGACTGGAGGAAAGGGTGAAGTTAATCTTGACCTGCTGGGATCAATCAGACAGGTAGTCTGCAAACCAGGATGTGTCCTCGTGGGAGAAGCCTAGGGAGAGAAGGGTGTTGAGGAGGAAGGTGTGATTGACTGTGTCAAATGCCTTAGTTAAGTCAATGTATGCTGACTCAACAATGTGTCCACGGCCAAGTGCGTTGTGGAGAAAGGAAGTATATTCTAGTAGGGCTGTGGTAGTGCTATGGCCCCTGCAGAAACCATGTTGTTTGGGGCTCAACAGGTTATGCTTTGACAGGTAGTCAGTAAGCTGGTCCGATATAATTTTTTTGAGCACCTTGGAGATAGGGGGCAGAATAGAGATGGGACTGTAATTTTTAAGGGAGGCGTGATCAACGCATTTCAGGATGGGGGTAATTACAGCACATTTCCACTGTGTTGGGAATTGGCAAAAACACAGTGACAGGATTAGTATTTTGGTGAGCAGGGAGAGAACCTCTTCAATGGTTAGGTGTAGGAGTTTTAAATCCAAGGAGTCACCACTGTGATGGAACTTGCCCAGGACTTTGGCTAGGTAGCACCTGGCTTCTCGGAAAGAGACGCTACAAAGGAGAAAGGGGTGGGGTATTTTCCCGGCTGATCTGTGTAGGTGCAGATTCGAAGGGGGGTCAAAGAAGTTGAGTGGAAGGACACTACTGAGGTCAGAGAATGTGTTGTTCAGTGTGTTAGAGATGTCCACGGGTTCTTGGATGATGGAACCCTCAATAGAAATTTGAGCTGGGGAGGTACCACTTTTCCACTAAGTTCTTTAATATTATGCCAGAAATTGCATCCAGAGCCCCATGTAGAGGTGAAGGCATGTTTATAGTAAGCAATTTTGGCTTGGTGGATAGCCCAGGTGCACTTATTCCTGGCCTCCCTGTATAGCTGTCTGTCCTGGGGGAGACACAATTCCAAGGCTCTGTGCCAGAGATTGTCCCGATAATGCATCTGATCGAGTAGGGGCTGGGTGATCCAGTGGGTGTCACTATGTTTTGTAAATTTTTTTTAGAATGGGGCAAAGATGTCACGAGCAGAGTTGAAAGTGGAGATGAAATAGGAGAGGGCGGTGTCGATGGACTGGGCTGTATCAATGGGGGACCAGTAACAGTGCATAAGGTATGACTTAAGGCGGTGCAGAGAACCTTTTTTTAGGCGCCTACGAAGGGAGACTATGGGGGGTGCGATGGGGGCCTTGTTTGACCACCAGCAGGTAACAGGGGACTGGTCGCTAAAAGTGTCTGATAAGACTCTGACCTGGGAGAGATTATTGGGGTGGTTGGTGAGGATGAGGTCCAGTAGGGTCCAAGTGCCCATTTTGTCGTTGTGCCTGGTGGGAGTTTGTATAATTTGGGCGAGATCCAGGGCCCAGACAGAATCCTTGTAGGGGGAGGAGGAGGAGAATAGCCAATTGACATGGAAATCCCCCACTGCAATGACTTCACTGTTGGAAGGAAGCTGGGAGATGCAGGTCAAGACTGTATCAAAAGCAAGTCTTTGGTTGTGAGGAGGGATGTAGACTACCATGATGTACACGTTTTTTCCTGGGGTTACCAAGAAGCAGTTTGACTGTGAGGGTTTGTGCTCTGTGTGCCGGAGGTGGGAGTGGGACAGTAGAGCTTGTAGCGAATCTTTTATGTAGAGAGCGCAGCCGCCTTCCCTTTTTCCTTGTCTATCAGCCCGGAAGAGTGAGAAACCATTTAAGGCCACAGCAGAGTCAGGGGTGTCTTTGGAGAGCCAGCTCTCAGTCAAAGCATCTGCATATAAAAATCTATGCAAACGTAGTGGCTTTAATCTGTTGTACCACATTTTTGGATGCTGCTGCCTCCTACAGTATACTCACAAAACAGCCTCAAGTCCTTCTCTTGATCAATAAACAAATTAAATTAGACATTGGTTAGAAGAAATCTAGCAAACTGATTGGCTGAGATATCTTCTTACCTGTGCTTAAATCCCAGCACATAAGAAAAAAATTACTAACCATAGTAATGTTGTTTCTTCCAAGGGCTTACTGCTGCAATCAGCCTACAGGTCTGAGCTGCCCTGGAGAGTGGAATTTTATGCAAATTAGACAACAATGGAATGAAATTCAAATCTCTGCTGTGTGGTCACGCCCCACTCTGTTCTCTAATGGCAGATTTATTTCCATAGCTAGGGGAGCAGTGACCACTAAACCCCCCCATAAAAAAAAAAAAATAGCCCAAAAAGTACTTGGCCCCTACTGGGGATAAAACATGGCAGACCAAAATGACGCCTCAATAACACCCAAAAACTGATTGCACGCAATGCACAAGTAATGCTCAACTGAATTAAAGACTAAAGATAACTGATCCTTGGAGAACCTTTTCCAAGTTTTGGAAGGGGAGGTTGTGTGGGTTTAGTAAGCATAGTGAGGGATCCCTTGGAAGAAACAGCATTACTGTGGTAAGTAATTTTTTCTTCATACCCCAGGAATCTCTCACTGCGTTTACTATTACAGACTATAAAGCAGTACCTTGGGAGGCTGGATGCAGAACCTATCAAGGGAAAAGGTTCTGCAAGACAGCAGTGCCAAATCTGGCATCTCGTCTGGACTATATGTCCAGACAATACTGCCTTGTGAAGGTGTGTACTGTTTTCCAGGTAGCTGCTTTACAAATTTCCAGTAAGGGAATATTCCTTGCAGCTACCACAGAGGCAGAAGTGCCACGCATGGAATGTGCCCCATGGCTTTGTGGTAATAGTTTGCCAGCTTTTCTGTAACAGAACTGAATGCAAGACTATCCAGTGAGCAACTGTTCTCTTGGAGGCTGGCCTACCCTTGCCAACTTCTCCATATGTGACAAACAGCTGTGAATGGAAGGACCTGACCTCCTCAGTGCGGTCCAGGTAGTAACTAAGTGCTCTCCTGACATCCTGACTGTGGAATCTCAATTCTCCAGAGCTGGATTTTGCTGTAAAGAACACTGGAAGGGTGATGGACTGGTTCTGGTGAAATTCGGACACCACCTTAGGGATGAATTTTCTATTTGTCCTAAAGACTACCTTGTCCCTCTGGAAGATGATGTAGTTTGGGTTTGTGCAGAGGGCCTGCAGCTTGCACACCCTTCCAGCAGAAGTCATGGCCACCAGGAAAACTGTTTTCCAAGTGACATACTTTAAATCAGCAGCAGTCATGGGCTGGGGGGGGGTCCATGAGCACAGTTTGCACAGGTTCAAATCCCATGAGGGGACTGGGTCCCTAACTGGGGGATGCAGATGCAGAAGCCCCTTAAAGAACTTTCTGAAAATAGGGTGTGAAGCCACTGTTTTCTCTTTACCTGCCAAAAACATAAGCTGACACTGCTCCCAAATGCACCTTAAGAATTGAGGGCCGGAGGCCCAGGGATTGAAGGTGGACTAGGTAGTCCAGGATTGTGGGCAGATCTGCTTGCAAAGGATGAGCTGCTTAGGGGCACACCACATGGAAAACCTTTTCCACTTGGAAACATAGGTTTTCCTAGTTGCTGGTTTCCTGGAAACCCTAAGGACTTGCAAAACCTCCTAAGAAAGGTTAAAGTCAGAGTACTCTAGCTATTCAGGAACTATACCTTGAAGCACAGAGACATGAGGTTTGGGAAGGTTATCCTGCCCTGTGACATAGGCAACTGGTTGTGCCTCAGTGGGAGGCGGATGGGCTGCTTGATGGACAGGGCCAAGAGGAGGGAATACTAGACCTGCCTGGCCCAATCTGCGGATATCAGCATCATGGCTGCAGATTAGCTCCTCAGCTTCAAGAGTACTCTCAGCAAGAGAGAGAAGGGAGGGAGGGAATGCATATAGGAACCTCCCCGTCCATCCTTGAGTCACGGCATCTGATGGGACTGAGCCCACTGCAGGAGGCCTGTAACAAAACAGTGGAAGCTAATGATTCTTCCAGGATGCAAACAGATCTATCTCTGGTGTACCCCACCTCCTGAACACTGTGGCCAAGAAGACCTGCTTGTTCAGGGTCCATTCATGATGCCCTGGCTGATTCTACTGAGGGAGTTCACCAAGACATTATCTTTTCCTGGCAGGTGAACTCTGCTGATAGCTGCACCTCCAAGGTGTAGGCCAGATTCCAGATCCTCATTGCTTCTGTAAATAGTTTGAGGATCTTGTGCCTCCCTGTTTGTTGATGTAGTACATGGTAGTGGTGTTGTCTGTCCTGACCTGGACTGACTGCCCCCTGATGTGGAAGTGAAAGACTGTACAGTCAGGAATGCTGCCCTGAGTTCCAGCAGGTTTATGTGCTCTTGAGATTCCTAGGAGGACCACATCCCACTTACTGTTAGGATGCCTGTGTGAGCCCCCCCCCCCGTCTAGGAGGGAGGCATCTGCTGTCAGAACAACTGTGGGTGACTGCCACAGGAAGGGCACACCCTCAATGAGGTTGCCCTCTTCTTTCCACCAGTCCAGTGCTCTTAAGAAAGACTTTGTCACAGGCAATAGCCTTGAGAGAGTGTCTCGTTTTTGGAACCAGTGGGCCCTTAAGTGGTACTGGATGTCTCTCATTTGGAACCTAGCTCCTGCCACTACTGCTGTGAAGGAGGCCATGTGGCCTAATAGCTGGAGGAAGTCTCTTATTGCTCTGGCTGACCCAGGATGAAGGATTTTGCCAGACTGACGAGATTCCTCACACTCTCTTGTGGAAGGAAGACCTTCCATCAGATGTCATCCAATTCTGCTCCTATGAATTCCAGAAGCTGCACCAGTTCTGTCTGGGACTTTTGCGTGTTTATGATAGAGCCCAGATCCTCCAAGGTAGGCTGAGTGAGGAGAAGAGAGGCCATGGTCTCCTGGTGATACTTCTCTGCAACCAGCTAGTTGTCAAGATAAGGGAAAACCATAGCTCCTTGTCTCTTCAGATGTGCTGCCACCACGGCCAAGCACACTATGAACACCCTGGGGCTGACAAGAGTTCAAAGGGAAGGGCTATGAACTGGTAATGACCAGTCCCAACCCTGAATCTTAAATACTTTCTGTGAGTGGGCCTGACTGGAATATGGAAGTAGGCTTCTTTCAGGTCCAGAGACCCTAGACAGTCCCCTTACTGAAGGGACTGGATCACTGAAGCCATGGTTACCATCTTGAACGTTTCCTTTCTGAGATGTTGTTCAGCTAATCTGAGGTCTAAAATGGTTTGCCACTCCCATTTACTTGTGGGTCAGAAAGTATCTTGAGTAAATGCCCTTTCCCCACTGTGATGGGGGACTTCTTTCTGCTGCCTTTGCTTACAACAACATTCTTACCTCCAACTCCAGCAGGATTTTTTCTGTTGGAATGGGAGATGCAAAGTTTTTGGAAACCTACAGTCTGGGGAACCTTTTAAACTGCAGGGTGAGCCCCTGTCTCACTACTTCCAGGATCCACTTGTCTGTGGTGATGTTTTTCCAATCCTGAAAAAAGTGAGCCAGCGTTCTCTCCACTGGCAATGGATAGGCGATCTGGACCGACTCGTCAGGGGTTCTGCTTGGGCTGGGCCTTAGGTGCCGGGGTTGGGTCAGCACAGTTGCAGCTCCTTCTACATCTGACTCTGAAAAAATCCTCAGTTGGGAGACGTTATAGGCAAGGAAACCATGGGGAAAATCTCCCCTACCACAGCCTCCCTCTCCTTAAGGCCTGCTAAAAGTGGAGGCCTTTTCCTTCTCAGGGTTGTTTTTGTAGTCCTCCACCTTTTTCACATATGACTCTGTCTTGTCACCAAACATGGAATTTCCCTTACAGTGATGGCCTTTGACTGAGTATCCTGGGAGAGGCTGGTAGTCCTGAGCTAAGCAAACCTTCTTAAAGGAGAACACTAGTCATCAGTGTTCTCCATGTGTATGCTATCTTACCAGTTCAGTTCTCCCATGTTCCCTGCTTGAGTAGTCCATTTGTTGATTATTTTTTTCCTCAGATTCCTCACCCACTAGTGTATGCCATGCCGTGCAGCTTGTGCAGGAAGTGCCGCTCTGAACATGTAAATACCTGTAGCCCGAGCAGTCAAGAGCTGCCGTGCGCTCCCAGACAGTCATCTGCGCATGCATGGAGGTGTCAGAGCCAACACGAACGCGCTCATTGGGGCTAGGGGTACTCTGTGTTCTCAGACTTACAGAGATCCTGTCAACATTACTTTTCCATTAATCAGGAAATAAATAATATTTTGTACTAGTCTGATAAAACTATTGCTTGGTTGAAAATGTATGAATTATAACCCAAGTGATACATTCTGAATACAGCAGTGCATCAACTTTGACCAGAAATGCACAAAGCGTGGGAAATACTGTACGATGCAAAATGTTGTGAGGTCATGATAAATTTGGTAAATGTTAACTTTTTTAACAACAAACTTCACATTTTGCAATCAGACCTCGGCATTCAGCAAGACAAAAATTGGACACATTTCAGTCTATGAAAATGGAGAAAATCTACGTAACTCTAAACAGGCAAGATTGCAAAAATTCATCTTGCCTCAAAATTGTAGCAGGCTTATTTTTTGTAACTTGAGTAAGACAGCAACAGAGAAGTGCCATGTATTTAAAACATGAACAGTACATATAAACTAGAATGTTTCACATGTGTCAAGAGTATGTAAGGCGTCACACAATTGTTTAATGAATGTCGGTCACCTGTGAAAAGCCCTGGCTTCTTGCTACTAAGGCAACAACAACAGAAAGTAGACTTTCTTATATGGATCCTGACTGAGGGAGTGCAATATGCTGAATTATTATACTGCTTCAATGGATTTATCGGTGCAGTCCTTTTTTTAACAGAGTCCGCAGTCAAATGCACTGTTTCTATATCAGCTTTGATGAATAAACTGCCAGCAGTCATGCAGAGTTTGTGGGCGTCTGTAAACGTCGTTTTGTATGTCTACTGGAATAAGACCTTATAAAATTGTACACTCCTTTTACAGTAGTTTGCTGCATTCTGTCTAAAAGTAAACCAAGCAGCACAGGGATTACTATGACTGCAGCAAAATGGAATGTTCAACTTTCACTAACAGGGTGGAGAGTGAGTGTGTGTGTGTGTGTGTGTGTGTGTAAGTACATGTGCCTTACAATACACTGTAAAATAATTTACTGAGACAGACAGGGTTTATCCAAGGATACAATAAAAAAAAAAGTGTTGATATTGGCATAGTTAATTAAAATATTTTACAAATGAGGGTGTAGCAACCTGATTGACTGGAAGGTGTGTGGGAGCACTTTCCATATCCAGAGGGTATCATTATGCTGGATGTCACAGATGAAAAAATAACGCACCGTAGTAATCTTGTTTCTTCCAATGTATTCTTCAATATGCTTAACTCTTGCAGTCAGCCTCCAGTGTTGAACTGCCTGGAGAATTGAACTTATGCAAAAGATGGGACACTCATTGGCTCGTGCCACCATTCAAACAAAATGTGACATTAAGTATGCTGACAAACCTATTAATTGGAGATGTCACAATAAACAGTTACTGATACAGAGGGCAGTAAGAAACAAAAGAAAATATTTCTCCAATATTAGAGCTAGTAAACTATGGCATAAGCATCCCCAGCACATTGTGGACTCAAAAAAACTAACTCTTTCAAATGCAGCCTTGATAAATATATTTGGGACAGAACAATATATAGCCCACATGGAGTGGAAAGGTAGTCTCGATGGGCCTAGTGCCTTCTTCTACCTTTTATAACTGAGTAATACTGAGTAAACTGCTGTGTTCTATAACGCTCAGATTCACTGGAGCCTGCAAGGAAAGGCCCCCTTAACTAAGCTAGCATAATAATACTAACAATATTTTAATAACAAAATCCCCCATGACAAGTCCGTTAAACAGTCAGATAGGACCTAAAGAGGGGAAACGACACCAACTGGGTTTAAAAACCTACAACACAACTAGGGTAAAGACCCATTTGTATACAGAAATCCTGCTGTAATGCAGAGGCCACTGGTTCTGGCAGGGGAGGTAGGGAGGGTGAGTTAAGTATACTGAAGAATACCTTGGAAGAAATAAAATTAATAAGATGAGTAATTTTTACTTCTAACCCCAAGAATTCTTCAATATGTTTAACTCTTGCAGATTACCAAGTAGTGACTCTGGAGGTGGACACAGAACCTTACTTAGGAAATAGGATCTGCAACACTGCTGTGTCAAACCTGGTATCACTTCTGGATTGGGTATCCAAGGAGTAGTACTTTGTAAAAGTATGTACTGTTTCATGTCCTCCATGTAGCTGCTTTACAGATTTCTAGCAGTGGAATAACCCTGGCAGCTGCTATTGTAGCAGCTGTACCCCTCGAGGAGTGTGCCCTGAGGCCTACTGGGGGCTCCTTACCAGCTTTGGTGTAACAGAACTGGATACACTGCATTATCCAGTGTGAAACTGTCTGTTTAGATGCTGGTTTTCCTTTTCTCACATCCCCATAAGTCAACAACAGTTGCTGTCTTTCTTGTCTGTGGGTCTTGGTATGAGTAATATAATAGCTTAAAGCTCTTTTGACATCCAGGCTTTGCAACCTACGTTCTCCAGAACTGGAGTGCTCAGTGAAAAAGACTGGCAACGTGACTGACTGATTCAGGTGTAAATCAGAAACCACCTTTGGAAAGAACTTTTTGTTAGTCCTAAGTACCACCATGTCCCTATGGAAAGAGATGTAGTCCTGCTCTACACAGGGCCTGGTGCTGACCAATCCTTCTGGCCGAAGTGATGGCTACCAGGAAAACCGTTTTCCAGGTCACGTATTTCAGATGTGCTGCGGACATAGGGTCAAATGGGGGTTCCATAAGCTTGGCAATGCAGACATTAAGGTCCCATGCTGGCACCGGTTTCCTGTAAGGTGGGTGCAGGTGGGCTAACTCCTTGAAACACTTTTTAAAAATAGGATTGGATGCCATGGATACACCCCTGCTAGCTGAAATATAGGCCGATACTGAAGCCAGATGAACCTTAAAAGTAGTGGGCTGCAAGCCCAAGGAATGCAAATGGGTGAGGTAGTCCAGCAACGCTGGCAACCCTGCCCGTGTAGGTACCATATCATTGCCAAAACACCCTACAGAACTCTCTAAGAGATGCAAGCCTGCATACTCTAGGTCCTCAAGAGCCAGGCCTTGAGCCTGAGGGACTTGAGGTTCGGATACAGGATCCTCCCCTGTGAGGAGGTTAGGAGATTGTGCCTCGGAGGGAGGTGTATTGGTGGAGCTACTAATAGGGAGAGCAGCAGTGAGTACCATGGCTGTCTGGCCCAGTCTGGAGCTAGCAGAATCATCGTGGCTGGCTGGGACCTGAGCTTGATCAGGACCCTGAGCGGCAATGGAAAGGGGGGGATGCATGCAGTTTCCTTCCTGACCAGTCCAGCACTAGGTCATCCAGGGTACTGTGCCCTTTGCTCGTGGCTTGCAGCAGAGTTTTGGCAACTGGTGGTTGTTGTGGGATGCAAAGAGATCTATTTCTGGGGTGCCCATCTTCTGAACACCACATCCAACACTTGCCTGTTCAGTGACCATTCATGGTGCTTCTGGTTGATTCTGCTTAGAGCACCTGCTAGGGTGTTGTCCTTTCCTGGCAGATGAATGACTACCAGTGAAGCCTGAAGGGAGTAAGCCAGACTCCACACCTTCACTGCCTCTGTGCACAGTGGGCTGGACCTTGTTCCACCCTGCTTGTTTATGTAGTACATTGTAGTGGTATTGTCTATTCTAGCCTGTACCACCTTGCCTTGTATCAGAGATGCCATGGCTTGCAGGGCTAAACGGCACGACTCCGAGTTCCAGCAAATTTATATGCTGGAGAATCTCAGCGCTTAACCAGGTGCCACGTATGGTATGTTCCTCCAAGTGTGTCCCCCAGCCTAGGAGGGAAGCATCTGTTGTGAAGACTATGGAGGGAGATTCTTGCGGGAAGGGAACCCCTTCCCTGAGGTTGTCCTTGACCCGCCACCACTGAAGGGCTTGTAATAATGTTTTTGTTACTGGTACCAATTTTGAAAGAGGATCCCTTCTTTGACACCAATGTGCCCTGAGGTGGAATTAGATGTCCCTCATCTGAAACTTGGAGCCTATGACTGTGCCTGTTGCTGCAGCCATATGCCCGAGTAGCTGTAGAAAATGCCTTGCTGGCCTTGGCTTGCTGAGCCTGATAGTCCCAGCAATCTGCAGAATGTTGTCTACCCTTTCCTGAGGTGGGAATGTCCTCCCCTTAGGGTGTCCAACTCTTCTCCTATGAAGTTTAACACCTGCACTGGTTGTAGAACAGATTTTTTGGTGTTGACCAGAAACCCTAGTGATTCCAGAAGGTCCTGGGTTGACTTCAGGGAATCCATTATCTGTTATGGTTATTTCCCCACCAGTAACCAATGATCTAAGTAAGGGAACACTGTGATGCCCTGCTTTCTTAGGTATGCCACCACCACTACCAAGCACTTTGTGAATGCTCTTGGAGCTCAAGTGAGGCTGAATGGCAGTGCTGAGAACTGGTAATGACCTGAGGAGAGTATGAACCTGAGGTACTGTTATGTGGGACTCCCTCATGGGGATGTGGAAGTATGCATCTGGAGGGCTGGCAGAATCACAGCCAAAGTTACCATTCTAAACTTTGGCTTTGCTAAATCCTTGTTCAGCAATCTTAGGTCTAGAATGGGTCACCACTCCCCATTTTTCTTCTGGGTCAAGACGTACCTTGAGTAGAATCCTTTTCCCCTTTGTTTTAAAGTACTGGTTCTACTGCCTTCGACAGCAACAGATTTGTTATTTCTGACTCCAATAGCTTCTTTTCTGAGGTGGAAGCTAGCCTAAAGACTCTTGCCCTTAATGTTGGGAAGGATTTGAAACTAAGGGGCAAACCCTGACTCACTACTTCCAGGACCTACTTGTCTGTGGTGATGTTCTTCCATGCCTGGAAGTAGTGAGCCAGCTTTCCCCCTACTGGTATGGGTAAGGCAACCCTGGCAACCATGTCAGGGGTTCTGTTTAGGCTGGGGTTGAGCCTGGCTGGCTTGGTTCCCCTCCCACCTAGACCCCTTCTGCCCATTTCTTTGAGGTATAATGTCTACTGAGGATACTGCTGGTATTTCTGTGAAGCTTGAGCCTGAAAGATAGGTCTGCCATAAGTGGACCTACTTCTACCCCCCTTCCATAATGCCTACAGGAGGTTGAAGGTTTTTCTTTAGCCGAGTTGCTCTTGCAGGTAGCCTTGTATTCATCGACCTTCTTCAGGCAGACTTCTGTTTTATCCCCAAAAATTGAGTTATTCTCACAGGGGAAATCCATGGCATTTGTGTGTGTGTCTTAGGATAAATTAGTAGCTCTCAGTCAAGCAAACCTTCTTAAAGCAACAGTAAGGGCTATTCACCTGGCAGCAGTGTCATTAGCATCTACTGCCATCTGGAACTGGTACTTGGAAGCCTCCAAACCAAACCTAGCTGTCTCAGTCAGGTCAGCTGACAATCCAGCAGGGGTCTTGTTTGCCACAGCCATAACAGACTGCCACAAAGCCTTCTGATATTGGGCTACATAGGCCATATAATTTGCCTGTCTGATGGCCAAAGAAGCTGACAGATAACCCTTTTTGGCCACACTGTCTATTTTACGAGAATCTTTCTCGGGAGGGTGGGATGCTAAAGGCACCCTGGCCCTATCACGGGCTACAGTCTGCATCACTCCTTTGTGGTTAGGGTGAGAGAATAAAAATTCTGCCCCTGACCCGTCCAGCTGATACTTTTTATCAGCTCTCGTATCCAAAGGTGGAACAGAGTTGGGAGTTTCTAATATTTTGAAGACATGCTTTTTAAGAAACGTATTGATTGGCAACAGTAGTTTCTTGGTGGGAGTTAGTCCCATAAGATCCATGAACTCCACCTTCTCATCTTCTACTGACTAACTGGTAGTTAGATCCACAGCCTCAACCATTTGTTTCACAAATGTGTAGTGTGAGGAGACATCCTCAGGTAATCTGGGGGGAGACTCCAAGTCCTGGTCAGGGGAGACCTCTGGTTCAATGGATTTCCCTTCATCATCCTCATCATACTCCTAATACTGTTCCTGAGTGACAGGAACCGAGCCCGCAGTCAATGTTTTCGATTGTGGAACAGAGGACTGAACCGATGGATTTAGCAGTATTGATTGAACCGGAACAGGTATCAATCCCTGGCTACTTACAGCTTGCAAAGCCTGAATAACCTGTAAGGCTTATTCAATTATCTCAGCTGTTTTTTCAACAGAAGTCCCCTTAGGCTTTCCAGCTGGGGGTTCTGTGTGCTTAGACTTTTGTTTCTTTTTTGTTGGTTCCAATTTGTCCGCTGGATCGCTGGTACAATTTGTTTTTGATGGCTCTCATTTACTTGAAGTGGATGGTTCAGTTTCACTGTTTTTATCTGTCTCAGCAGAGGGAGCAGGCTGGTCAGAGTCCCTGTCCTCCGGGACCATATGAGATGCCATCTTTTTCTTGAACCTTTCCAGTCTTTTTTCCACAGTTTTAGGTGGAAAGGTTTTACAACTATCACACACTGCAGTGAAATGAGATTCCCCAAGACATAGCAAATACAATTAGTTTTTATTAGTCTTGGCAAATATCTCACACTATACACAGTTTTTGAAACTGGTAGGGTTCTTTTTTGGTTGAGCTGACATACTTGAAACCCACTAAAAGGTAGGGTTTTATCCAACACTAACTGTGGTTAAGTAAAGAAAAAACTTTACCTAAACAACGGTATCACCACACACTCTTGGTTGTTCGAGGTTGATTTCCCTGAGGAAAAAGACTGCGATCCAAGAAGGAACCGTGAAAAATAACTGTTCAGACACTAGAACAATAGTACAAAAATATATAAAATTAAAAGAGAAGAAAATAAAAACTTTCAGAAACGCCGGTTCCTCAATGGTTTTTCACAACCGAAGAGGAACCACAAAACTAAGTTAAAACAACAAACTAACCTAGTGTTAACCAATAAAAGAGTAGGTAAAGGCATAGAAACATAGAATTTGATGGCAGATAAGGACCGCTTGGCCCACTCAGTCTGCCCATTTCCCTACCTAATGGATAAGTTGCAGATCTTAGTTAACCAGCAGCCTACTTCTTCCTACCCCCACCCCCTAGAATTGCCTTATGACTGTCTCATGCATGCTTGAATTCCACCAGTTTTTGACTCCACAACCTCCTCCAGAAGGCCGTTCCATGCATCCACAACCCTCTCTGTGAAAAAATACTTCCTTAAATTACCTCTGAGCCCCCCCTCCCCATCTTCAGATTGTGCCCCCTTGTTCTTGCACACCTCTTTTTTTGAAAGATGCTACCCTCTTGGACTTTGTTGATTCCCTTGAGGTACTTGAAAGTTTCTATCATGTCCCCCCTCTCCCTCCTTTCCTTGAGGCTATACATATTAAGCTCCTTAAGTCTCTCTTCATATGTCTTCCGGTGCAGACCCTGCACCATTTTAAGCAGCAAATAAAATTAAAAGTTTACTTGTTTTGAACATGAAAAAACAATGAGTTTCACAACTTGTGAGGAGGGATCTCGGAGGCATCTTGACTAGGCAGGCGGAGAATGAAATCTGAGCGTTACAGAACACAGCAGTTGGCAAAGGCAGCAGTTTGAATGGTGGCACAAGCCAATGGGTGTTCCATCATTTGCATAAGTTCCATTCTCCAGGCAGTTTAACACTGGAGGCTAACTGCAAGAGAAAGCATATTGGAGAATTCCTGGGGTTAGAAGCTTGCAATACTTGGGTCACGGGCTTTGCGTCACCTGCTACCGTTTACAAACAAAAATATAGCAATCAGATTTTTAGAGACAGCAAGACAAACACAGAAGGTCTAATCAAGAGGACCAGATATTTAGTGGGGTATAGGGGTGGGGTATGGCAGATGGGAAAGAACAAATATTGCATTTTTTGTGTTTATTAAATGTTGGATACCTTCTGTTTAAAAACAGGATATGGTGGATAAAGCAGTGTCCTCTCTCAACATGTCCACCATGATCTCAGACTACTATGGGAAGCAGGCAGGTAATTTAAAATGGTGACATCTGTAAACTTTTAAAGCAAGAAAATTGGTGGAAGAGACACAACCTTCTCTGCTATTGTGCGAGAACGAAGCAAACAGAGACAAAAGGGTTAGGATTTCTTCTTACAGATCACTTGAATGGCAATTCAAATTTAAGTTGATACACACGAAACAGAAAAGCACAATCTAGCTCTGCTGCTTAAAAGCATCTTTAACTATGCTCAGTTTAACAGATGTTTCATGGCTTGTCACCACTGACTAATGGGGGGCTTAATGTTACAGTCTTTTCTCTCAGGCTTATTCTATATCTCTATGCTGAGAAAGGAGAGCACCACAAATTTATTTTGTTTGTCAGATTAAAAGCAAGTTTTATTTTGCCAAAAGGCACATATATTCCTTAAAGTGTCTGCAAAGGTGTGAAATGATCATCGGGTGTTCTTGTATCCGGGGATATCTTTTGTGCCTTTTTGTAATAAATAAAACCTGCTTTTCAATCTTACAAACAAAATAAGTGTTTGGTGCTCTTCTTTCTCAGCGTAGAGCGGAGTGTCTCTGTTGTGTTGGACTGATTGCTGAATATTTGACTCTACGCTCTGCTTACTCCAGGAACTCTGTGTGGTTTTCAGACTTATTCTGTATCTAACTCCCAAAAATCTCAGTACTTTGTAGCTCTGGCAGCTTTCTGTTCAGTTCCACCCAGCGTTTGTGACACCTAGTATAAAGACTTACAGATTACTGTACATTGAAGAGTGGTATTTTCATTCTGAAGTGTTGCAAGCACTCGTTGAAAGCAGAATTTCTTCCTGACGACGCTGAAAAATTATTCGATCAGTTCCACAAGACCTTTGGCCACACTGACAAATATTAGTGACATCCCAGCCCAGGGTGGGAATGGCATCGCTTCCTGCACTGTAGAAAACCCCACTGGCTGTTTAGAGAGCTTGCTTCCCCAGAGGATGGCTACAGTGTCCAATTTTCCAGTTTATTTTATGGTGTGCTATTTTGAAGTAGATGGTTCTGGACGGTTTTGCAAATGCTAGCTTCTGTCACTGCACTATGTGCTCAAACGCACAAGTGAAACCGGCACCATGTCAGGAAACGCGTGCGAGTAAACTCTTACGAACGAGCATGATTCAAGACATGCGTGTTCCTGAACAGAAGTAACATCTGGTGCACGAAGGGCAAGAACTGAACATGGAGAGCAGCACCGGGATTGAGGACAGACTCGCTGAGGTGGGAAGGATTCGACACACAGAAACATCACAATAAGTACATTAACAATACCACAGTGAAAGCTTATCGAGGAAAGGGGACTTCTGAATGGTTCAAGAGGTACAATCAGTGGTGTTCTCCTCTAAGGATACTGCATGAGCCATGACTCTGAAGACTGTCACTGGTATCCACTGCCATATGAAACTGGTATTTGGTTGCATCCAAGGCTGTCTTAGCAGTGGCTGCGAAGTCTTACGCCAAGCCACCAGATGCTTTTTCGCTCATTTATTATTTATTTATTTCAAACGTTTCACCATGAATGACATACTGAGCTGGTAACAGCTCATTTCCAGATGTGTCCTGGGGGGAAGGTATAGAGAAGGATCATGAATAAGAATTAGAAAAGTACTTACAAAGCATGTAAAAAAAACATAACTAAGCATCATGGTCAGAATTGAGCTCCTCAGAGCCTTCTGATACTGGGCAGTATAAGCCATGTAGGCTGCTTGCCTTAGAAGCAGGGATGCAGAGGTGTAAACATCCCCCCCCATGTTATCCAGCTTCCTAGAGTCCTTATCTGGAGACTGGGTAGAGTGGGGAACTTTTGCCTTGTCACAGGCCGCAGCCTGTACTACCCCTTCATGGTCAGGGTGGGAATAAAGTACTCAGCATCCCATCTATCCAGCTGTTATTTCTTTTCTATTTTCTTGTCAATACCAGCGGTAGAGTTTGGTCTCTGCAAAAGCTTGTAGGTTGCTTTCTTGAGGGGGTCTATAAACCAGCAGGAGCAACCTCTTGGTTGGGGTTAACCCGAACATAACCAGAAATTCTACTTCCTCCTCATCTTCAATGGTCTCCTGGGTGGACAGAGATTGAGGGTGTTTACCATTTGCCTCACAAAAGAATAGTGCGTGGAGAAATCATCCTGGGCCCGGGGAGGACAGCCAAATTCTTGCTCAGGGGAACCATCAGACTCAAAAAGTTCCCACTCCTCCTCCTCTTCATCATAATAAAATTCAGCCCCATGTTTCTCCAGAACCAGGGTGGGAACTGGAACACAGAAGAAGCATACCAGTGCGTGATCCCATGGCTCGGAAGGCCCGGACAAACTGCCATGTCTTGGTCATGTCCTCCACAGAGGGCATTATTCATTCTGCCAGTGTAGACTACTGAATGTTTTGCTCATTATTATTGCCTGTTTAACCAATTCCTTGTTGGTATAAAAACTGTACATGTTTATGTATATATTCATATACAATTCTTCTGTTAATTATTGTACATAACTATTTCCGGGTCACCCCTGAAAAAGGTAAATCTCATCTCCGTGGGCTTACCCAGTCAACAAAATTCAAATAAATAAATCAATTTACTGCTGTCCACTGACGGCTGCATTCCTTCTTCAGGAAGAGGGGCAGCAACATGCTTTTCTTTTTGGTTTTTCTTAGCAGGAACAGACTCCAGTACCTGCTCAGGGGGCCTTTTGTGTCTGCTGGTTTCAGGGTTTCACCATTCAGACAACCTGGACTCCAAGACATCTTTAGCAAACTTGTTCTTCTGCTTACTACGAGGGTCTGAACCCTCTTCTGAGTGCTTAGATGACATAGAGGCAGACTGAGAAGCCATCCTGTCTTCTGATTTTAGCCCTTTGTTTCATAGTTTTAGGGCAAAAGTATATAAAAAGCTTACAATCAGAGAAAAGGTGGTCTGGACCCAGGCACCTCAAACACAACTCGTGTCAGTCCGCCTTAGCAAAGAGATTAAAACATTTTTTATAGTTTTGAAGCCTGTATGTCCTGTTTTCTTTTTGGGTCTGTCAGACATGCCAGACGTGGCAAACCCCATTCAACACGGTTCCAAAATAGGGAAAAAGGGACGTCTGCAGTTCAGTTCCAAACTTACCACAAACTGCTAACAAAAAAATAAGTCTGAATGAAAAATAGAGTAAAAAGTATCAATTGTGTCTTGGTTCTTATAAAAAGGGAAACTGAATTAAATAACACCCACTAATCAGAAACCACAATTGGCTTTTGTGTTTTTTTTTTCTTTTTTTAACAGATAAAGGAGTTTTACATGGTTTCCAGTGGAGAAAACCTCAAAGGAAGAGGTTTTCTGCAGTTTCAGGGAACCGCTCAGGAACCGCAGAAAAATGCTAAAAAGTAAAATAAAACCTAACTAATGCAGAGATTCAAAAAGTAACAGAACTACTGAGAGAAAAGTGGTAAAAACCATAATCGCTTGAAGGCAGATGGAGAGAGCTTTTTGGGGCGATTTCTTTCTCAGGTGGAGAAATAAATCTGACGTTAGAGAGCAGAGTGGAGCGTGACTACATAGCAGAGATTTAAATTTCATTCAATCGTTCTCTATATTTGCATAAAATTCCACTCTCTGGGGCAGCTCAGACCTGCAGGCTGATTGCAATAGTAAGCATAGTGAGGAATTCCTGAGGTGTGAATCATGGGCAGGGCCACTAGTGCTCTGCGGCAGAACTTTCTGATTTCTGCGGCAGGGCTCTTTGGTTTCTGTGGCAGCATTTTCTGATTTCTGCGGCATGATTTATTCATTTCTCTGGGAGAACGCAGTTCTGCCATTGGTTAAATATGATGTGATGTCATCAATGACATCATATGCTGAGCATAGCTGATGGGAAAGAAAGCCTGGCACTATAGAAAAACAGTACAGTTGAATAAAAATTCACCAAAAACAGTGAATTCTGCGGCACTATATACATTCTGAGGCATGACGCAAATTCTGCGGAAAATTGCGCAACCGCAGAATCGCAGAATTCCAGGGGCCTTGATCATGGGTAAGTAAAAAGTACCAGCCAACAGTTTTTTTTTTTTAATCTGCTTCGAACCTCTTCACCTCATGAGTTCGGCAAATCATTCTTCAAAGCACCACCTACTGGCCAAACTGAAAACAACAGAACTCATTTTTTAAATGTACACTTACATATAAAAAACAGTATAAACATATTTATACATTTTTTTTTTACTTTACAACAGATAAAAAATGGATCATTTGCATATAGCAATAATACACTTCTGTGTGTGGTATGTCATGAGACAGACACTTTTAGGATGCATGAAACTCTCTGTCTTCAGTCTCGTGCCTCACATCACGACCAAAGCATGACAATATTCCATAACATATCACACTCTGTCGTGTATTACTGCTTAATAATTAATGGGTCTCCCCTTTTGCCATTGAGAGACCGTGGCGTAATTTGCCATTATAAACGAGCATTTATAACGGCAAACACGCACTGCTCCCTCCTCCCTCTGTGCATGCGCCACAGCAGTGTTCCCTTCTGGCTCAAGGCTGCCTTCTAACTCACAATGGAGCCGAAAGAAACACGGCGGTGAGAGTAAGTTAAAAAAAAACAAAATCAGAACTAGTGTTACAGATGGGGACTGTGAACATTTTTTTTTTTTTTTTTAAATCTGAAAACCGCCAATCACAAAATCAGGCCGGTGGTAAATAAAGTGAAGTACTAGTAGCCACACGAAACTGCTGATATTTTATATAATTGCTGTGGCCAGAAAGGAGACCAGCAATTATATAAAATAGGAATGGGGTAGTGTGTTTAAACGAGTTTACTACGGGTTAGATGTTTTGCACAAACCCCTCGAGCTTCACTCTCTGGGTTTATGTAGCATCTAACCCCTCGGGTGAGTGTAAACCCTCGATAAACACACCACCCCATACTTTATTCTATATATTATAAACCTCATGGAAAATTAAACATGAAATCCAGTGTTCTGACTGCTTTACTAACAGTCCTGATCGCAGAGAAAATAGACGCTAGTGTAAACAGAATGTTGTGACCTGTTCCATAAATGCAGCTCTAAAACTGTTTTTACTTTAAACTAATGCCTTTTTTGCATTATTTTAATTTAAAAACACCTTTGAGAGGTTAGTAATAGAAATAAGGACCTCTGCATTGGTCCTTTATTAGTAGAACAGGCAATACTTCCCTCACCAACTCACTCAACTGACCGTTATTCTTCAAACAAAGAATTGCAATTTTGGTCCTTACTGCCTAAAACATAGAAACACAGACATTGTCAGCAAAAAAGCACTGCTTGCTATGCCCAGTCTGCCCAGATGTTCCCTGCTTACTCCGTCTCCAGTGACCCCCCCGCCGATTTAGCAGTATTGCCATATGACTATCCTACGCATGCTTGAAGCCCCCACTACCTCTGCTGACAGACTATTCCATGTGTCCACCACTCTTTCAGTGAAGTAGAACTTCCTCACATCCATTTCCAGCTTCACTGCATGCCCTCTTGTCCTGGTGCACTTCCTCAATTGAAACAGACCTCACCTCCTGTACCTCATTTATCCCGTGAGGTACTTGTAAACTTGATCATGTTTCCCCTCCCCCTCATTTCCTCCAGGGTGTACATGTCGAGATCCCTCAGTCTCTCCTTGTACGGCTTCTTATGCAACCCCTGCACCATTTTAGTTGCCCTCCTCTGGACTGTCTCCCCCCCTCTGCCTATGTCCTTTCTGAGATGCGGCCCCCAGAATTGGACATAGTACTCTAAGTGGAGTCTCACCAGCGACCTATACAGTGGTAGCATCACCCCCCCTCCGGTGATACCTCTCCCTATGCACTACAGCATCCCACTAGCCCTGCCTACTGCCTTGTCATAGTGCCCCACGACTTTAAGGTAATCAGATACTGTAACCCCATCTCTTTCCTGCTTAGTGACCATCAGTACCACCCCCTTCCCATTTTATACTCAGTGTCTGTGTTTCTATGCTCTAGATGCATGATTTTGCACTTTTTTGGCAATGAGCCCTAGCTGCCATACCCTTGATCACTCCTCCAGTTTTCTAAAGTCCCTACTCATTCTCTCCATCCCCTTCTGAGTATCAATTCTATTATTTCTGGTGTCATCAGCAAAAAGGCATGCCTTCCCTTTCGGCTCTTCTGCAATATCACTTATGAAGACACTGAAGAGGACCAGTCCCAGGACTTTTACCTCTGTGGTACCCCGCTGGTCAAAACAGCATTATTTGTTAGTTGGCCAAAAATGTCATCACACTGTAGACTTTTTTTTAACAAAAAATCTATTTCTAACATCCTTAGGTTCATCAACTGTTTATTTTTGATCACATCAGATATTTTAAAAGCATGTCATTAATTTTTTAATTACAGACTGTGGTAATTAAGGATGACTGCCACTCACAATTGTACAAAATGTCTTCCTCTGAGGTTACATGTTAAATGTACATACTAGATTCATACTGTGGAGGCATTATGACAGTCCTACCATGTTTCTGATGGTAAGCAGCTTAGCACTGCAATGAGATATTTAATATTTTTCATGTTGGGCATGTTAAGGGAGTGGAAACCAGTTAGGGTTAAATTGACAAAAGTAGCAAAATGTGGTTTTTAGGGCCCCTCCTCAGGCAGCAACAGGAAAAACAACAAAAGTTTCACCTCTCCTGAGTCTTCGCAAATCAGACATGGAGTGTACCTTGGGGTTGTCAACCCTAACACTAACCCCATTCTCGTATACACTACACATCTCAGCTTATTTACTGATGGAATGGGGTGAGCGTTAGGGTAGACAACCACAAGGTACACCCCATGCCAGATTTGTGAAGACTCAGAAGAAACTGTAATAGTTTTTCCTATTGCTGCCTGCAGGGTAGGGGTGAGGTGTTAGGGTTGGGAATCCTAACACCACATTTCCCTACCTTTGTCACTTTAACCCTAACTGGTGCATTAACAAGTTTTTTGCAGTGACTTTATATTTATATATATATATATATATATATATATATATACATATACACATACACATATACATATATATATATATATATATATATATATATATATTAGGGGCACAATTAGGATTGAGTAGGCACTTTAATGTTAAACCCCAATTTTTGCACTTTAATAACTTGGCAACAGTTTATCGGATTTGTATGAAAGTTTGCATATGTGATCTCAAAGGGTAGGTCTCCAGATGTGCCACGTTCCATTCTGGTCGGATGTGTGGATTCCGAGTTCCGGATAGCACAAAAACTGAATATTTCTGGATTTTTTCCCCATTGGTTTTACTGGGTTTTCTATAACCTGGCTAGTGCCTAGACGGATTGGAACTGGTCTGAAAATTTCAGGGTAGAAAGTGGCTGGCCCACAGATGTGCCTTTTGCTTGTTTGGTGAAAAAATATGAATCCATTCCAAAGTTATTTAATTTTTACATTTTTAAAATTTGTTCTGCGCATGCTCAGTAAGCACTTCAAAATAGCTGTATGAAACAAAAAATGAATTATCTTTCATTCTGACGTCATCCTTTTTCATGAGGGGGAAATCCTTTTTCGTTTCCCTCCGAAATCAGGGTGCTCCCCCACACTGTGCAGAAGTTTTTAATCCCGCAGTTATACTCACTCAACAAAAAACATTATGAATTGTAAAACCACTTATTCCATAGTGTTCTGGGCTTCTGTCTCAATTGTGTCCCATATTGTGACCCTTTTCCTCACGCTCACCCACGTTTGAGTGCCACACTGCTCAGCCTTTCGTCACCTAACCGGGGCCCTCTCTCAAACTGTGGAGATTAAAAGAGGCAAAATGTGGGACACATTATGAAATCAGAGCTGGACAACCAGAACACAAAGTGTACTTTCTATTCATTCAGCAATATGTAAAATGTTGATTTTAAAATGGTAATATTCAATTAAAAAAAAATTGTATTTAATTATATTTCTTTAGCTGAAATGTTATTTACTTTTGTATATAATAATGTTGTTACAGCTTCTCCCTCCATTGAAACTTGATTTAGGAGAGATTAAATGTTGACCTCCCCTCCTTCCTACATTCCCCTGACCCCCCTCTAAATCTAAATTCCCTATTAAGAATGCACTTTCTGTCCTCCACGACTTGCGTCTGCCCACAGGGCACTAGCACGACTGTACCTTCTTTGCAGAGCACCCTTACCCCCTCCCATCTAGTGCTCCACTATCCTCTCCCACCCTGAACACTATTGTTATTCCTATTGTTGAATGATGACCTTACCCTGTTTATCTAAATGTTATATACCTTGGTATGCTAAATTGTTGAGGTATCTGGTACTTTTTACCTTATAGTTTCTCTGTTAACTTGATCTACGCTGGATTCCCTGTTATGTTCCCTGTATGATCCACAATGTTCTCCCACTGTATTTTATGTTGTTTGTGCCAGTTTCTGGCCCGGGTCATGCCTGAAAAAGATCTTCAGATCAGTGCACCAACCTAGTTACCAAATGAATAAATAAACAAACGTCCTTATCTTATTCAATATCTTAACACCAGACCTGGCGGGTATAAAACAGCATCATCATCATCTCCTGGAGATAGTAACAGAAGGCATCTTCTGCCTGTGATAAAATAACAGATGGGACAGTACCAGGTAGGTTGGGTGATGGGCGTTGCCAGGCAAGGATAACATGTTTCCCATCTTGATTAACAGATCCAGGCTGCATTCCTCTGCAGGGCAGGGAAATGGATCACAGCCAGAGAAAAGTACGATGGGATCAGACACACACTTTTTTTTTTTTTTTCAAAGCAGGGGACTGCGATCTAAATCGTGCGGAATACACCATGACCAATGTTATCGAACAGAGGAATCAATGGGATCCCCTCGTTATGTCATTAGGCACTGCAGCAAATACAGGTTACTCACCTGTAACAGGAGTTCTAGGAATGGTATATGTTGTTCATCCACACTTATTGGCAGGTATCCTTGCCGCTTTAAATTTTGCCGGAAGGTCTTCAAGCTGGCTCCTCCCACCCACCCGGGTGGTAAAACTCTCGGCTCTGCCCATTACGCCAGATCTGGCCCGCTGGAAGCGCAGGTTGTGCGTCAAAGCCGGGGAGGTCGGGTGGGTTGTGTGGATGAACAACATATACCATTCCTAGAACTCCTGTTACAGGTGAGTAACCTGTATTTCTAGGGACATGGATATGTTGTTCATCCACACTTACTGGCAGACTCCTAGCAGTTCTCCGGGAGGAGGGAGGCAAGGCGCACACCCCCTACTTAGGGAAAAGAGACTAAAGAACCAAGGCCCCAAAACCAGCATCCCGGCGTGACTCAAGGTCGATGTGGTAGTGGGTAATGAAGGTGTGTGCTGACTTCCAGGTAGCAGCCCTGCAGATTTCCTGGATAGGGACGTCCCTGGAAGCAGCCACCGATGCAGCGGTATGGCGGGTAGAATGAGCTCTTATCCCTCTGGGAGGCTCCATGCCCGCCAACCTATAGCAGAGATCTATGCAGGAGGTGACCCACCTGCTTATCGCTCACTTGGCTGCAGGTCTGCCAGGTGCGGCTTCAGCGTAAGTGACAAACAGCTGGCAAACTCTCCCAATTCACCAGCCGTGGCACCCTTATAGTGTAGCGCCCTCTAGGGTCCAGAGTATGGAGCCTATATTCGGCCTCCGAGGTGTGATTGGGGTAGAACACCGGCAGAGTCAACACCTGGTTAAGGTGAAACTCCGACACCACCTTCGGAAGGAATTTCGGGTGGGGGCACAGGACAACCTTGTCCCTGTGGAAGACCAGGTAAGGAGACTCAATGGAAAGCGCCTGGAGCTCTCCCATCCTTCTGGCTGACGTAATAGCCACCAAGAAGGTGGTCTTCCACGACAGGTGAGAGAGATCACACCTGTGCATTGGTTCGAATGGCTTGCCCATGAGCTTTGCCAGTACCAGCAGTAGATCCCACGGAGATGGAGGTTCTCCTCGGAGGAAATGTGATCAAGGCCTTTGAAAAGCGCCAGACCACCTTTTCCTGCGCCACCGACTGCTTCCCGGCCCGCGCCCGGTAAGCAGAGATGGCTGCCAGGTGCACCCTTAGGGTCGTCGACCTAAGCCCTTGCTGAGAAGGGACCATAAATAGTCCAAGATGCTTGCCAAGGAACAGGAGGAAGGGTCCAGGCCCTTGCCCTGACACCAAATGGAAAACCTCTTCCATTTGAAGGCATAGCATTTCCTGGTAGACTCCTTACGGGACACCTCAACTACATTGAGGACCTCGCTGGAAAGACCCAAGGCCTGGAACTCTAGCCGCTCAGGAACCAGGCCGTCAGGTGCAGGGATTGAAGGTCTGGATGGAACACCTTCCCCTGATTGACTGAGAGCAGGTCCGGCAAGCTGGAAGCTGCCTCGGAGCCTGGAGCTGAGGAGATCTGGATACCAGCACTGGCGGGGCCAGTCTGGGGCTGCCAGAATCACCTGCGCCTTGTCCCTCCTTGCCTTGAGAAGCACCTTGTGGATCAAGGGAAATGGGGGAAAGGCGTAGAAGAGGCCCGGGGTCCACGGCCTCGAGACGGCATCCCCCTGCAGCAAGCCCTGCTGAGGGGGGCGGGCATGGAACAGCCTCAGCTTCGCATTCTCCCTGGAGGCAAACAGATCCACCTGAGGTGTGCCCCAATGGGAGAACAGATCTTGTACTACCTCCGGCAGGAGAGACTACTCGTGGGAAGACAGCCCCTATCCGGCTTAGGGCATCGGCCAGGGTGTTGGAGGCTCCTGCCACGTGAATGGCTAGGAGATCCGCCTCCAGGCTGCGCACGAGTGACCAAATGCGGAGAGCTTCCTTGCACAGAGGCATAGAGCACGTCCCGCCCTGGCGGTTTAGGTAGTACATGGTCGTGGTATTGTCCGTCTGGACCTGAACCACTTGACTCCGTAGAAACGGAGCGAAGGTGGTGAGAGCTAGGCGGACCACTCGGAGCTCCAGCAGGTTGATATGGCATTGGGACTCCCGTGGGGACCAGAGGCCGTGCACTCTGTGCTCCCCCAGATGGGCACCCCAACCTATCAGAGAGGCGTCGGTCAATAGAGAGACAGTCGGCTCGGGGACAGACAAACGGGATGCCCTCCTGCAGATGAGCTGGAACGATCCACCACTGGAGAGCATTCCACATCCCCTGGGTCACCGTCACTAGCTGGTCCAATGGATCGCAGCGTTGAGACCACTGGCTGGCCAACCCCCACTGAAGGGGATGCATGTTCCAGTGGGCCCAATGGACCACGCTGGTGCAGGCCACCATGAGACCCAGGAGGCGCAGGAAGTCCCGGGCAGGGCGCAATTGCCCAACCAGAAATGACTGGGCAAAGGAGGAAAGAACCTCGGCCCTGTCCGCCGGGAGCCGTGCTCTGGCTCGAAGAGAGTCGAGCTCTGCCCCGATGAAGAGAATCACCTTCTTCGGTTCGAGTTCCGACTTGGCCTCGTTGATGAGGAGGCCGATCTGAGAGCAAACCTGGAGGGCCAGATCTCTGGACCACTCCACCTCTTGTCTGGAGGGGGCTGCTATCAGCCAATCGTCCAGGTAAGGGTACACCCGGACCCCTCGGCACCGCAGGAATGCTGTCACCACTGCCATGCATTTGGTGAAGACCCTGGGAGCAAGAGACAGGCCGAAGGGCATGGCTCGGAACTCGAAAAGGGATCCTTCTGCTCGAAAGCGGAGGAATCTCTGGTGAGACGGACGGATAGGGACGTGAGAAAACACGTCCTGCAGGTCCAGAGAGCAGAACTACATGCCGCGTTCCAAGGATGGTATTATCTGAGCCAGAGTGACCATCCTGAAGGTCCAAGACCTTAGGAACTTGTTTAGGTCGTGCAGGTCAAGAATGGGGCACCAGCCCCCCGTCCGTTTTGGAACCAGGAAGTACCTGGACACAAACCCCGGTTCTGAGGGAGGGTCCGCCACCTGTCTGATCACTTCCTTCTCGAGGAGCAGAGCGATGTCGGCTCGACGAGCCGACAGGCGAAGCCGGATCAAAGCAGCCTGGGGGCGATTTGACTGGAAGGGCGGGCCTGCTCGAACTCCAGAGGCAGGTTCTTTCCCACCACTTCCAACACCCAGCGGTCTGTGGCGGAAAGGAAGTGGCGAAGCCGTCACCCCATGGGGGGAACCTGGGGTGGAGTGATGAGGTTGGGGGCGGCACCCCTCAACCCGTCACTGAGCAGGCTTGGAGGAGGGACCGGCCGAGGGACCACCTGGGCCTTTACCTCCCTGCTTTCTGGAGGAGGAAGCCGCTGGCTTGGGTTTGGGATGCTAAGCGCGAGCCTGCTGGCCCTGATGCTGCTGGGCTGGACGTGCCACAGGCGCAGACGGACGAAAGGGCTTGGGTTGCGGTCTGCGGCCCTTTGTCTCTCTGGGCGGATGAGACTGAGTCCAGGGTGGCATTGGACTTTTTGATCCTCTGGAGGTGACCTTCCACTCCAGGGCCGAAGAGGTCAGTCCCCAGGAAGGGGCATCCGTCAACTTGTGCTGGGTATCTGCTGTAAAGGTGGATATCCTCAGCCATGCCCGACGGCGCATAGCCACTGCGGCCGCGACTGACCTGGCGCATGAGTCACCAATGTCCAAAGCAGTCTGAAGTTGCTGCTTGGCCACTGCCCTGCCCTGGTCCCGTACCTGCTTAACCGTGGTCTGCAGGTCAGCCGGGAGATGAGGGACTACCTCATCCAGGGAGCCCAACAGGGCATGAGAGAAGTGTGCCATCAGCACGGCCGAGCTGGCCTGACGAAGGCCAAGGAAGGATGCAGCGTAGACTTTTCGCCCAGTGTAGTCCAACTTCTTGGACTCCTTGTCGGGAGGTTTGTCTACATCCCTGGCATTTCCGGCACGCCGGAAGACGCTGTCGGTAACCAACCCCTCGGCTGAGGGGTGTTCCGAGAAACCGGACAGGGAACCGGTAGGGACCGCATACTTCCTAGCCATCCTGGCCGAAGGTGCAGGGCAGGAAGCAGGATGCTGCCAGAGCGCCAAGGCCGGGCCTACAATGGCCTCGGCCACCGGAAAGGCCTCCGTAGGAGAATCCCCTCAGTCCAATATCTCTTTGAGGGGATACTTGGCCCACTTGGATACGGGCTCGAGCTGCATCCCGGTGGACTCTGAGATGAGCCTAAGCAAACCCATGAAGGACGAAGGGCTATCATCCAGTGACTGACCTCCTGAGGACTCCAAGTTGACCCGCCTGGAGAACAGGGAGGAATTGTCGTCGGACTCAGAGGAGTCTGCAAAGAGCTGCCTTCGGCCTGAGCCACCCTCCACCTGCTGAGGGCGATTGGGAGTGAGGGTGACAGACAGCCTATGGGGCAGACCCCGGGCCGACCGAGAATTCTTGGTCGGAGCCCCAAACAACGGAGGCGGAGGTTCCACCAGAATCGGTGGCAGCCTGTTTTGGCGAAGCAACAGGCCTGGAAGCAGGCACCCCGGCTAAGGTGAGAAGGTTGCTTGGTGACAGCCACTGATAGCGGGGAAGGCGTCGATGTCGGCTTGCTCCCAGACAGAAGAAGCTGTTGCCACATGAGGGTCCCTCGTATGTCGGCGCCTTTGGCATTGAAGCCTCCCCTCGATCTGAGGGAGGAGGACGAGCGGCAATGCCGGCCTACGTGTGCTAAGATTCTAGACCGCCTATGACGGCGTGGATTGGCTGGACCGAGAAGAAGTCCGAGACTGCAACCTCGGCTTTTCCGAGGAGGGTTCTGGGGCAGGGCGGGGGAAACCCGCTCTCCCCTTGGCTCAGAGGGCTCAACCGTGGACTCCAGAACCGGAGGCACGGGCAAGTCCATGGAAACCTCAATCTCCGCCGGGGGAATCGGGGAATGAGGGTTTTTGGCTTCACCGGTCGACAGCCCGTCCGACGGGTCGAGAAAAATCTCGACTGCATCGATGGGAGTCTTGGTCAACTGACCTGACGGGGACGCCGTGACATCAGTGGCCGAATCCGAAGGATCGAGCGAAGTCGATGGTCGACTACGCGGTGAGCGGGACCTCTCCCGCTCCCAAGAGCGTTGACGGAGGGACTTACCTTTGTGGTCCTTCTTCTTGGACCGAGAGGAAGGCCCTGAAGATGTTGGTCCCTCTCCCTTAGCGTAGAGGGACAGACAGAGCTCCTTAAAAGAAGCTGAATAGGAGGATCCCAGGGAGAGCGGGATAAAGGCCGTGGCCGAGAAGGACGAAGATGCGGCCTGGGCAGCCTCCTCCTCAGGCGATCATCTGCTCAAGCTGTTCCACCGTGCCACGCCTTGAAACACCAACTGGGCCTCCTTGACTTTACTGGAGATAACGTTTTTTGGGTCGCTCAAGTTGCAGACGGGCGGCACGTCTTCCAGGATGCAGGCGAAAAAGAAGAGCACAGGTGCCGTGAAGCCTGAGAATTGAGTGCTCAAGGCCCAAGCAGGCGCATCGTGGAGTGCGATCCGTCCGAGACATCTTCTGCCCGCATGGGCACCTCCGGAAACCGGGAGTCGATTTGTCCATCGCAGCCGCGAGGGAAATATTTGACCGAAGTCTTGAAAACCTTAAACTTTATTTCGGGAAAACCGAAGAATTAGGAACCAGTCTTATACGCAGAGAGCTTAAGGAGGAACCTGAGCTTCCAAGTGGTAAGGAAGATCTGGGCCATGGGCGAGCCGAGTTTTACCACCCGGGTGGGTGGGAGGAGCCAGCCTGAAGACCTTCCGGCAAGATTTAAAGCGGCAAGGATACCTGCCAATAAGTGTGGATGAACAACATATCCATGTCCCTAGAAAAGATAATTTAAAAGTACAAGATTTGTGGCGCGTGGGGCACCACAACAATGTGGGAAGCCCTTTAAATCTCCAATGAGCTGACAAGAAAGGATGTAGCCCCCAGTCGACAAGCTGCAGGGAAACAGGCGCAAACACTCCAAGCAACCCTCATCCAGAGCAGAGGTTAATAAACTCTTGCTCAACAAGTTAAGGTTAAGGACAGAGAGAAGGACTCTGATTTGGCTCAAACTGATGCCTTTTTTTTTTTTTAATCCTGTCAAAATAAAAAAAAAAAGAAACCCTCTCTTGATCTGACCCGCCTCCACCCGACCTCCCCAGCATCCCCCACCCCCACAACACACCCTCACTCACCTGAGAAGGTCTCAGGGTGAAGATGCACTCTCTGATGGAAGTCATGTCTTGCTCCTGGAAAACACCGACTACACTATGAGAAACTAAGATGCCTAGGAGCTGTGTGCTGTATTATTTGAATTTGGCTTGGCGCTTTTTAAAGATTCTGCCGGCGTAGAAGTGTAGATAGTTTTTTATCTCTGCAAACTACGCTTCACCTGTAATTTTCACTGGAATTAGTTGTGTCTTAAGAGTCTGTATTCCATTATAGAGGCATTCAAGTGATCTCTCTAACAATAATTTACCCGCATTTTCACTGCACTGTGAGGGTACCTTAAGGAGAAGGCAGTCATTCTTTTCACTCTGTTAACTGGGGGATTGTCACTTTACTTAGAGCCATACTAACAGTGAAATAGTCATGTAAACTTTTATACACGGGTGAAAGCTGATTTTTGGTGTCTGGGGTTTCAGTTGTTAAAGCCATTGCTATCAGTGTAAAGTGGTACTAGGAAGCTGCATGAACTCAGCTCCTGTCTGACCCTTCTCTGTCTGCTCAGGCCCTCTCCTCCAATCTCACTCCTTTCCTATCTCCTCCCTCTTTGCCATGCTATAAGTGTCTTACCTCAGCTTTCTATTCTCCACAGGAAGGACACCTGGATCCTGCGAGGGTCCCGACCCGGAGGTCGCGAGGGCTGCCGTGCCTGCACCACCCCCCAGAACAAAGCTGCGAGGTAAAATGCCGAACGAGTCTGTGCCAGCCTGTGGTGCTCTGCACTCCATATTGCCAGCCGATTTGTGTACTGTACTGCAAGCCAGATTTTAAAAAGAAAAAAAATCAATTTTACCCTGTAAAGCGTAGCTTGAAAGCGCCATTCTCCGGACCTCTGGTGAACCTCTGGCCTTGCAAACTGCCACGCGGGGTGCTCCACTGCCTAGGAGTTGTGTGCTGTATTGGCCCCACCGGCTGTGCTGGCTGCCCCACCGCCCCCACCACTACCCACGGTCGTCACCAAGTTATATACCTCGCATCACGTGTTGTGCAAAAACCAATTTATATACCTCGCATCACGTGTTGTGCAAAAACCACGTGTTGTGCAAAAACCAATCAGCCCACTTTGCCATTTGCAGGCTATACTTATTCACCACTAGAGGCCTCCTCTATATTAACTGCCTTTGAAGGACAATCCTGCCAGCCTAAATCGATTGAATGAGCTACCCTTGGGTTCCTATCAAAGCCTTCACTCTGCTAAATTACTGCTCCCCCCCCCAACCCTCCAAACTGCTTTACCAGATCTCTCCTAATAGCGCTGTCATGCATAATCAAATTCTAGCCCTAACCCCTGGTCGCTGCTACTCCTGACCACCAATATCCAGGGTACTCTCTGGGAGGTCCTAATTACTCCACCCCTGATCTGACACTCAGGGTGGGACCCCTAAATTGCTCCCTAAAGCTAATAAGCTTGTCGTCCTGCTAGCCAGCACCCAGCCAAAAGCAACTGCACAGAGCCAACATCTGCTGACCTTGGCCGTGTTGACTTTTCATTTGGGATCCTTCCTCCGCCGGGTACCTCTCACTGCCTCAAATGGCTGGGGCCATGGCTCCACTTGAGCAGGCTGGGAACTTGGCCTGCTGTCAAGGTCCCTCGACAACCCTGTACTCCTTCAAACCCCCCTCAGTCTGGCTATCTGCCAAAGGCCTAAAAATAGCGCACATCAATATCCGCAGCATCCTTCAAAACCTAGCCGAACTAACAGCCTAGGCGGCCAACTACAAGCCTGACATCATGGGCATCATGGAAACTTGGCTGAAACCTCGCATCCCTGATGCCGCGTGTGCCCTCCCGGGATACAGCCTCATCCGGAGTGACAGGGCAGGCAGTAAGCATGGGGGAGGCATGCTCCTATACTATAGGGTGCACCTTAATGTGTCTACAGTGTCTTATTCACCTCCTGAACCCCCAGCCTGCGAGTTCCTTCACTCCCTCCTCCTGCTTGGGAACACTAAAAAGGTGCATCTTGTCTGTGCCTACAACCCTCCGAAGGGTGGTGTTCAGGGACTCTCCTCACTACTTGACCACCTCAAAGTAAAGGTTGGCTCAAATAAGCTGCTGATCCTTGGGGACCTCAACCTCAATTGGCTGGGGTCAAATACCAAGCAATATGAGCCTCTTCTCTCAGGCCTTGCTCTCAGCCAGATCATCACAGGACCCACAAGGATCTCTGCTCGGGGGAACAAAGTGTCACTTATCGACTGGGTACTGAGCAACAGACTTGACAAAACTGTCCACTCAGGAATACTCCCGGACATCATCTCTGATCACTTTCCAATCTACTGCATTTGGGGCACCTCCTCGGCCAAGGTCCCCAGCAAAGTGATCCTGATGAGAGACTATTCCAAACTCATCTTCAATAACTACCTTAAGGATCTACGATGTGTCGACTGGTCTAGGGTCAAGGGTACAAATGACCCTGTTGCAGCCCTTGATCATTTCCTTGCCGTATTTGTCCCATTGCAAAACAGACATGCACCCCTTACAAAAAGGAGGGTGAGGGGCACAGTCATGAAGTGGCTCCATGGTGGCCTGTTCTCCCTCATGAAGCAGAGAGACAAATGCTGGGTGAAACACAAGATCTCTCGCAACACTAACAACCTCCTCAAATATTGGCTGCTCAGAAACTCCTGCAAGAGAGCCATATGCGCAGCTAAGAGCGAGTACTGCAAATCTGCCCTGCCAGCGTCGGCCAATAACCCCCAGTGCTTTTGGCAAAACGTCAAAAACTTGGTCGGAGGGTCTGCCAAGGAAACAATCACCGACATGAAAATCGGATGGTCCAACTGCAATAACCCCCATACTATTGCCACTGCTTTTAACTGCATGTTTTCAGACCTGCTGGCTCCTCCTTCATCTCAGCTCTCTGCCCCTAAACCCCTGGATGGGCACCCTCCCCTCGACTGCCATTCTACCTCAAACGGATCTCAGTTGGCGAGACCCAGGTACTCCTAGCCGGTCTCTCCCACCACACGGGGGCAGGTCACAACAGCCTCGAACCAAAGCTGCTTAGCTTGGGGGCTCCCCTCCTCGCCCGGCCTGTCGCTCATATATTTAATTCCGCTCTTATCTCAGGGATTATACCTGACTTATGGAAGGTGGCCAAGGTTGTCCCTATTTACAAACAAGGCGACCCCAAAGATATGAAAAATTATCGCCCCATCGCCATACTCTCAGCTACCTGTAAGCTCCTTGAAAAGGCAGTTGCCTCTCAACTCTCCCACTACCTTCAGGGTCATGCAGTTCTCTCCCCTGCTCAGCATGGCTTCAGAAAGGGGCACAGTACATCGACTGCGCTTGCCGTGGTTACTTCTGAGATCAGGTCCTCGACTGACCAAGGCAAACTGACCGGAGCCATCTTCATCGATCTCTCTAAGGCCTTCGATCGGGTTGACCATTCCCTCGGATTCTCGCACCGAGCACTTGCCTGGTTCTCCAACTACCTTGGCGGAAGGCAGCAATACACCTGCTTCAACCACGCCCTCTCTGCCCTCTCTCCAGTCAACTGCACGGTCTCCCAGGGATCCATCCTTGGACCTATTTTGTTTTCCCTTTTCATAAATGAACTGCCCTCCGTTGCAACCTACGGGCACATAACTCTATACGCAGATGACCTCGTCGTACTCTCCAGCTCTCAGGATATTAACCTCAACTACTCCCGACTTAACTCAGACTTCGATCTTATCCAGAACTGGCTTGAGAGACACAATCTCACCATCAACCTGGAAAAGACCCAGGCAATGCTCTTTGGTTCTGTGGCCAAAACCGCTTACCGCCCTGCTCCTCTAACGATCTGTAGAGCAAATGGCTCCCTCCTGCCAGTCATTGACTCCATCAAGTATCTAGGAGTTACCCTTGATCCACAACTGGATCTCACCGCGCATCTTCAGAATATCTGTAAAGCCACGAACGGCAAGCTTGGACTTGCCTACAGAGCCAAAGATTGCCTCAACCCGGCAGCTTGGCTCGCAATAGCCAGGGGGAAACTCCTTCCCACACTTTGCTATGGGCTCATAGCCTTTGCCCCAGTCCCGAACTCTAGCCTAGTGAAATGGGATACTGCTTATAACAACATATGCCGCTCCACACTCTCTGCACCTCGCCTTACGCATCGCTGTGACCTCTACTCTCGGGTGGAGTGGCTCCCCCCTGAAAAGCACCGTGCCTTTGTTCTCGACAACTTCATAATAACATAGTTAGAACAGCCACTCCTTCCACACTTGCCCTTCCCCTCAAATATGGAACCCCTGCCTACCACTTAAGATCTAGTGCTGCTCAGGTCTGCCTAGTTCCTAAGACCTGCACCCTCACAGGTGACCAGGCCTTCTCCATCCAAACGCCTAGACTGTGGAACTCCCTTCCTGCCCTAGTTCGTGCCACTCCCTCCCATCCCTGCTTCAAAACATCCCTGTGGAACTTCCTCAAAACCGCCTCTGCCTGTCTATATACTATATAGACCCAGAGTAGTCTCTCCCTCACCCCAGATTCTCTATGGGAGTCTGTGAGCTGACACACCGGCCGTTGCTAATTCTCTGCTGATAACCAGCATAAGGCACTTTCCGGCCTTCTGTTGGAGAGGCACTCATGTCATATCAGTACCCGCTTCTAGCTGCACTATTTTGATGCGCATTCTCTCTCATGATAGGCACTCATGTCATGCAAATACATGTCAGTCCTTTCATATAGTTTTGTTGTACTCTCTGTCATGATGTTCCTGTTATTCTACCTCTCAATACTGTTATGTATCTTGTTGACATACTGCCAACTTTACCATTTAAAGCCAGTTGTACCATTTGTTGCTCCACCCATTTGTTTGTGGGCATGTACATTACCTTGACTCTGTATTGTGTTTCTTATGTACTCTGTAACCTCCCATGTCGCACCTGAAAATAGGCACTTGTTGTCTAGTGTGCTTACCTGGTTAACAAAAGCAAATAAATAAATAAGTGACATTCAATGTATTTCAATGGGGTTTTCAACTTTGCTGCATAACTTTACTATTTTTGCATATTTTGACACCAAATTTTCAACACAGCCTTTTTGAGACCCCACCTCATGAACAATGATGGTGGAATTACACAAATCTGGCCCGAAAGGTGATTTTAAGGTTGCATGGCGAAGCCACCTTTCTGGCAGGATTTGAAAATTTTCACTGCCCTTGTTCATGAAGTGGGGTCATAAGAAGACTATATCGAAAATTCGGGGTCACAATCTGTAAAAATGGCAAAGTTATACACATGTGTTGAAATTTTCCTACGCTTGCTCATAACTTTGGTAACTGTAAATATTTGTACCCAAAATTTTCAAGATAGCCATATTTTCACACCACCTCATGAACATGACAGCTGTCATTTTTCCAATCATGGCCAAACTGTCTTTTCGCATCTGTGACGTGAAATGACGTTGCTCTGCCACAGAATCACATTTTGGCGCGGACCTGGAAAAGTTCAGTATCAGGTTCATGAAGTGGTATAATAAGAAGGCTATGGTAACAGAATGGTTGAACTTTTGCTAAAATTGTAAGCGCAGGGCCCAGAGCGCCCTGCACTTCCACAGCAACATACGTATACGCATTTATGAATGGATCAGAGCGCCCTGCACTCCCACAGTCAAATAAGGATCCAATTATACTATCTCAAAAATATGGATGGATGGAAGCGCAGGGCCTCAGTGCCCTGCACTCCCACAGGCAAATAAGGATATGATTATGCGATCTCAAAAAGTAAGGAAGAGGAAATTAACTTCATACTTCCCATAATTTCCTTTTCTGTTAGCTCCAACATTGTCAATGGGTAATCAAAACGAATGGGTATAGTGCACCCCTACCAGGGGAATGGTACAACCCAAGCTTTAGAATGTTGGGCATATGAAGGGGGAGGGGGATTGTTTAACCAGGAAAGACACACTAAGCCAAAGCTTGTTTCCAGGTGCGACCTGGGAGCACAAGGAAGTTAAGTGACTTGCTTAGGGTCATACAGTATGCAAGTACTGGGGCTGTGGGATTCAAACCCAGGTCTCCTGGTTTGCATCTCAGTGTCCTAAACCACTGCACTATACTACCTCCATGTGAAGATTCCATGCAGCAGCAACTCCCAAGTTACTACTTACTTCACAGTGCCATGAGAGCTACACACTGCGTATAATATAAACAATAACCTACTGTAATAAAAAACTGTCTTACCTTCCTAGCCAACTTCCGTGGAAGGGATCGTACTTCATGGCTCCAAAAAGGCCTGGATTATTCAGTTTATCTTGTAGAGAAGACAACGTAACAGCAAACAGGCTTTGTAACAGTCACCAATCTGTGAAACTGAAGCTAAAATACAATGAGGCGTATCCTGTTTTTTTTTTTTTTTTTATTTAAACTAAGTGCAGAGAACTACCTGCAACAGAAAAAAGCACCTTAAGAAAACTAATTAAAACTTGTTAACCTGCGGTCAAAAATAATTGACAGATCAGTCCATAAATATAAACATCAGAGTACACTGCAGCGGAATAGGGAGAGATCCAAAGTAGGGCTTTTACGAAAACAGACCACTCTCCTAGCATCCCGGATAAGATTCTCCCTCAGGAGCCAGGCAACTGGGTGGGCCCAATTGACAATGTTGGAGCTAAAAGAAAAGGAAATTATGGTAAGTATGAAGTTAATTTCTTCTTTCTGTAGCACTCCACATTGTCAAAGGGTAGTCAAAACAACTGGGTTCTAAGAAGCAGTACCCAGACAAAAACCAGGAGGGGGAGAATATTATCTCATATGCCAGACACATCAGAATTACTTGTGAACTGCTGCCTGCAGCACTCTGTGACCAAAAGCTGTGTCAGCAGACCTCTGAACATCCAATTTGTAACGTTCTGTGAAAGTGTCAACTGCATACCACGTAGCTGCCTTGCATAGTTCTAAAACTGTGGCTTCGCCTCTCTCCACCCAGGAAGTTGCCATTGCCCTGGTGGAGTGAGCCTTGATGACAGCCGGGGGCCTCTTCTCTTTCACAACATAGGCCTTAGCAACACAGGCCTGCACCCACCTAGCTAGGGTGGGCTTAGAGGCTTTTTATCCTTGTTTGGCTGCCCTAAAAATAACAGATTATCTGACTTACAAAACTCAGCTGTTCATTCAAGGTAGATCCTAACTGTCTGCCGCAGGTCCAGTTTGTGTAACTCCCTCTCCCTGGGGTGAGAAAGATGCGGTAAAAGGATGGAAGGCAAATATCCTGGTTCACATGGAAAGCTGTGAGCACTTTAGGGATAAAAGGCAGGACCGTTCTGAGTACCACTTTGTTCTTATGCATAATAAGGTATGGCTCCTTGTGAGACAAGACCTGCAGTTCGCCCACTCTTCTGACTGAACACATGGCCACTAAGAAACAGACCTTGTAGGACAACATATCCAGTGACATGGATGACGGTGGCTCAAAAGGTGTACACAGAAGGCATTCAGAACCAGGTTAAGGTCCCATGGAGTCACCGGAGATCGAAACAGTGGTTGGCTCCTGCCAACCACGTGCAAAAAAACTAACAACCTCTCTATTAGTTCTAAGGGAGAACCCCAAGGAAGCTGCTAGAGTGGAAACCTGGCCTCTCAAGCGTGCTCAGTGCCAGTCCCTTTTCCACGCCTTTCTGAAGGAAGTCCAGAATTCGAGGAATGGTGGCTTTTGAAGGCTTAAACCCTTTCCCTCTGGACCAAGAAGAAAATATGGTCCAGACTTGAGCATAAGCTGCCATCAAGGTTTCAACTACTTTTGGGGAGAAACCCAATTTTAACAGCCTCCTCCTTTCAGGAACCAGCTGCGAGCTGCATTGCGCCTGGGTTCGGGTGGAGAATGGGGCCTTGCAACAGGAGGTCCCTTCATACCGGCAGGTGGAAGGGCACTTGCTGAGCTAGATGCACTAGATGAGAGAACCATGGTCTTCTTGGCCACTCCAGGCTATCAGAAGAAAATTTCCTCTTGAGTCGCTTATTTTTCTTAATACTTTCTGAAGAAGAGGCAGTGGAGGAATAATGTAGTTGCCTGAACCGATTGCTCAGGAGTTTGAACACTTCCGGGTTCAACTGCACACTCTCCGGTTTGAACATTTTCGCGACTTAGCCAGTCAGCCTGAATGTTCAATTCGCCCGCAAGATGTACTACTGACAGAGAGAGGAGGTTCTCCTCTGCCCAGCTCAGGAGTTCAGAGGCCTCCCAAAGCATTTCACTGCATTTTGTGCCTCTTTGGTTGTTTATGTATGCCACCGTGATGGCACTGTCTGACTGCACTTTAACTGCGTTGTTCTTCAGTACAAACTGAAACTAAAGAAGGGCTAAGCGGACCGCCTGCGTCTCCAGGACATTTATGTGGAGACGCTGTTCCTGTACCGACCAAATCCCCTGGGTGGGAAGTTGGTCAAGGACTGCCCCCCACCTGTGCAGACTTGCATCTGTTGTGAAAATCATCTCTGGTGGTAGCTCCAATGGAACCCCTTTGCTGAGATTCTGCACATTCAGCCACTAACTCAGGGAGTGATGAAACTGAGGAGTGAGGAGAATCCATGCTTGACAGTCCTCTGATGATGGGACCCAGGCCATCAGCAACCCCGTCTGTAGGGGCCGCATGTGTAAACGTGCCCATGGACCTACGTCTACTGCTGCTGCCATGAGGCTGAAAATCTGCAGCAGGTTGTGGGCAGACGCTAAGGACCGATTCTTGAGCCACTGTATCTTGGATAACAAGGTCTCCTCCCGGGAGGGTGACAGAAACACCCTCCCTACTTTCGTGTTGAAAACTGCCCTCAGGTGCTCCAAGGACTGAGATGGTTCGAGAGAGCTCTTCTCCCTGTTCACTAGCCAGCTATTTGATTCCAGGATCTCCAGGGTCCTGAATACCGTGTCTAAAGGGTAGATGTGATGTCCCTTCTGTTGTAGCTGAGCCACCAGAATTATCAACACCTTTGAGAAAACTCAAGGGGCTGTTTCATGGCCAAACGGAAGCACCTTGTATTGGAAATGCTGGCCCAGTATTGAGAATCTGAAGTACTTCTGGTGGTACTGATGAATGGGGATGTAAAAATATACATCCATCAGATCTACTGAGGTTAAGAAGTCCCCCGGCTGAACAACCCGGGTTATCTACCTCAGAGACTCCACCTATCCCCTGGAATAAGCAGAATAAGGGGTGCTAGCTGCACATTCCAGCAGACTTGATAGACCTCTAGGCCTTTATCTGCTGGCAAATTTCATATGTTCGTATCTAGAACGTTTTGTGGTGAACAAATTTGTTCAGATGCTTCAGATCCAGAATAGGCCTGAAGCCCCCGGTTTTTTTGGGAACTATAAAATAGATGGAATAGAACTCTTGACCTTGCTCGTTTGGAGGAACCGGCACAATGGCCCCGATTTGAATGAGGTGGGTCAGAGTGTCCAACACTGTGTGGTGTTTTGTCACTTGCTTCAAAACCGGAGATGGCAGAAAGCGTCCCCTTGAGGGAACTGTTAAAAATTCTATGGCAAAGCCTAGTTGAAGGATTTACAGAACCCAGGCATCTGTCATTGTTTGGGCCTATCTTGCACAGAACTCCTGGAGTCTTCCACCAAGGGAAGGGGGCCCAGTGATGGGCCTGCATACCTTCATTGTGAGGTACCAGGTTTTTGTGCTGGTCCTCCTCCGCAGCGCCTGGGAAAGGCCCCTCTGTTGCCATAACCCCTGTTGCCCGAGTAGACACCTCTGTTTCTTTGGTTACCAAAGTTCCGAAAGGGATGAACCCCGGACTGCCTGTTCCAGCCCTCACCGTGATTCAGTTGGGGTGCTGTGGCCTTGCGCTGTTGTTTAGACACTGGGAGGTGGCCCTTCTTATCCTGCATATACTGCAAAATAGAATCCAGACCAGAACCAAACAATAAACCTCTTTCAAATGGAAGGCTAAACAGCTTTGCCTTTGAAATCTGATCAGCAGACCAATGTCTGAGCCACATGCCCCTCATGGCCGACACAATGTGGTAGGCCAAGCGGGCTGACGTGTAAACTGTTCATTGCAGAATCACCAAGAAGGATGGATACCATGGCCACTAACTCTAAAATGCTCGCACCTTCTGAATCAGGTGGAATGAAATTGGTCAGTGTAGTAACCCAGAAGTCTATAGCTCTGGCAACAATAAATGAAGCATAGGGGTATGAAGGTTTGTGCCAGTAGAGGCTAAAGCCCTCCTGCATGTGGTATCCACTCAGCTGTCATGTGAATCTGCTAGTGCCAGAGCACCTTCAATTGGAATGGTGGTATGTTTTAGAGAAATATAAACTGCCTTGTCTGCCAGAAGGGAAATTCCCACTTGTGAGATCGTTCCCCTAAGAGAGGATAATTCCTAGTTTTGGGCTTGGGAAGATCTTTTCTCAGATCTACACCTGCCCATTCTTGCTCAATAATTTGGTCACAATGAATAAAGCCAGGGAAACATTTTGGAGCAGAGGAGGAAACTGACAGAATTGGATTAACATCCACTGTCTCCACAGACTGCTCCTCCTTAACCTGTAAGGATCTACAAGCCTCAGCTATCAAAAAGGACAAGCATGGGCATCGGAAATGGGGGTGGGGGGGTGTGCCTCTCCAGTTTTTTATGCTATTATAGATTGCCCTTTTTAATTTTTTACTAGCAGTCAGCGCTTGAGAGTAATCAAATGTATTTAATAATAGCAGTGCCCTGGCACTGCGCCTTGTGCGCCCCCTTCTGTACTTCCATTTGCCCCTTTAATCATCTGCTGACTGCCACAGCCTCGGCCCTTGCATGAGCCTCGCGTGCCCCCGCACTCCAGCAGGTCCACCACCTCCAAGATTTTAAATAAAAAATACACTGAAAAGAAGCACAGCTGCTGTCTGGTCGAGAGATGAGAGATAATAGCCATAGCGTGTCATTGGGGTGTCGAGACAGACAGTGTTAACAGTAAGTGCTTATACTCAAACGAGCTGTAAAGAGAGGAGAGTGAGCCGCCCGTTATCTTAAATGACTCTATTTACAACTCTTCATCTCTGGAACTTCAGCTCCCTTGTGTTCTGTAGTTAGCAGAATAGAAGCCCATCATCCAGCCCGCCCCTGCGCTTAACACCCTTCTTTGTTCTAGGGTGGAGGGGTTTAACACCTACCTAAAGTTTGTCCTTGTCGGCTTGTCCTCCTGCATGTGTTGGCGCCTATAGGTCTGCTCTCTCAGAAAATTCAGACAGGATGGACAGGATTGGTATTGTGTCAGTGTAATTTAAATAACTGGATTTAATTATATTAAGCAGCGGCCCAGCGTGAAGTCCCAACTGAGCCCAAGATTTTGAACTGTGAAGCCAGGTGGTAGCAGGGTGGGGGGGTTAGGTACACTGGGCTGGGTATAAAGAAAGACTAGTAGCCTGTTGTCACCACATTCTATTGAGTCTCAATTGTGATCATGAACAAAGCTGCTCTGTCTTAATCCTGACCCAGCAGCCAGACCCACTGACTCACTACGTTCCTGCTTGCTTGCTGCTTGGCTGAAACCTACCCAGCTCCTGGCAATCGGAAAAGTTTGTTGGGGTGAGTGAGTTATGTTTGTTGTTCATAGTGGACTTCACTTTGGTTCCAATCCGGGAAGTTTGTGATGTTGGAACTAAACTTCTACTCCAGTCGAGCGTCTATGAAAGGCCTGGTAGTGGTATTGGGGGTGCTGCTTTAAGTTTAATTTTTGCCCAATTGCAATTTGCAGCTCCGCTCACTCTTTAAAAACTGCTGTGAGTCATCAAAACCGGAAAACTCGGACAGTCTAGGTGGTTATTGGTCAGTTAGCAGACTGCAGACAGCGGTCAGAATTCGGGACGGGAGAGTGGACTTCAGAACAACCCAACACCCACTTGACCGAACCGAACACGTAAGACCGCTGCTGCTGCTTCTGCTTCTGCCTGTAGCTGCTGTTCTGCTCTTCTGTGCTAAGAGACCAGAGTAAACTATCTACTTCTTTGCATAATTGCAACTGAAAGCAACAGCCAGGTGCGATTTTTTTTATTTATTATAATTTCTTATTCTGGTACTCTGCACTCTAGCATGGACGGCAGATGGTTAAGAGGAGCCGAGAGGGAGGTCAATGAGGTGGGTGACAATGAGCAGCAACATGACATTGCCATTTCACTAAGGTTCCCAAATCCCCCCAAAATATATGTCAGGAGGCATGTTAAAAGAACCATGCTAAAAAAAAAATCCACAGTCTATACAATGATTGTTTGGACTTCCAGAGAAATTCCACTTAAAAAAAAAATGAAAGGCACAGCACAGAGATGAGACTGAAGAGACTTAAGGATTTTAGCTATATAGAAATAGTCTAAAATGTGACGGCACGGCAGATCACTCGGATGATGTGATGACACAAAAACATTCCAGGGCTCTGAAGTCCATCATTGCCTAAAATCCCTTATGTCTTCTTCAGTCTGCCACTGTGCTGTGCCTTTCATACTGTACAGAGCCTTTAGTTTCATATTGTACAGAGACGTTCCGTTGTGTAGTATATGTACAACTGTTAGACCATTTTCAAAAAGCAAGTTTTTACATTGAATTTCTGGAAGTCGAGAGAGATTCATTATACACAGAGAGACATTTGTTTTAGCATGGTTCTTTACTGACATGCTTCCTCACATTATTACAATATTTACACACACTGGCTTTAATTCAGTTTACTTAAGTGCATGTTTGGAGAAAGACCTTTTTAAATCATTGCTATGTCTCATTCACAATAAAAAATGCAAAAAACAAAGATAACTAAATTAAATATAAGCACAAACACACCAACAGAGACAGTACACCTACACCTGCTCATTGACCATGGCACTCCAAACCAAAACGACATATCCTCTTGTTTAGTAGTAATGGGCACCTTTTATAAACACTACAAGAGGCTGTTTTTATGTGAGCAAAACATCAATACCACTTAAAATAAGAGTAGGTGAACATCAGCGAGCTATTTGTAATGGTGATATGAAGAATGCTTTGGCAAAGCATATAAAAACTAATAGCACCAGTAAACATGAATTTAACTGCTGTGCTATTGAAAAAGTAAAATTGGGTCCCAGAGGTGGCAGTATGGAGCAAAAGTTGTTGTACAGAGACTCCTACTGGATATTTACACTGGGGGCTATGGAAGCACCAGGTCTGAATGACCGTATAGACCTCATGCACTATATTAGGAAGAGAAGAAAATAATTTGTAGGATTAGTCTGATTGTTCTATAGTATTATTATAATACTGCTTGTGGATGTGGATACATATTTATTCAGTACTGTTATATGCATATGACAAATATCCACACCACCTAGCATTTATGATGTTCATTTCTTCTCTTTTTCTCTTTCTTTATAGGGGGTATGAAAGAACAAGTTATCTCTTTTGGTACTTTTAGCACCAGGAGTGAACAAGCTGAGAACTGACACACTCAAAAAGTTTAGGTTTGCAATTCTCTTTTTGATAATTGTACATGTAAGTTTAAAATGCAGAAATGTTTCTGAATAAGGATTTTTTTGCAATCATAAAGGCTTTATAGTGTTACAATATATGTTATTGTGTTTGTGAATAATAGGCTTTCTAATATGATAACCCCCCTTATTCTTTTAACTATCTCCAGGTATGCTACAAAAACAACAATTATGTTTTTAATGTATATCTTCTGCATCATAGTATAAACACATAGTATTTTGGTCTTTGGACATTTTTGTACAATTTAGCACTATGCACTTTAAACTGGTATTGGTTAACACTGTTATATAGTACTTTGTGACTTTAAGATGATGTGTATTTAAAACGTGTATTATGATTGGTCATTACCTCCTGACGACGCACAAGGAAGTGAAAAACCGGTAGAGGTGCCACATGACTGCTGTTGTGCCTATGGCAACCTATTTTTAAATAATAAAGTATTGTTTTATAGTTCTCTGAGGAGTGTTGGTAATTGTTTTGCATTTTAACCCCTAAACAACCTAACAGAAGGCTTGAACTTTAATCTCTTCAATACATAACATAGGATCTCAAATGTTTTGAACATGTTGTTTGAAAAGGTGGTGACTGGATACTCCTTGGAGAACAAGATGAGAACATGGCACATACAGAATGATGCTTGCTGCATTTTGCTACTCTTAGTCCTTCACATATTAATGATACTGCAGAAATAAATTCAGTGTACTATATTGGTTGTGAAAAAATGCAAGAGTAAAAACAAAGAAAGCAGAAGTTGGCAGGGTGGCATCTGCAGAATTTATTGCAGGTGGAACAGATGTATTTTCTGTAGAATGCAATTCTACAGAAATTTTAAGCTCTGCCCATTGCTACTGGTGGAAAGAAATTGCAGAACTTTAATGCCATGCCAACACTGATCTCAGAAAAAATTTAGGGGAGAACAGAATGTAATGTGCTGGCTTCATAGTATGTATGTTAATCCTAATCCAGGCTCCCTTTAATACTTTCGGTACTGTGTTTATTGTTAAACTTCTGCTTCTAAATAGTGTGTGTGTGTGTGTGTGTGTGTGTGTATACAAGTTTAGCCTGAACTTACCTGTGGCATAGATGCACCTCAACTCAATTTGCCAGTTGCTGCTGCTGAGGGTATCGGGTTAATATATAACGTGTGAGGCAATTAGCTGCTGCAGTGGCAAAGTGCACAGAGCTGTAAAACAGGACTGGTGTGCCTAGGTTTGAATTCACGCTGCACCACTTTCTCATTGTATGGCCAATGGCCTTGAGCAAACCACTTAACCTCCCTATGCTAAACCTCTATTGTCTTGTCTATTTATGTATTGTTTAACACCTCGTGAGTCTAAAATGGCAGCCAAATTCTCTCTGTTTCTTCTCCTGTATTATAAAGCTCTTTGAGATACAGTTTGCATGGAAGGAGCTATAAACAAACACTTACAATAGTGAGCATACTGAAGAGGCCAAGCCATCCTCCAAACCAAATAATATATAGTCAGAGGATTCCTTATGTCCTTTACTTCTTGTCAACAAAATACGTTTATACATATGTAATGAATAATATATGGTACAGTATGTGTGGGTCAGGCTCAGTGGGGGCTTCTGATGGATTAAGAGCTGGTAAAAAAGTAATGGACTAAAACACTGGATACTGGAGTTTCCCATTTAAACATAGCTTAGGTACAGTTTGGGGTAGGTACAATGCAGGGGTTACCACACTGTGAAGCATTTAGTGCTGGTGAAAGGTGAGGGACTGGAGCCCCTGCTTATACACATGGCAGGTAGGGTGTGATGCAGGCTTTCCCATAAACTGTTGTATGTTGCATGATGGTGAAAGGGAACTAAAAGCATTGAAAGTTGGAACCCAATGTTTATCCCCAGGTTATGGTGCAGTGTAGCAGGTAAAAGTGCATGGTTCCCTACACTGTGACGGATTATTGCATTTATATAAAAATAAACAACCCAAAGATTGTTTAGAAGCAAGTGCAAACTGCTGAATCAAATGACATAAAAGTTATTTGTGCCACAGATCCCAATTTTTGATGGATAAAGCTACCAACAGTCCCTATTTTCTCAGGACAGTCCCTATTTTAGGCAGCATGTCCCGGTGTCCCCACAAGTTTTGCAAAAATGTCATTTTTGTCCTTGTTTCTGCTTACTCGTCATAGTTTTGTCCCTCTTTTTTTTTCTTCTAACTGCTAATCCATGAGTGACAGTTATTTCAGCACCACTGTGGTGCTCCTTGGGCTGGACAGCAGTTTACAACTTCAACCCTTGCGCCTGGGTTGCACCGCAAGCATGTCAGTGGGAGCACAGTAAAGCATGTTCCTTCCTGTTAGAGCAGACTGGGTAGTAGTGCAAACAAGCGCATGTGGACATCTGCTTGTCAGCAGCTGAGAGGGACTCCAGATAAAGAAGAGACCAGCAGCAGTGAACTAAGGTACCTGAACCTGATCAGCTGTAGGGAAGTGTGCGAAAACAATCTGGTGTGGTGGTCTTAGTCACTGAAGTGAAGTTTGTTCAGCAAATGAGGTGAGTGTAAGTGGGTTGGATGGAACTGTCAGGAGGAGCAATGCATGCAGCTCAAATGTCTGATCACAATTTAACGCAGGTTTGCTTCTAATGAACTTTCTGTACATCATGATTTGGAACTTGCTGCAGCAGAATGATATATTGTTTTAATCTGGATGTTTGCTACTGGTGTTACTGTGGGGCGGCATGGCCAGAGCAAGCAGCAAAATGTAATTGATTGTATGTAGTGTTGTCTGTGGTGGTTCCCATGGGAGTGACACAGTGGGGGTCATGGTCAGGATGGACCGGGTCCCAGTTTTAGCCCTCTGAAAGTTGGTAGCTTTATTGATGGAAGGTAGTGATCCCAGCCATACATAAAGTGTTCGGCAAGAAAATGCTCTCTGCCCCATTTTTGCTTTGTACAAGGGAAGAACCAATGACAATGGAAAGCTTTTGTTTTAAAGCATTCATTTCTATATTGACAGCATTTTATTAAGTTGACTTTCCCCTTTTTGATACTTTTAAATATTAACTGTCCCTAAGTTTATCTTTCTCTTGTTAAGGGAGCCACTGACATGTTCTGTACATTCCTGCAAATTTGGTGTTCATATCTACTTACCCTTAGGCAAGTCTGCAAATAGCATGCTAAAGCATATTTCAATTTTAATGCAATTTAGCAGAGGCTGCACCCCCAAACGAAACTGTGCATCCGACTCTGAGCAAAAGTTGAATCATGTCAGATTTCAGAACTGTACATGATTTGTCTCTTACAGATGCATCTGATTTAGTTTATCAATATTCCCACGCCTCTTGTAGTTAATGAAATTCTTCACAATGCAATGCATTATAACTTCACATAAATGTGGGTACAGAACATGAATATCAGTTTTCAGATGTCATTGCTGTGCTTAATATTTGGCAAATGCAACATTGCCTCTTTGAGGAAAGACAATTGTTCCTAATTAAATTCTGTTGTTTATGTGTGCTTTCATGAACGGCTTTTGAGTCCACTTTTTAGAAACCGGCTGCTATAGTATAAAGTGATTTACACAGTCTGGTGTGCTTCTTTCCTCAATTCCTTTTGAGTCTTCTTTTCAGAAACAGGTTGCTAGTATATAGTGGTTTAAAGAGCAGTTGCACACTAATTCTTCCAGCCCCTCACAAACATAATTGATAGCTGACCTGCTCCAGTGTTGAGGTGTATTAAAAGTTCCACGCGGTTAAGTCCAGTAAGAAAGTTACAGGACCCTTAATGTGTACCCCAGAAAAAACAGCTGTTTCCTAAACCTGCTGATATGCCCCTTGGCAGGCACCCAGAGCCCCACTTTGTGATGTCAGAAAATGAAGGTTGTGTGCTCCACTGACTTGTATGAGAACGATTTTTCTATAGCTTTTAATAATATTTAAAGTGGTGATATCAATAAATCAAAGTGACTACTGGAGTACCAGTCCCTGTAACTGAAGCAGTCACTTTGGTTTTTCTAAATCGCACCTCTAAATATTACTTAAAGCTATAGCAAAATTGAGCCCATACAGGTCAGTGGAGCACACAGTCACACACCTCATTTTCTGACAGCACAAAAGTGGGCTGCAGGTGCCTGCTAGGGGGTGTTTCAGCAGGTTCATGAAGCAGCTCTGTTTTTTTCTGGGGTACAAATTAGGTGTGCTGTAACTTTTTTACTGGACTGCACTGCATGGTATTTTTAATACCCTCTGAAGAGCTGGAGCAGGTCAACTACCATATATGTTTGGGAGTGGCTGGAAAAATTACAGCATGCACCTGCTCTTTAAGTACACAGTCTGGTACAATCAGTTCAGCAAAGCTTACCAATGTCTACTAGTTCCTCAGGATGGCAGCAAGGACTTGGCCCAAATACTGTAAAAACAGCAAACTCTTCAGCATTTCATTATTAACCAAGAAAAAAAGATGTCAATACAAAACTCTGGGACACAGTATGTTACAGTCCTGACTGAAATATTGTGGGTCCTGACCTGATGTCCTGTATTATTACAGAAAATCAAGTCATGCAGTATGCAAGCAGAGGTTGTGGGATATATCCCATATTTTTATACACACACACACTTTCCCAGAGACCAGTGGTTGAATTTTAGTTCTATCATTACATTATCAGATTATTACTGGAAAGGGAACATTGTTTAACTAAGAGTAGCACACTAAGCTGAAGCTTGTTTCCATTCTAGATGTGACCTGGGAGCACAAGGAAGTTAAGTAACTTGCTCAGGTAGGATCACACAGTATGCACCTAGGCAGCTGTGGGATTCAAACCCAGGTCTCCATATCTGCAGCTCAGAGCCTTAACCCACTGCACCATACTGCATCCTGGTCTGGAGGATGTTTTCCATGTGAAAGTTGCTGAAGTACTGGAGCTGGAAATGATTGATAATACTCATTGGTTGTTTGGTAGCACATATTGTTTGACACAGTAGTACAGTCAAGGTTTCCTTCTTCCTAAATATACAGTGCCAAGGACTTAGTCATTTGTCATAGTTCTGTTAGGGTGAGTGAATACAATGAATGAAGTCATGCAGTGATTGTTTTAAGGATTGTGGCTGGGCAGCTTCTATCTGGTTGGACTAGTCAGCAACTGAGACTACTTTAGAGTCTTCAACTGGACACAGATTTGAAATCTGGTTGTGATTGGAGGGGGGTTCAATTAATATTTCTAGACTAGTCCAATGCCCTTTTTGCTTGCGCAACATAACTGTGGTACATGATTGCAATTAATGATGAAATCAAGGTACAGGGGATTTGCAATGAAATTATTTTGCTTGGTGCCAGAATAGAATAAGTGGTGTTAAGACATAAGAGTGCATGGGACTGTATGATACACTTGGGGTATATAAAGGACTTTTCTTGTTTTAAAGCTTGGAAATCCTCACAGATCAACTGGACTCTATACTGCTTATATGGTCTTCTTGTTTTCTATGGTCACTACAAAGGACATGAAATGCTGAAGTCACATTCAAGATCACACAGTATGTGGCAGTGGTGTTATTCAAACCTGGGTCTCTACGTTCACAGCTCTCCATGCTAAGTACTGGGCTAGACTGCCTCAAAAGGCTTTAAATGAGGCTTGCACTTTGCATGGCTTGTGGGAGATGAACCACTATGACTCGTATAGGAAGCGTTGGTACAAAAACAGTGCCACTGCATCAAAGTCCTCCCTGTGGGCACCGTTGATGACAAACTGAGGACAGATGGGGTCCTCATATTAAAACAATTCAATGTTGGGTGAACTGTGTATAGTCATAGTGCTGGTGTGAATTTAACTTGGGTCTTTCTCTATTCCCACCCTTGGTAGGGGAACCAGGCAGTGATAGGAAATAGAAGACCAAGTAGCAGGATGAGTTGGGGAGGCTGGAGGGCATGTGAAAATTATGTGAGTGGCAATTGCTGGGATAGACTGCATTTATGTGACACATAGGAGGAGTCAATTTCCCAACATTGCATCATGGGCAAAAGTACTCTCATTGTAACTGTTGGGCAGGTGAGATACTAAAGGACTGCTGCAAAAACAAGCCAACACAATGGCATACAAAAATGCTAGTGTAACTCCTAGGTGGCGCTATCCCAAGGGCAACTACCCCTGCCTGCTTGGCTAGTTGCAGGTTAAGGGGCCTGGGTAATGAAACTGGTGCCTCCACCCGGAGATCAGGGTTGTTAGTGGTCAAGCTAACCTGGGCACAACCCTCCAAGACACTGTAACCCCCCTCTTTCCCTTCTAGTGGCCTGAACAATATACAATAATTACTTTCACAGTGACCCTTATTCACCAGGCAATTACCACACTGTTTGCACTTACCACCAGGGCTGGTTCCTCTAGCTTGACAATGGGGACCCTCTGTAAAACAAGGTTAAGCACAGCAAATAGCAACAGTACGATACTTTTGGCACAAACTGGAACCTCAGTCAGGTTAAATGCAAACAAAATTAAATCTGATTTATTCAAGGGACTTGAACAAGGGAGGGGCATAATCAGGTTGACTTGCTTAAAAGCTATATTACTCAGACAGTTATGCATGCAGTTCAGAGTCCCTACACAGTCACACACTCTGGGTACCCATGTAGGAAAATGGTAGGCTCTCTAGGAATGTTGCAGCTGGTTGGGGCCCTGTGATGGAAGAAAGCAACATGCACAACACACACTATTTGAATCCGGAGTCGGAGAGCTCAGTTCGTAAAAGAAAAGGCAACGAGACAATCAGATGACAACACTTTCAGATTTAGCCGTTGTTGCAGGGAGCTACCCAGACGTTTACTCACGATACCCAGTACTGGACACAGGCAGGATGAAATCGAGACTGCAGGCTGTTGAGCTGGAGTGCCCGGAGCAGTAGGGCTCACGTGAATCACCGAGGCGTCATTCGTGTTCAAGGTGTTGAGTGGGGGCTGATCCCCAGGCCGGTCTCTTGATGACTTTCAAACAACATGAAGTCTTGCTATATTATGACATATGCAGTTTGTCCCAGCCTTAGAACTGCTCCGGAGGTGAAAGAGTTAACTTTCCATGCCAGGCATGGCATCTTGAGCGCGAGCTCGGTTGAAAACTCTGTCTGTTGCTCTTCAAACTCAAACTGTCAGATTCTTTACTCCGCCTCACTGAACAGTCGCTCCGGAGATTTCTCCTTCTGCTCGGTTCATTTTGTCGGCTAAAAAGTGTAATTTCTCGGTTTTTTAAACCGCATTTGTCTTATTTTAACCGCAACCAGTCGGTTCAAGCTCTGTCTGCGGTATCGTAATAGACAGGTTTTAGATTTTCTCTGTGTGGAACTTGCAAACGTTATTATCGGTTCGGTTTGAACCGATCAGGTTGTTGTTAAACTTTATTAAATTGCATTTAGAGTGCGGTTCCCGGTTCTTATTGGTTCTAAAAAAACCAGATTTCATTACAGTTTGTTCCATGACCCGTGACACGGTTGGGAACCGATAAGGGTGTCTTGCTTGGCGATTTGCCGTAAAAGGGCAAGTTTTTGGTTAGGCTGGCATTATGTCCGAGAAACCCAAAGAAAAACTGGGCCCACTGGGTTTCAGCACTGTAGTGTCTGTGGGGAAGCCTTTGCCAAGGCTGACCCACACACCACATGTGTTTATTGTCTGGGTTTGACCACCTCAATGCAGACTGCCAGATTTGCAAGAATTTCCCTGCAGCTACCCTGGATAAGAGGTTGGTAGGCTCAGGGCGAGAGGCCAGAAAGTCCGCTGACCGGATGGCCAGCCGGTTCAGTGCCAACCGAACCGGAGGGAGTGCCCTCTGACCAGGGCGAGACTTCCTCAGGCAAACGAAGAGCTGACTCGGAGGAGCCAGTTCCAGCAAAGGAGACTAGAAAATCAGCAGGTGTGGAGCCAAAATTTCCTTCTCCAACCGCTGCAGAGATAGCCAAAGCGATCCAAATTGTCCCGTCGCTTTCCCGGTTCGACCGAACCGGCACTATCAGGTAAGCGGTCGGTTCGGTCGGTTCCACCGGTTCAAGAATATGATATAGAGGAATTTTATGAACCGGAGGAGGGGGAGGAGGATTATGAAGAGAGTGAATGTGATTTTGAAAGTCTGGATGTGCCCATTGAGACGGACATCTCCCAGACAGACCTTCAGGAGTGTCTCCCCCTAGGCTTTCTGAGTCCCCTTCTCATTTTATGTTTTATAAAAAAGTTGCTGAAACCCTCCAGCTCCCTTTGGAAGAAGCTGTGGATGAACAGGAGGAGCCTGACTATGTGGAAATGATGGATATCCCAGAGTCCAGGAGATTGTCTATTCCTTTACATAAATCTTTTAGGAAACAGACAATAAAATTTTAAAAGCTCCTAACACTATACCTCCTGTGGATAAAAAAATGGACAAGAGGTACACATTGTCAGGCTCTGATACTGAGTTCCTTTCACAACAATGCAGCCATGTTGGGGTAGTGCAGGCTGCAGCCTGTGATAAGAGCAAATATTCCCTTGGCTCACACCCCCTGATAAGGACTCCAGGAGGATTGATGCCATGGCAAAGAAACAATATATGGCAGCATCCTTGGGACTCAGACAGGCAAATTATATGGCCTATGTTGCAAGATACCAGAAATCCAGATGGGATACTGTTATGGCTTTAGCGAAACAGGTCCCTGGCCAGCTGCCAAGGAGCTGGAGCAGGTGACTGCTGATGGTATTGAGGCAAGGTGCAATTCCATGCTGCAGTGGACTCTAATGATGTATCTTCAAGAGTCATGGCTACATCTGTGGCTTTTCGCAGAATGGCTTGGCTCAGGTGTACTAGCCTGTCACAGGATACCCAGGCTAAGGCCATGGATTTTCCTGTTGTGGGTAATTCTCTGTTTGGGGAGCAGACAGAGAATTACACGAAGAAAATGGATGAGTATAGGACCACTTATAGGAGTGCACAGGCCAAGGAGAGGCAAGCCACTCCTCAAAGGCAGCTTTCCAGGGGCAGGGGCAGGCCTTTTTACCAAGACCAGGCCTCCTCTTCAGCTTATGCCCAGAGGGGGTTCTTCAGAGGGAGAGGCAAACGGGGTACCAGCAGGCCTGCTCCCACCCCTCAGCCTAAAGCCCCTGCCAAACAGGCACCCTGATGGGATGCCCAGGGCCGATTCTCCATTACCTGTAGGGGGCAGGCTGGCTTACTTCGTCCAGGACTGGGAGTCTTTAACATCAGACAAGTGGGTCCTGGAAGTAGTAAGCCAGGGACTGGTTCTCAGCTTCAAAAAATTTCCAAAGATGAGAACCAGATCCTTTCCACCTGCAAATCCATTAGAGGCCCTCGCTTTGGAAACAGAAATCTCAACCCTCCTGGCTCTCAGAGCTGTAGAAAGGGTTCCTCCCCTACACCAGGGCAAAGGACTGTACTCCAGGTACTTCCTTACCCCAAAAAAGACAGGAGAATGGCGGCCCATCCTGGATCTCAGATACCTAAACAAGCACCTTTTAAAACCAAAATTAAAAATGGTGACTCTGGGAATTATTTTACCCTCCCTAAGGCCAGGGGACTAGCTAGCATCCCTGGACCTCAAGGATGCCTACTTCCATGTTCTCATCAGAAACTCCCACTGAAAGTACCTCAGATTCGAACTGCCCTCAGGCCATTACCAGTTCAGAGCAATGCCCTTCGGCCTCACCTCTGCCCCAAGGGTATTCACAAAATGCCTGGCAGTAGCAGTTGCTCACTTAAGAAGGCAAAAGATTGCCATCTTTCCTTACCTGGACGACTGGCTCATAGTGGGTCAGTCTCCAGACCAAGTCAAATTACACCTTCAGGTTACCCAGCAGCTGCTTACATCTCTAGGTTTTCTTCTCAATCTTCCAAAGTCAGTTCTAGAGCCTGTTCAGCTACTCACCTTCATTGGCGCAGAACAGGACACAAAGCAGGCCAGAGCTTTCCTTCCTCTAGAAAGAGTAAAGACCCTGGTGGCTCTGGCCTCCTCCTTCACTCTGTAGGTCTCTCGACCAGCAAGGCACTTTCTACAGCTCCCAGGGCACATGGCTGCTTCCACAGCTGTAGTGCAAGGAGCAAGATTTCAGATGAGGGACATTCAGTTCCATTTGAGAGCCTTCTGGTTTCAAAGGAGAGATCCTCAAACCAAATTGATCCCAGTAACTCGAACCCTGATCCAGGCCCTGCAGTGGTGGCAGGATCAGAGCAATCTGAGACAGGGGTTTCCTTTCATCCCTCAATCTCACTCCTTGACCCTTATTACAGATGCGTCCCTCTTGGGACGGGGAGCTCACATGGGCGACCTCACCACCCAGGGATTGTGGTCCCCTTGGGAATCTCTGCTCCACATCAATCTGTTGGAACTCAGAGCTGTTTTCTAGCACTTCAGGTTTTTCTGCATCTGTTCAGAACAAAGTGGTACAGGTCAGAACAGACAACACCACTACAATGTGGTACATCAACAAGCAAGGGGCACTCTGTCTTGACCTTGTGCACCGAGGCAACAGTTGTGGTCTCTGGCTTATTCCCTGAACACTTCCCTCATGGCAGTTCATCTCCCAGGCAAGGACACTGTCCTGGCAGATGCTCTCAGCAGGATTTCCCAGGGCCATCACGAATGGTCACTGGATCCCCTAGTACTGGAGTTAGTATTTGCCAGGTGGGGCACCCCTCAGATAGATCTTTTTGCAGCCCCAGACAATCACCAACTTCTGCTTTTTTGTTGCAGGCCCCCAGTGTTGGGCTCAGTCCCTCTGGATGCCTTCCTTCTCGACTGGGAAGGGAGGTTCCTCTATGCCTTCCCCCCCTTCCCTCTCTTGTTCAAGGTGCTAGTCAAAATCAGATCTCAGCCGTGCAAGATGATTCTGATTGCTCCAGATTGGGCCAGACAGCTCTGATATCCACTCCTTCTGTCCTTAGCAGTCCACCTTCCCCTGTGTCTTCCCAGGAATCACAATCTGTTAACCTGTGCCCAGGGGAGAGTTTGGTATCCGAATCTCAAATCCCTCAACCTCAAGGCCTGGCTCTTGAACAGTTAGAGTTTGCTGACCTACACCTTTCTCAAGGTGTACTCGATATCTTGAAAGCTTCTAGGAAGCCTTCCACCAGGGTTACTTATAATTCTAAATGGAAAAGGTTTTCCATATGGTGCTCTGAAAGCATATTTCCCCATAATCTGCTGATTTGCCCACAGTCCTGGATTATATGGTCCATCTAAATACTTTGGGGCTGAGGCCAGCTACCCTGAAAGTGCATTTGGCAGCTGTCTCTGCTTTTATTTCAGCGAAAGCCCTCTTCTTTCTGCTCACCCTGTATTCTCCAAGTTTTTCAAGGGATTGCTTCACACCAACCCTCCATTCAGGACCCTGCTCCTGCCTGGGATCTTAATGTTTGCATTGCTCAGCTAATGCAACCCCCTTGAGCCTTTGTCTTCAGCAGAGCTTAAGTACTTGACTTGGAGAACTGTGTTTTAGTAGCCATCACTTTGCCAGGCGATAAGTGAATGACAAGCTTTGTCAGTGGAGCTGATTTTATCTCCTTTCGCAGAGATAAGGTAGTCCTCAGGACTAACAGGAAGTTCTTGCCTAAGGTGGTTTCAGATTTCCACCTTAATCAATCTATATCTCTTCCAGTGTACTTCATTGACCATTCCTCCTCTGGCGAGAGGAGGCTGCACAGTTTAGATGTAAAGAGAGCCCTTAGTTACTACATAGAGCGTACCAAGGGTCACAGGTTTGACTCCCTCCAACTGTTCCTCACTTATGGTGAGGTTGGTAAAGGGAAACCTGCCACTAAAAGATCCATTGCCAGGTGGATTGTCTCTTGTATCCAATTTTGTTATCAAAAACTGGGTAAGGTTCCCCCTTCAGGCCTGAAGGCTCACTCTACCAGAAGTACAGCTGCGTCCCTAGCTGCGGCCAGGGACATCCCTATCTTAGAGGTATGTCAAGCAGCTACCTGGAAAACAGTACACACTTTCACCAAGCATTACTCCCTGGACATCCAGGCTAGGAGTGATGCTCGGTTTCTAGCACAACTTTGCTTCAGAGCCTATTTCCTAAGTAGGTTCTGTCCCTCCTCCATGGAGGTACTGCTGTGTATCTGCATATGTCATAATATAGCAAGACTTCATGTTGTTTGAAGAAAAAATTACTCACCTTAGTAATGTTGTTTCTTCTAATGAGTCTTGCTTATATTATGAACCTCCCTCTGCCTGCCCCTCTCAGAACCTCTGCTCTTGGGATGTGGGTTGGCAGTGCAGTGTTGGCACTTAGTGATGCCCACCTTGTGTTTTTCACCCCTCCTTTTTGGGGTGTTTGGGTGTTGTATTTTATTTTATTTTTTGGATCCCCTGACTTGAGTCTTTGTTTTGGGACCAAAAAATGTGTTAATATTGTAATAGCCAGTTGGCTAATGTAGGTTTACAGTTTCCACACAGAATCTTAGTGAGTTTTGCTCGTAAAGATCTGACAGTTTGAGTTTGAAGAACAGACAGAGTTTTCAACCGAGCGCGCGCTCAAGATTCCATGCCTGGCATGGAAAGTTAACTCTCACCTCCGGAGCAGTTCTAGGGCTGGGACAAACTGCATATGTCATAATATAGCAAGACTCCATTAGAAGAAACAACACTACTAAGGTGAGTAATTTTTTCTTCTCTATGTAGTAGGTATTCTGGCAGGGCCAGTGTAGCAGGGCCCAGGCAAACGGAAATGGATACGGATTCAGTCCGTGGAGCTGGATACAGCCTCCAGAAAGCAAAACACAGTGGAGAACCAAATCACGACCCACTATAAGCACAGAGCACATTCACATGTAAGGAAATTCCACTGTACCAGGCAAATGGCTCTCTGGTTGCAATTAGAAAGTTTCTGCACAATCTGGGAATTCAGAGGTAGCTGGAAGTCCTGATAGGCTGATCGCATTCAGCAAATCTTCAGTCTTCTTCAGGTTAAAGCCTGGTCACAATTCAGTGGCTTAATTCGCTCTCCAAATTCGGATTCAGTCTGAAAAAAACACAAGTTCCCTCTCAGGAACAGCAGGCAGGCAGGCATGCAGGCCAAAGTCAGGCTTTTCCACAGTTCTCCTGTGTGAATCCACTTTGGATTGCTGCTCAAACTATTTCGAGCTGTTACTTCTTCACTTCCCAACTCAAATCTAACTGAAACTGCAAGCAGTGTGTGACTTTTCCCAAGATCCAAAAGGTTTGGCTGGCTGATCTGTCTGTCAGTCACAACAAGGACATCCCCTCCAGGTTATTTTAGGCATCAAAAGCCCAAAACTACAATTCCTACAAGTTTTGGCCCCACAAGCCCCTGTAGGCAGACTCCATTTTAGAGTCCAAATGTACTGATTGGTCCATTCTGCAGTCCAGGACCAAGATGATGGAAACAAACAGAACTGTCCATGCTGCAAAGAAGGCAGGTTAGAACAAACTGCAATATTATTACTACTTTAACAAATGATCGGCAAACAAGTACATCTTCTAACAGAACTCCCTCGCAGATTAATTATGACTGCAATCCAGGCAGCTCTTAAAGAGACAGTACACAGAGGATATACAGGCACTCTCTGGCAATACATTTAAACTGCTAAAACGCAGAACACCAATCTGGCAGTGAGCATTTAGGCAAGCTCAAGGAAGACTTTTTGGGAACCCCATTTGTGTGTGTGTGTGTGTGGGGGGGGGGGTACACTAGTTTTGTCAGTACAAGCCAAATCATGTATTATACATTTTATTGGATGAACATGTCTTGTACAACAGTGGTGCAGTACCCAAACATTTTGAGGCATGAGTTACTAGCCAAGAATGGTCAATCAATGTAGCTCCAGTAGTTGAGGATAACTTTAACTATTGGCAAAGACAAGGGGAAATGGGTGGGGGTGGGTTGGACAGCAATATATAAAAAAAAACTTGTTTGCCATGACACTTCATTGCTAGCTTGGTTAACAATGTTCATGCAGAAGTGCACTGTTGGAAGATGGTAACCAGAGATGGTTTCACTAAATTTTCCACATAAAATTCATTCGCAGAGCCTGCACTTTCTGTGACATTGCACTCAAATTTGCCAAGGTTTGAGAAACAAAAAACACAGATGGAGAAACAACTGGCTGATACTGCTGCCAAGAAAACTAAATTACTGTTGTGGGAGTGCCCAGATACCAACAGCTTCAGAGCCTGCATGTGACATTGCTGCTGAGAAGGGCAACCAAATGGTGCAGGGACTGCATCAGAAAACATATGAGGACAGATTAACAGAGCTCAATATGTATACCCTAGAGCAAAGGAGGGAGAGACGTGATATGGTCGAAACATTCAAACACCTTAAAACTCATTCTTTCCCATAGACGCCATTTGCCGTTGGAACCATCTATTGCTGGAATGGACCCAAAATGGCCACCGGGAGCAAATGAGTTAAGGGCATTAACAAGGTGAAAGAGTCTAACATGTTTCAATATAAGAAAAACAGCAGGACAAGAGGACACAGCATGAGATTAGAGGGAGGCCAATTAAGTGGTAATGTGAGGAAGTTCTTTTTCACATAAAGGGTGGTGAATGCATGGAACGGCCTACCTCAGGAAGTGGTGGATATGAATACAGTGCAGGGCTTCAAACAGGCATGGGTAGGCATAAGGGAGCAATACAGATGAGTATGAATAGATAGCCCATTGACAGAGCAAAGGCCGAAGGCACATTCATAACGTAGAAAAAGAAATGGGCAGACTGGATGGGCCTTGCGGTCCTTATCTGCTGTCTACTTCTATGTTTCTATGCTGAGGACAATACCACTGACACTGCCACAAGCAATGTAACTGCCAGTTGTACCCATACAGTAAGTGACAATGTAACTGTGCATACAGCTTTGCTGCCAATGACTTTTACAGAGTCAGATGCAGCCGTGCTTGTTCCAAATATTGCATCAGGGCCAGAACTGACATGTTGCTTGCCTGATGTGGATTGTTCTGCAGCTGCTATTCCAGTGACCCTGGATGGTAAGGCCTGCTCTGATACAGAAAACAGAGCTGCAGAGCTGTTCCCCATGAACAGCAATAGCGATGGCAACATCATGCATGTCTCTGAGAATGCGCGCGTCACAGCAGTTGACCCAGAGTCTGAATCGGTTGTCTCTTTTTTTCTTTCCCCTCCTGCTCTGAGAATACAAGGTTCACTGCAGTTGACCCAGAGTTTAAATTTGCTGTCTCTTTCTCTCTCACCTCTGCTCTGAGAATACAAGGGTCACTTCAGTTAAACCAGTGCCTGAATCTGCTGTCTCTTTGTCTCTCCCCTCCTGCTCTTCTGTTTGTTGCCACAATATAAACAGTGTTTTTCAACCAAGCAGTGTTACAGACACGTCCATCAAACAAGTCATTCCAAGAATCAATGGGAGAACTGAAACAAGAGCTTGTCAAACACAGTGGTTTTCATCTTTCAGCTGGCTAACCTACTGTGTTTCAAAAGGAAGTGTATTCAGCTACTACTGTCAGGCAGCAGTGCAAAGAAAGGTTATCACAGGTAGTCATTGTGGTGAACTGACCTTCATTTCATCAGGATTTAGTGACTGGAAGAAAGCAACTGACAAATTTAAGAAACATCAGGCTGCATTATTCCACCGTGAACCTGCTGAGAAGTATACTGCATTCAACAACATGAGGATGAATGTTGGTGCTCAGCTGAGCCAGCATCTTGCACAGGAACAGGCAAGAAACCGAGAAATGTTCCTGAAACAACTAAATGCGATACAGTTGCTAGTTCGGCAAGCACTAGCAATTCGTGGCAAAGAAGAAGAGGAGAGGAGAGCAACCTGAGGCAGGAAATGCTGAGTAGGGCAGTTGACATGCCAGAACTACTGAAATGGATCCAGGAAAGAAAATGTCAGAGTACAAAATGAAGTCATGGAACTCATGGCACATCAGCTGCTAAGGAACCATTTGGAAGCGATATGCAATGAATCAAAACAGTATGCAATTATAGCACATGAATCTCGGGATATCAGCCAACATGAACAGATGACAATATGTATACGATGGGTTTCACTGCCCCATTTTGTTATACATGAAGATTTTATTGGGATGTACGAAATGGCAAAGACCGATGCAGAATCCATCACCAGTTCCATTAAGGATGTTTGATTAAGATGTAATTTATCAATCAATGACATGAGGGGACAGGCATATGATGGGGCAGCAAATATGAGTGGATGTATTTCTGGAACTGCAACAAGAATTAGAAGAGGAAATCCACTAGCATTGAATGTCCATTGTGCAAATCATTCCTTGGACCTGGTGTTGCAAAACTATGGCAAAACAAGCGATGCCATTGAAGATGTCCTCAGTTTTGTCCAGAATTTAAGTGTGTTGATTCAGGGATCACCACAGAGGTTGGCTCTTTATTAAAATATTGCAGCAAATGACAACGAGGACCCTTACATGATGATAGAAGGCCTGCACTTACTTTGTCTAACAAGATGGACTGCAAGAACAAAGAGCATCAAGTTGGTTCTCACAAACTATGTAACACTTTATGAAACCTTACAAGAGTTGGAAGCAGAAAGAGCGTCTGATGTACAAAGTAAAGTCAAGGGCCTGTTGTCAGTGATGAGAATGTCTCTGACCTATTTTGGACTTGTTGTATCATACAACATATTCAGCATATCTGAACGAGTGGTTTCAATATTGCAAACAAAAACAATGACAGCAGCAAACACAATGATGATTGTAAATTCCCTGAAGCAACAGTTACAGAGCCAGCGCAATGACTTTGACCAGGTCTATGAGGGCATTAAAGAGGAAGCACACCTACTGAAAACTGTGAAAGAGCCAAAACTCCCCAGACAGTGCTATGTCCCAGCAAGGCTGCAACATGGAAGTGCACCACGTCACCATCCTGAATCTACCAAGGACTGGTATTGACAAATGTATTACGGAGCCATTAATGCTTGTCCCATCGAACTAAACTGACATTTGGATCAAGAAACCTATGTTTTGCTGTCATCCATAGAGAATTTGTTGCTTCAAGCAGCCACTGCAAAGTCATTTTCAGTTCCTCCTCAGGTCATACAGTTGTATGGAGATAAAGACATGGGCACTGACAATCTGAATGCACAACTGAAGTTGCTCCCAGGATTTGTATATCAGATTTTGCCAGAGGTGAAGGTAGTAACTTCAGTCAACAACATTACTGATGCCTTAGTGGGAGAAGACTGCCAGCAGCAGACACTGTATTCTGTAATGAAGCTCATTCAAATTTACCTCCTCGTCCCAATGAGTACAGCAACTGGGGAGAGATCCTTTTCAACACAGTGGAGGATAAAGTCTTACTTACGAAGCACCATGACAGAGAAGAGGTACAATCACCTAATCAATCAAACTTCATTTAACCAGGCAAGTTACATCATTGAGCAAGCTCATTTTCAAGATGGTCCTGGACAATACAAGGTCAGTAAGCATAAGCGTAAGGCTTGGTATGTAACAAGTAAATAGACAACAATTCAACATATGCTAGTTGAGTTCATTAGAGTATTGAGGGAGGAGGGGTGGGAGACACAGTAGAGGGCAGAGGAAAAAGTAGTAAACTGGACACGAGAAGGAGAGGGAGAAGGGCAGCCTAATAAAGTGGATGCCCCAAGTGAGATAGCTCAGGGAGGGAGGGAGGAGGTAACGGGGGTAATACCTTAGCGGGATGCTGGCTGATAGGGAATAAGATGGCCAGTGAGTCCGGAGCTAATGCTAATTATTAAAAATTAAAAATACTAATGCTGTTGAACATTCACAAAGAGAACAGACAAGTTAGATCAGAAACAACTTTTTCGGGAGTTTGTGCAACGAAATGAAAGAAAAAATTACTCACCTTAGTAATGTTGTTTCTTCTAATGGAGTCTTGCTGTATTCTGACTATTGCAGTGATATCCAACCTTTGAACTGCCCCGGAGAGGAAAGAGTTAACTTTCCATGCAAGGCATGGAACGCTGAGCTCGAGCTCGGTTGAGACTCTGTCTGTTGTTTGAACGCAAACCGTCAGATCTTTATGAGCTATACTCACTGGGCGTCCTGTGTGGAAACTGTAAACTCACACTAGCCAACTGGCAACTAAATTTAATAAAAAGATTTTGGTTCCAAGGCAAAGACTTAAGTCAGGAAACCCAAAAAACAAAACACAACACACACCCAAATATAAGAGGGTGAAAAAAAGGGGGCACCTCTAGGGTGCCAACACTGTTCCTGCCCACCCACATCCCAAAACCCAGGTTCTGAAAGGGGAGGCGGGGGGAGATCAGAATACAGCAAGACTCCATTAGAAGAAACAACATTACTAAGGTGAGTAATTTTTTCTTCAAACAACATGAAGTCTTGCTGTATTCTGACTATTGCAGACTACCAACAGTACCTCCATGGAGGAGGACAGAACCTACTTTGGGAACAGGCTCTGAAACTTTCTGTGCCAAACGAGCATCCTCCTAGCCTGGATATCCAGAAGTAATGCTTGGTGAAAGTATGTACTTGTTTCCAGGTGGCTGCTTGACAAATCTCTAAGATAGGAATATCCCTGGCAGCAGCCAGGAAGCAGCTGTACCTCTAGTAGAGTGAGCCCTCAGGCCTGAGGGTGGGATTCTACCTAATTTTTCATAGCAGAATTGTATACAAGAGACAATCCACCTGGCAATAGATCTCTTAGTGGCAGGTTTTCCCTTACCAACCTCACCATAAGTGAGGAACAATTGGAGGGAGTCAAACCTGTGACCCTTGGTGCACTCTATGTAGTAGCTAAGGGCCCTTTTCACATCCAGGCTGTGTAGCCTCCTCTCCCCAGAGGAGGAATGGTCAGTGAAGAAAACAGGAAGAGACATAGACTGATTAAGGTGGAAATCTGAAACCACCTTAGGCAAAAACTTCCTATTAGTCCTGAGGACCACCTTATCTCTATGGAAAGAGATAAAATCAGGCTCCACTGACAGGGCCTGTAACTCACTTATGCAGCTGGCAAAAGTAATGGCTACCAAGAACACAGTTTTCCAAGTCAACTACTTAAGCTCTGCTGAGGACAGAGGCTCAAAAGGGGGTTGCATAAGCTGAGCAATGCAAACATTAAGGTCCCAAGTAGGGGCAGGGTCCCTGAAGGGAGGATTGGTATGCAGCAATCCCTTGAAGAATTTATAGAATACAGGATGAGCTGAAAGGGAAAAGGGCTTGCCTGCTGACAAGAAGGCAGAGACAGCTGCCCGATGCACTCTAAGTGTAGCTGGTCTGAGTCCCAAGCTATTGAGATGAACCATATAATCCAGGACTGTGGGCAACCCAGCAGACTCTGGAGAAATATGCTTACTAGAGTACCAAATAGTAAACCTTTTCCATTTGGAGTTGTAAGTCTTTCTGGTGGAAGGCTTTCGAGAAGCCTTTAGAATGTCCAGAACACCTTGAGAGAGAGATGCAAATCAGCAAACTCTAACTCTTCAAGAGCCAGGCCTTGAGATTGAGAGATTTGAGATTCGGATACCAAACCCTTCCCCAACAACATGTTAACAGGTTGTAATTTCTGGGAAGAGACAGGGGAAGGTGGACTGCTAAGGACAGCAAGAGAGGGTACCAGGGCTGTCTGGCCCAGTCTGGAGCAATCAGAATCACTCTGCAGGGTTGAGACCTGATTTTGACTAGTACCTTGAACAGGAGAGGGAAGGGGGGAAAAGCATACAGGAATTTCCCTTCCCAATTGAGAACTAGAGCACCCAGGGGGACTGAGCCCAACACTGGGGGTCTGCAGCAAAAAAGAGGAAGTTGGTGATTGTCTGGGGCTGCAAAAAGATCTATCTGTGGAGTGCCCCATCTGGAGAAGATCACCTTCAAAATTAGGGGATCTAGGGACCATTCGTGATGGCCCTGAGATATCCTGCTGAGAGCATCTGCCAGAACATTGTCCTTCCCTGGGAGGTGCACTGCTATCAGAGAGGTATTCAGGGAACAGGCCAGAGACCACAACTTCATTGCTTCTGTGCACAAGGCCGTAGACCGAGTGCCCCCTTGCTTGTTGATGTACCACATTGTGGTGGTATTGTCTGTCCTGATCTGAACTAGTTTGTTCTGAACAGACTTGGAAAAAACTTGAAGTGCTAGAAACACTGCTCTGAGTTCTAAGAGATTGATGTGAAGCAGAGATTCTTGAGGTGACCACAACCCTTGGGTGGTCAGATCCCCCAAGTGGGCTTCCCAGCCCAAGAGGGAGGCATCTGTGATAAGGATAAGAGAATGAGATTGAGTGGCAAAGGGAACTCCTTGCCTTAGGTTGTCCTGGTCCTGCCACCATTGCAAAGCCTGGATCAGGGTTCGAGTCACTGGGATTAGCTTGGTCAGAGAATCCTTTCTCTGGGACCAGAAGGCTCTTAAGTGGAACTGAATGTCCCTCATCTGAAATCTTTCTCCTTGGACCACTGCCGTAGAGGCAGCCATGTGGCCCAAGGGCTGCAGAAAATGCCTTGCTGGTCGAGACACCTGAAGGGTGAATGAAGAGGCCAGTGTCACAAGGGTCCTTGCCCTGTCCAGGGGAAAGAAGGCTCTTGCCCTTATTGTATCCAGCTCCGCCCCTATGAAGGTGAGGAGCTGCACTGGCTCTAGAACTAACTTTGAAAGATTTAGGAGGAATCCTAGAGAAGTGAGCAGTTGCTTAGTTATCTGTAGGTGTGACTTGATTTGTTCTGGAGACTGACCCACTATGAGCCAGTCTTCCAGGTATGGAAAGATGGAGATCTTTTTCTCCTTGAGAAAGCAACCACTACTGCCAGGCATTTTGTGAACACCCTTAGAGCTGATGTTAGCCAAGGGCATTGCTCTGAATTGATAGTGGCCTGAGGGCAACTCGAACCTGAGGTACTTTCTGTGGGAGCATCTGATGAGAATGTGGAAATAGGAATCCTTGAGGTCCAGGAGACTAGCCAGTCCCTGGCCTTAGAGAGGGTAGAATTATTCCCAGAGTCACCATTTTGAACTTTGGCTTTAAAAGGTGCTTGTTTAAATATCTGAGATCCAGGATGGGCTGCCATTCTCCTGTCTTTTTGGGGGTTAGGAAGTACCTGGAGTACAATCCTTTTCCCCTGTGTAGGGGTGGAACCCTTTCTATGGCTCTGAGAGCAAAGAGGGAAGAGACCTCTGCCTCTAGGGCAAGGGCCTCTGAAGGATTTGCAGGTGGAAAGCATCTGGTTCTCATCTTGGGAAATTGTTTGAAGTGGAGAACCAGCCCCTGGCTTACTACTTCCAGGACCCATTTGTCTGATGTTAAAGACATCCAGTCCTAGACAAAGTAAGCCAGCCCTGCCCTCTCACGGTAGTGGAGAATCGGCCCGGCAAACCCATCAGGGTGCCTGTCATGGCGGGCTTTAGGCTGAGGGGTGGTGGCAGGCCTGCTTATACCCCGTCTGCCTCTCCTCTGGTGAAGAACCCCCTCTGAGCAAAGGCGGAAGAGGAGGCCTGGGCTTGGTAGAAAGGCCTATGAAAAGGCCTGCCCCTGCCCCTGGAATGCTGCCTCTGGGGAGTGGCCTGCCTTTCCTTGGCCTGAGCACTCCTATAGGTGGTCCTGTACTCATCCATTTTCTTCATGAAGTTCTCTGTCTGCTCCCCAAACAGAGAATTACCAATAACAGGAAAATCCATGGCCTTAGTCTGGGTATCCTGTGATAGGCTAGTACATCTGAGCCAAGCCATCCTACGAAAGGCCACAGATGTAGCCATGACTCTAGATGAATCATCACTGGAGTCCACTGCAGCATGAAATTGCACCTTGGATGCCTCAATACCATCTGCAGCCACCTGCTCCAGCTCCTTGGCAAGCTGGTCAGGTACCTGTTTAGCTAGAGCCATCACAGTGTCTCATCTAGACTTCTGGTATCTAGCTGTGTAGGCCATATAATTAGCCTGCCTGAGTCCCAAAGATGCTGCCATGTACTGTTTCTTTGCGATGGCATCAATCCTCCTGGGGTCCTTATCTGGGGGGTGTGAAGCCAAGGGTATATTTGCCTTATCACAGGCAGCAGCCTGCACTACCCCAACATGGCTGCATTGCTGGGAAAGGAACTCCGTATCTGAGCCTGAAAGAGTATACCTCTTGTCCATTCTTCTGTCCACAGGAGGTATGGAATTAGGAGTCTTTAAAATTTTAAATGTCTGTTTCCCAAAAGACTTATGTAGGGGAATAGACAGTCTCCTGGACTCTGGGATGTCCATCATCTCAACATAATCAGGCTCCTCTGATCCTCTACTGCTTCCTCCATAGGAAGCTGGAGAGTTTCAGCCACTTTTTTGTAAAACAAAGTGGGAAGGGGACTCAGAAAGCCTAGGATGAGAAACACCTGAAGGTCTGTCTGGGGAGATGTCCGGGTCAATGGGCACATCCAGACTTTCATAATCACCATCACTATTCTCATACTCTCCCTCCTCCGGTTCATAAAATTCTTCTAAAGTATAATCCGGAACCGGGGGAACCGACTGCGCCGAGCCCCTGACCGATGGTGCCAGTTCGGTCGGAACCGAAGTTAGCGACTGAACAATCCTTATCGCTTTGGCTATTTCATTAGCGGTTGGAGAAAGAACTTGTGGATCCGAACCGGCTGACTTATCCCTTCTTTTTCTTTTAACCGGAACCGACTCCACACAGTCGGTTCTCCTTTTGCCTGAAGAAGTTTCGCCCTGGTCAGAGGGCACTCCTTCTGGTGGGTTGGAACCGAACCGGCTGGCCATCGGGTCAGCGGACTTCTTGCCTCCTTTCCTCAGCCTACCTACTCTCTTTTCCAGGGTAGCTGTGGGAAAACTTTCAAATCTGGCAGTCTGAATTGAGGTGGTCAAATCCCAGACAATAAACACAGGTGGTGTGGGGGTCAGCCTTAGCAAAGGCTTCCCCACACACACTACAGTGTTGAAACCCAGTGGGCCCGGGTTTTCTCTCGGGTTTCTCAGACATGGTCAGTCCTAACCAAACTTACCCTTTTTTCGGCAATCCGCCAGGCAAGACACCCCTATCAGTTCCTGACCGTGTTATGGGTCGTAGGAAAAAACTGTAATGAAATCCGTTTTTTTTAGAACCAATAAGAACCAGTTACCTTACTCTAAAAAGCAGAACAAACTTTTTTACCAACCTGATCGGTTCAAACCGAACCAATCCAATGTTTACAAGTTCCACACAGAAACTAATAATAATAAACCTATTTAGTACTCACAGTACCACAGACAGAGACTGAACCGACAGGTTAGATAGAAGAAATTCGGTTGAACAGAGGGAAAAAAACAACACTTTAACCCACTAAATTGAACCGAGCGAAGGAGAAATCTCCGCAGTGACTGTTCAGTGAGGCGGAGTAAAGAATCTGACGGTTTGGGTTCAAACAACAACAGACAGAGTCTCAACCGAGCGCAAGCTCAGCGTTCCAAGCATGGAAAGTTAACTCTTTCCTCTCCAGGGCAGTTCAAAGGTTGGATATCACTGCAATAGTCAGAATACAGCAAGACTTCATGTTGTTTGAAGACGATGCAACTTTTTCAGAAAAATCCAATACAGAAAACCTTTACTCAAGGGAAGTATATGTATGGTGGTAAATTGGTCGATTGGGTGATTTGGTGGCCACCAGGGCCTGGGAATGACTTGTGCAGCATACTAGCCTGAAGTGGTGACCAGAGCATCCATAGGATTCATTCTGGCAGAAGTATAGATGTGGTGTTTTTTTTTTTGTTCATTGGGTGATTTGTTGGCCACCAAGGCGTGGGAATGACTTGTGCAGCATCCCAGCCTGAAGTGGTGACCAGAGCATCCACAGGATTCATTCATGGCAGAAGTACAGATGTGGTGGTAAATTGGTTGATTGGGTGATCTGGTGGCCACCAGGGACTGGGAATGGCTTGTACAGGCATACCGGCCTGAAGTGCTGACCAGAGTATCCATAGGATGATTGGTAGCCACCAGGGCCTGGGAATGGCTTGTACCGGGCATACCAGCCTGAAGTGGTGACCAGAGCATCCATAGGATGATTTGGTGGCCAGCAGAGCCTGGGAATGGCTTATACAGGCATACCAGTCTGAAGTGGTGACCAGAGCATCCATAGGATGATTTGGTGGCCACCAGGGCCTGGGAATGGCTTGTACAGGCATACCAGCCTGAAGTGGTAACAAGAGTATCTATAGGATGCATGCATGGTAGAAGTATAGATATGGTGGTAAATTGGTTGACTGGGTGAGTCTGTAGCATGCAGCTGCAACAGTACAGGAATGGGCAGATAGCTAACCACTACTGAATTCTTAGGGAACAGTGGCTCATTTCCAGGTGTATCCTACTCCTCCATCCAGACTTTGCTGTAAAATCTGGATGTGTCCTGAAGAGCACTGCCATTGGCAGAGCTTCTACACGAAGTAAAGGAACTGCTTTTCTAATTAGCCTCTGTGCTGCAGGCTGGAGTACGAAAGCCTGCAGGTCAAAGAAAGGACTTTTTTTTATCTTTACTGTTCAACACTGTAATTATACTCATTTTATTTTTGTAATAAAACAAAATGTGAGCAGGAATACAGAAGAAGATTGAAGGCCATGCCGTGGACAACACTTGGTTAGGCCTGACCTACGTCCTCATACCAGTGAGTGATGTTTTTGGCAGGCCAACCTTTCTTGACTCCAGCAATTATAGTTGTGCAATGTTTTGTGTCCATATTGTTGTAAACTAATATTGTTTACTGTCATTGTATACTATGATTCATTAAAATAAACTTTACATACACTGTGATTCATTAATAAAGAAGTTCTGTGCAAAGTTAATGGCTCTGTGTCATTATTTCCCCAGCCTCAGGAGTTTACCTTGTTGCTGGTGGTTGGGCTTAACTGCTGCCTTCAATCCTGAAGTTAGTGGAACCACAAACTCCTAACTCATTTGTGTGAAGACTGCATGTTCGAGACTGGTGATACACATATTACTATGCCATCTTTCATTTTCACCTGGGCAGATACTGTATCAGGTTAAGCACTGGATGGTTCAGACTTCATGTGGAGCTATTGGAGGGAATGGGTTGACAGCTGACCTCTTAATATAGCTGCACACTCGAGCAGACTTAAATAGACTGGGTAGTCTGTTTCTACTGGCACATTCATATGTTCATTATATACTGTAATAAATATTCCTACATGGTACAACTGCATTCTTAATGTTACGATCTTCATCATAAGTGTACATTTACTGTTTTTTTATATGGAAAAAATGAGTGTAGAAAAGTGCCCTTTTTACCCTCATAAGTGCCCTTCTGAGCCTCCGCCCCCTCAGCTTTTACTATCTTCTGGCATCCATGAGGACAAGGACTTTATTGTCAAATAGGGGTGGAATCAGAATCCTGGCCTTGGGTTCCGTCCACTCCCCTTCCTCTACCTCCTCCTCGGAGAGGATGTCCTCCTCATCTGGGAGTAATTTTTTTAGGTTAAAAGTTTCCCCAAAATCCCCATCCTGGCCTTCTAAAAGTCATGGTCGGGGTCTGCCTGCACATCTGATTCCGCAGCCTGCTCTTGCTGCGTTGCACCTGGATGTGCCTGTGTGGAACCCCTCTGACCTGAGGGGCCCAGTCTGGGGTCAGGTGTATCTGCTGGGAGGTCCTGTGGGACATCAGGGCTCAGAAGCTCACTGAGGAGCAATAATAAAGATTTTTGAAATTCTGCTTTGCCACTGCCAAGAGATGGACCAGGTGCCCCCTCCCCAGCTCGGAGGATCGGCTGGGGGGGGGGGTACTGTGAGAGAAATATTATGCTGAGCAACACAATGAGGATAACATGTGCCCATGGGGGGATAGCCTCATCAGCCTTCTGCAGGTCTTACATCGTTTCATAATTAATGATATCTGGTAAGCCATGGTGCCAATAAGAGAAAAACTGATAAGAAAAACCCTTGGGTTTAAATCTATTAGTGCTTGTTTGTTATCAGTAAGCCAGACCAACACCCAGATTGAAGCAGTGTGCTCACCAAATGCTAAACTGAGTGTGGAAACGACCGCCAGGCACGCAGGAGGGTTAGCGCACTTGTGCGAGCATGCGTGCACCTGCGGAATGTGTATGAGCACTTCAGCACTGATTCAATGACAACAGCACTGCGCAATGCGTTTAGTGTTGCGCACACACGTGCACCAAAGGTGTGCACTCTAGATACTGGCGGGAAGCCCAACTGATGAAGAAGTGTGCAACCATCCCTAATGGCGGCCACGCAAATGGGAAATCGGAAGTTAAGGTGAAAAATCACCAAAATTTCTCAGAATTACATAAAACAACTGCAAAATACTGTCCAACACAAAACTTCAAGCATTGGGGGGGGGAGACAAAGGGAACGGACGCCAAAGTCGGGTGACTCCCCCCCCAAGCCTATACTCGTAATAAGTTAATTTGTGCCTGCCTGTGGCCCTTTTTTTCTGTTTTTTTAATGGAGACCATCAAAAACACCCTAGCAAGGCAGAAGTGGCTCCCAATCCACATAGGGAATGAGAAAAAAGGCAGGTTGTTCAATTTTAAAGACACAGCATGACAGACGCATTTTAAATTTAGGGTTGTTCCCTGATACAGGCAGCCCCAACCTGCAGAGCAGAATTACAGCCCCAACTAAAGTCTTGAATCTTGAAACTTAAAATTCTTGAGAGTAGCTCTGCCTCCTTTTAATGGCACAGCTTAACTGGGGAGTTGCTGCTGCAGGGAATCCTCATGTGCCCAACATTCTAAAGCTTGGGCTGTGCCATCCCCCTGGTAGGGGTGCACAATACCCAGTTCTAGTGTATGGGATATATAGAATAATGGATGGGGAAGGGTTTGATATGAGAATGTAATGCACACCCGAGTTGTGGGATGCTACCAAACCCCGAGGCGGCTTGAGTTCAGCATCCCACAACAAGGTAAAAATTAAATCTCTTATGAAACACCCTCCCCATCTTTTATTTTTTATAATAACAGACCAGCAATTTTTCTCCAGCAGTTTGAGAGACTGTTTGGCCCCGCCCACATACAGAATGTTGGCCAATGAGGCAGCAACATAGTTTGACTGGCATGGCTCATGAATGTCATAACAACCAGCTGGTTGTTATGGAAAATATCAACCTGGTCAGTACATTGAGAGAAATTGCTGACCAGTTATTATAGGGCTGTTATACTATACCCAGCTGTTTTGATTACCCATTGACAATGTGGAGTTCTACCGAAAATTCATTCCAAAAAACTTTGTTAATGCACTAGTTAGGGTTAAAGCGAAAAAAGTAGGGAGATCTGGCATTAGGGTTTCCAACCCTAACATCCCACCCCCACCCAGCAGGCAGCAAATCAGGCGTGGGGTGTGGCTTGGGGTTGTCAACTTTAACGCTCACCCTATTCTCATACACTGTACACATCTCAGCTTAGTTACTGATGGAATGAGGTGAACATTAGGCTTGACAACCCAAAAGCACACCCCACGCTGATATGCTGCCTGCAGGAGTGGGGGTGGGTGAGCGGGAAACTCTAACGCCACATTTCTACTTTTTCATTTGAACCCTAAGTAGTGTAGTAACAAAGTTTTTGCAAATATATATATATATATGTACACACACACACACACACACACACACACACTGCAACCCCGGTTGAGGGATTCAAAGAAAATTTAAAAACTGTTATATATATCTATATATAAATATATATTAAAAGTTGCCTCCAACCTCAGTGAGAAATCTACAGAGATCCTTGAAGGGTTGCAGCAAACTGGCATCCTTAATCTTTTTAATCACAAGGACACTGTTTGGAGGTGTATTCCAAGTCAGCCGCTGGCTTGCTGGGTCCTGAATATGCCTATGGAAAAAGAAAATGCAACAAAAATTTAAATGCACTGTTAGCACACTTACATATTTTTAGTAAACAAAGTTTTTTTTTAATTTTTTTAAAAAGAAGCTTGTTTCTGAAACAGATACCTACAATAAATTGTAAAGTGAAGTATAATACATGACCATGCAATGTTCAGTTTTTTTTAACATTCTATCTTTCCCTTGTTACCTGATGGATCAGGCTGTACTTCAACCAATCCACAAGCCCTGGATTCCACATATATTGGAGCGATCACTACAGGCCCCAAAATACCCACTGTCTGTTCCTCGTATACTGCCCTGGGCTTGCTGTTCTGGTGGTGCAGACTATAACTGTCCTGACTGTGGAAGAACAGAAAAAATTGTGGTGCATTGCCACCATTATTTTCCACTAATTTTTCATCCCCCCCCAATGTTCTATCTCAACCCACTAAGGCACAGCACAAGATGGGAGATCATTTTGGTCAGTCAGATGCACCCAAGTCCAGGCTCAGTCACTATTCTCTGACCGACATTCGTAGACACAAGACAGGACAGCAGGCCATGCTGGTAGACAAGGAAGAGCCTTAATGGGAGGGCTGCATATTTCCTGTACAGAC